>OY796881.1:23306150-23906150 GCA_963680785.1 Diplosoma virens | reverse complement strand
ACCAAGCGGGAAGTGAATCACCTGAAAAAAGATAAATGATTAAATTGAAAATTAGCAGTTTGATTCAACTTAGCAGAAAAAATCTTCCACAAAAAAAATCTCTTATCGTCTTATGCAATGCACTTTTATGTACAGAAGTCAAAATAGCGATGACAGTCAAAAAATCATTCTGCTGTCTTCATATAAATTTGCTTCTATAACAACTCTAAAGATAAAACAGCGCAAAATTTTTTTTCAAAGTATATGTAAAAACTTTTAAAAACAACCAATCGGGAGTTTACAGCTGTAGCAATTTAACAGCAATAATTACAATTTTTCTTATCAACATAAAAGAAGTGAAATGCACTAGCAGCAAAATTTTTGTAAAAAATATAAAAAATCAATTTACCCCAAAATGCTGAAAATAGTGCAATATTTTCAAAATCTTTTTTTGTTTTTATTGCAATCCGAATTAATCAAACAGAAGCCGGTTGATAATAGATTATTTATTGATTATGATATAAAAAGTTAGTGCTTTTGTGCAAGTCAATTTTTCTTTGTCTCATTGAAAAGAAAATGCCAGGGCCGTAACTTCGTCAGGTGGGGCCCCGGTGCAAACACCTATTATGGGCACAGCGTAAAAGCCAAACAAAATTTGGGGACCAATAAAGTTTTGCACAAATTTTGTGACATTTACCCAAATCATGATTTTCTAGTAGGCTACTTGGCGGATAGGACAAAAACATTGCCTGAGATTCTCGGACGAAGACCAAATTTTATGGTGTTCTCTAAAAAAATGAAAAAAGGGCTTCATTTGAAATCAGTCGATATTTCTCAATTTTCGTATCAAAATCAAGTTGTTCTCTAAAAAAAAAAGATCTTCACCTAAATTTGGTAACTATTTTTTGCAGTTGATCATTGTCACTGTCCTAAAATTCCTGACTTTGCCCAAATTTTTCATATCGTTGCCCAAAAAATTCTGGTTTTTCCCAAATATTTTCTTGTCACTGCCTCACTGCCAGAAAAATTTAAATTTTGCCCAAATCTTGGAAACTTGGAGAGGCAATTGCCTCCCTGCCCTCCGCCAAGTACAACTATGATTATGGGGCCCCCGTTTTAAATAAAAATTATTGATGAAGTGTGAAATTTAATAATAAAAAGCTTACTTAAGCTTTTAGCGAAAA
The DNA here is from genome assembly GCA_963680785.1 of Diplosoma virens. Taxonomy (NCBI): domain Eukaryota; kingdom Metazoa; phylum Chordata; class Ascidiacea; order Aplousobranchia; family Didemnidae; genus Diplosoma; species Diplosoma virens. The sequence goes on along the minus strand of OY796881.1, from coordinate 23,904,987 downwards.
TATTTTACAATAAAATGTAGTAATGCGGGGCCCCCTTATGCTGGGGCCCCGGTGCATTGCACCGGCGATAGTTACAGCCCTGGAAAATGCCTTCATTTCCTTTGACCCATGGATTAAAAACATAAGCGAGAAAATTCCACGTCAAAAAAAATCGATATCAAGTGGAAAATTTTTTTCTGTCTTAGTCAAGCTTTTAAAATGAAAATAATCCAAATAGAATTTATATCAAACCAAAAACCAGAAAATTTTCATGTTTTTGGTGTGTTGGGCGTAAACTTATTTAACTTATAGTTCTTAAATTTAACATACGACATTTCAAACGAGTTGGTTAAAGAGACTTTTTTGTGTTAAAACTTTTAAAAATTTTATAAAAGCATAAAATGACATTAAAAGTAAAAACATGTCAAAAATTAAAAACTGATAGTTAACTGATAGCTAATTGCACTTGTTTTGGGTTTCAAGCCCATTGTATTGAACTGATAAATTTTATGTCAGCCATCTGCCATGTTTCAAATTTTATGTGGCCAGCGATAACAAAACGTCGACAGCGTGGTCGAGTAGCTAGAGCGCCATGATTGTGTTCGACACAGTCTCGATTCAAAACCTGCTTGAGCCATTCTGTTGTCTCTTGGGAAAGACGCTTTACGTCACTTTCCAAGCTTTTCCATGGCACATATTTTTTGTTCCATCCCATCCCATCCCATAGCAATTTATGCCTGTCCCATCCCATCCCATCCCCTTTCCCGGGATTCCCATTATAATATTAATATGGAATACAACTCAATTAAAATTATTAAATTTGTGAAAGTGACAAAAATAAAACAGGAAATAGATTATGACTTGACTGTTGCAAATGCGCATCAAGTTAAAACCGCGCCACTTTTTCATAAATTACCAACAACAGGTAAAGACATAGTATTAACTTTGGTAATGCATCAAAACGTAATCTTATGTAAAAAAAGGTTATGTGTATTTATTTATTTATCCGGTTTCCCACCACAAAATAAATAATGATACAAGTATATAAAGAAAAAAGGAGAGTAAAAAGCTCTTAAAAAGTAAAAAGTATAAAAACTAAGAGGACTTATTATCGTTGATAGTTCCTTAAAAATATAATAAAAAATCAAATGATGTTTAAGACGTAAAATCGTTAAGAAAATTAAAAACAAGCAATAAAATTACTTTGTTTAATCAAGAATTAAGAATAGCTCTGACGTAATCAAGTTGCTACAACATAGCTACTGTCTCATGGGAAATACAAATGTGTGCTGTCCCATCCCATCCCACGGGACGTTTCCCATAAAATTTCATTCCCATGGACAAGCCTGGTACTTTCCCTTGCTTGGTGGTCTTGGCAAGCAGTTCTAAATTTCAGTCATACTCAGTCGAACAGCAATAACTTGGCATCTCCGAAGCAGGTCGGGGTAATTGCTTACCCTATGTATTAGCACCTCTGTCGCTTTCCTGCGAGTCAGGAGGATAACTTTAGAGATAAAAAAATGAACAAAAATAAATAAAAAATAAATTTCTTGATTAAACAAAGTAATTTTATTGCTTGTTTTTAATTTTCTTAACGATTTTACGTCCTTAACATCATTTGATTTTTTATTATATTTTTAAGGGACTATCAACGGTAATAAGTCCTCTTATAGATCACCCAGTTAATTCAATATTGTAACTACTAAATGTTTGGATATTTGTACTTTTATTTTTTAATGACACGGTGGAGAAAAACTAAAAAAGTAGATATATCCTGGCTTACACTGTTAGCTTAGTAAAAATTAGCATGCTGCAAGCCCTAATACTCTTAATTATAGGGAGTTTTTTTAATCTGATGTTATGCCGATTAAATTCAAACTAATTTAATTACTAATATCCTAATTGTTTTAAGTAAAAATGAAACAAATCGCAACTTTACCCAAAGCTCTTTTTAAGCTATTCGAAACCTTACACGAATCACTGTTCTTACTCTACACTATCTATTGTTAAATCATTTGCTATTGGCAGTGCCAAATCACATAGCATTTTGTTCTAGAAATTTAGTCGCTGAAGGCTCCTTTCCACTTAGAGCTGAGTTCAAGTAAGCCTTCAAAAAATACTTAAGTAATAAGTAATTTTCAAAAATTTACTTAAATTACTTAAGTATTTCAAGCAATTTTTAAAATACAATTTGGTATACAACCTGCGGCCTAAAACCTAATTAACCTTTTGATAATTTTTGGTCAACTCGTATCAAGAATTTATTGTAAAGTATTTCATCGAATTTCATAAGCTATTTAAAAATATTAAATTCTGCGTCTGGAAATCACTGCTTAAAAAATTATGCTTCATAAATCTTTTGTTAAATATGCCACAATCTAAATATATTTGTGTCGACAGCAGGTATATATGTATATAATATAACAAACTTTTAATAAATTTATTTCATATTGCATGAGAAGATTACTTGAAATTACTTAAGTAGGCCAAAATATACTTAAGTAAATGAATAATAAGTAAAATTTTTACTTAAGTACCTAAGTAATTACTTGCTTGAACCCAGACCTATTTCCACTGCGATCGTGGAATATAGCATTCTGTTTCTTTTATTGATCGTTCCGCGCTTAAAATTGAAGCGAGCGCTACGCAAAGCAAGAAAAATCAATAAAACAAACAAAGAATACTCTTTTCCACGCTCGTACTGGAAACGGCCCTTTAAAGTTAAAAAACCTGCAAAATATCTCGTGTGTGTATATGTATGGTGGAGAATGAATAAGATTATAAGAATGAACAAGAATGAACTATTTCAACAAAACGAAATTGCAAATTTAGTGCTATCTGCATTTTTCTTTGAAAAACTGAATGGTTTAAGTCAGCAACTTATGGCATTACAATTACTCGTACAAAGCGTAAAATAACTTAGTCAACTCTTCAAAACAGTCAGATCATCATGTTTTTTTCACACATTACTAACGGTATCTGCTTCTTAATTTAGGGAAAAAAATCACCGAAAAGAAAAACACAATTATTTTTTACGTGAGTGTCAGTTGACTTAGAAAAAAACTTACCGCAGTTGAAAATACAATCGAGGCGTATTGTCTGCGAGCTTCTTTGGACCACTGTTCGGGCCGCTGCAATCCAGGAAAAATGAAATAAAGAGGCATTTTGTGAAAATTCAAATTCTATGTAACTTAACTTAAAAATCTGAAAACAATAAACGTTTTATATTTTTTTGTGAGTTCTTGGAAGTGTTTTTTATTCTCGTCATTTACACACTAACATCAAATTATAAAATTAGAAGCAACATGCAAACAATTATTCTTTTGTTTTCTAAGATAATCCAAACTGCAATTTATTTATGTTTTATGTTTAAAGCTACTATTTTGTGCTTATTTTTTGATTTGAGCTTACTTTTATAACATTGTCTTGGAGAAATTTAATTTTTTTATTTCTAAGAAACGTTCTTATTTTAGAGTAAAGTGCTTTGTCTTTACAATAAAGTAATAACTTTTTTCCTTTCAATATCTTTTCTAGAAAACATGCTTATTTTACTGGTAATGTCAAGTAAACAGCAAAAAAAAAATTTTAAACTTAAAAGTATTTTTTTGTGTAAATATCAAATGAAGACCTTTTTTTAGTCTTATTTGACATTGTCAGTAAAAACAGTTTTAAAACAACCACAGCTCGTAAGTTTGACGTCCTCTCATTTTGGGTAATTATCCGTGTTTAGTTTTTGGTTATTTGAGTTTTCAGAATAATGGTGATCTTACTTGCGTTATAGGGTCCAAACTGCCATGCCAAAAATCATCCCAAGTTGTTTCTTTAAAGAATTCAAATTCCGCCCAATTCAAAATTAGATTAATGCCGTGACTCTTCTTTTTTTTCAAATTTTTTTCATTTTTAAAATTTTTCAAAAAAAGAAGAAAGCCTTTAAAAAAAGAAATTGTTTAAATCAAAATAAGTAGCCCTTTTTTTTGCTTTCGATAAAGTAATATCACGAACATTTTTCTGTCTGCTTTTTTTAGGCTGTGAAACTTTTTTAATTAAATAAAAAGTTTCTCAAAAACAGCAACCAATCTTATCTTTAAAAAAACAACTTTAACTAAAAAATTCTATTTGCAAGACACTCAAGTAAAAACGAGAGATTATTAATAGACTTTTTTCATTTTCTTCTTCTTATTCCATCACTTCCTCCTATTCTTTTATACGCATTTTTCCCAAAGTTTTTTCTTTCTGCAGGTTTATAGAACTGCTTCGTGCACAAGATAGCAAAATTGAAATCAATCAACACCCAACTTTCATTTCGACCGATATAATAAAGTATCGCAAAGAGGAAGCTCTGCAACATAGGAATGAAAAGATTTGGAAGTGACGTCGACTTAACACCAATATAACTTTTTTTTCTTTTATTCTCTTGTTCACTTTGTCATTTAAAACCTACAAAATTTTTTTGCTTTTCATCTTTCAGACTGCAAATTTTTGACGGAAGTGCTCTTAAATCGAGCAAAGCAGTAAACAAACCCCTGAAGGCTTCTAAAGCTATTAAAGTCTTAAACTAAAGATTTGATTATGAAAAACGAAGTAGTGCTTTGGTCTTTTTACTTATCCTACCGACTAGATATTTTATAAAAGTGTCTAGGTCTAAACCTTTTGCGCCGATCAGAGAATATGACAAAATAATAAAAGAAATGCTTGCACTGAAATCGTACAGAATACTATATTTGCATTTGTATCTGAAATAAATGCAAAAGGCAATATTAAATTTGTACTTTGGATAAATTTTACAAGTTACAACAAATCGTTTAACAAATATTTACTATATTTGCAGAAAATCTTTCATCTTTCAGACTTAAAATCTACAGTATGTTCTATGTCCTTTCTAATGTTCACTTTTTTAATTCTTAAAAAAGTTTTTTTCAAAACTAACCCTGTAGCAAAATTTTAAGGCTATTATGAGTCATGGCAGTAACTTTTGAATCACTTTCACATACAATTTTTTCACTGACTTCAAAATGCATTTTTTTAAAGTTAACTTTAAGAGTAAGAACACGAATTTTTTGACACGAAAAAAAAACTATCTATGAATGTGGTTTCTGTTTCTGGCTTGGTCCAAAGCAAATAACTCTAACCCAGTGGTTTTTAAAATGGTCGGCTGGAACATTCTACGGGTCGATGAGGGTCAACAAATGACCCAGGAGTTGATGAATGACTGATTGGTCTACTGCAGCAATAAAACAAAACCGAAGTAAAAACCTATATTTTAGTTTTTATATGGATCAATTTTTAAACTTACCCTCGGCAACGAAATTTTGAATTTCTAATTTAGTTTAAAACTTTAAGTTAATCACTTTAATTTCTAACGGAGATAACGCCGTGAATAGCCGCCATATTAGCATAAAGTGAGGAGCTTTTTTTGGTCTCCGACTAAATAAGTCCGAAATTTAGTTTCCAGAGTTGCAAGTTTGAAATTTGATTTTGTACTCAAAACGAAGACTTAAAAAAGGTCTTAACTTTAATAGAGCGGTTACATTGTATTGGTTAAGACTGTGTATTGAACTAGGGGATGGATAGAAAATTTTTTCTCGAATTGGGTTGGACAAGCAAAAAATTTGAGAACCACTGCTCAAGATCAGGATTAGACAAAACCTTTTCTATAAACAATCACCCGACACAGCAGAAAATCAACAAGATGGATCAACGTGGTAGATCAATAAATGATCAACATGGCTTTTGGCTTTTTTTGAAACATTTTCTGCAGAGACTTGAAAAGCCCGTCAGTTGTTTTGTATCAACGTAATTTTTTAACAAAAGTTTAGTTTAATGGCTTACAAGCATTTAAAAAAAAAACTTCTTTTTCGCGTAAACTTCCGTTTCATACACTCATAAAAAAACAATCTTTTTCAAATTAGTCGAAATGGCTTTGATGTGCAAGTGCGTAAAAGTGTTTCACTTACAATTTTTCCACAATAATGCCTTAGCATTGCAGTGGTTCATCATATTTTGCTCAATTTTTACTTTCGAAAAATAATTTTTAGGTTTACTTTTTTAGTTCCTCTACAAGAACAATAGCCCAAAACGCTGTCTCTAACTATTGCACTTTTTTTGAAAATGTTTTATTGTTGTACTTTGTGCTGAAAACACTTGTCTATGATGCAGAAAAACTCCAAATAACATTAAAAAAGCGACAAAAATACTAAAAAAATACGATTTTATCTCTTATGGTAATCAAAAAAGCACAAGATGCAAGTGAGCACCATACATTTAACTTTTTAAAATTAGTTTGAGAGGCGTTTACGGGTTCATAGGGTGGTGAAAAACAACACAATTGTTTCAGATTTTTGGTTTATTAGAGCCTGTGGTCTGAGAATGTAGAACTTTTATTTGTTAACAAGCCGGCGACAACTGACTGGATAAATTTAAAAAAATCTAAACCAGGCAAAGCACAAAGGCTAAAAAAAATTTCACGCAGCCACTGTTGGCATTTCTCACAGTTAAGAAACATTATCCAATATCAATTCTTTGCTTCCATTGTTGGCCTGAACTGCCTTATAAATTCTCAAGCAGATTGAAACCATTTATGCCTAGATTTTATTGGTAGAAGCAGAATGTTTGAATAGAATTAATTCTCTTTTTTGTCGTGTCAGCTATAGCATATCACAATGTTGTTAAAATTTAAACAAAAGAATACAAATTCTGCAATGTTTTATGAATATGTAATCGTCCGAGTGGTTGTCAATGAACTCACTCACCTCTTTTTCAACAACTTGGTGCAGTCGCAAGTAACATTTTACTTTGCGGCCCTCACGAATAACGGCGTTCGGAAACCTTAAAATATTTTTGTCTAAATCCCGTAAAAAATTATACGACGTAAAATTGTCAAAACAAGTGTAGAGACAAGCAGGGTTTTTTGCAATAAAAAAAAAAGAACGTACACAATTTAAAATCCAAATGGCTTGCTACTGTCCTTGTTTCACATGCTCCAGGAAGTCTCAAATTTGTAAGGGTAACTATTACTTGACACTGAAACCTAATATTTGCAGCCGAATCTGATTGGCTTACCACGAATAAATATTTTTGCTGAGTGGCTACCAAAGTAAGATATTATTTGTTTATCAATCGCAAGTTTATGTCAAAGGTATATTGCTCAAAAGCCGATGCCCGCAAAGAATTTATGTCTTTTCAACGCCTATAAAGGTTCTTTTCAAGTAATTAATAGAAATGTACTTACATTTTTTTCTCATTTTATTTCTCTTATCCATTAAATTGTTTTATAAGCGTCAATGATTTTGTTACTGCAATTTAAACAAACTTTTGCGCAATAGTTTGTTGCACTCTCTTTATACTATGCTTCGACAGGTGTCCTTCCCTATTGGACCATTGTTTCTCTAAAGCAGAGTTCGGCAACCCGCGGCTCCAGAGCCGCATTTGACGCTTTGGCCCATCTTCTGCGGTTCCCTGTGGCTTTGGAAAATGAATGAAAATTCAACTAGTGTACCAAATTGGAATACTTATTTAAATTTAAACCATAAAATTAAAGCAATACACTTAAAGCAGCAAAGACCTTTTTCTTTTTTCAGTGTTCACAATGATATTACTTTAAAGTTTTTAGATAAAATTAACCTGGAGTACAATTTTTTTTTAAAACCTAGTTAAAGAAATTTTGAGATTTTACATAAAAGTCGAAGTGAAGACCAAAAAAAAAGGGTCTTCAGCTTGTGTGCTTTGTGGCTCCCGATGTTTTCTTTTCTAACGGGTCTAAATGGCTCTTTGAGTGCTAAAGGTTGCTGACCCCTGCTCTAGAGGAATATCGCGTTGCTGGGCTAACAAAACATTGTGCAAAATTTTAAAATTTTTTTCTTCTTTTGATCAAGAATAATCATACAGGGGAAAATCGGTTGGTTGATTTAGTGGCTTAGTTCTAATCAACCAAGCGTGAATGTTTGTGATTTAGAGCATTGGCTTTATGTTTAAAATGATTAATGGCTACCATGTTAGTTTCACTGCTATCAAAGCTGCATTGATAAAGTAGAGTAACAGGTTTATTTTTAGATCAAAAAAGTTTTTTGGGGTGTCAGAATGCTTTTATTTTCTCAGTAAATATAGGATATTTATAAGTGGCAAACCTACATGTATCTAAGCGCTAGTAAGTATATTTTTTAAAAATTTATTAATCGTTTTGTTAAACCAGCATGTGAAGGACAGACCATATTTTTTAACCTTGAAATGTGACATAATTGATTCAGGTGACCGAGACACAGTTGGTTCACTAAATCAACCTAAAATAGAAAAGATGATTTCTAATATTTTGATTGCTAGACCGAAAAAAACATGGCTTTAAGACTTTAAAAAAAACATAACGAGAAAAAGCATTTGTTCACTGATAAATATTTGTTCGATAGCTATAACTTGTAAAACATTAAGCCGAGATTAGGCTTTCTAAATTGGGGCCCAGGGACCCTTAGGGGTCCATAGAGATCTATGGAGGGGTTCAATAAACTGCCTCTTTACCAAAACAATTTTTAACATTGTAAAAACTTGTCAGCCATTAAAAGTTCATTATCCAACGAATAATCTTAACTTGACGTTGAAGCATTTTCTTTCATAATGAAGTGAAGACCACAAAAAGTTCTTTATTTTAATTAAAAATATCAGTAAGTCTTTTACAGCTAGCGTCAGTTTTAACTTACTGATGATAAAAATTAACAAAATAAAATAGCTGCTATTTGCAAATACCAAAATGAAATGCTTCAGTAAAAACATACGACCATCTAAATCAGGTGTTGGCCAGATTGGCTTATTTAAAAAAATTCGGTGTTAAGCCTTATTTTTTGGTCGGTTTATTCGCTTGTTCGTCTGATAAAATACCTCAGGTTTTCCTAAACTTGAGGCTAATCGCATTCCTCGAGCTAAACGTTGTCATGATCTCACCAGTACACCCCCATATAAACCCTTTGAAAATCAGCTCAAATTAGCGCTTTCTGTTTAAATTTTTGTTGCCATTTTTTTCTTTTTATGCCTCAAGCTTACGTTGATTTGAAGCAACCTTGCTTGTTTCATATTTTATTGCTCTTTTGCAAGTCACAAAGTAAACTTGTTTTGTTGTTTCTTTCTTTTTTTGATCCGTATTCTCTCCAGTGTATCAATTGTTGAATAAGTATAACTTTGTACTATTACTTTGCAACGGAGCAGAAATAAAAGGAAATTGAACTGAATTGAATTGAAAAAGAACTATTAATAATTCTAAATGAGAAAAAATAATCGATTGCCGCTTTTTTTGTCTTTTCCAGACAATAAACTACCAGTGAAAATTATCGTAGAAAATTGGTTCGGTCTCAATAAAATTTCTTATTCGCAAAGATGATCAGCTGTTTTTTCAAAAAAAAAAAAAGTATTAATATAAATATATACAGTATATATATATATTATTACTTTTTTTTTAAATAAAAAGTAAAGGAGATCTGATATATCTCAATTATGATTAAAATTAAGTGTTTTGCAAGCTTTATCAACTGTTTATTTTAATAACTAAACTGTTTTATGATTGCACATAAAATAATAAGCATTTTAAACTTTTTCTCAGTGCTAAAATCTTAGTTAGTCCGCTAAGATATAGACTAAAGGCGCGTTTACAGCCGCTTACAGTACATTTTTTTTCAGTGTGATCTTTGTTTGTTTTATTGACGCTTAAATCTACTTATTTTTTCATGAAAAATGAGTGTATTTGAGCGTCAATAAAACAAAGATCACGCTGAAAAAAAAGTACTGTAAACGGCTGTAAACGCGCCTTAAGTGATGCAAAATAGAAAAATATTATCAGCATCATTAATATGAACCATTATGTTCATTACGGAAAAGTGTTTAAGTGATTAAGAGAGCTGATTGATGGCAAAAGTGATCGATACGGTTGCGGTCAAAACTTACTCGCGTCATTCTGTTGCGTCCTTGGGAAAGACACTTTCCTCAGATTGGCGGACTTAGCAAGCAACTCGAAACTTCAGTCATATCTCTAAATATAAAAAAGTAAAAAACAAATAACAAATTCAACCGGACAGCAATATCACGGCGTCTGCGAAAGTAGTCCTGGGTAACCGCTTGCAGTGGCAAACTATAACGCCTCTGACGCTTTCCTGCAAGTTAGCAGGATAAATAAATTTAAAAAAGAGGATAAATGCTTCATCTTTATTTGCAGGACAAACGACTCCATTGTTTATTCACCTGATTTGCAGGACAACGTCCAAAGCGATCAACTTAAAGCCTTAAAACAACCATCAAGTAATGCCTCACCTGTTTTCAAAAATGACAAAATTATCAATTAAAAATTTTTATTTTAGTTAATTAAAAAATATAAATGCGATTTAAAGCTGCTTAAGAAGACTGTAATGCAGATTTAAGCGACTGAAAGAGCTTTTTTCAAAGAGATAGCGAAATGACGAGAATAGGATTTCAACGGTTACCAAGTTGATTGCAGTCGCGATACAAGGGCGCTTTTTTACTCGACCTCACTGGCAGCAATAATGGGATTAAAGATTAAAAGCAAAAGTAACTATTGTTCTTTTCTATTCTTTGTAAAAGTAAATTAGGCTTTAAAAAAACGCGCTGCCAAATTGTCCCTCAAAATTAGCTTTTTTTTCCAGCTCTGACTATATAAAAACCTAAACTAAAAGAATTTAGTTGACGCGAAGAAGATTAAAATAAAAAACGTTTTTCAAAAACATGAATAAAATCATTTCCAGGAATAAAGACTTTGAAAACACGACAGACTTAAAACATAAAAACTAAATAACAGAGTTGGAAATAAATCAAGAGATCAGCTGACTGAATTTACAGAAATCAGTAAACTGAAAATTTTTGAGAACATTTTACCATTGTTTTATTATTTAACAATGAAGTGCCTTCAGTCTTAAAAACAATTTCTACTTTAAACGAAAAATGTTCTCAGCTCGCTAACTGGAAAAAAGTCAAGTCAAGTTGTGAGTAATATCACAATCGACACTGTGCGAAATTCCTACTACAGTGATATATTTCTGGTTCTCTAAAACAAAGCTGTAGAGGTCAGTAATCTGCAAAGTGCTTTCTAAAGGTTTTTCTTACAAAAATGCTGGACAAGTATTCTTTAAAAAAATCAAAGGGCATGCACAAATGCTGGAAGCATAACAACTTCTGTAACAGCAAAATTGCAAGAAGATGAATACTAAGTGGTATGAAAAAAGATATATTTTCTCAATAGTAGGTTATATACCATCGTAGGTACATTAAATCCACCAAGCGATTTTATTTCATATACGTCACTTCTGCAAATCTCTAAAAAAATCTGCTTTTCCTCCTCATTTTATTTCAATAAAGAGCAAATATTTAAATAAATGTATTGACATCTAATAACCTATTTTCTTTTGAGTTTACGTTTTTCCAAATATTTAAAAAGCGTTTTCACACACTGATTAGCCTGTTGCGATGGTTCCTAACCATTTTGTATAGGTCAGGGGTTCTCAACCGGTGGGGAATTGACCACAAGGGGGAAATTTTGCATTTTCAAGGGGGGATTTTTTTCCATGTAATTGAATGTTTTAGATATTAACTGTAATAGTTTGTAAATTTTTTATATAATAAAGCCTTTTTAAAAGTTCAATTATTTTGTAAATTCAACTTTTATGTGAGCAATTGTATTGAGTGAATTGTTTTTTTGATTTAGTACTTTATAATGGTTAATTTTTGCTCTTTGGTAAATAATGCTGCTATTAATTTTGTGATAATAGCTATTGTTTTTGTATTTCAGGAAACTATTATATTCTTGAGCTTTTTTCATTTGCTCATAGTAATAATTTTGTAATAATAAAGATTAGTCTAAAAATTTTATCAAATTTAGGTTAAATTGTAAAAATTTACTTTCTCTTTTTGCATGCTGATATAAATATACTAATTAGGCTGCAAACTGAATTTCCAGTGGGGGGAATTTAGTTTTTAATATCGGTTTAAGGGGGTCCGTGAAATTAAAAAGGTTGAGAACCACTGGTATAGGTAGATTAATAGCAATGGAGTACCTAGAGGGGCGGTAGGGCGGTCCGCCTCGGGCAGCAGTTTTTAGGGGGCAGGACTTTAAGTGAGCAATCACAAACAGAGCAATTTGGCTTCCCATTTCAATCAACCTTAGTGTTGAGATTGTTGTCTGTTATTTCGGGTAAGGTGAATTTTTCCTTATCAAAATAAATTAAACATTTCTAGTGCAGTTACACTAATACAATTACTGTAGGCTATATACCCATGAACAGTACGATTTCTTAAAATCTAATTTTCAGCTCGATTTCTCAGGATCTATGATCGCACCGTACACGAAGTACTAAATTTTTTTTGGTAAATACCATCACAATCAATCAATCAATCAATCAATCTATTTATTTGTTTTGTGCTTCAAAACGAAAAATACACCAATATATGTGAAAAAAAGTTTTCGAAAGCACAGGAAGGCAGCGAAATGACCATACGGTCTTCTAGTCAACTGCCTCCCTCTAAATAGTGGGACAAAAAAACATTTTTTTTTTTTTTTTTATCAGAAAAACACAGCAGTACACTTACAAAAACACAGTACATTTAGAAAAACAATGAAGATTAAATAGCAATATTAGTTGTTATTAAATAAATTTCCATGTGCCAGCTGACTTCATCAAACTGTTGTGGCATCTTATTTAATATTGACAAGTTAAAAAAAGTTTAAATTTCTTCTTAAATTGATTACGAATTCTTAAATTCATTATGAATCACAAATACGAACATATGTCGCTAAATATGAAGGGTGATGATAAAAGAAAACAGTGGTATTAAAATCAGCATTTTTATTGAAAAAACAATTTAATTAAATGGTGATTAGCGTGAAACCTTTTATTAACACTGACGCTAAAGAAACGAAAGTTCTATCTAGGCCTAAGTCTCTCAAAAACGCGACTCGCAAGATCAGAGCTGCCAATCTAAGTAGCCAATGTTCCCCTATCAGCACATGAATTTTCCCATAGGTTATTCATACACAAATTTAAGAAAAATGTACAATGCATAACTTCGAAGGAGGAGGTTCTTTATAAATAGATTAAAAATTTGGGTTAATCCTCGATCAGAACCCCAGCATATTTTGGGTATCTCTGTCTAGGTTACGTAAGGATACGTTCGAACACAACCTTTAACTTAAAGCTGATAGAAGCACCCAAACTATGCTGGTTTCCTGATGTATTTTTGTGCATTAAAATTCCCCAATTCCATTTTATATGAGAATACCATAATTTAAAAAAGTATAGTTATTTATTTACTTTATCTTTATTTATCAGTTGTGAAAAATAAAGTAGCGACATCTGTTTTGAAAAATAATTGTATTCCAATTTTGCATCATTTTTATAAATCGTTTTGTTAGCAAAAGTTATCAATTACTGAAAAACGTTTGAATGTTTTCTTGCGCTTTACATTCCACCTTTATTTATTATTGAGCATAGACTAAATCAAATGTATAATATTGTATAGCGTTGGAGTCTATTTTCCATTTATTTTTTTTACTAATTATAGAGAAACTGTATAGACGGATCATAAATTTTACTTCTGAGGAGGGACGGCAAACTTGAGGATCGCCTCGGGCGGCAAAGACCTTAGATACGCCACTGTTTAATAGCTTCTTAGGATGTGATAAATTAATTGAACAACAAAAATTTGTTTCTTAGATTTTACTTTTTTGTGATTGGGTTAAAACTGTTAATTGTAACGTGAGAAAGCTCAAGAAAAGCGAACAGTAGCGTACAGAGAATTTTTGAAAGGGTTGGCATACAACTAAAATCAAATATGCTAAATGGAAAAATTCTTTCAAGTGGTAACCAGTTAAAAAAAGTCTTCACTTTGAATCTATCTCGGTTTTATCGATTTTTTGTCACAAAAACATAGTGATGTCTAAAAAAAGGTCTTTACTTTAAATCTTTCTCTAATTTCTCTTGCATTAGTAATCTCCCAAAAGGGGGGCCATGGCACAATGCACCCTCCCTTAAATACGTTACTGAAAGCGAATGTCAATAAAGCAAAGTTTAATACTTTTCCTTGGTCTTTGGTTGTAATGAGAAAGCAAAACGTGTATGATGCAAAAGTTTTTTACGTCCATTGTCAAGTCGCTTGATGGAGCAATAAAGAAGAGGGAAAATAAGTTGGCGATGAAAGAAACAAGGACGACACAGTGTATGTCATAAACTAAGCAAAATTTCGTCGCATATTTGAATGAAACGAACAAGCTTAGGGTTTTTTAACAATTTATGAAATTGTTTTTCAAATAGTTTGTTGTTGTCTAGATTCTAGAACAACGTTCCCAACAGCCGGTCTGCGAAGTATTTTCCTTTCTGCCAGGTTAATTTAAATACGGAATCGTAAGCATTGCAAAGTTGTTACTTCCTATAAAACTTATTTTACGCTTGATCAATTTACAACAATAAACTAGCGTATCTCACCTTTTTGATAACGCAAAATTTTTTTTAATAATGAAAGTTAACCTTCCGATGAACTAAGTTTTGTGCCGTTCACAAGTGTTACATAATCAACTGCGTCTAGCTTTTAAAAAGTTTAATACAAAGATTTTTTTTGAGATGCTTCTACAGCTAGTCTTGTTAAACTGCAGAAAGATTGATATGGAATCAACAAAAGAACATGATATTATGGCTTGCTAGTGTAGAAGGTTGGGAACACTGCTCTAGAACTTGTTCTCACTCGCCACAAGAATCATCTCCTGGCCAACACTGCGAGATTCACTCATTTCCGATCTACTGTAGGCTTACCTACATTCAATTAAAACAGTGGTTCTTAACCTTTTTTTTAAACAACACCCCACTTTTCTTTTCGAAAAAATTCAAGCCCCAATAGAACTATTACATGCCATAGGTATATGTTTTTCTCCGTCACTATATTGCTAAAGTTTGCTAATATTTATTGCGATAGTCAATAAATTGTTAATGGGGGGTCTGTGCTTATGCTGGTTATATATCAGTTTGATTTGAGCTTTCAATTTAGTCGGTTTTAGCCTCAAATCACCCCCGTTTGGTGATTTCTAGTTGATTTCTCTTCCGATGCAGCAAATCCTGTGACAGAAATATTATCGGTTTTTGCCTTGCCAAAGTAGTGGGGTAAGGATATTTCTTTTTGCATTCCTCCGACAGCCACATCGTGGTTTCTTTGATCTTGAAAACAGTTTTTATTGATTCATCTTGCTGTAATTCACGCAATTCCTCTTGGGATTGGTCTGATACAGCAGATAAATTTGCTAACAGTAGTGGAGTCAACCAAGAAGGGAACTCCAGTGCTTTTAAATCACGAAATCTTTTATTAAAGTTGTTAATCAGCAATTCTAAGTATTCAAAGATAACTGTATTTGTCTCTTGAGTGACCTCACATTCTTTTAACTAAGAAATTGATCATAGCATTTTGACAAATATTGCTTTTGCACAGACTGAGAAATGTCACAAATCCAAATATCTTTGCTTTTGCATCGCAAAGGGTCATTGCCTCCTTGGAGCTATTTGTTTAGAGAACAAAGTTGCTCAAAATATCTGCTAAGTAATTCATCTAAGGTTTGCAATCTGTAGTCATCAGAAAAAGGATTTCAGATTTGTCTTTCAAAAATTCACTTATTGATTTAAATAGTTTCATTGATCTTCCTAGGCATTTTCCCTTCCGTAACCATTTTACTTCAGTGTGGAGCAACAATCACGCATAATCTGCGTGATTAGCCTCACAAAATTTCTGGAACAGACGTTCTGCTTTGGAATTTGCTGTGATAAAATTAATACGTTTGATTACACAATGCAGTAATTCGTGCAGTTTAGGAAAAACATTTTTTGCAACTAAATTTTCTCTAAGGATAACACAATGCACCATTAACATGGTTGGATTGTCATCCTTTATCAATTTTAAACATCCTGTATTTTGACCCATCATGGAAGGGGCACCAACTGCAGCGCATAATACACTGTTGGTTTTAGGAATTTTATGATTATCAAAATAATTAATGAGTTTGTTGTAGATATCAACTCCACAAGTAGTTGTTTCTAGTGACTGACAAAAGAGCGTCTCTTCTTGAAACTTTTCTCACGTATGCTAATTAAAACGCTTCATTTTTCGGCATTATATATTCATCGATTTGTAATGAGAACTTTTGTGATTTTAACTTTTCGACAAGTTGTTCAACACCTTACCCCATCTCGTCGATTCTTCTGCTGACTGAACTGTTACTAAGTGGCATTGCTTGTACATCTTTGTCAACTTTTTGCAAACTTTTTTTACAAAAAAAGATATTGATGGTTTTAGAAGTTGTTCCCCAATTGTATAATTCTCTTCACTTTTGCTATAAACAAAGAAATTTTGTAACTTGCTTCAAGAGTACGATTTAGGGTTGCCGTTTGAGTAGCAAATAATGAAGTGATTTTTCTCTTCTGAAATTTCTTATTTAAAGTTTCAAAATATTTCATGGTTGAGTTGACATGGTTGGGATGCTTAGCTCTTAAATGGTTTTCTAGATGACCAGATTTCATTGACTTGTTTGTTAAAGTTTGTTGGTATAATATGCTGTAGTATGCAGATCGACATAGTTCATCATACACGGCAGGCATGAAACCAAATTTCAAAAATTCGGTTGAGTATTGACAAACCTTTTTCTTTGCCTTGCACATTTGTTTTTAATCATAAACTTAGGCGGGTTTGGGCTAATTTATTGCAACTAGTATAGTAATGCAATAAGCACCATTGATGAAGCACTAAAATTAAATTTAAACAAAAAAATAAAAATGAGCAAGAACAGCAGTCAGAATAGTTACGTTTTGTTTACAATAGTCCCCACGATTTTCAGAAACGCATGAACATTTGGTGACAGCGGAAGTTCATAAACACTTATTTTGCCGGACAGCAGAAACACAAAATTTATTTTTTCCAAAACCATATAAAATAATAACAAAATAAATATAATGTCAGAAAAAAGGCAAGGAAGCATCGAACAACCCTAAGGTTTACTAGTCAAGATGTTTTCTGATTAAATCACAATTATTAATAACAATTGTGTTGGTGCGACTACAATTAATAAAAAGAAAAAACAACAAAAAACAAAAAAAAGAAAATTTTTAACAAATCAAAAGTTTATGAAACAACAACGAAAAAATTTCAATCTCGCTTATATTTTGCATATTAAGATAGGATTAGGCCTGCGCATTTTTTTATTTTTATTTATCTAAAAGTACATAACTGGGGTTACATTGTAGGTATTGCGAAGACTATTTATATTTAGCATTACTTAGAAAACAAAGTAATCTATTCATTATATAACATGTGCTAAAATATTGGGAGATAAAATAAATATAAATACTTAATATTAATCAATGAAACCTTTTTTAATAGTTTTTTAAATGCATTCCAATATACGTAAGTTTTTCAACTCCGGTTTTAATTTTGACCAAATCTTTATACCTTTGTACAAAATTGAGTTTTGGGTACTTGTTTTTGACATTCTCGGTAAAAAAACATAGAGTCAGATACTCGTCTTGTATGATAAGAATGAATTTCCGCAATTTTTTAAAAAAAATCATTAAAAATTTTTGGTGCTTTTTTATTATAATGTAGATACATGTATTTTCATAATTCTGCGTTATATAAATCTTCTAATTTTTGTTAGTTTAGTTTTTTATAAAGGCTTGACATGGGAGTGTACACGTTACTTGAGCTTTAATACTCTAATTATACGATTAATTTTTACATTCAATTCAGATAAATAGGTTTTAAATGTTGCACCCTAAACAATAATTCCGTATTGTAATTCACTATTTATTAGGCTATGATACAGTGATTTCAAAGTGTCCGTATTGATATATAATCTTAACTTATAAAATAATCTTTTGTAACGAACTAGGTGGAAAGATAAATTTTTAACATGTGGTATCCAGTTTAAATTTTGATCGATGAAAAGTCTTAAATATTTGACTATTGGGGATCTTGCTAGCATAATGTCATTAATTTTAATTTTAGAAGTACTTTCGCTTGTTCTGGAAGGTTGTTTGTGTATTAATAGAAAAGTTGATTTCTAAAAGTTTATAGATAATTTGTTTTTTCTTAACCAAAAATCAATAATTTTTAATTCGATATTAATTCGATTTTGCAATGACGTTAAATTTGAGTCGGATATCATTAAATACGTATCATCAGCGTACAAGGTTGTATTCATTTGAGAAGCAAGTGGTAAATCGTTTATATATAAAAGAAATAATAATGGACCTAGACAGCATCCTTGTGGTACTTCACAATTAGTTTCTTGTTCATTAGAGAAATTGTTTGAAATTTTTGTATATTGCCTTGTATTAGTCAAATAACTTTTAATCAGATTAAAAAGATTTTCCCCGTATGCCAAAATAATTTTTTAGTTTCCAAAGCAAAATGTGGTGATCAACTGTGTCGAAAGCTTTAGATAAATCTAAACAAATACAACAGCTGTAAAGACCTTTATCAAGACTTTTGCACTGCATGAATGGTAGAAGAATTTTGTCGAAAACCAAATTGATGATCACTCAGTAAATTAAATTTGTCTATAAAATGTATAATTCTATAGCAAATAATTTTTTCAAAAATTTTGTCAAACTGTGAAAGCAGAGAGATTGTCAACTTAGCTTTACCGCTGAATTTTTATGTGGGGGAAACAGCATTGTAAGCAAGAGCTGAATAGTCATACCCCTGTTATACTCATTTGCCCAATAAAATTTTCTGACCTGCTCAGCTAGTTGCACCTGGCTAACTTTGTATTTCAGTCTGTTTTCATTGCGACATCACCAAATACCAATCATTTTGCTCAGATTTATTTATTTCTGAGAGTAGTAGAACAATTAATATTAAACTAAAACCAACAGCGCAGCCAACAGCAGGAGGTGGAATAAACCTCTCTTTGTTTTGGAAAAACATTGATTTCTAATAATTGGCTTTTAGCAAATAAAATGAAATCTCAGCATATGCCACGCCATACGTTGTGAATTATGCCGGAATCAAACAACAAGTATCATGAAAAAGGCAATGAATTAATAATAATTAAGTGAACCAGCTCGATATTTCTTATTTTCTACCACAGTGGTTCTCAACCTTTTTAATTTGATGGACCACCTTAACCGATATGTCAAACTAAATTTTCCCCCTGGAAATTCAGTTTGTAATATTTGTAATTAATTTAATTCATTAGTTTAACGCAGTCGATGATGGAATAAATTACAATCCCGAAACGTCCTGAATAAACTATGTTTCAAAATATATTGGCTTTACTTTTTATTCTGAAATTAGTTAAGCATTCCAAATTTTATGCTCCAAGATACAAAATTATTTGTATTAACACAGGGCTTCTTAAACTATGGGTCGCGAAACAAATTGGCATTTTGTGCTTTGTGCCGCAAAACTTTGAAAATTCCAGTAGTGCCGCGGAACTTTTGGAAAAAATTATGGTTATTGTACATTTAATCGGCAAATCAGAGAATTTGGGGACAAAAGTTGACAAATTGGAGCTTAATTCTGAGTGCGGACCTTTTTTTTAGAGAACACCTGAAGTTAGCGACAAAAATAGATGGCAGTTCAATTTTGAGTGAAGACCTTTTTTTTAGAGATCACCATGATTTTTGGAGGAAAATACTGAAAAAGGAGATCGATTTGAAGCAAAGACCTTTTTTTTTAGAGAACGGTATGATTTTGGGAGAAAAACACGAAAAAAGGAGATCAATTCAAAGTAAAGACCTTTTTTTTAGAGAACGCTATGATTTCGGGAGAAAAATACGAAAAAAGGAGATCGATTCAAAGTGAAGACCTTTTTTTTTAGAGATCATTATGATTTTCGGAGAAAAATTGCAAAGTGCGAGATCAAAAACCTCTTTTGTTTTTAGAGAACACCAATTTTTGAGAATTCTTGCCTCGGGCCCCTAATTTTAAATATCCACCACTAATTGGGGTCACACGAAATTTTATTTTTTAAAACGGGGTCGCAGAACAAAAAAGTTTAAGAAGCCCTGTATTGGCAAATAAAAAAAGCTCAAAAATTTAATAGTTTTATGTAACACAAAAACCACAGCTATTATCACAAAATTAATAGTAGCATTATCAACCAAAAAGCAACTATTAACCATTATGAAGTAGCAAAGCAAAAGAATTTACTTAAATGCGATCGCTTACATAAAAGTCTAATTTATCAAAATAAATCAAATTTTTGAATTGTTCTTCATATTAAAAATCGGAAAAATATTACAGTTAGTATCTAAAACATTCAATTACATTGAAAAAAAATCCCTCCTAGTGGGGAATTCCCCCGGTTGAGAGCCTTTGATCTACCAAAACAGTTTACTTGTAAACAAGTGCATTTTCATTTTGAATTTTCCGAACAAAATTGATTCGCAGTGTCTTAAATCTCCATGCCCCAACAATTTTGCTTGGGCCCCACCGGTTGAGAACCACTAATTTATAACTAAGAGATAAGCGACACTTCTAAGATTTTTGTGTTCAAAATGTTTAATTTTGTGTTTGAGCGACGTGAAAAATTTCTTAAACATAAGTTATTGGCGACGTGTAGAAAAATTCGACATCATACAATTTGAGCTTTGGGTCATGTCATATGAAATGTTGTGATTGCAAATTCAAGAAGCTTTTTATTGACTACGCCTAGTTGCTAGCAAATTATCAAAACAATTGATAAGATTTCAAGGGATGCAGCTGAATATTTTAAAGCAAGAAAATGCCGAACTGGTCACAAATTAACAATATGCTGAATAAAAAAATAAAATAAAGAAAACGAAACGAAACCAACACTTTAGGCATCAAATAATCTGACATTGTTGGACAAATAAAAAATGCTGAAGGTTATCCAAGCTTTGTGCGAGGGTTTATCAAATCGTTTTTGTGAACAGCTCAGCGAATTGTGCGAGTGTGCGAGTTTCATGCAGTGAAGCGAATTTCTTCTCGAATGTTCGAACATCCGCAGTGTTGTGGTCGACACTTGATTTATCTTTTCGTTTTCGGAATCAATAAGTGTCCTGGAGATTCGATGAATCGTCCTGCAAAACAGCGATTAATTCTGAAGAAGACGAATTTCGTTATACCTTGACCTGATTTGATTTTTGGATTTCAAAAGTTTGTCTTTATTCTGCAATACCTGCCTGTCGATTCAAGAATGATTAATCTTTTTTTTTGATGCAAGAACAGTTATGCAGTGAAACTTGGTAAAAAGCACGTATCTAACAAGATTTTTTTCTTGTTAACTCAAGATTAACATTAAGCTCTTAAACAAAACTATTTTTAAAAGTTCATTGTGGCATATGTCATTATTGTCACAAATCTCCGTTTTGGCCTTACAGCCCGAGTATAGTAATTTAGTATTTATTGTTTGAATACATCTCTGATGTACCTTTTTTAGACTTTTTCTTCTTTTGAAGGTTTTTTTCTAAAAAAGTCCTCTACCAAACGGCTTTAACCATACTTAGTTGCATTAACAGTTGTTAAGATATCGTTAAAGTCAGGTTAGAACCAAAAACAAAAGTACATCTACCGTCAATAAGACGTGAGGTCTTGTATCTTCCCTTTTTGATTCCTCATTTGAAACTTGACCACTTCCTGGAACCGGGACAATGCGGGGAGTTTCTATTCTTTCAACGTCATCTTAAAACACAACTTTCTTAAAAAAACCTGCTCTAGTACCCCTCACTATATAAAACTTTGCAAAAATATAAATTTTGCTCATGATTGCGCATGATTTTTTGCTCATCATTACAATAATTTTTGCTCATGATTGAATTACAATCAATAGCATTTTGTGATTTCTTGCAGCGGCTTTAATATTAATTCAAACATTAAGTACATTTGTAAACATATAAATTATTATAATCGCAATATTTAATCGGACATAACAGGCCATTTTACCCTAAAAAAACAAGTAATTTCTAATTAAAGACAGGAAATAATCAGTTTAGTTCTTGATGATTTTCAATTGATGTTTTACAAAAACATTTTATTCATACAAAACTAACTTTCTCTTTTACCGATCATATTCAAATCAAATCGAGTTTACTGCTTTCACATAATTCTTTAAAATAACATCACTTGAAAAAGAGAAGTAAAACTTTGATCGCTGTAAGAGAAATAAAAGATTTTTTATAATGACCAGTGGTTAAATTATTAAAAAAAAACAATACAAAAACCTTAATTTTTACTTAAAGCTAAAAACCAACCTTCGGCAAGTAACCTTTCGAGAAATTTCGTTTCAAGAAAGAGTACACGTTCTTTTAGTGTTTTGATCGTGGCTTTTAGATTCGTGATTTCATCGACTGACTGTTACGTGTCCAAAATCATCATGCAAAAAGTTAAAATTGACAACATGCTCAAAATGCAGTGAATTAAATATAGTTCATACTTTAAAATATTCTTCAAAAAACGAAAAGTTTTATGTGTAAAATGCAATAAAAATTGAATTATAACTATAATAGGCCTAAGACTGAGACCAACATACAATTGGGCAGCCATGAAGTGTCAGGGAGGTTTCGTATAAAAAAAAGCTTTTGATTTTTTACACAGGCTCTTTATAATGCTGAACCTAAGGTAGATAAACTTTGAACACTAATTAGTAAATTTTCTGTTCGACTTGGTTCGTAAACAAACTCAAATCAAACGCATCAGAAAAGCTTTGAAAGGAGCGCTGGTCTACGAATACATCATTTTACGGTGTAGTCGCGATGGACAAAACAAAGAAAATTATGATTGAATTTTACTCCAACGCTTCTATATTTGTGGAAGCTTTGAGCAATTCGAGTAGAAGTACAAGCGATTTTTAACCCGCGGTGTCAATGTGTTCATTATGAGAAGCTAAGAATAATTAGTGCAACTTGCAAAAGTGAGTGCAGTATAATTTAATTTTACCCCTTAGAAGCCAGCTCCTTCGATTTGTTTTATTTTCTTCCCCTAAAAGCTTGATTTGGATCTCTAGCGCACTAATGCGTCGTATGACGTTCGTCATCACTATGTGCACTCTCTTAAAGTAGTTTTTCAGTTCACTTTCAATTTTTTTTCTGCTCCTCTGCGAATTGAAAATAAGCAGCTTCAAGTAAATTAATTTTTAATCGCGTGATGTAAAAGCAAGAAGCTGGAGTATTGTTTTCAAATTTTTTGATTGACATTCATGAAGTAGGTAAGCGTGTTATCGGTAAGTTTTACAATTAGTCTAAACAATTTTATTTTTTTTTATTTATTTATTTTTTTATTTTTATCTCTATATTTATCCTCCTGACTCGCAGGAAAGTGACGGAGGCGCTATAGATAGGGTAAGCAATTACCCCGACCTGCTTCCGGAGATGCCAAGATATTGCTGTCCGCTAGTAATTTAGCAGAGATATGACTGCAATTTAGAACTGCTTGTCAAGACCACCAAGCAGGGGAAAGTGCCGTAAAGTGTCTTTCCCAAGGACACAACAGAATGGCGCAAGTTGGTTTTGAACCAAGATCATGTTGATCATCAGTCCGGTGCTTTAACCAGTCGACAACGCTGCCGACAAATTGTCAATATTGTATAGGTCAGTGCTTCGCAACTGGTGTGCCGCAGAACGACAGATGTGTTAAGATATTGGCGATGTAAAATGGCCAATTAAAAACACACTACTTGAAATAAAAAAAGTTTTTACCACCAAAAAGCTAGAAGTTTTAAACCCTTTTATTTGCTTAAAAGTTCGTTTGTCGGACAAAAAAACTTAAAAAATTCAATTTAAACTTCAACAAATAAAAGACCTTTTTTTTGGTTGTTACTAATTTTTGAACGCTTTTATAGCAATTTAAACCTTCGCAAATAAAGTAAAAGCCTTTTTTTGGGTCATCAGTTGCTTTCAGATTTATCGTGTGCGAAACTTGATAGCTTCAGACGTAACTGTCCAAAATCTAGTGAAGGCAAATAAAGTCTATTTATTTGCTGAGATTTAAATTGCCATAAAAACTCGTGAAGGATTAGTGAAGACAAAAAAAAACAAAAAAAACAGCGCCTTCACCTCGGTGTAAGTGTGCTGCAAAATAGCTCAGCACGCTAACACTTTTACTAACGAGCAGAAAGACGAGAGTTTGATGTTCAGTGTATTATGGTTTTGCAAATTCGTTCTGCTTTATCACTAATTCGTAAACGATGCACAATGCCACAAATGGCACTAAAGAGAACCCATCTGTGGCATTGTGCATCGCGCACGCTAAACCCGAGATCACTGTCTGACCATGATTTCGAGTTTTGAATCCTCATCAGGGATCATTGGCGTGATTGATGCACAATGCCGGTTCTTTCGGTGTAGCAATGCATCTGGTAGAAGCCCACACGTCTTAGATAAGGAATATTAGTAATTGATCTGGGCCACACAACAAAAAAGCTAAAGTCTAAAGAATTAGAACAACTAACTGCCAATAAATCGGAGTAAGTTTGAGGGTGCTTTCGTAGAAACCCAGATCAACTCCTATGCACCTAAATACAATCGGTAGCTTATGTGTAACTTTATTTAAACAAAAAACGGCGCACATATATCTTTTCGTATAAATAATTATGTTGGTGATTTTCTGGCTGGGCTCATTTTAAAAACATTATTATGACTACACTAGACTTTAAAATAAAAAGTCAGTAACAAAATGGTCATTAAGTAGTATGATTTTAATATATATATCAGGGGTGGCCAAACTTATACCATGTTGGAGCCGCATATCATAAATCCAAACTTTTAAAGAGCCGCAACACAAAAATTTAAAAACATGAAGTTGTTTACTCCTTTACTCATAGCCGTACCAGCCCAAAAAATTTTGGGGGGGCGATGAAGTTTTGCCCAAATTTTGTGACGTTTGCCCAAATCATGATTTTATAGTACATTTCGGATATGACAAAAAAATGTCTGAGATTCTCAGACGAAAAACCAATTTTGTCCTAAAATCATGGTGATCTCTAAAAAAAAAAAAAAGGTCTTCGCTTAAATTCAGTCTACTAATTTTCCATTTTCGTCCCAAAATCAAGGTGTTCTCTAAAAAAAAAAAAAAAGGTCTTTACCTCGAATCGATCCGATATTTCCCTATTCTTGTCCCAAAATCATAATGTTCTCTATAAAAAAAGGTCGTCATATGAAATCGTTCTCAGATTTTCCATATAATTTTTCAATTTTTCAAAACGTTTAAAGATCCGCCAGCAAAGGTCCGAAGAGCCGCAGTTTGGCCACCCCTGATATATATATATTAAGATTAACAATAGCGAAATCACGGAAATAAAAACAAAGCTAAAACCCAACAGACTGTTTCACCCATAAAAGGGATCATCAGGGGTATCTAAAAAGTAAAATAAAATAAAATAAAGTTAAGATAAAACTGCCAGAAAGAATTGAAAACAATAGAAAAAAACTGAAAAAACTTAAAAAATTAAAAAAAATTTAAACACTGTAAACGCTTATTAGATCGGAACATCCCATCACGGACTCTGCTAAACTAAACTGATTAAGATCGGCGAGAAAACACGAAAAAAAGAAAAAGCACACGAAAGAATTACAAATACAAATATTATTTCAAAAATTAAAGATTTAAAAAGGGTTCAAGTATCGGCTAAGATAGAACGTTGTACGCGGCGAAAAAAAAAAAAAAAGAAAAATTAAAGAAAATCACAGTTTAAGTTTGGCGTTAATCAATTTATATTTATTTTTATGCCGACACTTATTGATCAATTCGGTTGGTTTGTTCAGCAGAGCGTCATCATTTGCAGTTAAGATTTCGTATTTTTCTGCCAGACAGAGGTTGCATACTTTGCCCCCGTGTTGGTAAGGTGTTGCGTGGCAAATTATTTTCCAAGAAATAGCAGGATTTATACCAGAATCTTTCTGGATGTTCCGATCTAATAAGCGTTTACAGTGTTTAAATTTTTTTAAATTTTTTAAGTTTTTTCAGTTTTTTTCTATTGTTTTCAATTCTTTCTGGCAGTTTTATCTTAACTTTATTTTATTTTACTTTTTAGATACCCCTGATGATTCCTTTTATAGGTGAAACAGTCTGTTGGGTTTTAGCTTTGTTTTTATTTCCGTGATTTCGCTATTGTTAATCTTAATTCAAGCTCTAACTTTGTTATCGAGCACTTTAGAAGAACTGATTTTCATACAGTGTATATATATATATATCTAAGTAATTGACTTACCGAAATTCCTGGGGCGCCAGGAGAGCCCTAAAATTAAAATAAACAAATATAAAATTGCCTTTTTTAATATAAACTTCTGCTGATAATGAGTAGAAAGTAGAAACAAGAAATAAACTAACTACAGAATTTTCCCGCTATTCGCAGGGGTTGCATTCCTTCCTACTCCGGCGAATCCCGAAAATGTACAAATTATTGACGCAGTTTTAAAACGCCTACGTATGATATTATATACGCTAAAATATGCTTATCAAACACATTCTAAAGACAGTCTTACTCAGATAATATTTAAACAATACAAGACAGTTAATTTTATTGTACACACCAATAATGAATGGTGATGATGAATAAACATATAACACATCAAAAACTTTTTCTGCTAAAAATATTGGTGGCATTACAGGACGTAAATAATACATGGGTACAGTATAATCACATACACATAGTATAATACATGTATATAATCACTTATATAATCACATACACACAATATAATACACGTATAACACACCAAAAACTTTTTTTGCTAAAAATGGTCTAAAAAATTTATTAAATTGCCAAAATTATAAAAAGACTTCTTTGAGAGTAAAATTCGCGGGGCCTCGAGCGGTAAACCGCGAACGGGTGAGGTAAATTGTATTTACTTGTATTTACGGTAGGTTGAAACTGACGCGACTGTCAAAATAGCCTGGCAATGATACGTGATTTCTGATGTTTATTAAAAAGGCATTTGCAGCTGTATGTGCTGGGCTTAGCTCAAACTTGCACTTTAATCACACATTTGATGTTCTTCACGTCACGTCAATAATGCCAATGATGACCCTTAGTGCTTTTCACTCTTTATTTACATAAAAACCTATTAGAGTAAAATATTTATCATACCCATACTGCAATAACTTGGTATGAGGCAAGTTGTTGATGTGGATGTTAAAAAGAAAATAAGATACTCTAAAACAGTGGTCCCCAAACTTTTCGAGCCGGGGGCCGGATGTAGATATTTTGGACCTCCTCGGGCCAAAGCAAGAGAAAAAAAGTCTTCTCTTCGATTCGATATCTAAATTCGCTGTTTTTCTCCCAAAATTGTAGTGATCTCTGAAAAAAAAGGTCTTCGCTTCGATTCGAGCTCTAATTGCGCTATTTTCTCCCATAATCTTGGTGTGTTCTCCAATGAATAGAACAAGGCATAAACCTGAAATTGGGGTGTTCCCGATATAATTCTATCTATTAACCAAAGTGAGTGTATATGTTTTTTAAAAAGAGCTCCGCGGGCCGGATGAAAAACCTTACCGCCCCGCAGTTTGGTGACCACTGCTCCAAAATCTTGCGGCGAATCATTTCGCAGAGTGTGTTGACTACTAGAATTAAATAGATTTGAAAGATAAATCGTCAGGCAGAGATCATTATATAGATGAAGCGCACCCTATAACAATTAAAAAGGATTTCGAAATTTTTTAAAAACTATGCCAAAACAAACCATGCTATAAAGTATCTTGGGCAAAAGTCTACTAATTTCAAGTTTGATTTCTTTACCCTTTAAACCCTCTTTCGATTTTCGCCGTAATACGAACAATTTCATGAAATTTTGAATCTTAATGACGAAAATTATGTTTGTGTTATAGAAAAGTAGTACAATGAATGGCTTAATTGAAATCTGTTTGCAAAAGATCTTTCAGGATTTCCATTCGAGGCAGAGAAAAGAGAGATAGAGCAGTAAGTAACATTTTGGTTTGTTAACAGGTTTGTTTCGGCATAAAGACCATTTTTAATAAAATTTTTTGCCTGATTTTGAAAAATTTTTGTTTTTTGTTAAATTAAGAAAGCCTTACTGCAGTGATTTGAAAATTCAGCTAAAATTTTATTCAGGTTTTCACTTTTCCTACATTACACGGTTAAAGGCTGTTTTTGGTTCTTGTTGATAAAAGAAACTGAAAGATCAATGCCGATACAAAACAAGAAGTAGCTTCATTCTCTTTTTTTACAGTAAGTGTTGTGATTTAATTCACGTTTTTATACGTTCCATTACGAAGCAACTGACGCGTAAAGCGTTTAGACCAATGATTCTCAACCTTTTTAGCCAAGAAAATCAATTCGTGTTGCATCTAATGAACTTGCTATTCCTCGAAGCACAGTTCACAAAGTTTTACATAAACGACTTCGGCTCCATGCTTACACGAATTGAATTCCTTGGGCTGCGATGAAATGCTACACGCACAGCATCAACAGTCTCTTCATCAATGCTTGGCCTACCCAATCTTTTGCGATCCAAAATGCTGCCGGTTTCCATAAAATTTTTAAACCATCTCTTAATGCTGTTAGTTTGAGGAGGGTCTTGTCCAAACTCATTTATAAATTTACGTTGTGCTGCAGTTGGTGATTTTAATTTATGGTACCAAAGAATACATTGTGCTTTTTGTTGAATGGTCAACATGTTTCATACTTTGTTGCAAACTTACGCCTTTATTAAAAATGACTTAAGGCCCGTTTCCACTACGAGCGTGGAAAAGAGCATTCTTTGTCTCTTTTATTGATCTTCGATTGAAGCGAGCGGTTAAAATTGAAGCGAGCGCAAAAAAAAAGCAATAAAACAAACAAAGAATGCTTTTTTCCACGCTCGTAATGGAAACGGGCCTTTATTCTTGCTTTAACGATAAAATAACCTATAAAAAAATAACAAAAAAACTTTATGGTGTTATAATTCACTGTCGAAAATTTAAAGTTTCTACCTTATGCGGTTTTTGAGATATTAAAATTGTAAATGTGTGCAGGATTATGGACACCCTGTATATCTGACTGATCAAAAGCACATTTTCTTCTGAGAGAGCTTATTAAATTTCTTTATGACATCATAAATGTGCAAGATTACAAAATTCGGTACCGTGAAAAAGGCGGCAAAACTTATCTGAAATATTAAAATGAAGTTCAATGGCGGACAATACCTAACAAACAGGAATGTGCGTAACATGTTCAGATAATAATTGAAACAAAATTTGCAAAGTTAATGTGCTCGCGGATTCACCAGAACATTCCGCGGACTCATTTGAGTCCGCGGACTCGGGGTGGAGAAACACTGGTTTAGAGATATAAAACTTTGGTTAAGGTTCTAGTTTGCCTAGTTAATTGTGAAATGTTTTCGAAGCCAATGAATAAAATAAAAAAAGTTGATTTTTTGTATTTTTTTCCGACTTTTCTTCTGTTTTAGTGGTGATTTTCAATAAGTGGTCAATAAATTTGATTTTCTTTTCTGCTTTTTTTGTGTCGGTCTTGTAGAAAATTTTGTACAGCAAGTATGGCAGCATTCTTTCTTCCTAGTAGTTACTAAGAATCTTTTTTTGAGGATACATACTGTTTTGTAATGTTCACTATTTCGGGACACATTATCTGGTACTTCTCATTTACGTTGGCGCTTAGCGGTTTTGGGGATCGAGCAACTTCTTCATCCAGGATGCTCTTGAATAGCGACCGATTTATTTTCCGAAAATTTAAACTTTTTAAGAAAACTTCTTTTTCGAATTAAAAAAAACTTGCCGACGAGATGAAGGGAGAACAAAGTTGTGGACATGAAAATGGCTCGAATTCTGAGCATGAGGAAACAAACAACAGATTGACAAAAGCTGGGTCTGGGTTAAATCCCTTGTCTTTGAAATTGGGCACAACTTCAAGGGTTCGACCATCTCTTTTGGTTTATTTATAGGCTGACTGCCAATTGTGCAAGTTAAAATCATTAGAATACAAATGGTTCAATAAATGGTCGCAATGTAGCTTCTTTATTCTTGTAGAGCAAGGGTTCCCAACCCGTGTTACGTGAATGCACTTTTAAAATCTTATTAAATTTAGTTAGGATTTCCAATATGTGATAAGTGAGTAACTTTTAAAATCTCATTAAATTTATTCGTGGTCTTTTATTGTTATTTTAACGTATATTATTCTTCTGCAAAATTCGATCAAATTAGTTCTTCAGCAAGAAATGGCACGCGTTGACAATACAGGGTTGAGAACCTCTGTTTGTAAAGATTTATCCACGATTATCTATGCTGGTATTTACATGTATAAACAGCAATAACGGCGTTGTGCCCAAATGTGGCGATTCAATGCAAAAATAACCAGGACAAGTGTCAATCTAATAAAACATGATAAAAATAAGAACAAACCAGGATTAACATTTATTCGATGATAACATTTAAAAAAGACTTCTTTTCAAAATGAACAACATACAAAAGCGAACAGATTCCTAAACAGGAACAAAAAAATTTTTTTTTCTTTTTTTATAGAAAACTTTATTTAGAAGAATAAATTTCTGTAGCGTACTCAGTTAAAGAGTCAGTCGTACATATATTTTATCTACACTAATTCTTTTAATATTAATTTTTAAGGTTGTTTACCTTTGGTCCAGGTGGCCCTGGAGGTCCTTGAAGTCCTTGAAGTCCTGGTAATCCTCTAGGTCCCTAAAGAACAAGTTAAAAATAAAAGCAATAAGTAACTTTGAGTTTAAACTCTGCAGTTATTTACCTGTGCCTTTTCAATGGGCACTCTTTGAGGTTGATCTTCAAGTGAGCCTAAATTTTGTAATATTAGACAAAGTAAAAAGTATTCGGAAAAGAAATCTATTTCTATTAAATTTTTAATAGAAAAGTTGATTTAAAATGATTTATAGAACCAACAAAATTTGGGTTTCATACGCAGAACACAACAGATATTTATAAACGTTGTATATTTATGGTAAGCTAGAGATTTTATTGATGCTGCAGTAGCCTACTACTTTGTTAGGTAAGTTTTACAACCACGAAAGAGTGATGCAAAGGGTTGTTCAATGCGCGCAAAAAAATAGCTTATTCTTTTTGAAATAATGGATACAACTGAAACAGGGGCGTCTAACCTGTGGCCCGTGTAAAAGCTTTGAATGGTTCCCCGGCGGTATTTTAAAATGACATAAAGTAACTAGGATAATTTTGTTTCCAAAGTGCAGAAATGGATTTTATCTTCACCGGTAAAATGTGGGCGTGCTGTTTTATTTGCTTAGCCTGCAAATATTTTCACTCAGCCGAAATGGCCGCGGACGCCCCTCAACTAAAAGGTTTGTTTTGCTTGAATTTTAACGGCTTTAATTTGGTTGCATTTATAATTGTGGACGTTTCTCAAGTAATTTGTAAAGTTTTTAAACAAATTATCGTCTTTATCCCGGATATCATGTATGCTTTTTTGCAGGTTAGAAGACAAAACATAAACATTATTTTTCCAAAAAAATCCGACTTTCTTTGGCGAACAGTATGGTATCCTGTCGGCGAATTTTTTTTTGTTCTTAAAATCTTAGGTCAGAGGGTTTAATCAATATTTAAGTTCTAAGTTAGCAAGATTTAGTAATCCGTTTACCTAAGTCGTTTTAATAAGCTTTGTAAAACACTTTGCCATTATGAAAAGAACGGCGCTATTTTCAATGCCATGTTCAATGTTTACATAATTGAAGAAAAATCGCTTTGATAAAATTAAATTTATCCATTCTGTGTTGGTCAATTTCAAAATCTTGGGGAGCTAATCATTATATATAGTTTAATTAAAATAATAAGCTTGTTATTTTTTAAAAATAAAAACACATTAATAAAAACGGTTTTAGTGATGTTTTACCCGCAAAATCTTCTTCAAGAGCAATGGTAAAGTTGTATCCGTCTCCCCCACAAATTCTTCGACAATCTTCAGGTTTTTCGAAATTGTTTGCTTGACCTCGACAACCACCAAATACAAATAAAGTGCATTTGTTGGTTTCGCGATTAAAGAAATAACGATAAAATGATCCTTTGCATGGGCCTGAATAGAATGGCAATAGACATATATCTGGCCCTTGAAATAAAAATATAACTTTATTAGTAACTATAGCTTCAAATATAACAAACAATGATTACAATATTTTTCCAAAAATTAACTGTTTGAAACAGGGGCGTTCAACCGTTTTTAAGGTAAGGGCCGTTTTGGTTTACCAAAAGTATTCGCGGGCTTTAAAAAACGTTTAAAAAAAAATCCAAAAAAACATCGTGGATAATTTTTACAAGTAAAAACCTCTTTAATCTTCACTTGCATCAAACAAAAATTTTTTATCTTGGACGTCAAGTGAAAAACAAAAATAATTTTACTTGTCGGACAAGGTTTCACGGTATGATTAAAGTCTTCGATTGCATCACTTGCTAATTAAGTTTTTGTCTTTTTGGAAACAACTCACGAGCCACAGGTTGGACGCCATTGTTCATTTATACCACCTTTATGCAGAAATTGAAACAAATAAGGCATTATTTTAAAATAAAGCAAGTGCTTTGTGTCTATGCTGCATGGGCGCAAAGTGGCACAACTTGGCGCAACAAACTCGTGAGCGCTTCAGCGCAATAAAAAAATAAAACAAAAGATCAAGCGAAATATAATAAATAAATCAGTTATATAATGTAAAGCACAACATTGAAACACTATAATTCGGGGAGGATTACAAGAATTTGATCACAACAAAGCTCGCAAAAAATAATAGAGATGTTACAAGTTTAGAAGAATAACCATTGTGAAATAATGTTTTCACACAATTTATGTGATCTTATTAAAACAAAAATATGTAACACAATTTCTTTGATTTTTATAAAGTTAGGTTTAATGGTAAAACAAGTGATTCTTAAAACAAAAAAATTAATTATTATAAAAAATGATGTAGGCCAACTCTATTACTTAATGCAGTACGTTGACTTCGTCAAGTTTAAACCAATTGCTTACTTTTTTGATCATTACGATAAAACTTCTTACATTTTAAGTAACACTATATAAAAAATTTACTTTCGTTTGTTTCGGTGGAAGTGTTTTGAATGATTTCAACTTCTTTTTCGGGGGCAAAACTTGGTTTCCCTCCGCAAGTTTCTTGGCATTGCGTCGGCAACCTAAATCGATTGTTATTTCCGCCACAGCCTCCATAGAAAAAAAGCTGGCATTTGTCCGTTTTCGAATTATAGTAAAGTCGAGGCAGCGAAGCTCTGCAGGAGCCTCGATCTTTCGGTAAAAAACACAAACTTGGCTTGTCTTCGACATTTACGGGACTACCTGGCGAAGAGAATAAGAATTATTAAACAGGCAGCCGTAATCAACTTAATTACGTTTGCCATTATTCAAAAGTTGCTGGAAGATGTTTTACAGCTACAAATGGAAAAACACAGCAAATTAATCGATCTTTTATATTTAAGCACAATCGGACCAATAAAACGTATCAAATTACGTACTTTCACCACTTTCATTCACATTAGAATGATTTAAACTAGGATACAAATCCATATTAAAATCAGGATTTATTCCTCCACACGTGTCTCGACACGCCCATGGCGTTAAAAAGCGATTTTTGTTTCCTTGACACCCTCCGTACGCAAATAAAGTGCATCTCCCCGTTTCTTGGTCGTAATAAAATCGGGGAACGGATTTGTTGCAAGGACCATGGTCTTTGGGCAAATTGCATAGAGGGTCTCGATTTATTTTGATGTCGTCAGTATCTGTTGATGAAACAATTGCCATTAAATCTTCAAGAAAGATTGGGTTTGTGAAATTAGCGTTAGAACAATTGCGATTCAAATTCTAAATCAATTGTTTGAACCTGTAAAGTTTGTCGACGCTTCGTTCGACGGCGTTGTTTCAATTGCGCACATTCGTAAGCATTCTTGACGACTGTTGAAGTTATTTGCGTTGCCTTCACAGCCTCCGTAGGCAAATTCTTGGCATCTTCCTTCGCTTGGATTGAAGAAATATCTCCGAAAACGTCCTCGGCAAGGACCAGGATCCATAGAAAGAGTACAGACTGCATCTTCATCTGAAAAAACAGTTAAATGTAATATGAAGATGCGTATGAGGTGTTCAATTCTGGGTCTTGCAAATTAACTTTAAAAAGTGCGGACAAAACGTTGTTCATCGGCAATAAGGTTTTCATCGAGAAATAACAGCGAACCAGAAATAACACACATATAATTTTTGTCACTTTACTTGTAACAGAGATGCCTTCTGTTCCAGAAATCGGGCATTCTCTGCGGTCTAAGGTTGTCGTCGAACTGGGAACATAACCAGATGAAAAATTGAGGTCGTTTTCTTCTTCCTCATTATCATCACCAAAGTAAGATGAGCTTCTATCATCTTCAAACTGGATTTCAGACAAAGTCTCTTCCGCACCATCTTCTTCTGTAACAATAGATAGTAATAAATTTAAATACAAATATGTTTGTTAATGCTCATCACCTTGCAAGCGAGATACGAGTAGCTAAAAATATTTTTCAATAAAATATCCATTTGAGAAAATCCCAAAATATGTTCAATCTCTTCAACAAAAGAAACAAAAAAAAGAGGGGAAAGAAACATTTGTAAACACTATGAATCCTTATTTGACCTTTTACTAAGTGACTATATTGATTGCAGCATGATACATGTATTTATCCAAAGGTGGGCAACCTCCAATTTAGAAGTAGCGAAGTTACAAATTCCTTGCTACTTTAAAAAAAAGTTGTTTGTTAAATTGAAAATACAAACTACCACTGTTTTGCAAGTTAAGTAGAATTTCACATAGAAAGTTTGACCATTCCATATCTGGTATGAATCGAGGATTCTTATAGAATGCTCCACACCAGATAGCAACATCAAAATTTATCACATAAAGAAGTCAATAACAATAAAGAATAAAATTCATATTTTTCAATTTTCATTCCAGGCTTGCAATCCTTCAAAGAACACAGGCATTTCGAAATGTTTGTCGCTAAGATCTTCCCTTATCAGTTTTAGAATATCTTTTTTCATTAAGAAAACCGTTTAAATCAGGTCTAATAACTGCCCGGCCGGGTGATCAAGTCTAATATCTGCCCGGATTAACAATTAGAGCATTGTCTCGCCACATGAATTCTTGGCCGGGCAGTTATTAGACCTGATCCAAACCTTTTCTACAGCAGCAATGAATTGAATGCCTTATTCAATATATAAATATTCCTTGGAATTATTCCGGTGTGAGAGGTATAAATACTATTAAGTATTATATATAAATACTATTATATACAATATAAGTATTATATAATACAGGGTGTCCATAAAGTCCTGCACATATATAAAATTTTAATATCTCAAAAACCGCATAAGGTAGAAACTTTAAATTTTCGACAGTGAATTATAACACCATAAAAGTTTTTTTGTTATTTTTTACAGGTTATTTTATTGTTAAAATAAGCAAGAATAAGTCATTTTTAATAAAGGCGTAAGTTTGCAACAAAGTATGAAACATGTTGACCATTTAACAGAAAGCACAATGTATTCTTTGGTACCATAAACTAAAATCACCAACTACAGTACAACGTAAATTTATAAATGAGTTTGGACAAGACCCTGCTCACACTAACAGCATTAAGAGATGGTTTGAAAATTTTAAGGAAACCGGCAGCATTTTGGATCGCAAAAGATCGGGTAGGCCAAGCATTGATGAAGAGACTGTTGATGCTGTGCGTGTAGCATTTCATCACAGCCCAAGGAAATCAATTTGTGTTGCATTAAATGAACTTGTACTCCTCGAAGCAGAGTTGACTTCAGCTCCATGCTTACAAGTTACAAATTGTTCAAGCTCTTAAGCCGGATGATCACCCTCTTCATCAATGCTTGGCCTACCCGATCTTTTGCGATCCAAAATGCTGCCGGTTATCTTTAACAATTTACCTCGAGTTTTTGCGTTGAAAATTTTGAGTTCTTAGCATGACTTAAATTTTTCAACGCCAAACAGGTTATGACACTTTTTATTTCTCGTAAGAGTGAAATTTTGTTGTCTAGCGCAGACCGGTATTTTACGAATGATTAAACCAATAAATTCTGTCACATGACTGCTTCGGCCAAACTAAGAATTGTGCAATCGCAGTCAATCAAGACCACTTAGACCAAGGATTGGCAAGCCGCTCTATGGATCTGTTTAAGGCGGGCTCTATCTTGCGAACCGCTCCTAATTAAAAAAATGAGTGTTTAGTATTGTACACTTCTCCAAAAAGTCTATGAGTCGATGTTTAAAAACAACCGTCAAGCAATCATCTTGATATTGGATTTTGAAGATGCTTGATTAAGAATTTTTTTATGTTAATTTTTATAAAATGATATGACTGTGATTTAGAGTTAGCTTGTTAAGCTTTCTGTCGTTTCACAGAATTAAACTTACAGTATTTTTTCATCGTTTGTTTCTTGTATGCAAAGATTTAAAAATAGGAAATCTATTTGTTTATCAATGTCAATTGGTCAAAAATAATGAAAATTCTAATTACAACATATATGAGCAATGGACCTTTAAGTTATTAAAATTTAAAAAATGTATTTTTCTTGTACGCAATATATATCTATAAACTGAAGGATACAATAAACAAAAACAGAATAATTTAAAAAATTTAAAAAATACTTTCTATTAATGAATAGCATTTTGATAACACCAATTTTTATTGACAAGAACATAAGTCAGTTTTTATTGATTGCTTACCACGTTAATATGAAAAATACCATTGTTATATTTTTTTATTGAAGTAGATATTTGATAAACTTAAAGTTATTAGACATGTTGATAAAGTTCATGTAAGCTGATTGTCTTGCTGATATTGGACAAGCAGACAGACTTCAAAGAAAGTTTACTAACTGTAACTATAACTAACACGAGCATAAACCTGAATTTTTTACAGAATTAAAATGAGTAAAAAAATAGAAAATAAATCACATTTTTTTCTTTATTGAATTCAAGTTTGTACAAGAATTACAGTCAAACTAAAGAAGGAAATAAACTTTAATCCGATTGCTTACGCGACTTTTATGTTCACCGCTCAGTTTTTTTTTTGTGGAAAAGAGATTCGACTTTATGACTTTGATTTGGAATTAGGTCAAACTAAAAAATTAAATTTTTGTTTACTTTTTTCATTCAATTTTTGGCATTAAAAAGAGAGGGTAAAGATATGTTGATGTTCGGAAAATTTTTCGGATAGACTAACTGGACTAACCAG
Source organism: Diplosoma virens (assembly GCA_963680785.1). NCBI lineage: Eukaryota > Metazoa > Chordata > Ascidiacea > Aplousobranchia > Didemnidae > Diplosoma > Diplosoma virens. The sequence continues at coordinate 23,867,832 of OY796881.1, read as the reverse complement.
GCAGACATCACTTGTGAACGTACAATGCGCTTGAAGGCCCTTTTTCACTATGAGCGTGGAATGAAGCATTTTTTGTTTGTTTTATTGATTTTTCTACTTCTTTCCGCGTTTAAGCGCTAAGCGGAGGAAAAAAATCAATAAAAAAGAAAGTATACTCCATTCCGCGCTCGTACTGGAAACGAGCCTTAACTGTAAAATTAAATCGCGGTTGTTAACGGTAATTACTTTTCTCATTGCTTGGTTGGAACGGACAGCAAACGCTGCAGCAATAACCAGCAGGCTTATATGTGTACGGACAAGCTGTTTGCGGACATTTGATGGGAGCACATTCAGCGTTTCCGAACAAGCAAACACATTCAAGACAAACCGAAGCTTTCCACACCGCTTGGTGACGATAAGTTGCTCCTTGAAACAGACATGAGTCCGAACCTGTGTGAACAAATGCTGATCACAAGTTTGCTTTGAATATTTGCTTGCAGGATTATAAACGGTACAAAACTTTGATCTTTGGAAATTAAACCGCTGACATTTTTTGCTTTCTCCTTTAAATTATTACTAGTAAAATTATACAACGAAATAAATTTTTTTTTAATTTTCTTTTTTAATGTCCTAAATTCAAACTCGAAGTTTTAGTGAAAGAAATCTACAACATACTAAAATCGTATTTTAAAATGCCAAAAGTAGGTGGACAGTAAATGGTAACATTTATTTAGAGATTACGTATACATACAACTATATGTACTTACACAATTATTACATTGACAATTAAATTTTGTTGTGAACAATAATTCAAAAGCTTTTCAATTTTATCAAAACAGGTGCTCACACTGTTTTCCATCACGATTTACACAGCTTTCACGTCTGCCTCTTACGCTTCGAAAAACATTTTTACATAAGTCTGTTTGGGTATTAATTTCTTGAAATGCATCTCTTATGTAATTTTTTAAATCGTCAAGACTTCTTGGTTTTGGACTATAAACTTTGTCCTTAAGCACTCCAAAAGAAAAATTGTAATAATATACCACAAATAACATAGTTATAATGAACACAATTGTAAAAATATAGCTGATACACAAACCTATTCCACATACTGTCCACCTACTTTTGGCTCACCCCGCATGTCTAAAAACAATTTTAAATATTAAAGAAATACCAGATTAGTTATTAAGTAGATATGTCCTGAAAATTACCGGTTATATACGTAAAATTAAATTGAATAACTAAAAACTTTTCTTCAAACTCTATCTTTCTGATCGACATATTATGAGTCACGTTGCAATTCAATCAAATTACGAAATATAATAATGTGACACAAGATTATTTCTATTAACTTTTAATGGAAACTTAGTGCCCAAAACAATACGAATACACATTGCCAAGTTGAGACCTTTCGGTGGATGAGAAAAAAATTTATTTTCTTTGGCCAACTTTTTTATTTATGATTTAATTGTAATATCTTATTAGAGGGCTCCAAAAAACATGTTGAATAAGGTTTCAAAATACTACTAAACTAAATTAGAATGTTTAAAAATAGATATTCTGAAAAAGCAATCAGCAAATTAACTACAAGTGAAATCATGCACAAGCACAAGCAGGCAGATAATAAAAATTCTTTTTCAATAATCATGCAACAAGAAAAAAACAAACAGTTTATATTTTATAATAAACATCAAAAAGCATTTTGTAGTTTTCTGGTTAGTTCATATGTTGCAATGATTACCGAGAAAATAGATTCGATTTGAAAAATTCTGAGCAAATAGCAACACGACGCCCTCCGATGGACAGAAAAATCATTAACAAAAATGTTAACTTTCACTTTGAACCAAATGAATTTTAATTCTAATCAGCTATGTGTTGACTATAAATTTCTGTATTTTTTCAGAAAGCATCAATGCTAAAATCAATGCAAATTTATTTTTTAAAAATAACCAACGATTAGAAAGTAACTTATAGATCATCAGCGAACTGACAAAGAGCGCTAAATGAAACAACCAAATAAAGAAATCATTCGAATGAATAGTTTAATGCAAAGTTTTAAATTTAAGGGTGCCCGAACCCCCTTGAGAAACGAGTACCAGATGTTGGAGGTCGGAGAATTTATCGAGAATGTGGAACCATTTTCAAAACCTTTTCATTGGTTTTTATACGGCTTAATTTTTCCTATAGTAAAATAACGAGTGCAATGGCTATTTTTTAAAATTGAAATTACCAGTAGCTTAATCAAGCCTGGTTTAAAATAAATTTGTTTTTCAGGGTTTTGCCAAATATGCAACTTCTTAAATTTATATTTTTAAAACAATAAACTGAGCTAAAGCTTTACTTGTTAGAAAAGCGGTGCGGCAGTACGAAAAGAAAAATTGAAGAAAACTTTCGTTGAAATAGCCTATTATAAAAATATACCTATACATAGATTTAGCAATAGGTTTTTCAAAGAAAAGCAAGCTAAAAAATTTGAGTACAATTTTTCTAAAATGTTAAATGTTGTTAGAATAATAACATATAGCCAAAATACTTTTGTTTTTCTATAAATGTTAGTAAAAAGGAACGAACGCATTTCAACTGAGCTCTTCATATAATTTTTATGTTTAACGTAAACTAATTTCTAGATCAAGGTTTTTTGTAACTAGTACTACTACTGTATATTGACATCAAAGGAAAAGAATTTATCGAGGTACTACGATGGCCAAAACACACTTAATAGTCATACAGTATAGTATTAGAATAATGACTACCTGTACTAAATAATTATACGATTAAAAAATTAAGTAGAAATAGAATAAGTACGTACGGAAAATTAGAATTTGAATCGGCTTTGAAGAGGATAAGCCACATTTAAAAATGTTCTTTTTTCAGATACTTGAGACTGATCCAGTGCAACAATAAAATTTGGTTTTAGCGTTCGTGCATCGCTGCTAAAGCGTACATCAAATGTCAAAGAGCTCAGTTGGCACACGACGACCAACGTGTGACGCAAACAAAGAGACGGAACCGGAACTCACCGCATCGAGCAAACACGATGTCGTCAATTGCCACAAATTCCAAGTTTTTATTTCCGGCTCGCGCTTCAAAAAGAATCCTATAAGGCCTTTTATAATCCGGTAGAGGAACTACGCTTTTCCTCCACGAATCAGTGCGGTTGTCTGTCACGGTGAGGACTGGAATTCGGTAGGGCGGGTTGCAGGGCAACAGAAATACTTTGAGGCTGACGTATCTCGTCACGTGACTCTGTATGAGGTAGTGAAACGTCAAGCAAAATCCCGTGCGCGTGTTTGAAAAATAAGGTGAATAAAGTCTTGCAACACGCCTTGGTTCGGAAGTAGTTGGTTGATACATCAGGTAGAAGTTTTCAGAAGCAGATTGGTTAGGTAGAATGTAATGGTTGAGCGTAGGTTGATCTTGAGGTGTTCTAAAAACTTCGGACAGCACTTTTTGACGAACTTTGTTTAAATTGCTTTTGGGAACAGTTAGTCCTGTTTTGATTTTCCACTTTCCAAAAGCACTAGTCATCAGACATAATGTGCCACGTTCGTGATTTCTTGTTGAAACATCATCGGAGCGATTTTTGCTCGAAACAAAGTCTTTCCCGCTGGTTCTTGTTTCAAAATCAAAGTCACAACTAAGTTGCGTTATAGACTTCCTCCAAAGACTGGAATCACAAAATTCGACAACGGCTGGACCATCCTCATTTCTTCTTTGAGTATTATCTACTAGGTGATTTGGATTTTGTTGCAGTTCTAGTCAAAAAAATGGTCGCAAAAATTTGGTAAGAGCGGGTATTTACACTATGGGAAGTAACTTTTAAAGAATAAAAGTAATATTGAAATCGGTCAAAGAAATAAAAATATCTGCAGTTGTACGAAACCGAATTCAAAATTCGCAAAAACACTATAATGGTTAATCAATTAGCATGAGGCATGCATGCATGTGCTAGATGACGTGTAGCAGGCAAACATAAAGTATTTAAACAAAAAGATTTCGACTGAACGACGAAGAATAGCTTGAAGCTGAAAATGCTAGAAACGAAGTCAATTTAACGGGATTAGCATTCGGCAATGCGAATACGCACATTAAAAACAAAGCATGCCATTCCCAAAGTCGCGAGTTCTTGGCTCTGCCGAACCCTTGTTGTCAAGTTATTGGCAAAAGCAATTACTAATGACTAGTTTCAAATCTTTTCTTTTCTCATCTTGCTCACCATCTTTACAATTGGAAATTAGCGGCACACTTGACCAGACAAAAACGACCGCGTCACCTTTAAACAGAACCCTGACAATCGGGAGATAAAACTCGGTTTAAACTTTGTTTAAACTCGAAAGACAAGAACTACAAGCCTGATTTGAGTCATTTAAATATTTTCAAAGAAGCGCAATTTGCCCCTTGTCATTTTCTTTTTGAACCGAGAGATTAAAAGGTTCAGGCGCCGTTTTCGGTCGACCACTACTTCGTCTGATTTAAGCCAAACTTAAGTAAAGTGCTATGTCAAAAAGCCGGATCAGAAATAATGCGCTCAAAAAGCTTTACGAGATTTTGGAAATGATGAAAATAGTCCACGGGATGGATTTGATTAATTAAAGTACAGTAGACGATGTGCAGTTGCGTCTGGTCGAGAAGCGTCAACGGGTCGTTGCTGTAAACGGTGAACTTACTGCGTGCCGGAAATAACAGAGAAACTCCAGTCGCTTCGGCAAAGCTGATTGATTTTAAAAATAGAAAGTTAAACTACTTTGATTATATAATTGCGAAAGAAATATCTTACAGCATAGCGATGTGGTAAAATGACGAGAAATTGCCAAAGCTTTAATTTGTAAAACTTTTTTCTTTCATACCAAGACTGTCCGGGGGCTCAGAACGAGCTTCTTCACCCTTGCAATAACAAGAACCAGGGGAGCCAGGTAATCCAGGCAAGCCGGGAAATCCTCTATCCCCTTTTAAACCTGGGTCTCCTTGCCTTCCGTCGTTTCCAGGAGCACCAGGTTCTCCAGGAATCCCGTCATTTCCTTTAACACCAGAATCTCCTCGATTGCCTAAATATACTCCATATTTTGCGCTTCAATCAAGTATGTATAGAAAATTTGGTAGCAATTAAAATAAAAAGAACTAGGCATTTAAGAGATTGATTAAAAAAAATACCATATATGGTAAACTTATGTTTGTTTGACCTTTATTCTACAGTTGAATCTGTATAATATTATATATTTTAAAAATAATAGCGGACAATATGAAGTTTGTTCGCAGGCGGGTCACATGACGTTCTGGTGGTATATTGCACATCTCTGTTTTAAGGCATTTTTTACCTATGTACTGCTATGAGAATTGCCAAATTCTTAATTCCGCTTTAAATTGCAATGAGCAGTATTGATTGTTATCTTTTAGTTAAATGCGGCCTACTTAGTACTAAACATTCATTGAATTAGGCCAACAAACTTACCTTTTGGACCTTGAATACCTGTTTCACCTCTGTCTCCAGGTTGTCCTTTGGATCCTGAAAAGTTTCCAATTTTATAAAATATGGGGTAACTTAAATTAAATAAATTTTGATGAAATTTATAAGACATACACACAGGCTACAATTTTTTCACACCACATAAAAACTTTGGTAAATAAGCACCTTTAATTCCGAATTCCCCTTTTTCTCCTTTTGACCCAGAAATACCTTTAGCCCCAGGTACTCCGTCACTACCGGGAGGACCAATTGCCCCAGTAATACCTCTCCGACCAGGAAGCCCAGGAAAACCTGTAGGACCAGGTTCTCCTTTTGGACCTTGCTCACCAGATGGTTTCCTGAATGGGTTGGTGGAAAGATTTTGATGAGTATTATTGAAAGTTAAAAGTGCTGCCACTTGATCGCGCACCTAGAAAAGCAGCAATTCTTGATATTTGATTTAATTTCACCAAGTTGTCAAAAAAATTGGGCCACACACATAAAGCTAACCTTCTTAAAGTTTGAAACTTCAAACGTATAGATAATAGTTGCACGCTGACATTTTAAGTTCGAATTACAAAATAAATAAGTTAAATGATTATGTGTAAATATTAAGCCGCTTCAGTTAACATTAACCTTGTGCTATAAACTACTTCATAACCAGTGATGCCTTTAGTAGGGTGCAAACGGAGCGGCCACACCGGCCCCCCCTACGCAAGAAATTGCTCTTTTTCTTCACAGTAGCAGTGGTTGCAACGGTGGCATCCCTAAAGTGATGACCTTTTTTTTTAGAGATCGCTTTGTTTCGGTACACTAAAAAGTGGCGCCCCCTAAAACAATAACCTTTTCTAGAGATCGCTTTGTTGCTTTGTTTCGAAACACTAAAAAGTGTTCCCCCTTTTTTTAAGGCATCACTGTTCATAACATTAAGCAATATATTTTTATTTGTTTAGACAACTAAAAGTTTCACATAGAAGTCAGCGCAGCTTACCATGTAGGTTGTCAAAAAATCTGATCCACTTTTAATTTGTCGTGTTTAATTTAAAAAATTACAAACAATTTAACAAGATAATATAAAAATATTACAACCAAAAAAGAAAGATAGGTTTTGCACTAATATTAATATTTTCATTGTTTTTTTCATAATAACAGCTTTTTTTTAATTCAAAGCGATAGAATATTTTTAAAACTCATTTTATCATAGCCAAGTTTACATTCAGATTTTATGACAATTGACAACAACATCAACAAATACACTACCTTTCACTAACCACCATGTCACAAGTGGATATTTGATAATAAATGGAATTGCTAAACAAATACGCCTACAATATGTTGATGGCAGAACAAAGTGCTTTGGTTTTAAAAGAAAGCTTTTTTAACTCTAAGTGCTTGTTAAAACTTAAAAAGACATGATAAATGAAAAATTACGAATTAAACAACTTAAAAAATCAAAGAAAAAACGCTAAAAAAATTTCAAATTTTTGTTCAAAACCTAGTGAAAAAATTTTTTCTGTTTTATTTTAATCTCTATAATTATCTTCCTGACTTACAGGAAAACGACGGAGGCGTTCTACTAAGGGGAACCGTCAAGCAATTACCCAAACCTATTTGTGCAGATGCCAAGCTAGGGTTAAATTTTTATTCGATTTTTTAATTTCTATTTACTATTGCTGAAATTTAAAGTTGCTTGCTAAAACCACCGAGCGGAGGAAAGTGCCATAAAGTTTCTTTCTTAAGGACACAACAGAATGGTGCTAGTAGATTTTGAACTGCGACAGTATCGATCCAGTTCTCCATCGATACGGCGCTCTGAACCAATCGACCACGCTGCCACTTTCGACTATAAATCGCTACTTACGATTTTTGATTCTTAACTTGCAAAACTTAACTAAAGCAGAAAATATTATAATGCAGTAGAGAAATAAAAATTATGGTACGATTTCAAGGTATCCAAAATGCGTAAATATTAATAGTATCCTAATGTTAATGTAGACATTAATATGTGCAAACCGTTTTTTATTGAAAACAAAGTTTCTTTAAAATCTGTAATCGATTTAGAGAAAATCCTTATGTGATTGGCTTTAAACTATTATTCGATGATTTATCAAGTTTGATTTCTACTTAACTGGCTATTTGCTTCATTAGGTTTACATTAATTTCGTTTTTACGAAATGATTATATAATCAAATAAAATGATTATAAAATCAAATAAAAATTTAACCGTAGGTTATATCTCTGGGAAAAGCTAAAGTATCATATCTGTTTCTTAACGAAAAAGAAAAAAAAACAGCCGAAAACATAAAAACTATTTCACAATCAGCTTATGGGAATAGTTAAAAACATTTAGGTTTAAAATAGCAACAGCAAAAATCAGGTATTTTATTGAGTCGGAAATTCTATATACATAAGACAAAAGCAACCTAAAACAGTGGTGGGCAAACTACGGCACGCCACGTACGTTTTCAATGCGAACAATGTAATAAATGAAAGTGAGGACCTTTTGGTCTTCGACTAAATTTTTATTTATCGTAGGTCTCAGAGAAAAAAAAACCCAAAAAAGTCTTTTTAACAGTGGAGTTGTGGAAATACTTCAAAAGTATCAATATTTCAAAAACCAGAGTGAAGACCTTTTTTTAGATCTCGGAGTAAGTTTGAGGCGCGAATTCACGTTAAATATACGAGTGTGATCCCTCGAACGATTTCAATTTTTGAATGCGGCCCTTGAGCTAAAAAAGTTTGCCCACCTCTGATCTAACAGAACAAATAAAATTATTTTCTAAGCCTTTCCCAAAAACTACTTGGCCCATTGAGACTTCAATAAACTACGATCTTCCCAAAATTTTGAAATTTTATATATTTATCCACCTGACTTGGTAGCAAACGGCCGAGACAACTTAGAGCAATCATCACGTGATTACTCCAGACTATTTAAAGAGAACGAGGTATGGTTTCTCTGCAAAGTTTTTTTTAGGGATAATATGACTGTAACTTAGAGCTTCATGATAAAATGGTGAGTTGACGAAGTTGACGAGTTGCGACGTAAATGCCTTTAATCACGGACCCACTGAACCCAGACTAATGGTTGAAATAAATGTTGCATTGTACAGCTCAGCCACGCTGCCAATTGCAGTTGTTTTGCTGAAAGAAACAAAGCGCGAGAAACATTTTCGATTTTAGATCATGTTAATATGAATGACACATTGTGTAATTCAACAATTGTAAGCACAATAAAGTAGGATCAGTTACAACTTTGTTTTTCCTTTGATGTAATTTTTGAAGGTTTTTTTGCGGTGAAAAAAACCTAAATGAATCGCAGGTACGCTTAGAATCCAGTTTAGATTGTCTTAAAAATCACTGATTCAGAATAGCGTAGTCAGACAACTTGAATCGTGGGGTTCTTCTCTCAACGCAGTTGTTCTTAAACTTTTTTGTTGTAATGCCTTCGGAATAATTTACTGGACTTGCGACGTATCGGCAATAAAAATTGAATAAAGACATATATGATGAAAGTTGCATTTATTGATAAAAAAAATAAGAAATATAGTTTAACGTGATGCTTGTCCGGAATTTTTTTATTTTTTTACTTTCTGAACAAGTGAAGACTTTTTTGTTTTTTGTCTTGACTTTAAATTGATGTTTATTTATTAATTCTGCCCCTTTTAATGGGCGGGGCTGGCGCAAAAAAGGTCTTTGCTTGTTGGCAAGGCACGTTCTTGTTTAATAAGGTCTGGAATATTTTTTGGTCTCCGCTTTAAACTGACCTCTATTTTAGATCGATATTTTGTTTTAGATTTCAAAACAATGACAGCAAATCCAGATTTGCATAAATACCCATTCGAAATTTTTTCACGGCAACCTTGGTTTTCGTCATTTATTAAAATTAAAAAATTTGCTGGGTTTTTCAAAAAAATTTTCTTTTTAAAAATTATCAATGGAAAAGTCTATGCAATTTTTGTGCGACGACCTGGCAAAATGGAATGACGTACAGTTTGAGAACCATTCCCTTAGAATAGCAATCATTAATTACAAAACAAATCAGTTTACCTGTTGTTGGAAGCCCTTGACTTCTTCCTGGAATTTAATGATATTTGAACAGTTGTAACAAGCTGTAATAAAAGCAACGAGATCAATTATTATTTTGAAAATATCACAAAAAAGACTTTTTAAAATTTTTTCTTGGATCACGTCAACAACTTGGTCCAATCGATGAGTAGTAGAACGTTAAAAAAATTAAATGTGGTTGGAAAAGATTAATTTAGTTCGTTACGTGCAAGAATTGAGGCTAAGTTGTTTCGAAAGAACCAATTAAATCATTTGAACACAAAGAAGGCTAGCTATAATTTTAAGGACAATTTCATTGATTAACTTAATTCAGTTTCAAGATATTTTCAATTAGCCATTGTTTATTGTTTCTATGAAGCAACTGGAATTAATATGAGTTAAAAAAAAGGTTGCAAAGACAGGCACCAATCGCTGGATCACAACATTGGTTTATGCAATGTGTTTTGCACTGTTGAAGATTACTTATGTTTTTTGAGGTTATTTTTTTTTCTTGTGCCAAATTTTAAGTAATTAGAATTAAAATAACAAGTATATTTTGAAACTTTGTTTGTCACATTTCATTGTTAGATAAAAGCAATACTACGATACAGCATATGTTGTGACTTCGAATAAAATTTATGAGCATAAATAGAATAGTAAAGCCTAGATAACAAGAAATTTGGTTCTTGTTAAAAATTTCTGGATCGGCCACTGCATTCTCATACTGTATACAGTATAACGACAAATCTCAAGACCCCGTTCTCAAAAAAAAGAACAAGTTAAAACAATAAAAACAAACAATAATGAACAGAATCAAAGCAAAAATGGGATTAATTTTAGTTTTGCTAAAGATTTGCTTGAAGAAATTTACGACGTATTTTTTAATGAACTGAGGGGAATATGCGGTCAAATCAAAGTTTTGTTTAAGTAAGTGGTTTTCAACCGGAGAGGAATTCCTCCCCAGGGAGAATTTTATGAGTTTAAGGAAGGAATTCATATTTCAAAGATTTTACTAAGCAACAGGCTTTTGAAAAACAAAATTTGATTTGACCTTGAAATAATTATTTTTTCCAATGAAGATAACCAACAAATAAAAGGTCTTTTTCTTATGTTTGGCAAAAATAAAGTTAATAACTTTTTATTTTTTGGTCTTCACTTGACTTTCTAGATAAAATGGTTACTTAACATAGATATTTCCACCCAACAAATATTTGATTTATCAAAGTTAAAAATAAAAAGTTTTAGCGGGAACTAATGGAGAAATGAGAAATTTTAAAGCGAGCAAAGGGGAAATGCTTTCAAAAAGTTTGGAAACCACTGGTTTAGATATAACTATTTCCTTTTGATATGAGGTTACATTATACTGGAAAATTATTTCAACGATTCACAGAAAATCTGATCAGAAAATTGTTTATCCAATCTTACAACAGAGTATTGCCATCGTTTGTGGAGTTGTTTATGATTCTTTTATGGAGTTAAAAAATCACAACTTTGGAAACAAGTCTTTTACAAGAACTTCGTAAAAAACTTTAATATAGCATCCTTTCACTTTACTTTTAATTGTTTAAGATTTTTTTAAGCTTCAAGTTATTTTCAATATATTTATTCACCACTGATTCATCGTGCCATTGCTAATCTTTTTTCCCATTCAAAAGTGAATTTCAAGTGAATTTATGAGAATGTTTTGACAAAAATACATGAACCGAAATCATTCTCCTTATTTTAACATACACTGTACTTTTTATTATAAATTAATTTTTTTATTTGCTTGCACAAATGAACTGTCGTCGGTGTAATCAAAATTATTTAAGAAATCAGACTGATTTAGGGTCACAAGTAAAAGGGCTGTTTTTAGACTTTTTCCACACATTATCGGGAAAAACTTTTTTGAAAAACTAAAGCAAAAGTAGACCATAGTTGATGTGCCAAAAGCTAATTTAAAAAAGTTTAGTTTAATCAATAAATATTTAGGCCTGGTAACTAAAAAAGATTTGCAGAGAAATATTCCACTAAAAATAAAAGTTTTACTAAAATAAAAAATTTTAAAGAAATATTTTTGAAAATTTTAATGGAAAAATAATTATAACTTCAATTGATTTTGAAAACTTGTTTTATAAAATCCAAATATGCGAAAGGGGTCCAACCGAATTAAAAATAAGTTGGTCATTACTTGAATTTGGAAGGCCTCAATGTTGTTTTCAATCAGTTTTAAAAAGAAAATCAAGTACCCGTGCGTCATATAGCTTGGACGCCATTATACTTTTGCTGAAGACGCAGCTGCTCTTGTGTGCCATTATCTTGTAACAAACCAAACGCAAACGAAGCCAGCAATTACATTGTCTAATCCAAAATCTATCTCCTTCAAGCTATCTCTTTTTGCAAAGGTGGCAACTACTGGATTAAAATCAAAGCATATAATAGTTTAATAAGCGGAAAAAACAAAAAATTAAACAAACTTTGACAAGCTTTGGAATACGGTAGCTATTAGTGAATTTAACTTTTATTAGTAACTGTGATCCATTTAATGGATTACATGATATTGGCTAAAGTCGAATAGACACATGGTTACCATGAGCGATAAAAATCTAACAATATGCAAGCACCAACAGGCCTGTAGAAAATTAAGAATACCACAAATCATTAGACGCTACCATAATCTATTTATCACTTTAAGATTTCACACAATTGTTACTGCGCCTTGGAAAGTATCACTTTGCTTCAAGCATTAAATTTTTTAAAACCTTTTTCACAGTTCTTTCCGTGAAATCCGGGACAACAATTCCATTCTTCCGATTTCACTTCACGCAATTGTAAACTGTACGACGCCCGCGACGCGACGACGAATCTAATAAAAGCGGCAAACGGGGATTTATCGTCGTCGGGTTAGTATAATTTAAAGCTTGAAATTACCAATAAAGGAACGGGACTTACCGGACTTGAGGATCGCAGTATAAGTCTGACCAGGAGCAATGTGTGACGATTCTTTTCAAGTAGGTCTGAGTACCATTTCTTACACGTTGGGGTACCCGTTTTGAGACAGGGTAGGCGCAATACCGTCCAGTGTAAGCCAGCTGTCTCGCTCTTGTATGAAAATGGCTGTCTTGGTAAGAAGATTGAGAAATTGATCTGCTTAAAAGTTGCAAAGATTTTTTAAAAGACGTCTTCAAACAAGCAAGTAGCACAACTAATCCACAGATCGTCACCGTTGCTCTTTTGCCACGTATTTAAACAAACAACCAATCAAAAAAGCGTTTCAATCAAAGTGCTATCAAAGCTTTTCAAAGCCATTTGTAAACATTTGCTTCTATGGTGGCTTGTGAGAAAAAGTGGCAATTTATTGACGAAACGAATAGCTTGTTTCTTTACACTAAATATGCTTCTAAATTCGAATAATAGAAGTTAACGGCTTAGGTTTTGAAAGGTGTCAATTAAAAAAAGGGCGTCTAAAGATCAATTAGTGGTTTACTTTACGCTGGTAAGAGATAAGATAAATAGCTTGTTTGAATAAAAGAAAATGCTAAGCTTAAAAATATTTCCCGCCTTTTTTTGTGTACACGAAAATTTGTTCATTACCAAAACAAATAACGAAATAATCACAATACAAAAACGTTCTACATATACTATGCCGGTATATGCAATTATGCATTTACATGATTCCACACCTGCATAAGTCTGACCGAGAGCGTCTAAGCGTATGATTCATGCACAATCTTCACTCTCGTCAAGATTGTTGCGAAAGAGTACGTGCAAAAAACACTGTAATTGCTGGGCACATGCAATGAATAAATCTTTGCAAGCGTAAAAAGAAAGTGTATGACGTCATGCGATTTTGAGCCTACCTGTCCGCAGCAGTGCCGGATTTACGTGAGGTATATAGATTGGTCGTAAAAGTTCTGTATCTAAGGAGAAAAACCAATATTTTTGTCTGGCTTCAGAGAATAAAATTAAAATCAAGGTTTTGATTTCAATTATTTTACATTGGAAAAACCAGCAGGTGATTTTTAACAAGTTTTTTTCAAAATGATAAATTTATTTTGCGTTTTGTCTATGATTCTACATTGGATTTTTAGTTTGATAATCTGAACAAAAAACTACATGTTCATGTAGTTTACAGTTTCATCAAAAGGCTTACTAAAAACAAAAACACAAACAAACTCAGCTACATTTTTTTTGACTTTTATTGTTTTATTTAATGAATTTTTTAAATTTCTTTTTACAGAAAAAAAGGAATATAGTGGTTCGTCAGTCAACGTTGCGGTTTGACTTTTTTCATAAGATAAATAATGTAGTTAATACCTTTTTTTTCTCACAAAATTTAATTACCGATACATTAAGACTCATTGTAAAAATAATTGCTCTTGAAATTATCTTTACAATGAGTGCATTGCTCTACTGTTATTGAAAAAGCGAAACCTCATTTGCTATTCTTTTTTTTAAAAGAAGTTCGTCTTAGTTAAAAAAAAATTTATTTAAGTTTGAGTGGCACTAATTTCAAATATATTGATATACTGCTTGAATAAGTGTTTTTATTTAATTTAAAAAAAGAACTTGATCTCGGAAGGCACATTTATTATTGTTTGATTAAACTTATTAAAAATAAAAGAACAAATTAATTTACTGTTGATTTCTTTACTGTCTATAAAGATTGGATCACATCAAACGTGAATTTAAACTTTAAACAGTTAAAAGTTTTATGTTTCAAAACAGATAAAGCTACATGTTCTCAATGTTTGCAGGACAATATTTACCAGAAAAAAAGTATTTTGTTGAAAAGCATAATTTTTAAAATTTTTGTGAATAAACTACTTATTTCATGCCAAATTAATAACAAAAAAAAAAAAAAGAAAAACAAAAACTGTTCAATAGCTATTTAGTTTAAAAAGTAAGTTTTTAAGGAAAATAATTTAATTTTTTTGGAGCAAATTGTTAGCTGTATTCGAATTGATTTATTAATTATGTGACGGTGTTCATCCACACTTTTAATGCGCTTTACAAAAAAACATTAAACTTTGAAAAATTGAACAATTGACTGTGTTATTTTTAGCAAAATGAAAAATTAAGTTTTCAATAAAAAAAAAGATTTTACGTTTATCCTCGTGTAGTTTTTAAAACCATGCATGGCAATGCCTTGGTGTAGGTGAGGAAAATCTGCCTCCCTCGGGCCGCATTGGGCGGCAAGAGCATTTAATCAGCCCCACCTTCTATAAAAAAGATGTTTAGTAACTGCATCGATTGAGAAAACGATTCTTTTTCAACATTGTGCTTTTTTTAGAAAAAAGGTCGTAGATAAGTTTATCGAAAAAAATTTTTATTGGGTCAGTTTGCTATGTTTCGGGTTGCATGCGAGTCACAATTGCAATTAGATTCCCCGACCTTTCAATGGTGCAATATTTTATTTTCAAGGAGGCGGTCTTGTTTTCTTTTTGCTTCAAATTTTTTCCTTATGTTTAATCATTATTTTTCGTTATTTGAATAAAAAAAAAAAAACGAAAACCTAACAACTTGATAACCTTTTATGTGGGTCTTTTAATATGTGATTTAATTATGATTTAATCTTTTAAAATGTTCCAATTCTATTGTCGATATGTTTTTCATTTAACATAACTGTTGCTTCGCATTCCCGGGCAGCCTTTCAAATGCGTCGCATCAAGAAAAAAAGAGAACTGATTAGTGTTATCAAGACAGTCACAATACGTCAGCAAATAATGACGCCAGTACAGGAAAACCATCGATAAAATATTTGTCGAATTTCGCAGTACAAAGCTCGTGGTCTTTATACTTAATCGGATTGCGTGAGTTTTGACAACTAGCTCTGATTTAATGTCGAATGACTTAATAGAAAATTTAATTTTCTTAGCAATAACTCGGTGTTTTGACAAGCATGTCTTGAAAAATCGTTTGATGGTTTCTTCATATAGAGTAGCTTCTCCTAATAGGAGGGCAACGGGATTAACTTCGAAGAACCTTTGAACCCAATCTAGGTCCGACATATCAGAGCCATCAAAAGCTCTTCTTATTTCGATTAGCGCTTTTGACTTTGTCCGAAGAGTCAAAGTCGAACACAAAAATTCATTTAAAAAACAAAAAATACATTTAAAAAATGTTTTTGTTGTAAAAATTGTAAAAAAGTTATCTTAACTGGTCCAAAAAAATCTCCAAATAATGTAATAATGCTATGTTATGGTTGAGGTTTGAAAAAAGGAATAACGAATAGCACAGGGATCGAAATTAGAAAAAACGAAATCGTTTTTATTCTTAAAATATCAATTTCCTTCTATTTTTGATGCCACCCCGATAGATGTGAGAAAGTCAAGTATACGAAATCGTGAAACATGCGTAAAAGAATCCACAAGAACATATATTAAGAGTTCAGCAATGACGATCTTGATATTTCTATTTATTCGGGTCAATACAAATGTTTCAATCGAAAGAGCTTGATGCAATAAATTTTCATTTTGTTTTTTTGTTTAAATTTTTTAACTCTTGCAATCAAAAAGGTTTCAAACTTTCTCAAATTTTTTTAAAGGCTCATATTTTGAAAAATACGGTTAAAAAAAAATCGTGTTTTGATCAATAGCTAATTATTAATATTCTTCGAAAACCGCTGAGGAGTTTTTCAAAATCACTTGAGGATCTTGCGTTTGGTTTGTGTTGACTTTAAATTGATTGAAAATTCTCTCGAATTTTCATTGATTTTGCTGCGATGAAAATGTCGACCTTCTGAGTCATTTACTTGGTCAACAAGTTGCATGTTAGAGCGGAAACCACTTGGAGTCGTATATGATTAGAAACGATGAGAGCTTCGAGAGCTTTCTTGAAGTAATACGTCGATTCGATTGTCGTGTTAAGTAAACAAGCGATTATCGATGTAGCCCGCGTTTGCCTCCATAAGTGAGAAAACTTTCTTTTCTTAGACCTTGGAACAATAAAGTTTAATGTAAATATTGTTTGAAAAAGCTTTCTAAACCAACTACAACGCCCTGATAGAAATTTTTGGGAGAAGCAAAGCGCGTGTTTTCTGCTTTCATTTTTTATCAAAGTTCATTTAAAGTTTTCTGTGGACTTTTCAATTGCATGTGGTTAAATATTTGATCATAATAAGACTCTAATTGAAAAACTTTAGCAAATCATTACTGCTTTTGAAAAATAAAAAAATGATTGCTCTTTAAAAATAAACCGGATGGGTAATAAAAAATTAAAAGTTGTGCATGTTATATGTGGTAATCTTTATAAACAGTTCTGATTGAAATTGCTCAAAAGTGCTCAATGATCGTTCAAGGTGATACTTAGCTGACAGATCAAAAAAATTCATTTCAACGTCAGAGTCATCATTTCATCTGCACCCACAGACTGTTTGGTCGACATACCCAGGATCAATGATGGATTCAAAATTTTAAGAACAGATTCTCTTTTGTAAAGAACTCACTATTAACAATTTCCCTCGTTATATAGAGATACAGAGATTATGTTAAATTAAGAGCAGTCCGCGTGAACCCATGCTAAGCCCCTGAATCTCATCAGTGCACAGAATCAATTGTTTCCAACAACCCTGTGGGCCGGTGATCGAACCCAAATAGAATATATTTAAAAATAAATTAATTCTAAAAAATTAAACATTGATTTATAAAACAAAAACGTTTGGCAACACGCTTTACAATCTTTGGAAGGGATTATCACAATAGAAGGTTGTTTTTACATCTATTTGAGTTATCATCATGTACAAAATAGAGAGCTTTTTGCTTTTTCCTAAAAGACCACTCAACTGATGGCACTGATGAGTATGGGCCCGATTTTAAAAGCGTTATAACTTACATGGAACAAGACAATTTTAGCAAAAATTACAGCGCTGATTTCATTCTTTCTATGTCGGCCAATACACCCAATATTCATGTGATGTAACTATGAAAAAATTAAAATGAATAAGGACACGAGAAAAAACTCTTAAACAGGCGATTAAATAATTTTTCTTATAAAAAAAGCCAAAAAACAGGCGCCAGTCAAATCCTGAATAAATTCAGATTTAGATTTTATTTAAATAAGAGGTTTTCCGTTTTTATTGATAAAAGATTAAAAAAAGCTTGAGGATTTTTTTACGTTAATGCTTATTAAATATCAAATAAATTCGAACCAAATTTAAAAAATAAAACCGTGATTTAAACTGATTGGAAAAAGAGACCAAGCACTAACTCTTTTCATAAAATTCAAAAAAGACTTTTCCCACTTTCACACTTTGTCAAAAAAAGACTTACAAGATTTTTATTTGTTGTATGATAAGTGAGTAGATGTTCTCGTTTATTTAGTTCAAACACAAACCCAAAAAATTTTTTTCACGGTTAAATCGAGCAAAGAGAAAAGAAAAAGTGTATGACAATTAAAATATAAAAATTAAGGGACTAGAAACATGATTTATTAATTAAAAAATATTATTATTGTTAGAAAAAATGCAATATTTTCTCGATCAGCTCTTCACGAAATAAAAAAATAATTTTATATCACCTGCTGGATACTAGGTAAACCGGTAAAAATGTCCGCTAGCTACATAAATAGATAGAACTGACATCAATAAAAATGACCACACAAATATAAATGTTTAAGTATTTTATTTTGATTTAATTAACTGATTTTATATTGCTATAATGTCTCTTTTTACTCTAAAATAATATCAAATAATCTGGATTTAGCTACGAAATGTAGTTCTTGTCTTTTGTTCAATTTTAATTAAAAAATGTTTTTCTTCTATCCCTGATCTGAATTGCTATAAAAAGATAAATCATTTGTAATTGCAGCGATTTTCCAAATCTATTTCCTCATTAAAATATTAAATTAATCCGAACTTTAATCACTTTTGGATTTTCTCTATGTTGGTTTACAATTGATATGTGTTATCCCTGCAAGGTAAGAAAAATATATTAAAATTTGTTTCAGATGCCTATGCATCTTGTTTTTCAACACTTTTTTGTTTTTAATTTAAAGAGAACAATTTCAGAGGAAAATATAGAACGATCAACTAAGTGAAAATATCAATGAAAATCAGCTGTTTTCAAGCAAAAAGAATTCGGTCACGTTTTATTATTTCAAGTTTAAAAGCTGTATTGGCAATAAAAAGTTTATTTACAATATACTCGTATTGTTTCTGTAAAACGCTTTTGCAAGAAGAAGTCTGACTGAGATTATAATTGATTTGATATTTGCACCACCTGTGTTCAACATTGATCTCTGTGATTTATGTTTATTACTGAAAGCTACGCCTGTTTTTCCTCGTTAGACCTGATGCGTTTGCACTCGTTTCTTACCATTAGCAATGAAAACAAACTACAAACCTATGAAAACGCCACCGACAGACGAAAGGTACGCCAACAATAAAAAAAACTTTTTTTAACGAGTTGTGCAAGAAACAACGCTTCTCTGGTCAACTTTGATCCGCATTCGTTAATCAACGAAAGCACTGGTGGTATGAGTTTTTTGTTTGTTAGTTGGTGTAACAAAAGAACACCTATTTAGGCTGCAAAGAGAATATAACATTAGAAAATGCTTAGGGGTTTTGCTTGCATTGGTATAAAAAAAAGATTTTGATGGAGCCTTAAAATACGGCCACCTTTTACTTAATTACACTTGATTCAAAGCAAAAGTCTTTACCGTTCGTTTTTAAAACAAATCAACTTGAATATTAACTATTTTGTCTTATTTCTTGATTGGATATTTTTTAAAATATTAATGGACATTTTTTATCATTTTTTTAGTTTTTTTAGAAAGTATATTTTTAAAGTTTTTGTCAATCCTTTACTTTTTTGTCGTACACGGAACAGTATGAAAATCAATTTTTTTCTCGTTAGCTTATGACCTTTTAAGAGTCAACAGTAATGTTTTAAAGCTCTTTTTAATTTTGGTTAATGATGGTTTTGTTGCTTTTGTGTTCAACTCAGATGATGTTGACTTGAAGATAAATTAAATTTGATGTAGTAGCTACAAGAATGACGTATCACTTGCTGTTCTTTATAAAATGCAAAGGCTTCTGTTTACATATGTTTGAAATTATAAGAAGTTTTCATAAACATAAGCTCAGAAAAAGAAACATGTTCTATTTAAATAAAGATTGGTAGGTAATTTTACACGGTTTTAAATGTTTAACAACCGTTAAGTTTAACGGATGTGTCATTTTAAATTACGCAAGAAAAGGAAAAACAGCGCTGCATTTTATCTACGATAAGTAACTGTGCTTTTTTAAAGATTTAAACTGGTTTTGAAAAAAACAATTTGGTAAATTAAATTGTTTGACAAAGCAACTTGAATCAAAAGAGGGACACTAAAACTATTATAAGAACGGTAAAAAATTTAGATTTATCACAAAAGTTCATGCTCGCTTCATACATTGAAGCGTGTCATTCACCTCCACAAGATTGCGCTAAACAACAGGGCACGTAGGTGATACTGTCGCATCGGTGGCAATTTGTTTGGAATTTTTGATTAATAGTGCTAAGAATGACGCCACAAACAAAATTAAACCAAGTTTGTTAATACAAAATAGCAAGTTTTCTCATTTAAATATAGATTACAAAAGTTATGAAACTTTTATAAATCATGTAAAGTAATATGAGTGAATATCAATCAGGCTTACTTTAGTACAAAAAGAGTGTGATTCCTTCGAATCTCAATATGATAAAACTTACAAAAAGTTAAAAAAAGAATTCTTAAAATTGATTAAAAGTATTTTATCTATAATTGCCCTTTAAAAATAAAGCTATTTTTTGAAAGATTTTACCTCCGGTTTAGATGCATTAAAAGGTCAAACAAAATAAATTACTAAATAAAAAAAATACATTCAGTGCATTTGCTTTATTGAATTTCCTTAAAATGACTTTTTCTTTTTACTTTTAATTTGAGGAAAACTTTAGATTGAATGTTTTTCTTTTGAAGAGTTTTTTAAGTAATTTTAATTTAGCACGCCTGAATGAAACTATTTAGGCGGATCTGACTTTTCGATGAAACGGATCTACAAAGCCCACGGTCAGCGGATAAAAGTTTTTCGTCTCGACTTTTACCCAAGTTGGATTTGAAGCCGGGCGACAATTTCATTGTTTGACGATAAATCGGTTTTTGAAAATTGCTAGTCTGTCGCCGGCAATTTCCCATGATAATCAGAGAACAAAAAATAATCAGATTTTTTTGTGTCGCGCGAAACCAAGTCTGATCCATTCAAACCAATTCGATTTAAAACTGTGACTTCACTTGCGAATAAGCTTTGTCGTTGAAGCAATCAAGCCTCGAATTTTGCAAGTTTCAAGGATTGTAAAATAATAAACTTATGACATTTTAAGGCTTAAAGTTTGAGACTTGGTTGGGTCATTTACTTTTCTTTTGCCGAAAAGCGACAAATACGGAATAAAAATGTCGCCATCTGTGCAATTAACCGTGACCAATCATGTGATCAAAGCGCTTACAGTGAGTCATTTTCGCGGTTCGGTTACAAAAAACGAACCGAGGGAAATTAAACAAAACGGCGTCGTAATCTCTGGTTTGCGGTTGACGTCACGGAAAAAGGACAAACATTTATTTAACAAAATCTAACGTCGACTGTTCGTAGCAAATGTTAATGCTAAGCTCACCTGTGCTGGGGCTGCTTCGTTCGATATCTTCCGTACGATTGGGATGGATCAATGTTAATCAGTAACATTAGCAGGGCAATAAAAAGCGACATTGCGGTGAAAGAATATCTCCAACTTGTTTTCATCGTACATTAACTTGCAGACGTTTATTTGCTTTCAAACACTTTGGGATTAGACCTGGCACTTGGACACTTGATTAAACGTACTTTTTCACTTTTTGCAATCAGTAAGAAGTAGTAAGAAAAGTAAGCACCTTGCCTTGCATATAAATCATTGGATAGTTTACAACTTAAAAAAAAGATGATTTTTTTTTCTTTAAATTTCAAACGTTTGATTTCCGATTTAAATTTTTTTTTTGCTTAAATCATTCAATTTGATTATTGGATCTAACATATTTGATTGTATTTTTAAAAATATTCAATTTCATATCTGAAAAATATTTAGCTTATTAAAAAAAGTTTTGACGAATTTTTTTCGATTTGAAATAAAAGTAACAATGAAAAAACGATCGGTAAGCTGGAAACAAAACCAATAGCTGAAATTTGACTTTCCGAAAAAAACTTATTTTTACACAATTTTCCGTCTTTCTAGACAACGACAGAGTTTTGTTGATTAGAATTCACTTCTAACTGAAAAGCTGTTCGCAAGCTCAATGAATAGATTGATAAGATTTTTTTTCAGCTATCAGACTTCCACTAGAAACTTTTTTTCTTTTTAATAAGACTGATCAACTCTTTTTCTTACAATCATCGACATTTGTTTTTTTCAGCGACGTGCGATCTTATTAATTCATAAAACTAAAACAAGCAGCTAGTTTTTTCGAATAACTAACACTTTAGTTCTTTTTAAAGCTCGTTTTTTTAAAAACTTGTTTAAAATGCAAAAGAAATATAGGAGCAGAATTTCATCGATTTACAACGCTGCATGAATACACTCGCGACGTGACAGGTTGAGTCATAAACTTTGAAGGGTGTCTGAATTTTTCGCGCCTGCAGGCCACTTTTCAAAAAATACAGAATTCTTGGACCGATTAGCTTAAAACAGTTGATTTGAAATTGTTTGGTTTGGTCAGCGACAACTGAAAAAGTCCTCGCCTAAAATATTCTAAACAAAAAAATTTAAGGATTTTTAAAAGTTTTTTGTAAATCACAAAAAATGATATCATGGACCGCTTCAGTTCGCCGACCACAAAACCATAGACAGTATTGCTGTGTCGTCAAACAAATAAATTTTTGTTAAAAAATATTAGATAAAGAAATTAAAAGCCTGCCTTTTAAGTCTTAAAGAAGGTTTATTCTTCTAGCAAGAAAATAGTGTTTTTGCTAAGTAAAAAAAATAATGCATGGCTAACTCTCGTAATTTATTGAATGGAATAAATAAAACTGCAGAATTATTCTGCTTACTCTGTTTCACGCAAATTTGTTGCCAATACCACAGGTAGATCGAATAAAAACAATCTGGTTCTTAGACGAGATCCGACATCACTTGGTAAAGTAAAACTGTAGTTCCTACTTTTAGTTATTTAAAAAGCTAGCAAATTTTCTTTATGTTTTTTTCATAATCAAACTTGAAATAATAATTTATGGTATTATTGTACAGTGATAAAGATTTTAATAGTCATTCAACCTAATCAACCATAATTATTTAAAAATTTACTTTTTTTTTTCAAGTGAAGTAAGAATTTAAAGTTATTTTGAATTGCCAAAAATTTATTCACAAAACTATAAACATCGCTCAATTAAATTTTTTATCTCATTCTTTATACGTAAAAGTTGTTGCAAACCTTGTTTTAACCCTGATCTGAGCCTTCGATATTACTTTCTTTTCAGTATATTGGTATGAAACCAACGAAAACTCGATGCTGGCTTAACACCATCACTGCCAGCATCTGATCAAGTCAGTACAGCAGCCTGGAGTAGTAGAAGGATAAACCCTCGGCCCTAGTCTTGTTTGTGTCTGACCGGCTTAAAGATGACGCTGTGAAACCAAAATGCTGTTGCGTAATGTTGCACGATGTTGCATAGTGTTTTGAAACGATGTCGTAAATCCTATGATATCTTGTCAAAACAAGTTGTTTGGAAATGTGGAAAGTTAACAAGTTTGACAGATGTCAAGATTATGCAAACATATTCCAGTCGCTTTGCGTTTCTTAAATCTGTTCCCAAAAGCCAATGTACTTTGCGAGGTGACGTAAAAGTTGTGTTTTGTAAGTTATACTTATTTCCTGAAACCTTAAACTTACGATCATTGATGAATTTATTTAAATTTGGGAACGGTTCAAGTTACCTTTAAACCAGCTCCAAATTTGTTAAAATAGCAGAAAATAATTTTTTTTTACATTTAAACCTTAATCGAAGCAGCGTTTTGCAGAAGAAAAACTGCTTTGGTAGAAACAAAAGATTCTTATCGAAATGCGTTTTGCTAGTGATTGATATTGTCAATTAATCATAGAAAGACCTCTGCTTTTTTACTTGACTTTTTTCTACATTTCCTCTAATCAAATACGATTAGCTCAAGAAAACATCGCGTCAAATTCAAATTTAAAACAGAAACTTAAAAAATTTCTAAAGCGCCCATGAAGTTTCGTGCTTATAAATTTTTATGAAACTTTACTATAATTTGAGAAGAAAGCTTTTTGACATTGGACTGAACTTTAAACACTAGTTTTGTGCATTTATTAAAAATTGTTAACAAATTAACTTAAACCGATTAAAAATTTGCGCTTAATTTTAAAAATAAACAAAAATAAAATAGGCTCAATGAGGAATTTGATGGTTTGAATGATAATACATATACAGTAATAGTCGCCTTTAATTTAATTACAGATGATGCAAACTTACTGCCACCACAGAAGGGCAGCAAAGAGATTGTCGTGTTGAAGGTTTTCTGTTTCTTCTTGGGATATTCACGCCTTACCAATCTTATAGTTTTTAGTTCGAACCGATACGGAATCGAACTAAAGCTTTTGAGTCCGATGCTTTACTCATTCGTACAGCGGAGCCATGGAATAAACAATAATCGAGGGGAGGAGGGGGTAATTATATTTGATTTATTGTAATGCTTGGGAGTCTAATTTTATCAACTTTACATGAATAACTCCTAAAATATAGCGTGAAGTGTAAACAAAAGCAGATGTTTTTAAATTTTGCCTAAACAGGACAAATTTATTTGTTTTAAAAGTAAATTTAGAAAGTTAATTAATATTCACGTCCGAAAAGAAACTCTTGGAAATCTGATGTAGGCAGTGGCGTACCGAGGATTTTTGAAAGGGGAAATGGGGGGAATACGACCACAATTAAATATGCTTAGTGGAAAAAATTATTCAAGTGGTAGCTAAAAAAAGTCTTTACTTTGAATCAGTCTCCGGAGATTAATGATCTCTGAAAAAAGACCTTCACATGGAATCTGTCTTTGTTTAGTGATCTCCAATAGTGCATACAATATGGTAATCCTACGTATTAGTAATCTACAAGGGGGGTACCATGACACAATGCCCCCCTAAATGCGCAACTGGATGTAGGCAACATTAGTTTAAAATTTTTTTGGAAAATCTCATATACAGAATATGTGTATGGTTTATTGTTTTTAACACCAAATCCAAAAATCTTTAAATTTTGTTTCTGTATATTTCATCTAAATTTTAGACATAAAATTAGGCTTTAAAGAAAATTATAAACTAAAAAGAGTGCTTATAAAAAAACTATATCAAAGAAGTGAGGATATTTCTAAGAGAGTTGAGGAAATCTCTCGACAAAAAAACATTTAAACTATGAACATTACTTGTTTTCCTTTTGAAAACAACTTTCATGTGTTCAAAAAAATTAGAGCAGATTTGCAATCAATAGAGTTTTGGAAAAAAGCAAACACAAAAAATAAAGAAAATCTATATAAAAAATTTGATTGACTAAAAATAGTATCGGGTAAATAGATATTAACTCGTCTACATACTGTTTCTAACTTAATTAGAAGCTGCAATGTTTGTAACAATTTTTTTCTTGAATTATTATTCAAGTAAACGATTTCACGTAATTAGTATCAAAGTTTCATCTAAAAATTTAACGAATTGAATTGAAGCAAAGCCGATTTTTATTGAAGATAAAAGCAACCTAGTTTAATATTGTATTAGTCTATAACAGAATTAAGCAAAGTTGTTCCTTGAATAGCCATTTTTGTAATATCAAACTTAATTTGTAAAATATAAACAAACGGCATAAAATACGACTCATTTGCACACAAATGTGTTTTGCAATTTTTGTTAAATACTATTTTTTCAAATTCTGCGCAAATTTCAAAAACACATTTTTAATTATTTAAAAAAATTAAGTTAATTTATCACCAGCACCTGACTTATCGTTTTCTATTTGACTTGTAAACCTTTTTATTTATTTATTTTTATCTCTATATTTATTCTCCGGACTCGCAGGAAAGCGCCGGAGGCGCTATACATACAGCAAGCAATTACCCCAACCTGCTTCCGGAAATCCCAAGATATTGCTGTCCGCTTAAAATTTTAATAGAGATATGACTTTAATTTAGAACTGCTTGCCAAGACCCCCAAACAGGGGAAAGTGCCGTAGAGTGTCTTTTCTAGGGACACAGTAGAAGGGCGCAAGTAGGTTTTGAACCAAGACCGTGTCGATCACGATCATCGTGTCAATCACCATGTGTTGATCATGAACCAAGACCATGTCGATCCGTGTCAATCACTATCATGGGAAATTTAGTAATATATTGTCGGGGCCACGCGATTTAATTCTGTTACATGTTCATTTGTCAGGTTAGTTGAGGTAATCGATTTGGAATTATTGTTTTCGTTGCGATGCACTATTAAGTTAAAAAAGCCGCAAAAGAAAATTCGGAAAGCCGCCGTTTGCCCAGCTCTGGTCTATAGAAAAACCAGTTTGAGCTTTTTATTTTTGTGTATGCACACAACAAAGCGACCTTCAGCCCGAGCGGTAAACTCGTGTATTTCTGATCATGAGCTGGTCGCTCAGCGCAACTTATGCCAACAGTTTCTCATCTTCGAACCTAAAAGCAAAAATTTTCAATCGCTTGGCGTCGCCTAACGACCTTCTTATGCATAACTGCTAATTGTATAAAATTTTTTTTTGTGTTTTTTATAAAACTTGGCACTTAGAAAAACCATTTTGTCATAAAATACTCGGAGCTCCTTTATCGATATAGAATACTCCTAGACTCCTTTACTTGCTCCAAATACTCTTACAAAAAAACCTGCTTTCTCGGTAAGTTTTATCAGCTGTAGATTTAAAAAATATAGCCTACACTTTTCACTTTACTTGGATTAAAAAATTGGAATAAACCTCAAAGACTTCACTATATAATATGATCTATGGCAAGGTAAGATAGTTTTTTTTTTTCAAGCGAATCATCGCGGCGCTGATTTAATGTCGGGTTTAACAAAAAGTAATTTTTTTGATAGTTTTTGATAAGGTATGACATGGCTCTGAAAAAGCTACAAAGATTTTCCCTTGTTGATGACTCAATAAAATCTTTTTTTGATGTAAATAATTGAATGGCTTTAAACAACAATTTTACCTTGTAAATAATTTAATCAGAATTATGATTATATAGTTTATTTGCTGCCACATTAAAACATGATACAAAATTATACCATCACAATTAAAATCTATTAAGAAATCAAAATAAACTAAACTAAACAATTTTTTTCGTGCATTTAACCTTTTTTTGGAATTTGCACCGCATATGTTTGATTTTAGATGTTAGATTGAATAAAAATTCGTACAAAATTTTAATAATTTTAAAAACGAAAAATATTTTCAACACCGGCAACGTCAGCAGATGATTTTGATTGCGAAAAAAACTTTCAAAATACGTATTTCAAAGTAATTCTGTTACAGATTGAAATTATAAAAAACGTAATCTGAATTTTATTGTAAGCAATATTGTTTTAAGATTTGTTTCTAAAATTCAAGGGGTCATAATCTTTTTGGCTGCAATTTGTTTTTGATCAAATATTTTCAAATTTTACAATTTCTCTGAGTTCAAAGCTTTGGGAAGGTTCGAGTGAATTTTAAAATTTTTTGATAAAGAAGATACGCTGATTCACGTGTTATAGTTAAATGAAATATTAAGATTGATATTACAAGAATTAACTGTTTGATAGGGTAAATGCTTTTTAAAACTTTGTAATTTGTGCAAAGAATAGTAGCTTGAATCTTTTTTTGCATACGGCAATCTTTTTTTTTAAATTTATGCATGCCAAAAGTTTTTTTGAATTTTATTTTTGTTTTATAATTACAAATGAAAAAATCTGATTAGAAAACTCAAAATTAGAAAAAATAGGAATATTTTTAGATTTTTTTATCCGAAATGAATTCATGTATATCAAACCTTTAATTAAATTTTGATAAACACAGTAAAAATATTCGGAAAATTTGAAATACTGTATAGCTACAACAAAGTAAGTCTAGAATTTAATAAGAGAAAAGCTTTAGCTTTATTTCAGGAAGGATTTTTTGTTTATTTTACCAAGACACCTATTATTAAAGTGAAACAAATATACTCACAAATTTAATTATTCAGTTTGTGTTCTTCCCAGAATTTATAAATTGATTCGAAATTTTTTAATTTGATAAACAATCAATTTTTTCCAAAAAATACTGCCTTAAAATTTTTTTAACGGATTTAATGAAAAATACTTTTATATCAAGCAAAAAATTGCCAAAATAAACTACCTTATTATTCCAGTTTGGTTAGGGAACGTAATTGTTTGAAAACATTTTAATTTTTAGTTGTAGTTCGCGTGAGCCCCGATAGGAAAAAATGGAATCCTGAGTCTATCAGTCTATGGGTTTAGTACGGTTCTAATGGGTTTATGAATGGGCTCTGATAAGAAACAATTAAGAAATACATTAGCAATTTACGAATAAGCAAAAAATTACCATATTAAGATAACTTAATTGAATGAAATCCACTAAATTAAACGCTTATATATATAAATCAAAAACAAAAATAGAGAATTAGTCTCTCTAAAAAGCTTTTTAATTTTCATTTTTTTCAAAAATTGCTTGAGAAAGAATGCAGCGGGCTACGGCAGGATTCCAAAATCCGTCTCCTAAAAAGTTGCATTTCGTTAATGCTTTTAACAATTCAAGATTATGGACGCACCACATGTTGATTCGTATCAAACCCTCATATACGTATATTAAATACTGTGTAACCATTGATGTAGGTAGATGAAGTTGTCATCATAGATATCGTTTTCATAAAGTTTAGTGAAGTGTTATACAGAATATCAAACACATCCGTACAATTTTTTGAAATAATCAACTGATTATCGCCGCAGCTAAACTCTTGTAACTCTCAATGCATCAGTTTGGGATGCACAACATCCCAGTCATTACTTGTTCTATACCCTTCTACATTCTATTTACGAGAATGTTTTGTTTTGTTTATGTCTGGCATATTTTCTTTTTGGTCAAATCAAGAGTTCACCTTCACTTTTTTTTATTCATGAACCCTTTTAAAATATTATTTACTGGACCACTATTCAAAAATCTGTGCCATTTTTTTGCAGAAACCAAAGTGAAAATCTTTTTTTTCTTGGTATTCTTAAGATTTTACCTCCCTGAGATTAAAATTTGTACTTCAAATTTACCTGAAGACCAAAAAAAAGTCATCAAATCAATCCGACTAATATTTACGACTGAAACTGCTCACAATCAAAGGGATTACGCCTACCTTTTTTTGGTCTGTGAAAAAATTTGAAGTAGGAAGTTTAGTTTTCAGGGAGGTAAAAGCGAAATATTTTATTGACCTAGTTCACCTCTGGAACACCAAACTAGTGCTATTGATCCCCGATTAAATATTTTTTTGGAACCCCTGAAATTTTTTTGTAATTGGAACTCCTTAAGAAACCTAATACAGTCATAATTTGTCTTGTTGATAAACGTTATCAAATTTATACTTTGTGGGAATACAACTACAATTTTTTGTCAGCAATATTTTCTCTGGAATCATTTCATATTCTATTTACTTTATATCTATTTTTGATTATAACTTCAAAATTTTTGAAATTTGAAAAGAGAACAAACTTTTTAATTGAAGAAATTGCAGAAACTCTCGAAAAACGTTTTGGTCCATTCCGGAATTCAGATTCTCTTCATCTCCTTAAAAAATTAAAAGATTTGCTATTAAAAAAAAAAATTTTTAATGATTTCGTAAAGTTTGCAAGGTTTACTAGGTAATAATGACATACAAAAGAAAATTTAAAATTCTACTTATATCATTTACAAGGTAAAATTCTTATTGATTATATTATTTTTCTAATTAAAGCAATATGTTAATAGATATATACTGTCCATTATTTTTGATTATTTTTTAAGAGCATTAGTTTGAATGAGCTAACTTTTTAAGGATTTTGTAATATTTTGAGATTAAAAAGCATTTTCTAGAAATCGAATAAAATAATTATTTTTTATTTTTTTCGTAAATTCACCTAAGCTGACTAAACTGCTTGACACTAACATAATATTGTTTGAAGTTAAAATTTTATGAGAAAATATAAAATAGCGGAAAGTTAACTCCAGCCTGGTTGATGATCTGGCCTGATGCCCGGACAAAATCGATCGGAAAATTTTTTTTATCCCAAGTTGAAAAAAAACAACGTGGTGACAGTTTTTTTGACCAGCAGAAATTGCTATTCTGTGAACTTAATGACTGAAAAAATAAATGCGCACAAAAACGATAATCATATCATGTGAAAAAATTTATTTTTAAAATACGGTACATCATAAAAAGCTTGGTTTGGTTTTGCTCTAATTTTTAAGCAATAATCAAGACCATATTTGTCAGATAAAAAATAGCATGTAACTCTGTGAAGAATGTTTACCTTGTCCAATTTTTTCACTTCTCTTTCCGAACATTTTTCTTAAACCCTCTAAAAAAAGAGCCCAATTAAATTATCTTTAATTTCTTTTTTTTAACTTGTACAGATTTAAATGTTTTAAGGTAAACAATAATTCAAACGTGGAAAAAGAGATCGTGCTAAAAATGCGCTCCCGAAATTACACAACTAAAAAATAGGCCACCAGAAGCGTATTTTTAACATGATCCCCTAAAAATCTTTATTTTGTGTAAAAAATTTTCTATTAAAGCGCGAATTACGAATAAAAACGTTTCCGACTCACGCAGTCCGGCGTTGTAGCCGATGGAGTTCATGGACCACGGCGATCTTCGAACTGGTCCTGATTCCGTTAAATCAGACTCCTGCGTATATTCTTCTTATAAAAAATCTTCGTTATTGAAACCAAAGTTGTTTACTTACTTCTGCGTAGTTTGGAAAAATCATGGTTGCCGATACAAGACAACAAATCAACAGGTAAAGAGTACAGTTTGACATTTTCTATTTGTTTCGTATTAATTTCTGTTATGAATTAGAATTGAATTATTTGAGTGACGGAGAAAAACACAAATTTTAAAGCAAATTAATAATTTCACGATGCACAAACTTCCAAATTTGAGGGATTTAAAACAAAACGAATGGTTTTGTTTTATTTTCCAGAATTTTTCTTGAAATCAATTTTAATGAGAACTTTAACAAGGAAGGTCAAAATCACTATGAAAAAGTCAAGTATCAGTTAAAATCAGGGTTGTCCAAACTTTTGGAGCCATCAGAAATTTTGGTTTATTGAAGTATTCGCGAGCCAAGTAAATAAAAAACCACCGCTCATTTGTACTAGTGAAGACCTTTTTTGGTTTTTCATTTGTTTAAAAAAATCTTTACTTTCAAATTCAGGTAAAGAATTTTTAAAAATTCTTTTTGTGAACACGATTATTTTATTTACTTTACGTCATTGTGGAAACTACCGCGTGGGCCATTTGAACCTTTACATTACACGGGCCACGAGTTGGACATCCCTGGGTTAATTCAAATTATATTGTAAAATTACGAGCTTACTGTATTTTAATTGTACAATTTTTTTGTTGAGTTCCGGCTGAAAAATATCAAATGGTACAAAATTTTAAAGTTTTATTAAATTATGTTTCCTATAAACTCTTTTAAAATTCAAAATATAATCTTTAAAGAGGCGGAACATTGTTTGTCCAACGTTAAATCGAGCAGTTTTAAGTAAATCATGGAACAATGTCATATTGAAAATAATACTTTTTAAAAATAAAAACTCCACTATCATCAACAATACAATAATCTTTAACATCAGTGATATTACCATTAATTTAAAACTTAATCACCAGGTTTTCATAAATAATTAGAATTCTAGAATATTAAACTTTTTTTCTGTTTAATTGTTGGTCCCTGCAGACCACGAATGCATATTTTTTAAAAGATTTTTAATGGGGCATCCATTTTTTAAACATTTTAAATTGGATGAAACATTATACAGAAGCATAAATTCTCATTTACCAACTTCTATAAGTTGACTACTTAGAAGAAAAATTTTATCAACAATAAATTCTAGAATGAAAATTCGGCCGAAGCAATTCATAAAAATAAAATAGACTAAATCGTGAAGATCATTTCACTTTACAAAATTTTTTTTACAGTTACCTTATATTCTCTGAATAAAACGAAGCCAAGTCAATATATAAAGATGTTTGCCTTTTTCTTTTTTCTTTTGTTTATTTCGCTTATCACAGGGTTTTTAAATTAGCGGTCCATAGCGACCTACCCAAAGCTCCACAGGTTTTTTTCTATAAAATAAAATTTCGCTATCTACATTTTACTTTATGCAAAAACATTCCTATAATTTCTATTAAAAGCAACTTACCAATGATAAACGTATCCAAAAAAGGGTCTGAGGGGTCCAATAGATTTTTCTATAAAACAATAATTTCATAGCTACATTCCACTTCATCCAAAAGCATTCCCAAAATTGTAAGAACTTGCCAATGATAAGTGCATTACCCCAAAAATCTTAAATCGATGAAAAAAGAATAAACGTAAAGTAAAGACCTTTCTTTGGTCTCATTTGACTCTAGTAAAAAAATTTGACTTAGGGCCATAGAGTTTTACAAAATTAGCCTTCGAGCCTACGGGCAGAAATCCTGGCTTATTAAGATTATCTTTTTTAACGCAAGTAGAAAAAAAATTGTTTGTACCCAGTAAATTTACATGAATATTTTAAGGATTTTTTAAAATCATTTAAAACCGTAATTTTGCTTTTCATATTGAATAAAAACGCCATAGTTTATCTTGACTCTGCTACCTTTTTCTACAGAATTGAGTTACAAATTTTTTTAAAACTTTTTGGTTAAATTCCGTTGTGATTTTTTACTCAAAGTATGATTTTTGAAGCAAACTGACAAATTTTTAAGTTTTGTCTTTGAAAATCATTGTGATCATATTGGGTTTAGCGAAAGCGTGAGGATTAGAAAAAGCCGTGATCTTTTCAGTTTGTTAGAGACAATTTGCTGAAGACAATATAAAAGTAAGCTTTTAACAAAATCAATTTTCATTCATTTTACAACAAGTAGGTTAACAAAGTGCTTCTGTTTCTCGTCTCATTCATGAAATGAAATATTTAAAATGAGATCTGTCTTTGAGATTAATATTCGAAAAGTTTTCATCCCAAAAAGTGAATTAATAGATGCACTAAATATCAACAATATTGTCTTTAGAAAGCTATACATCAATTTTTTGCATAGGTGTTCTTAGTCTGTTTCTTACTTTAGGCCTTTCTAACTTTAGCATCATCTATTTGAATTTTAAGTTTTAATATATGCAAATGTAATTAATATACGGTAGCTTTAAAGGGCAGAGATGTGTAATTTGGTTAAAGTTAGGCCTATATAAACCATTCGAACGTGTTTAAGCGCTAAAAAAGGCTCAAACAGTCTGATTCCGTTACATAGACTTATTCCATAAAAAATTTAATTTTTCAAACTACAATTAAGTAGAATTTTGACTTATTTTCTTGAAGTTACGTTGTTCTTGATTAACAAAACAAATGCATCCTGGATTGGATTGGTTGTGACCAATAATTCTGTCGTTTTAGTGCCAACATTTCAAAAATTGAAAAAGCATACAGTATAATATTAATTCAATTGCAAAAATTCTATCCTTAGTAAATAATAATAATGCCAAGTGCGTCATTTATATATTTGGATAGCTCTACATTTTTTACGCGAGAACGAGTTCGAGTGAGCATTAACGTGGTTGACGGTGAACAGCTGTTTGCTTTTAGTTGAAGAAGACGAGGAAGCTAAACTTGACACAAAAGCATCCACCTCACATGACGAGCTTTGCAGAATTAGTAACAGATTCAATCTTGCGTGAACGGTTTTGACGTATCAAAAATATAAAGCCTGAAACAACATCAACTTGACTTTCAAGAAAGAAAACTAGGAAGTCATCTGAAGCAGATGGTGTCAATTAAGAATCATTCGAGTGAAAGACTACGTGAACGCCATTTTTTTTATTAAGCCGTTTGCTTTTAAAAGGTTTTTTTTTATAAATAATCTACATTTTATCTGGACCAATATGACCCCGAAGGAATTGATTTTATTTGAACTTCCATAATATTTTAATGAGCCAAATGCTTATCAATAGGTAATACATGTTACAGGAATGACCTGTTTCTTTCTGACACGGTGTAGTTTTGAAACCTAAAAATCTTGCTGAAAGCAAACGTTTCAGCAGTGATAGGTTAGCCTTACAAACGATTTCACTTCATATAATATATAATAATACTAAAATTATGGGAGAATAAACAATGTTAAATTCTGAAAATTAAGTTTGTAATTTACCAGGCTAAACCTTGAAGGTTTGAAGTAGTCCGGAATCGATTATTTTATCTTGCAGTAAATTCACCCCGATATCGACTCTTTACAAAACACTCAATTTTTTACAACTGGAAGACATATACTTATCAAAATTAGCTAAATTTATGTATGAACTGTATCATCGTAAATTACCTCAAAAATTTTATGCTTCGTTTAGAAATTGATTGAAATTCATAATCACAATACAAGAAATACAAACTCCTTAGCCTACATATTTTGTACCGTATTAGTAAAAACTTTAGTAAAAATCTACTTTCTTTGAGAGGTTCTATATTATGGGGTCAAATAGGTGCTGAATTTAAGGGCATACAGTGGGTTTCATTCACAAAAAGTTATAAAAAAACTTTTACTGAGTCTACAAGTTTAATCTTATAAGTAATTGTTTTTTGTTTCTCGCAAATAATCTCGCTTATTTCTCGTTGCCATGTTTTTGTTTTGGGTTTTGCCTTCTTTGTTTAATAGTTAATGTTAAAATGTCTCTCTCTCTCTCTCAATCTCAATATAATATAAGTCTATGAGGGTCAACCTATGATTCTATTTTACAAGAATTTAAAGTCAGACAGAACAATATTTTTCGAACTATCACTAACAACCGCAAATACGAACATGTTACACCACTCTCTAATCAACTAAAATTACTTATGTAAACTACGTAATATTTACCGGTCAAAACTAGAAAAATTTATGTACCAATTAAACACTAACAAATTGCCCAAAATTATTCAGTCAATATTCCTAAAACTGAGCAATTTACACAAACATGACACAAGACAATCAAAAATAACTAATTTATTTGTACAAAGAGTTTCTAAAAAATTGCACGAAATCAACTATCATTTAGAGGCCCAAGTAGTGGATATCAATCCCATCAAAAGTTAAAACTTTATCTTGAAAATCATTTAAAAAAATATATAAAAACTTCCTTCTTAAAGATTATTGAAAACTCGGTAGTTTTGCTGCCAATTATTTTACGGTAACTTTGTTTCAACAATAATTGCAGCATTACATTTTATTGGAAATGAGCATTCAGTTAATTTCTTATTTATTTATTTTTTTTAATCAACCAATCAATCAACACATTTTGTTCGCAAAAAATGTTATAATGTACGTAATGATCTGCAACCCCTGAAAACCGTGGGTTAAACTTTAAGTCAGACAGAACAGAACAGAAGACGGCCACACTCAGCGTAAGGCTACGCTTGGTAAACTATCAATAGTTTGAAGTATTGTGATCGATTTTTGATTATCTCTGCTTTTAAGTTGTCAATTTTTGATTACCTCTGCTTTTAAGTTGTCAATGGAAAATCTTTTAGCTTGGTTTTGAATAGATTGATAGATGCTTTCTAAATTTCGGTAAAAATTTTCGGTAGAAATTAACTTTTTGCTACCTTATTCATCTTTGTAAATTATTTTAACGCTTATTGTACAATTGTAAGACTTTCTGCGCACCGTATTTTGTGATACTTGCTGGGAATCATCTCGACTCGAAAACGTTCTGTTCTTCGATGCTCCCTGGCCTAGTCCAAATTTAATTCATTTATGCGTATGTGTTTTTTTATTTTTTTTTGTGTGTGTTTTTATTTGCTTTGTGGCTAAGGCAAAATAAAATTTTCTTCTTCTAGTAAAAAAACGATAAACAATTTGAAACACGAACTGCAATGCACGCCTAATGTCTGAAACTGGTTTTTAAAATTTTTTTATCGCTAAAACAAACTGTTATTGATTTTAAAACGTCTGTTTTACTCCGCTTTTCTCTTTCTGAATGTTTGTGGTACATTTTAAAGCGTGCTTTCGAGCTCAACAAGAAGCAAATCTGTATAAAACAAATAAAGTAAAAAGCGATTGCTTGGTTTTTAAATTGAATTAGATGTCAAATTTTTCTGTTTTTTTCTATAAAATTTCTTAGCAAATTCATTTTGTTTTCATTAATATTATATTCAAACAGTAACGTTAACCTAAAGGTTTTCTTGTAATAACATTTTGTAAAATTTTATAACTTAACTGCAAACACAAATTCGTGTAAGAAGAAAGCAACTTTGTAAAAAATTGTCTTTAAAATTGCTTTTTCTGATACGTTTATAGTGTTGGCTGATGAAAATTTTTTTTATAAAGCGTAAATCATACAACTGCAAGCAATCAAGATTAAAATATTTAATATTGCTTTCCAAATCTCGATAAATTGATGTGTGAAACCTTCACAATTAACAAAAAAATGAAAAATTTATATGAGTACACAAAAGCAAAGATTACCTACAAAAATTGCACAAATCCTTTAAAAAAGTTACTGAAAAGACATGAAATCTTTAAAAACACGCGCACAAGGCTTTATTTAACAAAGGAGCAAATGAAAAATTTGTCGCGAGGTCTTAACAAAAAGAAAATCAAAAAAAAGTTTTGCAAAAAATTTCTTCGAAAAGCTAACTCGTATATTTTTCATTTCCAGTTTTTTTGCATATTTGTAATTTTGTAAATCAGTAACTTGTTCCTTTAAGCCATTATCTTTTTGGTAAATGTGCCTACATACGGAAGCTATGCTGTTGCTTGGGCTATAGGCGTACAAGCCAAAAAAATTTTGGGAGGCAATAGAGTTTTGCTCAAATTTTGTGACCTTTGCCTGAATCTTAATTTTCTAGAACTTTGCTAATATGAAAAAAAAGTTTATCTAAAATTTGGGGTGAAGACCAAAAAAAAGCACTTTACTTTGAGTCTGTCTCATTTTTGTTAATTTTTCGTTTCAAAACATAGTGGTCTCTAAAAAATTGTCTTCACCTAATTTTGTAAACTTTTTTCTGCAATTAGTGTTCATTTTTAATGCACAAAAAATTTGTTTTGCCCACATAATTTTTTGTCACTGCCCGAAAAATTTGATTTTGCCCAAATTTTTGAAACTTAAAGGGACAATATCCCCCTGCCCCCCCGGCAGGCTATAGCTTTGGTCATTAACAACAAAAACAGTTACTTTTATTTCAGCAACATTTTCAGTAATAAATATCAAAGTTTTATTAGCAGAAAATGGAAGGGTTTGAAAATCCATATTTAATTATAATTTTGATTGTTTTTTTTTTTTAAATGCATAAGCAAATAAGTGTTGGGCTTCAAAAAGTAACCTTTGCCTTTTGGAAAACAGTGGATTTCATGGGATAACTAAAAGATCATGCAGTTCACTAAAAAATCAATTCGATACAGTCGAACAATTAAGTAATATTAAAATCGGAAACTGTCATTTTAATGTCACATTAATTTTTGGATCAACAATTATAAGCCTACTTTTCACAAACTTTCCCTGGGGCCCAAAACGCACTTAAATATGGTCTTGTCTTACTAATAAAGCTACTAAAGTGTTTTACTGCTGACGGTCAAAATTCGACGGACATTTTTGAAAAACTTGGGATTCTTTCGAAAAATAACTAATATGGCACAAAACAAATGTAATTTTGAGAAATGTCAAAATCTTTAAAAGCATTTGATTTAATAAAAAAAGTTTTAATACAAAAATAAAAAAATGTTTTCTGATTTATTGTGAATAGAAAACTGTTTTTTTTAATTTTATCTCTATTTATCTCCTCTTGTCTCGCTGAAAAGCGTCAGCCAATTACCCTAAGTTGTTTTCAAAGATGACAAGATTTGCCATCCGGTTAAAATTTTTATTCTTTTTTTTTTATATATATGCAGCGATAAGACTAAAATTTAGAGTTGCTTGCTAAGCTCGTCAAGCAAAAAAAAAAGTGCCGTTAAGTGTCTTTCTTAAGGACACAACAAAATGACGCAAGTAGGTTTTGAATCGCGACCGTGTCGATCGCGCTTGCCGTCACTATGGCGCCTTTAACTACTTGACCGCGCTCCCAAAAAATCGTGTAGAAATAAGATATTTTAAAAATTTTAAAAAGTTATATAAACTGAGAACCTTCTGAACAAAGCAAATGAATTATAGAAAGTTTTATTAAAAATTCATAGTTGAAAAATGGTGGACAATTTATCTGAAGGTAATTTTGTTAAAGGTTTTTAAAAGAATTGCTTTAAATATAGTCCAGTTAATGAATGTAGCAGAATCAAAAAAACAAATGCGAAAGCAATTAGATTTTTTTAATAAACGAAATTCGGTTGAAGCAATTTTTAAATAAATATTCAAATACTTCTATCAATAAATGAAAAGCATTTTTGCTGGTATCAACAAATAAACCAAGCTTTAAAAAAAACAGATGAATTGCTTTTCATTGAATACAATTAGTGAGTTGCTACAACTTAATAAAAAATTTGAATTAAGAGTAATTGTACAAATCCGATCTTAATGTCTAGTAATTGAGGAAAAAATTGCGTTAATGCTCTAATTTAGATGCAGTTGGCATTAAATTATTTATTTCCCGTGCTGGGCAAAAATAAACATTAAAAAAAAAATCAACAAATCTCGATTGTCTTGGTCTTTTAAATTGTGTTTCAATACTTTAAAATTCAAATAAATAATAGATTTCCTTGAATTTAAACTAAAACAAGATTTTTTGTGAACTAGACAATAGAAAAGCGTTTCGAGCAAGCGAGTTGAGAAAGGTCGATTCGGGTGATTGTAGATTTGTGGAAGGGGGCCCGCAGAAAAAAACAAAGAATTAAACAAAATTTTTCTAACATTGTGGCTCTCCTCAATTCAGATTGTTATTGGGTCAATCAAAGCTAAATTTGAGACCTTTGTTTTAGGGCAGGGGTGGGTAAACTTTTTAGCTCGAAGGCCGCACTGTGAATTATAATTTGTTTGCGGGCCTCACTATTGTAATCTCTAAAAAAAGTTTCTTCATTTTGTATCTGTCTCCAATTTCTTGATTTTTGTCCCTAAAACGTAGTGATCTCTAAAAAAAGGTCTTCACCCTGCAGCTTTCAATCATTTGGTTAAAAGTGATATTTTTTTTAAAGATTATCACAATTGAAAGTGAAGAAGACTAAACTTATTTGCTTGAGCCCATAGTTTGGCCACCTCTCTTTTCGGGCATCAACTAAATTGCTTTGCTCCAATTACCTGCCAAATGTGTGGTACAAGCTCTACCAGTGTTTCCTAAACTTTTTGGGCCTTGATTCCTATTTGTGAATATTTTTTTAATGGAACCCAGTCTTATGTCTCCTCAATTTTTCTACCTAATCAACGAGAAAAAATAATACAAACCCAAAAATAAATAACCCTGAATCATGTTTATTAACAAAATTGACAACGTCAATGCATAAGATGAAATTGCTTTTTACTGCGCAAGATATCGATTCTCGGAGCCATTTTTGACAAGCATATACGTAAATCAGCCTCAATTGCAAGTCTGGATCTGTATTTTGTCTTCATATTGGTAAAAAATGAAAGTGCTGTCTCACACATGTAGGTAGTGGCAAAAGAAAATAAAATTTTAAGCAATGGATATTTGTTCCCAACATTTAACCAAAAAGATGCAAGAGGTTTTAGATTGAAACTAATAATTAAATTTGATCAGATGACAATTCGGTTAATTTTTCTTCTTCGCGTTCTAAAAGATCGTTTTTTCCATTAACAAAAGGGTTTATAATCCAGTCTAAGCTTTCATATGTCTCTTTTAAAAAGTACTTTGTAAAATCTTAAAAAAGCAATAGCAAATGTTGTGAAATGTCGGAGAAAATTAATTCGGTATTGATTAAGGGTTTGTTCGCAATGTAGCCATATGGAACAAGAAATATATCAATCAATCAATTCAATTTTATTTGCAATTAAATTACGTTTTCTTAATTGTCATTGAAAAAGTGATTGCGAAGTTGGAAATTGCGAATGGAAGCGGCCAAATGATATACGTCATTACACGCACAAAGTCAATTCTGGGCGGTTGCTGTAACTTTAAACTCAAGTGCTAAGTTAATTTAAAAAAAAAAAGAAAAATGGAAAAGATTAAGATAAATTAAAAAAAGTGTATGGGCTTACGTTTTGTTTATACCGTAAAACCTGTAATTGAGCGCCATCCTGTTTTTTCAAAAATCACCGTAAGCAACTAACTAACCTGGATTCCCCTGCAATTACCATCGCTTCTTCAGAGATCCATTTTCCCTTGGTTTTTTTTTTAATCCATGCTAATGCTGATGCTGAAAGAGGGATTTCGGGTTAGTTTCACGGCAAAAAGAAATCACTTACGGCGACTTTTTGAAGAGACAGGGTGGCGCTAAATTAGAGGTTTTACGGTAAGCGCAAAAAACAGCAATAATACAATAATAAAATATACACAACCAAGCCATATAAAGAGAATGTTGCAAAATTATGGTGGGAGAAACAATGAACTCAGTGACCAAAAAGGTCAAGACCTAAAAGGGGCCAGGCAGATAGGAAACCCACTAAAAGAAATTCTGCCATGGGTCAAAAGGACCATTTCAAATGTAAATGGCCGGCAAAAAATATTCATAAAATTATCATTTATTCTAGTTTTCTATATTTAGAGTTTCTTTATGAATGCTGTTATTTTACTTTGACTAAGTGAAATGTGGGCATTTCTTTCCTGAAGTAACAAAGTTTAATTGATTGAGAAGGTTGACATGTTTGCCATGTTTCCCGAGCCAAATTTCATCAGCTACTAATGAAGCTAGATCCGGACTGTGTTCTCGAAGAAAAATTAAAAGCTCTTCTCGCAGTTCAAACACGCGTTCTACTATTTTTCCTCGCGACAGCGACCAAATTCTATTTGTAGCAAGAGGCTTGAATATTTCAAATCTAGTTCATCGCAAAGTTTCGAAAACATTCGAGGCTAAAGAGAGCGAGTTTCGATAGAGTTTACCTTTTTGACATAAAAAGACAAGACTTCAGACAAGGATTGTCCCAAATGTTTCGCAACAAGCATTCCCCGATGAATTATACAGTGCGTTTGTGTAATGTTTGGTAATTTTTTTAATACGAGTGACAGCCTTCGAGTACTCACCAGTCATCGAAGCGGCACCATCGGTACATGAACTCAAACATCGCTCCCACGACAAGTCTGATAGTGAAAAAAATTGCAAAGTACGTTAAAAACGTCTAAATTGGTTGTTCTGCATTGCATTTAATGACAAAAAATGAAATCTTTAATCATTTCCTCCGCCAACAATATCGCACATAGACTAACAGTTGTGCTTGGCTGGCAATATCCGTACTTTCATCCAGTTGGATTTTAAAATACCGTAAGTTTGTTTTAGTTTCTCAAGCATCTGTGCTTTTATGTAATTAAAAATCTCATCTATTCTTCTTGAAATTGTGCTGTTTGGCAAAAGAATTTCTTTAGACTTTACCCACATTCGCCATCTAAAACTGCTTTCCACATGTCAATTGCTGCTGGAAGAATTAAATTTTCGGCAATAGCGTGAACTTTTCTGGTTCGAGTCACTCTTAGCGTTACTAAATAAGATGCTTGCATTAGGCTTACCATACGTCCCGATTTAGGCGGGAAAGGGCTTTGTCTCGTTATTTTGTTCCGATATTTAAAAATTTAAGCGAAGACCTTTTTTTAGAGAACATTACTTTTTGGAACGAATTTTTTCTTTTTACAAACGTCCCGGTTCACCTTGGTATGCCTAGCTTTTATTAATTTTTCAGTTGACACTGAAATTTTTGTAAAAGTTTTTTTTTGCTTTAAATATTATTTCTTCTTTCTTTCGAAAAAAGTCGGAGGCTTTCTAGTTTACTCAGGATGATGAGTGGTCAAATGCTTTTTCAACTTGGCTGGTTTCATACTTTCATTTGACAATGTTTTGTAACCTACTAAATATTGAGACTTAGCAACATCAGAGGGACATTCTAGAAAGCCAGGCTTAATATAATCATCATTGTATGTTTGTAATTTTTGTTTTCTTGGATAAAATATGCTGGGCTTCATTTTCCGAATCATTCGCCTTTTTTTTTCGCTCCAAAAATCGATCCATATATTTTAAACTATAACACTAAATTCAAAGTTGAGCTATATCGGAACTACTTCAAACTACAGTATAATCATACTATTAAATTCTCCGACAACTTTACTTTGTTTCTCGCAACAAACTTTTCACTCGTTAATCGTCGCTTTACTAACTTTTGCACGCGCAGAACGGTTCAAATGATCTTGGCAAAGTTGCAAACACTCCCGTCTGGTGATACGTAAGTCAAACGTTATAAAAAAAAATCGTTATAAAACAACTTTTCGATAAGATGGCGCAACATTAATGATTTATGATTACAAAAATTCACAAATCAATGCGGCAATAAATAGACAAACTTTACAATGTTTGATACATTCCGTCATGTTTGATACATGTCATGTTTGATACATTCCGTCATATCGTCGCCGACCTCCTGTGTAATCATCACGGACCCCAATTTGGGAAACTCTGCTCTATACGATCTGCTATCTATCTGCTATCTGTATTGACAAAGACGTTCGTCAAAATATTCTACTATTTATAAGTAATTACTGAGCAGCAAAGCAATCCAGGATTTCATTTTGAAATTAATGAAAATGATTAGGCTAATTCAATGGTTTCTAACTTGCATAGACTCCCGCCAAACTTAATTCTTAGATTTCCTCACAGGGCTCCCTTCCTCAAACAAAGGTCAGAAAGAAACAATCTGTCTCGTAAATGCTAACCAAGAAAAACATTTCTGCATCCGATCGTGGCCTGACTTTAGATCAAATTTTGTGCAGCCTGCGGCCCGCGAAGTACAATTACGCGGTCGCGGAAAGCTGTGGTTTTAGAAATAAAAGTGATGGCTTTTGCCACTCAATAGTTGATAGTTATGGCCTTTGCAAAATAAGCTAACTTTAAGTCTTTCTATTTATTCTATTTCATCTCTATATTTATCCTCCTGACTCGCAGAAATGCGACGGAGACGCTAATACATAGGATAAGCATTTACCCTGACCTGCTTTCGGAGATGCTAAAATACTGCTGTCTGGTTGAAACTTATATGACTGAAATTTAGAACTGCTTGCCACGACCACCAAGCAGGGGGAAAGTGCCGTAAAATGTCTTTTTCCGGAACACAACAGAATTGCACGAGTAGGTTTTAAATTGAAACCATGTCGATCGCAATCCCGGCGTTCTAACCGTTCGACACGCTGCCGACGCGAATACAAAAAACTTTTTTATAATTTGTAATAAAACTAAATCCTTTTTCTAATAACAAAAAGATTACAATTAATCGATGAGTAACACAAGTCTGGCCCGGGCCTTTGTCTTTTTCTACACATTTGGCTTAAATTCGTTAAAAGGTTGCCAAACCCTGCTTTAGATGATAAATGTGTGTATCTTAATATACAGTAGTTTGACAACGACTGCCTTGTAGTTTCAAAACGACGCACAAGAGCGTCAGTACGCCTCGTTTGAGAAGCATCGTCTCATTGTATCGTTTAGTCGGCCTTCAAATTATGGCTGGCTACTGATTTTTGATGAATTCGTAAAACTTCTTAAGCGTAATCAAGCGTGTTTTTACTCAAAATCGTGTTCAATCAAGAAAAATTAGACGATAGTGCTTATTTGTAATTTTTTTTATACTTGGTTTCATCCATCGTATTCATTTATTTATGATCTTCATTTATTCTCTTGACTCGCAGGACAATATTTAAGAGCAACCGCATAGCGATGCAATCTGCTTTCAGAGACGCCAAGATATTGCGGTGCAGCTGAAGTTTTTTTATTTGTTTTTATTTGAATATAAATGAAATTGAGCTGCTTGCTATAACCATCAAGCAAAAGAAAGTGCGTTAAAATGCTTTCCTAAGGACTTATCAGATTGAGGAGAGTAGGTTTTGCACCGAAACTGTGTCAATCGCGTGCACCAACAATACGACGCTACTACCCACGCGACCACGCTGCCGACCTCAACATTCAAGTTAATAAGTTTTTTTCAAGAGTTTTATTTTGTTCAACCTTTTACTATTATATGTAGGCTTGAGGCCTTCAAAATTTTTGCGTCTCAGATTAGGCCAACAAATTTATTGGATTTTTTGATACCTTGTGATAGGCTAATCAATTTACATAGAATAGACCTACTGAGTTGAAATTTTATTAAAGTTAAAAGCATTAGAAAAGAGCTATTTGGAGGTAGCCCATAGTGTTGATTTTTTCAAAAAATTTTTAATATTACGCTACATTGATCAGCTTACAATCAAATTTAAAAATTAATAAACCTACAACAAAAATTTATACATAGCTTATCAGATATAGAATTAAAGAGCTAAATTATAGAAAGAAAAAATACTTCCAAAAATTAAACCTAAAACTGAAATAGCCTTACATCTAAATAGTGGGTCTATTATTTTTTATAACAATATTACTAAATAGGTTCTGCTTTTTGCAGAAATTGCTTTAACATTAGGTGACAGAGTAGGCCTTGTATAGTTTAGCAAACCGACTAACTTTTTTTAAATTCCTCCCTTCCTCCATTTTGTAACTTTTTATTTATTCCCGAATTACAAAAATATAGCCTACCTATCATGTTGGAAGAATAATATATCGTAACAACAAAAACGCGACAATATCAAAATAAATCATTCCTAAGCTAACAGATGTCGAAAACCACCGGTAAAACTTGTATTTGTTTGAATTAGGACCTGGAAAAACGCTTTTTTTGCTATATAGGTCTTTAGCGCAAAAAAGTCAGCTGAAAATAGAATTGTTAATTTTAAATCAAAGGTAAAATAGTAGGCTGCATGCTCAGTGATGGCCTTACAAAAGGGGAGGCCCGGTGCACAAAAATAGGAGGCACTTTTTCGTGTTCCAAATTTTTAGTGTAAAAAAAGTGATTTCCAAAAAAAGATTATCACCTTAGGGGGTGGCCACTTTTTAGTGTTCCAAATGAAATGATCTTTAAAAAAAAGTCATTGCTTTTGGAGGGACCATCGTCATAGCTCTACTGTGAAAAAATAGAGCAATATTGTGGTTAAGTGGGCATTTTTCAACTTTTTTTAGGGTGTGCCCCCGGTGCGGCCACTCC
The DNA here is from genome assembly GCA_963680785.1 of Diplosoma virens. Classification (NCBI taxonomy): domain Eukaryota; kingdom Metazoa; phylum Chordata; class Ascidiacea; order Aplousobranchia; family Didemnidae; genus Diplosoma; species Diplosoma virens. Next base: position 23,823,056 of record OY796881.1, on the reverse strand, counting down.
GTATTGAAGTCATCAGTGTACATGCTTAGACCTGTACGGGTGAGCCCGCCGATTAGTAGTCTACCTGATCCGTCCCTTGGTGCAAGGTAACAAGGTAGTGAACTTTTTGTACTAAAAATTAAAGGGAGAAGTCATTTTTAAGAATTGATGTGCCATATTTTGCAAGATTCTAATCTTAAATTTTGACAAGAATTTTCTTAAAAATACTTTTTATGTTTTTGATGGCTTTAGTTTACTAAAAGATGAAAAAGTTAGGGGCTGTTGCAAAAACCCGAAAAAAACTGTGAGGGGGTAATAAAAAAAGCTTACGGGAAGAATATTTTGTTAAAAACAAAATATAGGCAGCTTTTTCTACTAAACCTTTTTAATTAAACCATTGCTCTTTTATGAAAGAAGCGAAGCGGATTGAATTGCCTCAAGTCGGCAATAGAAATTACAAAAACCTACTGATGATTTTTCAAAGTCTTCACCTGCACGGCACAGCTCTTTATTACCTAACTTTTCCAACTTTTATAAACTGAAAAAATTAGATTACACAAAATGAACAAAAAAAAAAATAAAAAATAGAAACATTTTTTCTGAGTTAAAAGTTGGCCAAATAAATGGATCAAAACTTAATAAACGTCAAATACTATCATATGTGAAGTTCAGTTGATCGAGTGTTTCTCAAACGGGCTACTGCGGCACCTTTGTGTGTTATTTTAAATTGTTAGGGTGCCGTCAGGGGTAAAAATTTTACTTTTGTTTTGCGTCAAGTCTTTAGTTGAAAGTAAATATAAGGGGAAAATTATTTTTGGGTGCCAAAGGTAAAAAAATCGAGAGTTAGGGTTATAGTGTAAAAAACTTACCTTGCGCTGTAATGTTAAGATTTTTCTTGCTTGGTTTTAGTTTAAATCGTTGCATCCACCTAGCGAATAAAGATTAAAAATTTTTTAGCAACTACAATCGGGATTTTTACTTTTTTCCTACTTGGGCTATTTTTCTACAAGTTCTAAATTTAATCTTTTTGATAAAAATGCTTTATTAATGTTAAGTAATTGAAAATTCTACTCAAATAATTACAACGTATTTATTGATAAAGGCAGCGGTGGGCAACTACAGCCTGCGGGAAAATTCGACCTGCCAAGCTTTCAATGTGAACGATAATAAATCAAAATAAGATGTTTTTGTCTTCGAGTAAGTTTGCGGCACGAATTCACTTTGTAAATACTAGTTCTGCCCTCGATTACAATTAACTTTTGAATTCGGCGCTCGCGCTAAAAAGTTTGCCCACCACTGGATGACAATAATTTAATGTGGTTAGTTCTTCACTTCTTTGGGTTACTTTTGAAAAAGTAAAAAACTCGTGGGCAGCGGCTTGTCTGAAACTGGCCGACTAAAGACCGAAAATGTTTTTTACTTTAATTGGGAGGTTGCATGGTCGTACCAGCCGGGGGAACAATTTGCCCCAAGTGTCACATTTGAGCAAATTCTGAATTTTGTCGGACAGTGACAAGAAATATTGGGGCGAAATCAGAAATTTAAGAGATTTGCAGGCGGGATTTGATTTGTACCAGGGAAGCAGTAGAAATTTTATGCAAGGTACTCAATTGTTACGCTTATGAAACTAGAGAAAATATTCTGTTAACTTCAAAAAATAATAGAACCGGTTGATTAATTGTAGTCGCTCAACAGCAAAAGTTTGTACGTAATGTGAGCAACCAAATGAAAACCTGACGCGGATTACTCGGCGCATCAAAAAGATAAGAACATATAAACGCAATTGCATCTCTAAAAATCGTAAAGCTGGAAGATTTTCTTGAGTCAATAATGAGTCGATTGTTCTTACCAAGCCTGCCGCTCGGGATATTTTGGTCGCCAGATAAAACTTATGACAATGAAGCTGACTTGAAAGTAAATTTAAAATCACATGCAATTGCGAAAACGAGCACAATGCAGGGTTGCAATTTTAACGTTTAATACGATTACACTGTACTTATGAGTAACAATTACTCTATTACTGACTCAAAACTCAATTACGACTAAGAAGCATCTAATATATATCTTTGATCTGAATCGTCAAAGTTTCTTAAAAAAGGCGAAAAACGGAAAGTAGCACAAAATAACCACGGTCTTGTGAAACTTAAAATTAAAAAAACTTCCAATCTTTAAGCATTCAATATTAAAAAACAATATTTTCTCGCTTTAAAATTAGTCGCAGCTTTCTAAAGACTAAGTCTTCTGGCTTTAAATCAACGAAAGGTTATCCACAGTGGCTCAGCCAGCACGGAAACAACGTGTAAAAATGTAAAAAATACAAAATTGTTTGTTCAAATAAAAATGTTTTAAGCAGCACTTTACAAGGACATCTTTCAACATTTTTTCGAATCAAATCAATAGCGTGGAAAGCACGTTCGACTGAAATTTTTGCGGTTCATAAACGAATCATTTAAAAATATTCTGTTTGCTCGGAAAACAATAAAATTCTGGAACAGAGGAATGAAGATCGCAGTTACTTTCACCGGCGAACAATCGCATCGCGCATACAATAATATAAGACAATTATCGGGCGGAAATCGCTCGATTGAACAAATGTGCAGCTTGAGAATCAAAATTTGAGGCTCAAAACTCAATGAAAGAATTTTCCTCAACCTGGAGCAGACAGAAACGCTTTCCGATGCCGTCATTGCTTACTTCGTGTTCATATCTTTTTCTGTTAAGTTCGACGCTGACAATAAGGCGAATCTTTAGCTTCCTTTATCGCATTTTTTAGAGTTATTCTCGCCTCAAGCGCTTAATTGCAGGATCAACAGGGCCAGACGAAGGGGTGAGCGGACGTTTTGTGCTTTCTTTTTCTGAAAAGAACCGAACATATCGTTGTGCTACTAAATTTAAAAACTAGAGCAGATCACGCCAAAACTTTTTATTTAAAACGTTTTGACACCCTTACGATAATTTTATTCCAGGCTTGTTATTTTAACGTTCACAAACTGAAGAATCAAAGTCACGAACACTTACAAAGCAGCAAAATTTAAAACCTAAAAAGCCAGTTCTTGAAGTCACCAATATACGTAAAATATTAGATAAGGATATCTTATGCAATGCGCTTCCAAGGTATCGGTTTTCCATTTAAATTTTACGGAATATTTTTAGCGACCGCCTTCAATCAATGCATTACACAATTGCAACTATGACAAGATAACAAAAAATCAAGAAAAAAACATTGCATACTTTCAGACGAAACATTGTCAGCGACTAAACTTGAAGCATTGCTGTTTGAATCCCTGGAGAGTTCATCCTGCCACAAGGAGTCTCGAGATGCTTCGTCAAACTCCGCGGGACTCGGAGCTGAAGATGGATTGGAAGTAGCGTTTTGATCTAAATACACAGCAAGTGCTAAAAATTCATTTTCGTGGCAAAATCAAAAATTAAAAATCGCATTTGTCCACATAAAGAGTTTAGTTTTTTGCAAAATACATTTCTATTTTCTTCTTTGTAGATGGGTATCGATTTGACTCGGTTACAAAACCGGAAATAACGAGTTTTCCGCCCGAGGTCGCTGCACAGTTGGATCAGATGCACTGCAGCCAGCATCATGCTTGTGTTTCTCGAGGTGCCAAATGATGCATAATAAAAATAATGTAGTTTGCCCTTAGGGCGTTAAGTTACTCACAATTTCGGGTGTAGTGCCCCAAAAGTACTGTTGAGACTTACTGGAAGATTCCATGATGGAATCATTGTTCGGAGCGTTTTGGTCTTTGCTATTGTCAGGCGCTTCTTTTTTTACTTCCGGCTCTTTTTTTGGATTTTTAATAGCTGGAACCCATTTATACACTCGCAATGATGAATCAGGAACTGAAACCCACCTTTTTTCCCTAAATTAAATTAAATTGATATCTTCAACATAATCGTTTTGCAATAAACATAGATAAAAACATTAAATTAGGATCTATAAAGACAAAAAATTGTGCGAGAACACAAAAATAATTAAAAAACTGCGTACAAAGAAAGAATTATTCATGATGACGTAATATCATGTTTATATTCAAAGCTACTTATTGAATTTATTTTACTTTAAAAAATTCTTTGTGACAGATTTAAGCAGAACAACTAAATAATTTGTTACAAAATTTCAAGTCAAACAAGCGCCGAACCTTATCAGAGGCAATCCATCTCTCTTTATCCTGCCGACTCTCAGGCCAATGCACCTAGTTTTAAACTTAGTGCAATCATTAAGTGATTACACCAGACTGGTTTTGGAACGTCAAGATATGGTTAAAACTTTTTATTAGTTTTTCAATATTAAGATATGACCAATTTTATAACCTTGCTTCTTAAAACTGCCTAAATTGTCTTTTCAAAGGACAAAATAGAATGACAAGAGGAGTTGAACTGAGACTGTTTTAATTGAATACAATTCATAGCGTGATTGTTTTTACTTTAGTTTCAAAATAAAATTTTGAATTCGTTCAAACTTAAATACCTGCTATATTATTTTTTTATAGTTTATCATTCAGCATTTCAACAGTTGTTTTATTTTACTTTAATAAATAATTACAGTTGTTTTGATCAATTTTTGTGGAGATGCATTTTTTTCAAAATAAATTTTAATATAATTTTGGGTAAAAGATTCTTTTTTACACTATAGAATTTTCTATCCTAAACAAATTGTTTTTAACGTCTATTGATTTTACTTAATTTATTTTCATTACCCAAAAGCTGAAAAAGTTAAACAAGAAAAACATAAGTTTTAGGCTAGCATTGAATTCTATAAAGTTGTCCTCATTAAATTTATTATCTGCTTTGATTTGTTACTATTTATAAATATTTTTTAATTGTTTAAGTGTTCATTTAAACTAAAGTTATTAAAGGCTATTTTACAGAAATTTGATGAGGGCTTTAGCCAGCTGAAAAGGTTTATTTTTATACAGACAAAATTGGTTAATCGCATATTTAATTTGCCAGGCATTTTTATGCGATTATCCGATATATGCGTTTAACCGATTTGTGTGATTACCCTTCGACCACGTTGTAGATTGCCAATTTGGTTTGCAATGTTTCTACGCGATTAAGACATTGTACAAACACTGGCAAGAAAATACGCAATTTTAATGTTTGTTTATACTGAACGTTATGTACTCAAATCTTCAATTCAACTCAACCTTGTTTTCCTGATTTTCTCCCAAAAAAAAAATAAATAAAAGGTCTTCACCTCCATTTCGTCTCCAATTTCGCTATTTTTCTCCCCAAATCATGTTGATCTCTAAAAAAAAGGTCTTCATTTCGATTTCGTCTCCGATTTCGCTATATTTCTTCCGAAATCATAGCGATCTCTAAAAAAAAAGTTTTCACTTCGATTTTATCTCCGATTTCGCTATTTTTCTCCCGAAATCATAGTGATCTCTAAAAAAAGATCTTCACTTCGATTTTGTCTTCGATTTCGCTTTTTTTCTCCCGAAATCATGGTGATCTCCGAAAAAAAAAAGTTCTTCACCTTGACTTGAACTTGTATTTCCCACTTTTCATCCCAACTTCATATTAATCCCAACAAAAAATTGCCGTTTCGTAAGACGGTCTTTTGTTTTTGGTTTTTTGATAGGCATTGTAAAGGGGGATGGCATGCCGTCCAAACATCCCCCCCTAGTTGCGCCCCTGTTTCATAAAGATTATCTTGAAGATTATCGCACTTTTTTGTTTTACTTCTTTTGTTTTGTATTTTGCCGCAATTACGCTTCTTTTGTTTTGTATTTCGCAGCAAATAGCAGCCACCGTGACAGATTAAGTTACCGCTGTTTACTTTTTCGATCCCATTGTAGATTGCATTGTTGTTTTGCAAATGCTTTCCCCCGGGAAATAATGCGATTAAGTGAATGAAGATAGCAATTGTGACGAAAATCTTATGCGATAATCCGATTTATTTTTTAAGCGGTATGCGATTAACCGATGTTTTACTTAATAAGAGATAGAATTTGGTTCGGGATTTCAGATTTGTATACGATAAAACGATAATGCGTTTAAGCGGTATGCGATTAACCGATTTCGTCTGTATTTAAAATTTTAAATTGTTGTTTAATAATGTAAACAAATTAAATAACTTGAAAAGATGTTAAATCTTAAATGGCTGCTTTCAATTGTAAATCTTAATCTGCCATGACTAGGGTCTAAACTGGCCAAGAATATTTGGTTATTAACCAGTTAAATAACTGTTACTCATAACTGGTCACCAAAAATAATTAACTGATTAATTGTGAACTTAATAGAAGTCAAAAAACCCATAGTTAACCTTTATTTCCAATTTCAACTTATCAAAGCCATGTACAGTATATTGTACTCTGATTTTTTATTGTTTATTTAAAGACCCAATTGTTATTGATTCATACAATCATTCAAAAGTAAGCAAGCAGTGTTTGGCAATTCTAAGATTTACTACTTTATAGTGATTGCTACAATTCTCAACAAAAGGATTTTGCCTTTTTTGTTTAAGTGTGTGAATGATATTGTTGTTAACCACTACTCAGATATTATTAGCCATCTCAAACAGTACAAACAGAATTCAATGGAGCTGATGGTAACAATGAAAGTAACTAGTGTTGAGGCTGAGAGAGGTTTCACAGCTGCTGGTTTATTTGAAAGTGAACTAAGAACAAATCTTTGTGAAAACACAATTGATTTGTTTTGTTTTTTGTAAATATTTAAAAAAATAAAAGTTGAATTTTACTGTGATGAAAAAAAAGATTACCGGTACATGTTTTCTTTAAAAATCCAGTATTATTTTGTTTTAGAATTATACAAGAGTAAATTATTATTAAAAATTAGCTACTCTTTATTGTTCCTAAAAAGCAGGTTATTGTAAAATTTTTTTCAAATTTAAGAAATACACATGAAGATGTGAAAATTTGTTATTATTATTATTTTTTTACCTTTATATTTATCCTCCTGACTTGCAGGAACGAGACGGAGGTGCTAATACATAGGGTAAGCAATTACCCTGACCTGCTTTTAAAGATGCCAAGATATTGCCATTCACTTGTAATTTAATAGAGATATGACTTTAATTTAGAAGTGCTTGCCAAGATTATCAAGCAGGGGAAAGTGCCATAAAATTTCTTTCCCAAGGACACAACAGAATGGCACAAGTGGGTTTTCAACCAAGACCATATTGATCATAAGCATGAAGCTCTAACCACTCAACCATGCTGCCGACATGGTTTTTTGAAAGTTAACAATTTTAAAATTTGAATATTGATTAATAACTTTTAAACAATTCTTAACCAGTTGCATATTTTAGAGTTATTCATAAACCCTTAGTGGTATATTTTTAAAAATTACATTTTTATTGCAATATTGCTATACATTTTACTACACAAGTATTAAACAATTATATATATTCCTAATATAATTTTTCATATTATAATTTACTGTATACAAAAACCTTTAAACATATAGTCACCTAAACAAATTAAACAAACAGGTTATATTGGAAAGTAAAAGATTATATTATTACTATTTATAACTTAATGTAGTTAAAAGTGATAAGCTGTTTAACAAAATGCTTTCTGTATATTATTTCAATAACTGGTGAATTGTTAAAAGTCTATACTTGCAGCTTTTGCTAATATAATAAACATTTGTCTTACATTTTATGTCAGAAGCAAAAAACTCTTTTAGTTAAATAATGCTCATCAAGATAAACAATTAACTTGCCATCTGTGATCTAGAAAACAAAAGTTACCCCTTAATCTTTAAACAAAAAGCAGAATATCTGGCCCTTTTGCTATAGCAATCCATGGGATAACATATTTGATTAAAAAATTTTTTTATTTTTTGTATGTCATAAACAAACTTTTCTAATTTGATTACATACTTTAAAAAGTAAAATAATATATATGTATACATATATACACACATGTGCCTGAAATTATTCATACCCCCTTATAATTTCAATGTTTTTCTTAATTAAACAGTAAGTTCAATTATTATCTACAAAAAGAAGATTGAAACAATTAATCAGTAGTAAATTATAATTTCTAATGCAAAAATGAGAAATATTTTACAGTTTTGTAACCAAATACAAACAAAATGAAAAATCACCCATGTTCAAAAATATTTATACCCCTCATGAAAAAACTTATTTTTTGAAATTGTATGGATGTTTATTGCTATTAACATTATTTGAAGTGTCTTTAATACATTTTCATCATTTTTTATTTTAGGGAAACATTGTTAAATTCTTTAAAAAGTTAAAATTGTAATTAAATTTTTTTTTGCTAAAATCTCAACATGGTTAAGAAAAAATAACTCAGTACTGATCTAAGAAATAGTGAATTCAAATAAAGAAGGAATGGGTTATAAATCATTATCAAAAAAATTTGATGTTCTTGTGTCAACAATTCAGACTATTATTAAAAAATACAAATCCTATCAAACAGTAAAAAACTTCAATGGCTGAGGATGAAAAAGAACAATGTCTCCTAGAAGCACTAGGAAGGTTGAACAAGCTGTTCGTAAAAATCCAAGGGTTACAACAAAGGAAATTTTGCAAGATCTGTGCTCCTCTGGTATTAAGATATCCAGACAAACCTTGAAAAGGACTTTGCATGAAAATGGTTTAAAAGGACGAAGACCAAGAAAGACTCCTTTACTAACTAAGAAACATCTTACAGTACGTTTAGCTTTTGCTAGAGCCCATTTGCATTTCCCAGAGTCCTTTTTCACTAAAATATTGTGGACAGATGAAACGAGAATAGAATTATTTGGCCATATGGATACTTCTTATGTTTAGAGAAAAAAGATGAAGCCTACAACCTGAAGAATACCCTCCCTACTGTTAAACATAGAGGTGGTAGCCTCATGTTTTGGGGTTCTTTTTCAGCTTGTGGTTCAGGTAGTCTAGTTAAAGTTGATGGTATCAAGAAAAAGGAGCAATATTTTAAAATAATCTAGGAAAACATCAGGCAGGTTGTTGAAAAACTCCATTTAGGCTCAGAGTGGATGCTTCAACAGGACAATGACCCTAAATATATAGCCAAAATTGTGAAGAAATGGTTACAAGATAACCAAATCAATGTTTTAGAATAGCCTAGTCAAAGCTCCTATCTGAATCCCACAGAAAATCTATGGCACAAACTTAAAACACAAGTCAAAGAGAGAAACCCTAGAAATTTGACAGATTTAGAAGAATTCTGTAAAGAAGATTGGTCAAAAATTAGTGTTGAAGTATGCAGGAATCTCATTGTCAAGTATCCTAATCGTTTGCAAGCGATTATAAAGGCTAAGGGTCATGCTATTGACTATTAAGTAAAAGGGTATGAATAAATTTGAACGTGGGTGATTTTTCATTTTGTTTGTATTTAACAATGTTTTTCTGAAATAAAAAATGATGAAAAGGTATTAAAGACACTTCAAATAATGTTAATAGTAATAAACATTAGTGATGTCTGTGGTCCTCCAAAATTTCTGCAGTCTGTCTATGGTCTGTTCTCTGAAAATCCTGCGGTCTACAGTCTGTCTCCTGTCCTCTCTGCGGTCTGTGTTGGAGAAATAACCGTTACCGTTATTAATAACTGTAATTTTTTGCGTTCCTTAAAATTGGTCTCTCTCATAAATTGCACAAGATGCGAAATGCGAAGAGCAATATCTTTCTGTATGCAATTGTGTATTTATTTAAGTTTATGTATTGACTATGTATCGTATGCACGGTAAATATAATAAAAAAAGTATCGAAAGCACAAATATGTAAGTTTTATTTCTTTTTTTTCGAAAGAAAATGTTTAATCACTTCTTCTTTGGTGATTTTCAAGTATTGTTTGTTCTTTCAAATAATCATTTGCTCTTCTAACATGAGTGGTCCCAATCTATTCTTTTTTGCTGCAGTTGCAATACCACAGTCCGAGAAGCACCATTTAGATGGTGTCGAAGCTGCAGGCACACTGAGCCATTTTCTTGCTAAGAATGCAAGAATTGGGAATTAAATCGCAGGCTACGGTCTCTACGGTCCCCGGAAGAGGTAAAAAATAACGGTCGTTTGATGTGGACTGCAGAAGAGACCACAGGATCAAAGGACCTACAGTCTGTCTACAGTCCCCTGCCAGGACCGGACAGACCGCAGATCTGCAGTCTGACAGAGGACTGCAGACATCACTAATAAACATCCATACAATTTCAAAATAGGTTTTTCATGAGGGGTATAAATATTTTTGAACATGGGTGATTTTTTGTTTTGTTTGTATTTGGTTAAAAAACTGTAAAATATTTCTCATTTTTGCATTAGAAATAATAATTTACTACTGATTGATTGTTTCAATCTCCTTTTGGTTAGATAATAATTGAACTTACTGTTTAATTAAGAAAAACATGAAATTATAAGGGGGTATGAATAATTTTGGACACAAGTGTATATGCACTGTACCAGCAAGGTGAAACATTACTGGATTATATATATATTAATGAAACACTAAAACAGAATAAAAATTAAAAATTAAAAATTTACAGCAGACTGTTTTGCCAAATATGGCTCATCAGGTTTTCCACCTGATAAGCCATTTTTGGCAAAACAGGCTGTTGTAAATTTTTATTTTTTATTCTGTTTTAGTGTTTTCATTAATAAATTCTACTCTAGTTTTTTGGTTATTGAGCTCTGTGCCAGCAAAGTAAAGCAAACAGATATATATATATATATATATACAAGGGACAGTGCTGACAATTCACTTTTGACAGTGCTCAATGATTTGAAGATCAGAGCAAAATTATCAACTTGATTGATGATATATATATATATATATATATAACTGGAGACAGTACTGTTTCGACCTTTCGGGTCTCATCAGTCCAGTGAAGTTATGCTGAGAAAGAACAAGGCACACCAATTTGTACCTTGTGGCTAATCTTTTACTTGTGGTTTTTAAGCCACAAGTAAAATCAAAGCCCAGTGATGCCAAGAGTGCTCAAATCATATAAAATGATGAGCAATGCATAGTGCAACAGCATCACTGTCTTCTCAGCCAGAGTGCTCGACCTGCAAGAGCAGGGAGCATAAGTATATATATATATATATATATACATATACAGTATATATATATTTATTATATTTATTAAACACTACACTTTATTAGTTGAAATTACAACAGTCTGTTTCATCTTATTGAATCATCAAGTGGTTACTAGAAAACAAAAATATATAGTTATTTGTGGTAAAAATAATATGCTTGAATAAATAACATGTAGTTAATTACGCAAATAGTACAGCTCCTGTGACATCATACTGGAAAAATAACTCAAAAAATATAAAATGCAAGTATAGAGGTTTGCATCTATTTAAAGGTGAGGGAAGGTGAGTTAAGCATGTTGCAAAATTTAAAAGGAGGAAGGAAAAATCTACAAAGCAATGAAAAGGTTATGAGAGAGATCGTATGAAGTGAAAAAGTTAAGTTAAGGACAGTGTGAATGATAGTGAGCAGATTAAAATAACCAACAAGAAAGGTAATTTAATTAATTTGAATTTGTTTTTGTGGTGATGATTTCCAGTAAGCTTTGGTCATTTGTAGAGTGCTATTGGTTTGATAATAGTTATTTAATTCAAACACAAAATAATTCTAATATTGAAATAGGTGAAGCCGTGAATAATTACAAAAGGTTTTTTAATTTAAATTTGTAAATATATATTTCAATTAAATTAATAAAAATTATATATATATTTAAATTAAAAACACTATAACAAAAAGGTTGAAATCACAACTGTTTGTTTCATCTTATAGAATCGTCAGGTGGTTACTTATTCATATAGAATCCAGATGAAACAGACTGTTATGGTTTTTGTTGTAGTGTTTTTACTTTAAATAAACTGCTCTAACCTGTTTATCAAGCACTGTGCCAGCATTGTGAAACAATTCAGTTATATATATATATATATATATACACAGTAGACTCAACTTAATAAAGCATTAGTTCATAGTGCAAGCCACTTTTTAAAGAAATTTTGAATAAAAATGAAACAAATGTAAAACTTTTCCAGAAAAAGTTTTGGATTTTTTGAGCAGAGTCACTACTTTCTAGAGCAGTGTATTTGACAAGTTGTTAATGCAAGACTAGTTCTAATTAAACAAACCCAAGAAAACCAGCTTGAAATACAAAATAATGGGACTAAAAATGTCATAGCAAAGTTTTTTAGAAACTATGAGCCAAAAATGAAGATTGAGAATAATGAAAATTTTTTATTAAAAGTATGCTTCATTCTTGCTAATACTTATTTTTGATAGTTAGAAAATTTGTTAAGTATTGCATATAGTACATAAAAGCAATAACATAGTATCTGTGAATATACAATATTATACATATAAATATTATTGTTTTCATTAAGAAATTGTCTCTTAAAACAACTTTCAATATTTTAAAAGGCTATTGAAACAATTTTTGGCATTTTTAAAAGAATAAATAAGCAGTTTATAAAATTTACTACAGAAATTATGAGTTTAAAACACTAATCAACTTCAGAAGACTTAGATTTCTAACTATTTTGCAGAATCTAAAAAGACACAAGCAAATAAAAAAAGATTTGCTTTAGTTACACTTAAAAGCAACTGCAATGAGACAATTAAAAAATTAAAGATTGCTACATTAAATAATACGTGATGATTAAACATTCACATTTCGAGCAAATAAATGTGGTTTTAAATGCTACTTGAATATAAAAATTCATTAAGTCTCTGTTTTTTTTTTTTTTTTTTTTTGTCACATGAATGCAGTACATATAGTTAAAACAAAAGACCTAGAATTGGTACAAATAAATTTAGGAAATTTTAAAAAATTTTTTGAGAAAAATACATCAGATGTACAATTTATTGATGAATAAATCAGTTTATACCTACTCTTAAATAAAAATTATTAATATAGTACTTATGCAAAAACAATACAATAGTCACTTTTCTCAATTTAAAATACTGCTTTAGCATTATATTTCAGTGCTCATTAAAAAGTTTAGTAGTGACAAGAATAAATTAAAATAAACCCAAATACAATTAAAACAAAATTTATACCATCGTCTGACTTTTTCCAAAACTGACATTGCTCGTTTAATATCATCTTTTGCTCGACTTCTGGTTTCAGCCCGAGTTGATCTAGTTGAAGACATTTTCTAAATATTCTTATTACAAGTTAAATGAAAGTCTAAATTAAATACATCAAAAATATGAAAATAAATGAATAACTTTAATGAAAAGGAAAAATTTTGAAGCAATTTTGTTTCTTAATCCTAAAAGGCTTTAGCACAAGAATGGAAGTCCAAAAATGCAAAAAGCAAACAAAATAGTTAAAAAGTTTTTAATTATTAAGTATATAAAATCTTTCACAGTAAGAAACAAATTTGAAATATATACCAAATTTTAACTATACTAAAACTAATAAACAAAAGCTTTATACTATTTTCATAGGCTAAAACGTGCCAACTGTTCATCTTGGCAAAATTGGCTTGACAATAAAAAAAATCACTCTGTGGTTTTTCCCAGTCTTAGAGGAGGCAAGCTGTTGTTAACCAACTAACAGTATGTCAAATTTTGGCCTGCTTTGAAATTTAACGCAGACCTTATCGTGAAAGATAAAAAATACTAAGTAGTACAACTTTTGTTACACCTACTCTACTGCTTGTCATCAGTCAACTTTATTTTGTAGCGGTGGGCCAATCTAAAAAATGACAACAGAAAACTACACATGAGAAAAACACTAAAATTAACACAGCCTATTTATTAGATTGTCATATAGTATATGACATAAGTGGGAAACCTACGGCCTCTATGACAAAAAAATCATGTGAGAATGACTATTGCGGATTATTACAATTTATGGAAAAAACTCAACAAAATTTAGACAAACTCAAAGTGAAGACCTTTTTCCTTTTTTTTTGTATAGAATTCACCTATTTTTTGGCGAAGAAAATCTAAAAAATCAGGACTGATTCAACGTGATAATCTTTTTTTTGGAAATCACTATATCGTCTGATACGAATCTGGATAAGAAAATTGTGAAATCCCAGTCAGATTTAAAGTGCTTAATTTTTTCAATTTTTTTAGAAATTACTTTTTTTGGCGTAGAAAATTGAGGAAACCGCGACGGATTCATTGTGATTACCCAATTTTTTTAGGTGTTTCAACGCATGCAGCCTCCTTTCTTCAAAAATATAAAATATCGCCTCCAATAATAAAAAGGTTGTCTACTTCTGGTATAGGGTCTGTAGTTTGTACCCAGTGATGGCCTTACGGAAAGGGGGGCCTGGTGCAAAAAAGTAAAGGCGCGTTTACCGCCGTTAACAGTACTTTTTTTTCCAGCGTGATCTTTGTTTGTTTTATTAAAAAAATGAGTGGATTTGAGCGTCAATAAAACAAACAAAATCACGCTGGAAAAAAAAGTAGGCCTACTGTAAACGGCTATAAACCCGCCTTAAGGGGGCCACTATTTAGCATACTAAAAAAAGGTAGCTGAAGCCATTTTTAGTTCATGAAAACAAAGTGATCTCTAAAAAACAGGTCTTCAATTTAGGGGGCCACCATTTGGGAGACTAGGGGCTCCGGAAGCAGGGGGCAGGAGGGGCAATTGCCCCCTGCCTTTTAATATTCTTAAAACGCGGGGCCAGAGGGGAAAGATTGTGCTCTTTAAAATTAGTATGACAGATAAATTTTTTAGATATGCTCTACAATTGACCTATACAATCTTGATCATCATTAAATCGAACAATATTTGTAAAATTACAAAGACAACTGTGACACATAGCACATTAATAAAAGCAACATAAAAGTTTTAACGTATGCAATGTAGAGTTATTGATATCGTAAGCGACCTAAACTTTTGGTAAACATCTTATTCTACTTGAATCAGTAAACTAAATTATATCTTAGCCGAAAATCAATTTTTGATTCATTAACTGATGGCAAATAGTCATATAGCCTACAACAATCAGGAATACCTAAACTACCGGGATGGTACCATCCCGGTAGTTTAGGTATTCCTAAAAACAATTATACCAAGCGTTCTAAAAAAAAGAATAAAGCATTAGAAAATTTCCGAGTGCTCACAAAGAGTAAAAGTTTCTAATACTATTTTAATAAAAAAAATTTTGATTTAGAAACAAAGAAATTGTGGCGTTAAATCTAATTTTAACAAGCAACACAAGCTGTCTGACTTGGTTGCTCAATACTCACTTATGGCCGACATTAAAGTCTAAAAATAAAAACATCAAGACAAAATGAGTAACATTCTTATCCCTTTTGAAGGACTGTGGTACACATGTGTGCTATGATTGTGATTATACGTAACATTACATTTTAAGAGTCTTGTTCGTTTTGATGTGTTTGTGGAAGAACTTGCAGACTTACATGCTCATATTGAGTTACTAACAAAGAAAGTACCACGCCTTTGAAAAAAATAACAAAGATATCAACAGTTTGCAAAGTTTTCAGCAAAAAGCCGACAAGCAAGAAATGCTTTTTGGAAATACATAAGTTCCTTTAAATTTACTGCGGCGTAGCTCCCGTTTAGGCTTTTGCAGAAAGGTGTTTTAGAGTCATGAGAAGAATCAAAACATGGCTTAGAACAGGGGTCTTCAACCTTTTTTATAAAATCGCCCCTTTTCAAAAAATGTTGGTCCGAATCGCCCCCCATAAAAACGATTACTGTACTTTCATTTGAAAGTTTTCCCGAAATATATCTAAGAAGCTTTTAAAAGGAAAACACAAATAAAAGCAATGGCAATTTATTAAAATGCAACAGTTCATGAAACTAATGCGACCCTTGCGGCTGATGTTGCTCGGCAAGATTAGAAAAAGCTGGCATCAAGCTAGTCAGCTTCAGTCGAATTGAATCTCCCCCAGTCGCATTCATGTCGAGTCTATTGCGATATTTATTTCGCATGTAGAGCACTTCACTAAATCCTTGTTCAGCAATATATGTGGTTGGAAAGGCCAAAATAAAGAGCTCTACTTTCTCCCACAGTTGCGGAAATCGGTTTTTCCACTTAATCCAGAAGGCTGCCCATCCATGTGCCCTGAAGATTGCGCGCGCTTCTTCGTCACTTTGCAGGTCTATCAGCATTTCTTGCATGGTGGAATCGCAGTCATTGATGTTAGTGGCGAATGGTTCCACTAGCCACGGAAAAACTTCAAGGTCAAGCAGATCTTTAAAGCGAACCTTCATGTCTTCTATCACAGCTTTCAGGTGTTCAACGTAAACAAGCAAATGTTCGTCAGTGACACTATCAGACATTTTTGACAGACGAGAGAAGTGATCGAACTTTCTTCTGCTCAAACTTTGCTGGTAGAGCTCAAGTTTGTTGATTAGGCCACGTATTATAGTTTTGCTTTGAACCAAAGTAATCTTTTTACCTTGGAGTTTGTCCGTTGCTGTATTAATTTTTTCATAAAAATCAGCTAGATAACTGTTATCTTGATGGCAGGCAATTACATCTTTGGCAAGGTCAGAATCTTCACCAAGGAACTCCACCACGCTGTTTTTAAGTTTGGAATACCTTGCCAGAAATATGCCTTTCGACAGCCAACGAACTTCCGTATGGAGAAGGAGATGCTCGAACTCTTCATCGTTTACCTCGCATAGCTGTCGAAACAATCGGTCATTTTTAGCGTTGGCTTTTATCTTGTTAACTGCTTTGATAGCAACTCCCAAACATTCTTGCAGACGTGGAGAAAGACGCTTTGCTACCAAATGCTGACGGTGAAGCACACAGTGCACAAATAGATTGGGTATTTTTTCTTTGAGTAATGAAGCAAACCCGCGATACCTGCCTACCATGGCTGGAGGTCCATCAGTAGCACATGCTATTATGTTGGTAAGGGGGATGGATTTGTTTCGCAAGTAGTCTGACAAAGTCTGAAATATTGTTAGACCTTTAGTGTCTGTTTCCAAACACTTGCAAAATAGAAGCTCCTTCATAATATTTCCATCAGTTATGTAACGGACGTAAACCATTAATAAAGCGTTATTGTCTGATGTGGTAGTTTCGTCTAATTGTAAGCTGAAAGAAGTGTTTCGTAAGATTTCACAGAGTTGATCTTCAATATTCGTACCCATTTCGTTAATTCGTCGGGTTACTGTGGTATCACTCAGTGGAACAGCTCGTAGTACAGGTGTGGGATCTTTCTCCATTACAGTAGAAATAATTTCTTTCACAGCAGGTGCTACCAAACTTTCCCCAACGTTGAATGGTAAACCCTTTTTCGCAATCAAAAAAGCAATCTTGTACGAGGCTATAAGTCCTTTGACATTTGGGCAAGCATTTTTAGCATAGGCCTTGTTTATAGAACTTTGAGCTTCACGCTCTTTCAATGCTTGAAAAAATTCAATAGATTTGTCTGCTTTATCAGGATGAAGCCTGGTTAGGTGATCTTTCAGCCTTGACGGTTTCATTGCCTCATTTGTAAGAATTTTCTTGCACAAGAGACACATTGGAAGTTGAATATTGGATGGGCATGGCACAAAGCCAAACCTGATATAATCCACAAGATATGTACGACACTTTTTTTTGGCATTAGAAGCCATTACTCTTTCAATACGATTAGTCGATTACTATATAAAATTTACTCTTAAAAAGAAACTGAAAGTAGCCTGCGGCACATAAAATAATATAATGACAATCCTAAATTTTTAGAAATTACGATCATTTTCTTGAAAGCCTACTGTTAAAAATTCTGTCCTTCCCTGGACTACTGAAAAAGATTGTATGAAAGCAAGTGCTATAGATCGCTATCTCTCTCTGAAGACAGAAACGTCACATGCGATGAGCAGTTTTTTCTGCTCATCGCATGTGACACGTTAATTTATTAATTAATAATTATTTTACTTATTTTACATATTCTGGATTACTTATCACGCGTTACCTCGTCGCTCCTAGCCACGACCAAAGTAAGACACCGGTTTCAATTCTGGCCTTTATAGCGATGAGTCACATGAGGTCCCATGATTTTTGGTCATGTGTGCCTCGTGCGGTCTTGTGACCATCGCGCGATCCCATGACAGTGACGTAGCCAAATTTATAGGACAAATTAAGATTTGTCGTAGCGATTTCCGAAAGGCCAATCAAATTGCCAGTTCACGTAACAGTTGGTGTTTAGCGATGTGTAAAGTCTATGACTTATGATCACTTATGAAAAAAGTCTTGCTTGACTGCGCAGTCAAATAAAAATTTTGGCATATCTGGAAACTCGTGTCAACTACCATTTCATTCGTTGTTCGGTCATAACGTTTTTTTCACTTGCATAGGTGTACGTCATTGCATGTGTGTGCATGTGCAATTGTGCATACATGAGCATGAGGAGAACCCAAAACTGTTTGAAGAAGTGAAGAACAATAACAAAAGAAATAATGAAATCAGCGAGAACGTTTTCAACGTATCCATTTTTAGTTATCGTTTTATAACAATATTTGTAATTGTGAAATCGCCCCCCAATTGTTTAAAATCGCCCCCCAATTTTTCAAATTGTTTAAATCGCCCCTAATCGCCCCCGTTGAAGAACCCTGGCTTAGAAGCACTATGAGAGATAACAGTCTCAATAATTGAATGTTTGCAAATATTCATTAAACTTGTTGGACAATATCAATTTACAAGCCATTGCAGATGACTTTGCCAGCAAGCGAAACACTAATTAATTATTTTGGGTTACAGTTACATTAATTGTGCAGCGTTTAATAATTGACATCAAACCTCATTCTAAAGGGCCATTCATGCTCATGTAATTACGTTTTTTCTTTTACCCAATTGTTAATAGCTTTTTAAGTTTTTTTATTGTTCTATATATTTTGACCTTTGATATTCTTGATAGCGTGTAAATGTTTTAGCCAGCGTTCTGTTGTGGGTAACAAAAGACTATTTCACTGATTAGCATGTGTTCCATTCCTAAAAATCGCCCACACTATGTAGATTCACAATCTCATAAAAAATTTCTTTGATTTCGCGTTGGTCCGGCTCAAATAGCCGAAGAAATAACAGTTTTATAAGTAATTTAAATATTTTACATTTAGTTATAAAAATATGGCAACACTGCATAATTTCGCTTTATTGAGAACATTTTGGATTTCCGCTTGACTTGTTTTTGCATGTGACGCAATAATGCTTATATGTGATTGGCTTCATTGAGATAATTTCAGAACATTCGAGTAACCTTACCGACTGGTATAAATACGGTTCGCTGAAAAGCAGTATTATTATAATTTGATGTTTCGTTGTGGTAACTTAAAATTGGAAAATTGTTAACTGTGTGAAGTCATAGTTTTTTGGCCGCAAGTCTTGGGTTGTCTACGTGATTGTGAAGAATTAAGCTACTGAATTTATTTGCTGTTGATTTATACTATTCGGGCTCCTAAGTGGATTGGAGCATATTTCTTAATAAAGAAGATATTGTGGTAGTCTGAGCTGTGATTTAGCTAGACTATATTTTTGCTGTCGCTGGTTCGAAGGTCAGATCCAGCAAGAAGATTAAGAAATTTATCGTTTAGTAGACACCGAGATTGTGTTATTGGCGAGGCCTTCTTTACAGGCGCCAAAAAGGTAGACGATTAAATAACGTACTAAGTTACCGAATAAATTTGCTACAAAATTTAAAAAACTTAAATTTGTGGAAGTAACAAAATTTCAAAAACTATTTACTAAATTCTACAAAATTTCAAAAAACTTTTTAACATTGGAACAGCATGTGAAGAACATTTTGTGATATTTCCAAGTAAAATGCATTCGATCTGTATCTATCTGCTTTATGCCTGCCGTGCATGGACGTCACAATTGTTGAATGCTGTTTTCGAAACTAGCTTGTGTGCTTTTGACAAAAATTAGTTGTGGGAAGTCTATGTTGGATAGCTTTTGGTTTAGTAAGCAGTTAATAGAGTTGTACTTTTTTAATGTCCAGCCTAATTGAGAAAAACTTGTGTAAAATCTGCAGCGTGGTCGGCAGCGTGGTCGAGTGGTTAAAGCGCCGGGCTCGTGACCAACACGGTCCCGGATCAAAAATCACTCGCGCCATTCTGTTGTGTCCTTGGGAAAGTCACTTAACGGCACATTTTCCTGCTTGGTGGTCCTGGCAAGCAGTTCTAAATTACAGTCATATCTCTATTAAATTACAAGCGGACAGTAATATCTTGGCATCTCCGGAAGCAGGTCGGGGTAATTGCCTACCCTATGTATTAGCGCCACCGTCGCTTTCCTACGAGTCAGGAGGATAAATATAGAGATGGAATAGAAATAAAAAAAAGAAAAATTGGCTGTTACTGCGGCTATAGCAGTGAGTAGTCATAGCAGAGTCAACTTAAAGGCTTTTGCAAATGCAGCACACCTTAAGATTAAGGTTTTGAACTCTAGGCTTATTAAAAAGAGTTGGCATTGACCGAAAAATTGATCCAATCAAAATAACAGTTTAGCAAAATAAAACTTTTCCGAGATACCGGTTTGTCCTGTGCAAACTGAAATTCTATCATGTCAAGCAAAATTTCAAATTGCAGCATGACTAGCAAAATTTGCTTTTGTTGGAAGTTCCTTTTCAACAAAAAAAGTGCCCTTTTTTAAATTTTGCCCCCACTGGCAAAAAACTCCGGCGCCCCTGGGTGAGGCACTTTTTACTG
This sequence comes from Diplosoma virens, assembly GCA_963680785.1. NCBI lineage: Eukaryota > Metazoa > Chordata > Ascidiacea > Aplousobranchia > Didemnidae > Diplosoma > Diplosoma virens. The sequence goes on along the minus strand of OY796881.1, from coordinate 23,802,473 downwards.
CCTCAAGACATTGTGATCTCTAAGAAAAAGACTTTTACTTCCACAAGCACAAGTGACAACAACCGAAGGAGCAGAAGCCGAGCATGCAGCTAATCTCCAAATTTTTTTCTTTTCTTTTTGACATGCCATCGACATCCTGGTGTTACTATGAAGAAATAGAGCAATTTATTGTGTAGGGGAGCCTGGTGCTGCCGCTCCGTTTGCACCCTATTGAAGCCATCACTATCTGTACCTCTAGAACAAAAGGTGACCTAAAACTTGCAAAAGGATAACCTGGTAGAGGTTATAATTAATTATCTTCTTTTATCGAGTTTGGGACAGATGGCACTAGAGAGTACCACCTGTGGCATTGTGCATCACGCATCACCCACATATCTTCTTTTATCACAACTTATTCTGTTGATTAGGTTACAACCGTTTACGGCACATATGGACTAATATTTTGAACATAAAGCTCGGTTTTATTATCAAATTTTGTTTCAAAATACCCGAGTTTCGGTATAATTATTTAACCTGTTTAATTGCATTGGAGTGGTAGATGTGATCAGAGACAATAGTGATGTATCGGTATTGCTACAATAATATCGATTTTTCATAATTAATGCTATTATTTAAAAAAATGGCTGCTCGACTAGCGTGGTGAGATTTTAACTTTTTTTGTGGCCTAAAACAAATTAATTTTCTGAAAATTTTATATAAGAAACAAATAAAAATTATTCATAAAAAAATGTAGAAAACGAAACTAACATAATGTGTTCAGGATATGCTAATGATATAGTGATTGTGTGTGAATCAAAAAAAATTTACAACAAACATTGCTTTTTCTGAACCAAATCTTTAACGACTTTTGACTGGTTTTAAAGAAATCAATAACCGAAACCATGATTTTGAATTATTTAGGAAAACCTGATGACTATCCCAAAAGCATTTGCAACATCGATTCAATTGACATTCAAAATCTTAAAAAGTTTAAATATCTTGGAACTATTTTTACATCTTTTAATTCTAATGTCACAGATGAAAAAATTTTTTACAGAAAAACTGCAGCAGAGATAAAAATGGGCGAATTTATGACTATCTTTTCCAATAACCACTTAAATATGAAAATAAAACTACTTTTTTACAACTGCTACGTTCGAAAAAGGCTATGTTACGGGGCACATACCTGGAATTTAAATCAAAAACAGAGAAAACAATTAAAAAGCTTTCACATTAAACTTCTGTAGCATCTGGTAAAGAATGGCAATAAACGAAAATCAGACTATTCATTCATCTATGCAAACCAAAAATTTTTACAAATTACACGCAGTTCCACATTAACTCAATCTCAATTTATTGAACGTCTCCAAGTTAAATGATATAAACACTGCGTACGATTCGACAATCATAGAAATATCAAACAGCTATTTTTTGAAAATAAAAAAGGAAGAAAAAGAAGCCAAAAAATTACTTCAGTTAAAGCAGTGGTTCTCAACCTGTGATATGCGTACCACTAGTGGTACGCAGTGGTGGATATTGGGCGAGGCGAATGAGGCAGTTGCCTCGGGCCCCCCTCGAAGATAGCGCATATGGTCTCATTTTGCTGTAGGCTATAAGGTTTTTTTGAGTTCATTACAAAGTTGGGACAAAAAGTGGGAAATAGGAAATCGATCCGAAGTGAAGACCTTTTTTTTTTTAAAGATCACCATAATTTTGGGAGAAAAGAGGGAAATGCGAGATCAAAGTCCTTTTCTTTTTAGAGAACATCAAGTTTTGGAAATCCTTTCCTCGGGGCCCTAACTTTGAATATCCACCACTGGTGGTACGTGAATAGTTTTTAGATTCTATAAAAATCCAACACTCGGATTAAATAGTGTTTTTTAGATATGCCAGATTTTCAGCGAAGACCTTTTTTTAGAGAATATATAATTTTTGGGGCGAAACTTGAAAAAAAAAAATCAAAATAATTAATTTTTTGATGAATCTTGTTGTAGGTAATGTAAAGAAAAATTTCTAGATGGTACTTTCTAGCAAAAAGGTTGAGAACCACTGACTTAAAGAAAACTTAGAAAAGATATTTGGCTTGGAAGAGTATCAAATTATTCAAATGGTATTTGATAAAGAATTTTGGAAACCTTTATGTATCAGTCCATCTTGCAACATGCAAGTTGGCACCCAAATGTGTCAAATAACACAGTGGGTTACAATGATTTGATTTGAATGGTTTTATGGTTTGTGCTCGCTCCAGTTGTTGTTACCAAAATATTTGTCTACTTTTCGCGAAGTATCTTTGGCAACTTTTATACTGGCACTAAATTCCAATGGCAGCTGGTAATGGCAACCGCACAGCGTACGCTGCCGCGTACGGCCGCGCGCCGCCGCGCAGTGCAGCGTAGTAACCTTTTTTGGAGGATCTTGCCACGTACCGCGCCGCGCCGCGTGCAAATTATAAAAAGTTTACATTTAAATTTTAAGCAAATCTTATTTTGCATAATGCTATTGCTTGGGTTGCCGATTTAGTTGTTCCCCTTCATTAATCTAATCACAGAAAGGAAAGTTGCAGGAATCAACTGAATAGCCTCTTTTTATAGTACCGGTAATTTATAATGTAAATAGCGCGTAAAGCAACCAAAAAAAAGAAATATGAGAGAAACTAAAATAAATAAAGAGAGAGGTGAACTGCTCCTAAACGTAAAGAAAGCAATGGCATCTAATTGTACAGCAGAGAAAGGCTTGTAAAAAATTTTACTACGAAAGAATTAGCAATGTGAATTTTGAAGATAAACTTGAATTAGAACATGTGAAGGTTCCCCGCTTTTTTAATCAACCTGGCATTTGGATTATTTTATACCTTTTACCCGATTATTCAATACCAAACCAAAGTCTTAGCTTTTTTTTTATCATTTATTAGGGTTTTTATTCACTTTTCGCCGTTAGTAACCTCGCAGCTTTTGGGGATTTCCCAAAATTTAAAAGGTAATCAACTAAACTCGGCTAATAATGAACGAGAACCAACTATTGTTACTTATCCTAATAAACCTTCTTTACAAAATATCCTATTGTGTTACTTAGTAAAAAAGCACCCAAACTTTAAAGGCCATTGTTTTTTTATATAGGAAATACTAATTTGAGCAAAACAAAAAAGCAGATTATAAAATCAGACATAGAACTGTAGAATGAGTTTTTGAAAATCCTCTCAATGTAAAATGGAAGTTGCCAACCATTAATAAGTAATTACAATTCAATAATTAATTTTAGCAACTTGTAGATATTTTTTAATTTTTTTTAAAGTTTAACTGAAAAGTACTCTGTAGCAAGTATTTTTTTAAATGAGTTTTTCAAAGTCTTTCTGGTGCTGTCTCAATACCTTTAATTTTTAAATGCTATATCTATGCAACTATGTAAATTATGATTTCAATAGAGCATTAAAAAGTACTATAATATTATTGCCAACATAGTTAGGACAAAGCTTAAAGGCTTAAAGCAACCTTTATATATTACAAAAAAGTTAAAAATGGTAAACTTAGTCCAATTGATTTAACAAAAGCCAATTTAAATTTGGGGTCATACAAAATGTATTGATGAAAATAAAGCAATTCTTTTTGTAACATGTTAGAAATCGTTAAAATAGTTTAAAATACATACACCACAGTGTTAACGTGTTGCATTTGGCAAAATACCTTGAAAAAAATGTAAAAGCTAAAGCACCATTATGTAGATGTGTACAAACTGCAAAAAAGAAGTTTGTAATTCAGTTGCTAATCTTATATGACAGTTTGTGACCTATTTTCATCTAAGAAAGTAAAGAAATAAAGGCCTTTTGCAAAAAAAGATTTGTATAAATGTATTAAAATTACATTGTTTTCTCTTCATGTTGCAATTGCATATTAATCTATTATGCAACATGCTTTAACAAAACATTACCAGATTTAACTTTGAAAAGTCTATTTAGGTGCAATGGTTAGTTTGGTATTATTTAAAATCAAATAACTTGAATAAAAATTGATTTTAACTGAACTTATTAATGGTTTAATTTACTTGTATCTAATTTTTCGTGACTTCTTTCAGAACCTTAAATTGAATGCACTTATTAAATATAGTTTAATAAAGTTTATTTGTGAGGATTTGATATATTGTTATAGCTGTCAAAAATAGCTTAGCATGACAACAACTATTGCTTTGATCACAAATGCATATCAAGGGTTTTGGTAAGGTTTTATGTTTAAAAAATCTAAGTAATTTATGCAATATGTTCAAGTGATTATTTTTTCAAATTCCAAGCTAACAACATTAAAAAAAACAAACTTGATAGTAAGCAAGGTTTGTGTTTGCAAAAAAAGAGATAATTATTTTTTTTTTGTATATCTTTTTAACTTGCAGCAAAGCATTGAAGGGCATTATTCTAAGTGCAATTATTGGCTTTCTTCAAAAAGTCATTGTAAGCAATTTTTTTTGGTAAAACTTATCTGGAATCTCCATTCAGCACCAGGATGGAATAAGAAAGAAAACTAAGAGAAAAAAAGGCCTTTCAAGAAGTGATAATAACCACTGAGAATTTGGAGTTAATTTCACAAGCAAAAATTGCATACAGTGACTTCTTGAAGAGACCCTAATTATCTTATGAAGATGCCAAGATATTGCTGTTGGGTTCAAATTATTATTATTATTTTTTTAGCTATAGAGACATTACTGAATTAAGGCTGCTTGCTGGGATGCCAAGCAGAGTAATGTGCTTAGAGTGCTTCCAATGATATAGCAAGATTATTCCAATAGCTATTGAATTACTAATGCCAAAAGCTATTATGCCAATAGCCAATAGCTATAGAATCTGAAATATAAAGGCTTACTTTGATGATTACAACAGTGAGTATTGTTTGAACAAACACCTTTTTAAAAAAAGGAAAAGCTGTTTAAAAATTTTCTATTTAAAAAAAGGAAAAGATGTTTAAAAATTTTCTATTTAAGTATATGATTTGCAGTGCGGCACAGTGCGGTGTAAGTTTTTGATAACAACTTTGCAGTGCAGTGCAGTGCAGTGTCACAAATAAAAAATACTTGCGGGCTGCGGACACAAAATTTTGTATCTGCGACACCACTAATGGCAGCCTCTATTCGTATTTCGTGCTCATAATTTACTAATAAATGTAATAAATTTTTTAATGGTTTGATTTAGTTGAGTAATAACGAGAAAAGTGGTGACTACATTTTAAAAAAAATTTTTTTTCATCAATCGTAAGAAGTTCAATTTTTTTATTTAACATTATTTTCTTTAACAAGTTTTAAAGTAATAATATGTTTTAAATTTAATAAACTTATTTAAAAATCAGATTGGTTTTGCTTTATGAAACGAAATAAGCAAACTTTCGTAATTTGTTTTCAACAACTAATTTTTATTGCTTTTTTGTTATTTTTGTAAAGCATGTCCATTGTAAAGAGTTGTTAAAATAAGAGTTCATTATGAATTATCTTGAATTATATGAAATGATTCAAACTGTTAGGAGAGAGTAATCTCCTTTTGTACATTGGTAAGTTTGGAGATTATCAGAACAACTGTCAAGCTATTAGTTTGATCTGCTTCTGAAAATTCCAAAATATTTTCCAGTTGAAATTTTAATTTTTTTACTTTTTAATTAAGTGACTGAAATTTAGAAATGCTTGACAAAATGATGGGTCTCTTAAAGAAGTCACCATAAACAATTTTCGTTTGTGAAACTAACCTGGATTCCCATGCAATTACTATCACTTCTTAAAAGATTCTTTTTCTTTTGGTTTCTTCTTTATTCCATTCTGGTGCTGAAAGGGGGATTCCAGGTTAGTTTCACTGAAAAAAATTGCTTACAATGACTTCTTGAAGAGACCCAAAATGACTGCATAGCAGAGGCAAATGCCACAAATATGTCTTTTCTAAAGACTCAAGCATCTCTTAAGTCACCATAAGCAGTGAATTATCCCAGGATTCTTCTGTGGTTACTATCGCTTCTTAAAGAGATTCTTTTCTTCTTGGTTTCTTTTACATTCCCTCCTAGTGCTGCAGGGGGAATTTCAGGATAGTTTCACAAAAATTATGGTAATCTCTGAATTTACAAATATAAAATAAGAGATTACTGAGAGTACTTTTGACTTTTTAGATGATGTAACCTTTTTGTCACCATCTTCAATAGGCAACCATGAGCGATTTTTGTTAATTAAACTTACCTGGATCCCCCAGTGGTTACTATCATTTCTTGAGAGATTCTTTTTTTCTTGGTTTCTTTTTTGTTGCCGCCTGATGCTATAGGGGGATTCTGGGTTAGTTTCACCTACAAACAACAATTACAGTCTCTTCTTGAAAAGATTCTTTTTTTTACAACTCTTTTGAATCACATTAAAAAATTTGACAAAAAGCTACATGACCCAACTTTATCAGGTATTGTTCACTGTTTGCTTTTATTAAATTGCAAGCTTTGAGGAACTCCCAAATTTAAAAGGTAATAAACTAAACTTAACATATAGTAAATGAGATCTACTTTTTTAATGGCTGCACATTTGTATGTGATCTTTATTTAATAGCAATACAATACACCATAGTTTGCTTTGATTGACCAAATACTCTTGGTATGTGACTTATCCTGTTGCTTTCTAACATCTTGCTGACAAAAATGATCTGATTAATCAAAAAACATATAACCAGAAAAGAAATTTTATCCAATTGTTTAATTATTAATAATCATTAAAGTTGATTCTATAAAGGAATTATTTATTGCATTATATTATAATGACAATATGTTTTTGAAAAAAAAGATTTATTGAAAAATTTATGCAAATCAGAGTTGTAATATAAACCTTGGTTTCTCTCTGTACTTTGTACAAGCTTAAGCTTTTACTAAGCAACTGTAGTACAATTGACAATACTGATGTAATTAGGATAAGTTGTTGGCATTCCAAGCCAGAATATTATGAGTATATTATTGCTGTTGTTGCCTCTCAAGGCTACCTTTGATGAGCCATCTTTTAACCTTTTATGAAGCCATTCTAGGTTCCCACTCTTGAATGACCTCAACTTTTTGCAAAGATTTCTTTTACAGACTGTGATGTGGTGTTGTATTGGTACTTTGCCTCAGTTAAAAAGGTGATTAGTGTTTTGTTTGTTTGTGTGTGTGTGTGTGTGTGTGTGTGTGTGTGTGTGTGTGTCAAACATTGCAGGCATTGTGGTACGTAAGTATCAGTCCTCAAAAATTTGGACTCATACTCGGACTCGTGCATCAAGAACTTGGATTCGTAGATTTTTTTTTGTTGGAACTCAGACTCAGACTCATAGTCAAGAACTTGCAAGAACCTTTAGCAACAAGTGCACCTGTTAAACTTTGTTCAGTACAGGAGCCTTGATGATGCAACTGCACAGGTCTTGCATTAGCAGTGATTTATTGTCTGCTTTGACAACATTAAAAAGCAATTATGATTTAAAAAAAAACAACTGTGAATTACAAACTTGTGCTTAATCAGTGCCCTAGCTTGTTAAGAGAGATGTGCCGGAACTCAAATAATCAATTCCGACTGGAACCGGAATTGGCTGGAATTGCTACATAAAATCCAGCTGGAACTGGAACTATTTAGAAATGCAATATTAACCTTGATATTACATGAAACTGCTTAAATACATGTGTTATATTGTCAGTTATTAATAGTATTGTAAGTGCAGATGATTGATCACTTCAAAAAATATTAAAGTAGAAAGTTTGCAGTCAGTTTTGTTTGAAGTATACATTAAAGCAATCTATGTGAGTACTCCCTTCTGAGCACTGGATATTTGAAACATAACGACCAAAAATATTATGGACACATTTATTGAAGTTATACAGTGAAAAAGTTCATTTTTATGTTATTGTAGCTGTTCAGCTACTTTATGTCTTTTATCTTTGTAGGGAGTAGAATACAGTGATCACTTTACTTGAAAAGGCTAGTAGATAAGACTAATGCTAGATTGATCGAACTGCAAAATGTTGCCGATGATTTGCTATAAGGTTAGGTTTTGCCTGTGCTATTAAGGCTCATAACTAGGTGGACTCGTGCCCCGAATTCGTTTGCAGATCAATGGAGTTAAGTGATCTTATCATCTGATCTTAGTTCCTACAATGAATTAGTTCCAATTTATGCTAATGGCTTTTACTCATATGACACTCTTATGTATAAATTTATTAATGTATTTAGCCGTAGTGCATTGTAGCTGATTTAAGGTAGACCTAATATATTTAATATGTATTGATATGTTGATGTCGTAATTTGTGCAACAATTTTCTTCTTATTAACTTTTCAATTGATTGGTTTTCCCTGACTGAGAGGTGTGTAAGTGCGATTTAGCAGGTTCAATCTTTGAGTAAATGACTGCCTATATCAATTTACTAAAAAAACTAAGTGTAGATATGTTTCTAAATAAATCAGTCCTATTGGCTACAATCACTTCAGTTCCGGCTGGAATAGAATTAGGAATGGAACCGGAATTAAATCTTAAATCCGGCCAGAATTCTGACTGGAACGGAATTCTGGTACATCTCTAGTTAAGAGCTAAAAAATTGACCAGAAATTTTGTAGCTCCACATTGATTATACTGTTCTTGATTTGAAGCTATTGAGTAAGTAGCGTGTATATTGTAAAACGTAACTTCAACTTGCTAAGATTTATATAAAAACTCAAGTGGGTGTCATTATTTATTTAAAAGAATTAACATTTAATGCATTTCAGCAATATAAGTAATAAGCATGATTTTATACAAATCTAAAAGCTTTTACAACATAGGCTTAAGCTATAAATTGCTAAGATCACGAATTGTTGATTTGACATTCAGATTTTTTTTAAAAATGCAAATTTTATGACTTGTGGGCTCACAATCAGACTCGTGCATCAAGAACTCAGACTCAAACTTGGACTCATAGAAATATTTTTTGCTGAACTTGAACTCGTACTCAGACTCGTAAGTTAGGGACTCACACTTGGACTCGTAATAAAGGCAAAGTTTACAACACTGGATAACTGTCTCACTTCATTTATAACTTTGACTGTATAACTCTACAGTTGATTTTTAGTCTTTTACAGCGAGTTTAAGCTTTTTATTATGATGTAATCTTTCCCATTGTTATGTAGTGATTGCATAGTCAATAGACCACCCCCTACTGAATTTATTTTGTCTGCAAGCTGTTCTTACAAGTGATTATAAATATTTGTTTTTCTATTTTAAATTCAGAGCACATGGCTAGTAACTTAATAGCATTGTGACCTTCGAGACAGTTCTATGCATTTTTTCTTTCTCTTTTTTTTGTCTCAAATGCTCAAGAATGCTGAATAAAATCTTCTACAGTTGATTCAACATTTCAAGTTATGTAATTTATTTACTGCCATATTTTCTGATTGGTTCTATTGTGACAGCATATACTGCTTGTTCCAATTGTAAAGTTAATGCAGTAGTTGTTTTAAAAATTCTGGCCTGAGCTCCAATTGTGATCATGTAATGTGGTCTGATTCATTCATTTATTCATTTTTTATTCTCAATCATTATTAAACAGTTTAACATGAAAATTATAAATATTAAAAAGATCAAGAAAAGGAATATATAGCATCTGATCTATATAATTAGCATCTGATCTATCTCTAATCTATATAAAAAGCATATATTTAGTTTTTCATTCATTAGATTGCTGTATTGTTTAGAATCATTTTGTGTTTCTGTGCCTTTGTGGCTACAAAATTGTTCAAAGGTCAGCATTGATGCTTTAGAGATTGATTTGATTAAAATAAGTGTTTGGGAAATTGTTTCAAGTTATTGTTGGCTCTGTGGAAGACAAGCTATTAAGTTCAATATTAGCCATTTGAATGCTAATTTATTTTTATAGTGATTTAGCACAAAGTTGTTGAGTGATTATTTGCAGTTGTTGGTGCTGTGAATTGCTTTGAAGTTCGCTGAAGCTTGGAAACCAAGTTTTATGAGAATTGTTCAAGCCCTTTTGCTTTTGTGATTATATTCTTTATAGGTTCAAACTGTGGTTTCTATTTGTAAGGAGAAGCTTCTAGCAAATTGATTCATACTTAGCCAGAATTTACTTTTTTAACAACTTCAGTCTTGCAGCAAACTATTTTTAGAACCATTATAAATAACAATAAACACAGCTTTACTTCAGTGTAGGTATTTGGGTAACCTAGTTCAACTGATTCTTTTAGATTTCCAAGTAAAGTTGTGGCAGTAACATTGCAAAAGTGGTGATTTGTTGGCTTTAAAGAGCTCTGCCATTTTGTATGTATGTGACTTAGTAATGTTTGTTCTGATGAATAAATGTCATTGGATGTGATATTAATTACTTTCTTTCCTGGAACTCAAATATTATGAGGTGATGGCAATATAAATGTAGTTTAGATTTTCTTTGCATTCCTCAGCTGTTATGTCTGAATGTGAAATGATGATGTGAGGGGACAATTCAAAGGGACAAATTTGTTGGTGAGCCAATTTGTCAGCAAACCAGTTGGTGAGCCAATTTGCAGAAAAATAATTAATTTCAATTTAGCATCAATAGTTTTTGTTTTGCTGCTATCATGGCTAATGACTGTGACACTTTGGGTAAAGATAGACAGTGGAAATTCGAGGAAAAATTGCTTTTACTTATGTAATTAATCTTTTCATAACTGAAAAAACAATTTGCAAGGTGTATTTAAACTGAAATTGCTTATTTGTTGCCTATGTGGTGCGTCCTCTTTTGTGATGTCACAAATTTCACACACCTGTGAAAACTTGAAACAATTTGGTTGCATTAATGGCAACTGTGCAATTAACAATTTCTGGAATAAATTAACAATGAAAATTATTTAACAATACAACACTTTTGATCATAGCAATCACTTTTGATCATAAACTAACACAAATCTTAGTTGCTAAAGAAAACAAACTAGATTTTTAAAGCACCTTTTTCACCAAATAGACAATCAGATCCAATCAAGGACTTAAAATTTTATCATAACAATCACATTAACCTTATCATTTCTGATCCACATATCACATATCAAGAATGTAAAAAAAACTTTTGAACATACCCACGTGATCATCACCTTGCTAAGTATCTCATCTCTACTTGCATGCAGAAAGATGCAAGTTCAATGTTCAATTTATCTAAATAATTTCTATTGTGCTCTATTATATATTCAATTTACCTAAACTATGTAACCCCATTAACAAATTTGTTGTAAAGTACCTTTTGTCTGGTCACAACGAAAGTGACTCAGATAGACTGAGCACTGAACTTGCTCGCAAGCAGAGGCGCACCCAGGGGGCTGATTTGGAGGTCATGTCAGCTCCCTTTTAAACATTTTTGTCAGCCTCCTTTTTGCCTGGTGTCAGTCCCCTTTGCGCGCTGATACGCAACAAGATAAAACTTTTGCGCTGATAAGTAAAGTGATGTTTCGTGCCAACTTAACTATAACAAATGGTTTTTGTTTGTTTTCTTAAAAAAGGGTAGAGACGAGCGCGTTTTCGCACATTTTCGCTTCTGTGTTTTTTTCGTACAGTGTCTTAATTTTAAGCAAAATTTTGATCTATAATTGCGTTTGCCATTTTTATTATAGTATCTACAACGTTCAACAAAAATTTTTACGTGCTGCCTTAAGTATACACTAAACATCGTTCACTTCCTAACAGACGCCCCTATACGGTGGATTAATTTTAATTGCCAAAACGATTGCGAAAACCGTTATTTACATTTTACGGCGTTTAAAAAGAAACTCAAAACTTGGATCTTTGGTCAAATTTTCTGCTTGCGCGCTGTATGTGGCACCCGATGGCCATTGTTTAAGCCTGGTCAACAGTCATTTTATTTCAAGTTTTTTAACCAAGAGTTTTTTTTATTTTTTTATTTTTATCTCTATATTTATCCTCCTGACTCGCAGGAAAGCGACGGAGGCGCTATACATAGGGTAAGCAATTACCCCGACCTGCTTCCGGAGATGCCAAGATATTGCTGTCCGCTAGTAATTTTGTAGAGATATTACTGTAATTTAGAACTGCTTGTCAAGACCACCAAGCAGGGGAAAATGCCGTAAAGTGTCTTTCCCAAGGACACAACAGAATGGCGCGAGTGGGTTTTGAACCGAGACCGTGTTGATCATCAGTCCGGTGCTTTAACCACTCGACCACGCTGCCGAGTTTATCCAGTTTATCATAGCTTTTATTATGACATCACACTAATCTTTTGTAACACAGTTTGCTTTCAAAAGATTATGCTGCATAATGCAGGATATTGCAGTTTTGCTCAACTGAAGCGAATCATTTGCTAAAGTAGGAAAGCGCTTATACAAGTTGAATTTTGCGATCGCAGATTTATTTTTATTTATTTATTTTATCTCTATATTTATCCTCCTGACTCGCAGGAAAGCGACGGAGGCGCTAATACATAGGGTAGGCAATTACCCCGACCTGCTTCTTGAGATACCAAGATATTACTGTCCGCTTGTAATTTAATAGAGATATGACTGTAATTTAGAACTGCTTGCCATTAAATCTCCAAAATATCTGCTAAAATTTATTGCTTATATCAAAACAAAATTTTTGAGCAACTTGAAATTCCTCTATTCTGTAAAATTTTAAGTAGCCTATAGTTCTTTAACGTGGTTCTGACCAGAACTCGTTTTGCAAAATAATAAATAAGGCAAATGAAAAAACAAACCTTATAGGTTTTCAACAAGTACAATGTATGAAAATGGGAATTAATGAAGTGACTCTTTTGGAAATGGGAATTCTTATTTCTGGGAATGGGAAATGGGAATCTTACGATAACTTATGCCTGATAAGGTCCAAAGACCGAAACAGGCCTGTCGCATAATAATCGTCCTCTTTGTTAATTTGTTTTGGTGGCTTTTTTACTGCTTCTATTTAACTGGTTGAAATTCCATTTGATCGGTTGGTTACATTGTGATCTCTTTAGAGAATATATTGTACTTGTTGAGAATTGATTTTTCATATGTTGCATCCGCTTCGGCCTCGATCCCATTTAAATGTTTTTTGACATTAATTGTGTTGATTAAGTTTTGCACCGTCTCTTGATTGTCAGTAATTTATAGGTTTTAGTTACTTTTTTAAAACAACACTAGAATGATCGGTAGCACTACTTGGCTTTTAGATAGCGAGCTGAAATCTGCAGAAAAAAATGCCGCCATCGGCAATTTCGCAAGACCCGATAAAGTCTTTGTGAGGGCGCAAAGCATCGGGCGCGCTCGCAGAGTTTATTAAAGTAGGCGGTAATTAGAAAAAACCTGGGGGGTGTGGGAAAGCAAAGCCCCCCACATTTGAAAAAGTGTTGAAATTCTGTCAGCTCCCTTTTTGGGAGTTAGATGCGCCCCTGTTCGCAAGCCAGAGTTTTATTACACCGAGTTGTCCTGCTGATTACGTTGGACTGAGACCATGTTGACTGCATTTTCCATAATACTACACCTTTAGCTCACTGACTATCTGCAGACAGAAGACTATTTTTGGGTTTGAATATCAATTTAATGTATAGACATGTTTAGTATTGCATTTAATTTTAATGTAATTATATGCTTGAGCATTTTACTTAGTTTACTTTTCATACCATAGTTGCATTTTTTATCAACAATTTGGTTGGGCTTTTAATAATGAAATAGAACACTTGGTAAATTTTTTGTCAATGTAAGTTTTCACATTAAGTACCAATCTTTATAGTTTTGTAAAATTCTAAATTTTTTCCAAGATGAAGTTGGGATATACACCAAGTCATTTTTATACATAGCTGCAAAAAACAACAACCATTAAAATACAAGATATGTCCAAACATTTTCTAAACACTTCAGTATTGGTTATTTGAAATAGAAAAATATTATGATAAAGAGCGTGCAAGATGATAAAATTGCAATGTTCATTACTCGCAATATTCATTGCAACAATACAGTTAATGGTTTTTATATTAAAAGCCAAAGGTATGAATAAACAATTCACAAAACTACCCCATACAGCACACACAGAATCAATACACACGTTTCTGCACAATCAAAAATCTTCCCAAAAATGTGATGCAATTCACCACAATTCGAGTTCACCATATCATCTTTCACAACGGCAAGATTTTAAAACAAGTGTTTTTTGTACTTATAAATTCGATAAACAACATCATTGCAATTCATGAAGCGCGTTTACATCAGAAAGAAAAGTATCTGTACTCTGCATTGCTGTTCTTGTAATGCAACTTGATTTGCTTTGACGTTTACGCATCATTGACTGCCCTTGTGCAAACAGCGTTGTCACTCGTCTCTTTTCTTTTAAATTTCTATAAATTATTTACCGCAAATCGCTGTCGGCTTTTTCGTCATCACTTGGTCACGCTAAACGTCATTTCCTGTTTTACAGGCTTTTATAACTGGTAATTGCTGAGTTAAGATGACAGAACAGAAAAAAGCGAAAATGGCGGCGGTTCTCGAAGAGCTTAAGCTGTATACGACTGTAGTTGCAGATACTGGTGATATCAACTCTATATCGAAATATATGCCGCAAGATGCAACTACCAACCCATCATTGTTGTTAGCTGCTGCAAAGATGCCCGAGTATAGTCCTTTGATTGACGAAGCAATTAAATATGGAAAAAGCCAGTCTAGTATATTAGATGAGCAAGTCACGGCTGCTATGGATAAAGCGTTTGTTCTTTTTGGATCCGAAATCTTAAAAGTTGTTCCTGGTCGGGTCTCGACGGAAGTCGATGCGAGATTGTCCTTTGACATTCAAGGTTCGGTTAAAAAAGCAAAGAAGTTTATTGAGTTGTACGAAAAAGCTGGCATTTCAAAAGAAAGAGTGTTGATTAAGCTTAGCACAACTTGGGAAGGTGTTCAGGCAGCCAGAATTCTTGAAGCAGAAGGAATCCATTGCAATATGACTCTCTTATTTTCGTTTGCTCAAGCTGTTGCCTGTGCAGAAGCCGGAGTTACTCTCATTTCTCCGTTTGTTGGCCGAATTTTTGATTGGTATGTAAAAAACACTGGACAGAAAGAGTATGCGCTCTTGGAAGACCCGGGAGTTAAGAGCGTTACGAAGATCTACAACTATTACAAACGTTATGGGTATAAAACGGTTGTAATGGGTGCGTCGTTCCGCAACACAAATCAGATCAAGGCATTGGCTGGCTGCGATTTGTTGACAATTTCCCCAAAGTTGCTTGAACAGCTCCAAAACGACCAATCGCCGTTAGATCGACAACTGTCTGTTGAGAAAGCGTCCAAAACTAACGAATCCAAAATCAGTCTAAACGAGTCCCAATTTCGATTTTTGCACAATGACGACGCGATGGCAGTAGAGAAGTTAGCTGAAGGCATTCGCAAGTTTGCAGAAGACGCCGTAAAACTTGAAAATATGCTCAAGGAGCGAATGCGGTAAAGATCTTTTTGTTGCAAGTAGTAACGTTGCTATATCAGTTGATGGCTGCAAATGCTTTCAGGCTGACGGTATTTTTAAACTTACTACAATCTTGACTTTTATTAATTAGCACGTTAGCTATTCCTTAAAATCATAGTTATATTTTGCAATGTGCTTGTATCGCCATATTTAGCATATTAATATGTTCTAATTAAATACGCAAGATTTTCGAGCTAATAATATAGTGTCGTTATTGTAGTTAAAAGTTTTAAATTGTTGGTAATTTGTAAAATTATTGAAATAATCAAATAATAAGATCTTTCGGGAAACTCGACTTGGCATATTTATTCCAAGTTTTTTTGTCATGCATGTTTAATGTGCTCTTGCAAGATTTTCTTGGCTACTTAAATAAGTTAAATTTTTTTCGGTTCATTAATCACAGATGTGTTTACGCATTCTTTTCAAATCAAGTCGTAGATTCGTTTTTTCGCTTGGTCACGTTATTCTTCGATAACAAAATAACGACGAAGTAAACTAGAAAAAAAGTTTCTTCCGCAGCATTTGCCTTTGAATTCGTTTAAAAGTGAAAGTTTGTCGCCCCGCGTTTTCGAACAATGTTTTTATGCTGATTTGGCTTTTAGCTTTTGCAATCTATATTCACTTAGCTTCCGTTGCATGAATCAAATGAGTGTATCCATTCTTATACGTTGTCAAGTTGCTTGCGGTCATTTACGAAAAATATACGAAAGTTGTATATGCGAGTTTGCGGACTGCTGTTTTTCAATGTTCAACGCAACTCTTACAATTTCAATTTCATTGTAAACTTTTGCTTTTATACATTTTACAAATTTTTAAAAACATACCTATATCAGTACAATGAATTAAAAAAAGTTCACAACACTTCAATTTCTGTTTTTTTTTTTTTGAAAAAGTCTAGCAGCAAGCTCTATTGTAAGCTTGAGCTATAGTTTGCTGAAGATTTTTAAAAAGTTTACGTAAAATTTTTTCTTTTATTAATCACG
Source organism: Diplosoma virens (assembly GCA_963680785.1). NCBI lineage: Eukaryota > Metazoa > Chordata > Ascidiacea > Aplousobranchia > Didemnidae > Diplosoma > Diplosoma virens. The sequence continues at coordinate 23,786,105 of OY796881.1, read as the reverse complement.
GCTCCAAAGGACTTGGGTTCAACTCTGACTCGAAGGTTATTGGATTCGGATTCCTTCAAATGTTGGACTCGTTGCAACTCTATAACAGGGCAAAGTTATTTTGGTGGTAATTTTTTAGTGATATCTTTTCCATGTACTAGATTAAATAATCCGGTTTGAGATCTAAAAATTCGGTCGGCAGTGTGGTCGAGTGATTAAAGCGCCGGGATCGTGATCGACGCGGTCTCGGTTCAAAACCTACTCGCGCCATTCTGTTGTGTCCTTGGGAAAGACACTTTACGGCACTTTCCCAGCTTGGTGGTCTTGACAAGCAGTTCTAAATTAAAGTCATATCTCTATTAAAAGTTTCAAGCGGACAGCAATATCTCGGCATCTTCGGAAGCAGGTCGGGATAATTGCTTGCCCCATGTGTAGCGCCTCCGTCGCTTTCCTGCGAGTCAAGAGGATAAATACAGAAATAAAATAAATAAATTTAGTTTTTGAAAAATAGTTTTGCATGATTTTGCAAATATTAGTATATGCCCCATTATTACAAATACGAATTAAATGAACACCGAAAAGTACCTTTTGTTTGTAAATGTGTCAAGTGCTGAAGTACAAAGCTCTTAAATAATTTTCGGAAAAAAATTAACATTGCTAACTTTGCCATTTTTTAACAAATGCTCCTGAGCAGAAACATTTGCAATCCACGGAAGAGGGAAATAACTATAAGTGTAATTTGTTACTTTTGCAAAAATTTTAACCAGTTACTACAGGGTGTCCATAAAGTCTCTTTACAATTTAAAAAAATTATTACAAAGTGAAATAATAAGATATCGCAATGAGGGTTGTTTTATGTTAATCAGTATTTCATAAGGTTTTTATTGACAGTAAAATTTATTGTTTCAGATAAAATTTCTTATGTTTAATGATTGAGTTATATGAACTGAACCCCAATAAAATGACTACTCCTCAAGAAAAAGCACAATATGTATCCTGGTTCATCGAGACAAAATCAGATGTTCAGACCCAGAAAAACTACAGAAGTAAGTATGGAAGAGACCCTGTGCACTGTTGAACGTGTTAGTTCCAATTGTCTGGCAGCAGTACGGATGGACTTCATAGGAGAACGTTGAAAGGCTTGCCTTACACGCTCGATGTTTTCTTCAGATGTTCTTGGTTGCCCACTCCTCCTCGTATCGAACACTGCCCTGTCTCCATAAATTTCTTGTGCCATAAACGAATTGAAGGACGTGATAGTGGGTCTCTTCCATACTTCTGTAGTTTCGCTGGGTCTGGACATCTGATTTTGTCTCAATGAACCAGGATACACATTGCGCTTTTTCTTGAGGAGTAGTCATTTTATTGGGGTTCAGTTCATATAACTCAATCATTAAACATAAGAAATTTTATCTGAAACAATAAATTTTAGTGTCAATAAAAACTTTACAAAATACTGATTAACATAAAACAACCTTCATTGCGATATCTTATCATTTCACTTTGTAATAATTTTTTTAAATTGTAAAGACACTTTATGGACACCCTGTATTTTAATCCTTTAAAGATTTATTACCATTACTTTTTGCATTGAAAAAAATTTTTTGTCAACACAACCCACTACCAGTTTTTAAAACCTTATAAGTCACATAAAATGTTTAGCTGAGAGTTAAGGCTTCAAAATGCTTGTATTTTAACTCAGATCACGAGGCCAGTAACTAACCGTTGCTGAAGCTCGGCGTATCGGTTAGTTACTGCGTTCGTACTCGATCAAAACGCTTAAGTTGGTGAAATATATTGATGATCATGTTTTCCTAAAAGTTATCTGCACTAATAGTGTCATAAAAGTGCCTTTAATTTGATGCACTTCGGGAAAGGGTACTAGACCTTTACAAATGTGGTGGACTTAACAGTATTTTTGAAAGAAAACTAAATACCGCACTCTTTTCGTTGTCTACTTTAAAACGTTTTTTGTTTCTTATTACTTTTTTGAGTTACCAAATTAGGACTTGTAAGTTGCTCAAGGTAAAACAAACAAACCCCTTTAAAAATTTTTTTTGCTCAAGGCAAAACAAACAACTCCACTTTAAAAAATTTTGTTGCCGGTTTAGTATGTGATCTACCCAAGAAATATGATCTACCACTCCCAACATCTGTCTAATCTCTTTTACAATGTCTAATCTAACCCTAACTCTAACCCAGGTGTTCCCAAACTGGGGTACATTTAGGCTTCTCAAGGAGTACATTATTATGTGAGAGAATGTCCTTAAGTTAAATTCCGTGTCCGGAAGAAATAATAGACTCAAATCACTAGCGTACCGAGGGGGAGGCCACTGTGCCATGGCCTCCCCCTCTTCCCTCCCCCTTTGCCGCACCCTAAAAATGAAAAATATGAAGCAAAACCAAGCAGTTTTAGAAGCACTAGCGTGCCATGGCCCTCCCCTCAGACCATAAAAATAAAAACTTTTTTTTTAGAGATCACCATGGTTTTGGAGGAAAATAAGGAAATTGGAGATGAAATGGAAGTGAAGACTTTTTTTTTTAGAGATTACCATGATTTTGGGAGGGAAATGGCAAAGTTGGAGACGAAATTAAACTTTGGCCTCCCCCTTGGAAACTTTCTGCGTACGCCACTGACTCAAATGTCTAGAATTTTCGAATCCAGTCGATTGTAATTACGTCAAACAGGACAATTAAGAGGGAAGACTTTTTTTTACAGATCACAGTGATTTTGGGTTTGAATGGGAAAAATTTGTGGCTGCTGAAAAGTGAAGATATTTCTTTTTTTTTAGAGATCACCTTGATTTTGGGCAAGAATTGGGGGAAAATTAGTGGCTGATTCTAACTGAAAGCCTTTTTTTTTAGAGAAACGTTACAAAATTTTGGGGGTACATGCAAACCTGCTACAGTGTCCAAAGGGTACCGATGAACTAAAAGTTTTGGAAACCCTGCTCTAACCTAACCCTGGTCGAATTTCCCAGTAATCTGTACGGGAATTTTCAGTTAATCTCTCTAGTCAATGTTTTATCACGTACTCTCTCATCGTGGCATTTTTTAGTTAGATCACATACTTTGCTAGAAACATGTACATGTAGGTATATCACATACTAAACTAGCACCAAAATTTTTATATATTTTTAATTGTAAGAGTAACTTGTAACTAACTGGTGACTATCATCGAAGAATTGGAAGAAATAGAATTGGGAAAGCCGTGTCAACTTTTCAAATAAAATGAGAAAAACAGAACATTGTGCACTGAAGTTGACTACTTTTATTATTGAGCACAAATAGTCAACTTCAGTGCAAAATGTTCTGTTTTTCTCATTTTAAATGGTGACTGTAATTTACGACAAGTTGCTTTTTAGGCCAGGGTTTTCCAAAACTTTTAGTTCATCGGTACCCTTTGGACACTGTAGCAGGTTTGCATGTACCCCCAAAATTTTGTAACGTTTCTCTAAAAAAAAAGGCTTTCAGTTAGAATCAGCCACTAATTTTCCCCCAATTCTTGCCCAAAATCAAGGTGATCTCTAAAAAAAAAGAAATATCTTCACTTTTCAGCAGCCACAAATTTTTCCCATTCAAACCCAAAATCACTGTGATCTGTAAAAAAAAGTCTTCCCTCTTAATTGTCCTGTTTGACGTAATTACAATCAACTGGATTCGAAAATTCTAGACATTTGAGTCAGTGGCGTACGCAGAAAGTTTCCAAGGGGGAGGCCAAAGTTTAATTTCGTCTCCAACTTTGCCATTTCCCTCCCAAAATCATGGTGATCTCTAAAAAAAGTCTTCACTTCCATTTCGTCTCCAATTTCCCTATTTTTCTCCCAAATTATGGTGATCTCTAAAAAAAAAAGTCTTCACTTCCATTTCGTCTCCAATATCCCTATTTTTCTTTCAAAATCATGGTGATCTCTAAAAAAAGTTCTTCACTTCCATTTCGTCTCCAATTTCCTTATTTTCCTTCCAAAACCATGGTGATCTCTAAAAAAAAGTTTTCATTTTTATGGTCTGAGGGGAGGGCCATGGCACGCTAGTGCTTCTAAAACTGCTTGGTTTTGCTTCATATTTTTCATTTTTAGGGTGCGGCAAAGGGGGAGGGAAGAGGGGGAGGCCATGGCACAGTGGCCTCCCCCTCGGTACGCTAGTGATTTGAGTTTATTATTTCTTCCGGACACGGAATTTAACTTAAGGACATTCTCTCACATAATAATGTACTCCTTGAGAAGCCTAAATGTACCCCAGTTTGGGAAACTCTGTTTTAGGCCAAGTAACTTGTTCATCGCTGGCGTTTCAAAGTTACCATTATGCATCCGATTCAAATTAAAGATGTTTCTTTTTGTTGACAATTAGCCAAAAAAATTATAAGTGCACAGAGCCATCCATACAAAGTTGGGAGCAACTGGTCTAGACAATTTTTCATGGTCATTAAATAAACATGAAGTAATTGATTATAATAAATGAACTCTGGTCGAATTGCTTCGAGCTCGCACCATTTGATTTTTTCGAAAACGTTGTTATTGTTTGACTCGTTGAAGTTAATAATTAACTGATTTGTCGCTATGCACAAAATCTCAATTTTTGTAAAGATTCAGGACATTTGATTATATCTGGACGCCCGGTAAATTTTAGCCCTTTTTAGAAACGAAATATTAAAATTTTATTCGTTTCCAAAAGAGGTTTGTTGCTGCTCCAGCCTTAGGCTTAATCAGATTTTTACATCCAAACTTGCAATATAACGGTTTTAGAAGAATAAATCAAAATTGACGTTTTTTTGTTGGCAAAGTTACTTTGCCAAAAACTCAGCCAATTTTTAATCCAAGTCTCAAAGCAGTTTTTCTTGGCAAATGCTTAAGACCCGCTGATTATGCAGCAGAAATGTGCAACAATTCCAACATTTCAAAAAATCAAGTTAATCCACTCAAACAGCCTTTGATTCCGTCATCTGGACAAAACAGACAAAGCTATTGCGATTGGAAACGTAAATGGAGAAATAATGCCATTCCGGTTTACATTTCCGTTACAGGTATAGATTAAATATATTAATATTAAAGGCAACAGTCAGGCCAACAGCGTCGTTTGGTCGAACTAACGTCGTTTCTCCAGCGCTTTGCTCCATGGTTCGACGTCGGGTAGATTACTGCCTATCGATCAAGTTGGCACGGGGGTTCGAAGCATTGCGTAAATGTCATATTTGATAGTACTCTGAAAATACCAATCGCTTCGTGGTACCCCGTCAGCAGTTATGCTTCACATTGCACTCCAGCAGTGAAGCGTAATGTTTAGCGGTATTTATGATAGTAGAAGGACTATCAAGTTCTAAGCTTTGGTCAATACAGTGTTCCCTCGCTACTTTGCGGTTCAAGTTTCGCGGCTTCAGTGCATCGCGGTATTTTTTTTTTGATTGGCGCAGTATCACATCGCTGATTGTCTGCGCATAATCACGGCATTCTCGTTCACCTTGTTAACTGTGTCTCGTGTATCTTACGGTTGTAAGTGTTAGTAAGTGTTGTATCCTTAACCCTGACAATGACACCTAAGCGCCATGCCCCTGCAAAAGATTCGTCTAGCAAGCCCAAGAGGAAGAGGAAAATGATGACCATCAGCGAAAAAGTCAAGCTTTTAGATATGTTAAAAGAAGGCAGAAGCTTTGCCGCGGTGGCATTGTCATTATGGAGTGAATGAATCCACTGTACGCTACATTAAGAAAGACGAAGCGAACATCCGCAAAACTGTTGCAATAACCGTGACTACTGAAGCGGAACGTGTGGCAACTCCGCGTAATGAGAGAATTGCGAAAATAAAATGGAAACTCTGCAGCTCCAATCATTATTATTTGTCCTGTAGATTACTGATTGTTGGAAAAAAAACGTGAGTTTGGACAGCAATATGATCAGGACAAAGGACAGTGTCGGATTGTGTTCAGAATAAACAAAACAGAAAACATTTCTAATTTTCCGTGTTCTTTATCCTTCAGTTTTCAGAAAAGTAAGCGTTCATGAATACTGATGTGTATGAATATGTGTCGAAAAGTAAACGTTCATATACTGTATATTGGCCCAAAGGCGCCGGGAATTCTGTAGTATCGCCACTTCGCGGTTTTTCACTTATAGCCGTGGGGTCTGGAACGCATTAACTGCGATAAATGAGGGTTTACTGTATAAGACTTTGATAATATCTCATCTCGAAATTCGTCCATCCATAATGCAATAATATTGGAATAGGTGATTGCAGTCATAAATCATACATAAAGAATGCAAATCTGAGTATAAAAAAATTTTTAGGAACCGCAAATCTAAAAATTTTTTGTTTTGCGTTACTACTCGTAGAAATGCATTAATGCAGATATAAGAATTATGCAGCGACTTTCCGACCACCACCACTGCCTAGCCATTGTTTTGTGCTTTAACTAAGCAGTTTATGGTCATAAAAAAAGATTATAATCGACATAAGTCTTGCTTTAGTTTTTTCGCCACAATTATTAATCACAACTTTATGTCAAACTTTTTCACTCAATGGTTTAAAATTATACAAAAATCTCGCACTAATTTGCTTGCGATTATCAGCGATATACTTACTTTTGCTGACACTTGGTTTAGGTTAACATTAATTGGCCTACATTAAGAAATTGCTTTGAACACTAGTAAAGCTGTTATTGATAGGAATTAAAACTAAGCCCTATACATTTTAAGCGCATAAAAATATTAATTGAGCAGTCAAGAGGTATCACAACATTGGTGCAACTAAACTTAATTAGCCTACTAAATTCTACAAAAAAACGTTACTTCAGTCAATTGGATTTAACATAGTTTCTTTTTTACTCCTTGATTGGGCCTAATTATTATCAATACCAATAACCTACGTTTATTCACGTCCTAAAGACGTCGATTTAAGACTACTTTTAAGTGTACAAAACCGTATGGGGTAGGGAAAATTGGTAGACGACAGCTTGTTGACATCAGTAAATTACAAATTTTTGTAAAAAACTTTCATTCAATCATCTACAGTATATTAAGCTTTAATTTATTTCTTTATGCATTTTGATTAAATAATATGGGTTAAAGCAGCGGTTCCCAAACTTTTTTTTTCACGGCGCCCTTTGAAGATTTAACAATACTCGCGGCGCGTTAATGAAAAAAAGGTATTCAGTTCCATTACTTCTTTGAACAACCTTTTTTTCTCAGAAAATCAGGGTGTTCTCTAAAAAAAAGGTCTTCACTTCGATTTCATATCCGATTTCCTTATTTTTCTCTGAAAATCAGGGTGTTCTCTAAAAAAAAAAAAAAAAAAAGGTCTTCTCTTCGATTTCATCTCTGATTTCCCTATTTCCCTCCCAAAATCAGGCTGTTTAAAAAAGGTCCTCAATCGGAATCGTTCTCTGAAAGGAAGTTGCTGCTAACAACATTCACACTGCAATTATTGTGAGAAAAGCAGTAAGTACAACAACTTTCGCATACTTTCGCGGCGCTCCTGACAAAATCTCGCGGCGCACAGTTTGGGAACCGCTGGGTTAAAGTAATTTTTTTTGTTGAAAAGATGTCGTTTTACGACTACTTTTCAAGAGTGTATGAAGCAGTACCGTATAGTGTAGCACTGTAAAGAAAATTGACCAGTATCAATTATTATGCACCAATTTTCTTTAAATTTTTTTTTGTTTAATAACCATATTTGAACAACTGGTTGTTTTCTCATATTTTTTAATTAAATAATATCGATTGAAATAGGGGAGACCGGGGCACTTAGTAACATTTTTTTTCGTTTTGCTATTTCTCTCATAATAAATTGTTTTTTCAAAATTCTTGTTTAATATGAAAAATTTAGATCACTGTTTAACTAATATGAAAAAAATATATCAATAATTTTCAAAGCTTACCTGTTAAAATTACGAATTAAATATTTAAAATAAACGTTACAATGTGCCCCGTCAAAGGGGTAAGCTGCAACACCAGTTGGGTTAAGTTGAAACAATAAGAAAATCACTAATAAATATTTAAACTTAAATCTAATTTGAAGAAAACAACAATATGAAAAAGTAAACACAATGAAATCACACATAGCCTAGTCATAGACATGGGTAACAAACACAAAAATGAGATATTTGGTTATTGAAATGAAATCACACATAGCCAAGTCACTAATCACAAAAATGTTAAAACAGTTTTTTTAACAGCTCGATTAGCCTAATCATAAATTTCAGAATCACATATGTCACAAAAATATATATTAAAACCTCCCGCACAAGCTGAATGTGACCACTTTAGGTAACTATAGCATTGTACCACCCACTCGTCATCAAGACGACTGTTAAAATAGGGCTCAAAAAATGTAATGCAAAATTGCTCTTTTGCTTTTAGTGCTTTTCAAAAATTGTTTTTTCTTTGTTTAAAGCTGTAATAAATTGTCCTTTTCTAGTGTGTCTGTTAGCACGGCACACTTTTTAAACCTTTTTTGTTTTGCACCAAGGACTTACCTTCAAGTTTTTTCAGCACTCTGTAGAGTTTTACATGGCAAACACCATTGTTTTGCTACTCTCCTTATTGAGTTATTTTAAATTATAACAACTGCTGCAGCAGTCTTGTAATGATGACCTGGTGTTCCAGTTAGTCTTTATTTTATATGATTTCTCATATTATTTGCAAATGTTGTTGCCGAATTTATTAATACTTTTAATGTAAGCTTGTTAAATCTATCCACAAAAATACGTGTTACTACTTGCCCCAACAGCCGATGTTACAATTTACCCTGCATCATATTTAGTCAAATTTTTGTAAAAATCTCAAAAAATTTTAGTTGCTAAAACTTGTTAGGCATTTAATAGCGTATTGTTTTGTGGTTCGACTGATATCAAACATTTCAATAAAACCGCATCCGCTATCTCTCCAGAAGACAAAAATTGAAATTCGAAAAATTCATTTTGCCTACTCAAAAGCTTGTTTTAACGGTAAAACTATTTTTAGTCATTGGAACTAAACAATGTTATTTGCCAGTAATCGGTCTTGATATGATTGTTATTTGGGGCTATTTAAAGTTTTGTTGGTTGATGTTAGATTTCGACAAATAATATTACAACCAACCCCATGTTACTACTTGCCCCGGTCTGCCCTAATACTTCTTTTGTCAGAAAGACGTCCATCAATTTACGACTATTTCCCAAATGTATAAAGCCATGACAGAATGATGTCGGGGCGACTTTAGTGCAAGGTTGGCTAATCAACATCATTAAATTTCAAATATTTTATAAAAAACTTCACGTGATTACCATAACATAACAGTATTTAAAAAACTTTTTGATTACAAACCAATTTAAACAATTCAATCTATGTTGGAGAAACGTCAATTTACGGCGATGTATCTCCACAACGATTAATTTGACTTCAGCCCGTCCGTCGTCTGACGACCGATTGCTTGCTGGGCGTGTGCCAAAAACTTTGACAAATTTTTCTTATGTGCAAAAATTGTTCACAATCGTGCTATCAGATCTTCAACTACAGATCAACTTTACATACCTTTATTTACTTCTTATAGATCACAACACTCTATCAAATATTAATTTTATCTTTTTATTCTATCTCTATATTTATCCTCCTGACTCACAGGAAAACGACCGAGGCGCTATAATGCTATAGGAAATTACCCCGACCTGCTACCGGAGATGCCAAGATATTCTTGTCCGCTTGAAATTTTTTATTTATTTTTTTTTAGTTTTATGGAGATATGATTAAAATTTAGAACTTCTTGCCAAGATTATTAAGCAGTGGAAAGTGCCGTAAAGTGTCTTTTCCAAGGACACAACAGAGTACGTCTCAGTAGGTTTTAAACCAAAACCATGTCGATCATTATCACAGCGGTCTAACTACTCGACCACGCTGCGGACAAATAGAACCCATTCCTAATGAATTAAAAAACTTATTAAAGGTAAATTTTAAAATATACCTACGTATAGCTATATAGCGTATATGTGCTGTGTACAAAAACGTTTTTATTGGATTCAATTTGAAAAACAATTATTGTAGAAGCCTAAAATCGGATGCATCAGCTGTCTTTTTCATTATTATTCTTATATTACTTTTTGTTTAATTTTGTTGATAATTAAATATATCACTTTGCGCGTGTCACAAACTTTGTTCGGGAATCCCAAAGGACCAGTTGAGCTAGGTAACCCGAATACCTGCGCTGAAACAAAGCTGTGTCCAAATTTTATTTTATTCTGGCTCAAGTTTATTTTATTCTGCTGCTATGAGCCTGAAGCTTTTGTACAGTTGGTTTAACGAAAGCTCGGATTGGTTTCGTTGAAGACTCTTCTTCACAACAAACAGAGCTCACTATCTCTAATAAGAACGAATGTATTACAAAAATCACGACAGATGGAACTTCTATTCCACGCTTTGCCAAACTGCAAAGCGAACTCGAAACGCTATAACTTGATTCAATCAACACAAATAATTCTACCTCTGTAGAACACAACTCCCAATCATTGGCGCAAAATAAATTCAACAATCGTCAACCGATACAAAATCTAACGGGCTACCTCCTGTACCCAAACAAAATCACTGTCACTCGAGCCGTCTCTCGAGTCGTCTCAAATTACCTAATCATAATGTCTCGCTACGCATCGGCTTTAAGGCGCGTTTACAGCCGTTTGCAGTACTTTTTTCTTTCAGCACGATCTTGGTTTGTTTTATGACGCTCAAATCCACTCATGTTTTCGAGAAAAAATGAGTGAATTTGAGCGTCAATAAAACAAACCAAGATCGTGCTGAAAGAAAAAAGTACTGTAAACGGCTGTAAACGCGCCTTTATACAGAAAAAAAGATCACTAACGCAAATTTACTCGTAAAAGCTAGACCATTCTCCAATCCTCTAGAGAATACGTTTATGCTAGAACCACCAAGTACAGTGGTTCCCAACCTTTTTTCTGTCGCGGCGCATTTTAGAAAAAAACGAAAATTATTTGGCACACCTTGAATATTTTGAATACAAAATTTATTTAAATTGTCCGTTTTTTACATATCACAACAAAAAATTAAGGCAATAACCGTAATTTAGCCTGTTTTCAGGAAATTCACTGTACTTGCATCTTTATGACAGGATCGCAACAATTCTGTCAGTGAGAAACTTGTGCTTGATGTTTCTTAGCAACCATTTCAATGTCAGGACGTATTTCAGAAAGACAAACCCTCATTCCTTCTTCAATGCAACAAAGCCGCTCTCGTTTTTTGGACTTCATATTGTGGAGAGTTGAAAATCCGAGCTCACATAAATATGATGTCGAAAACTGCATCAGAATGGTCAAAGCCTTTTTAGCTAATGAGGGTATTATTCTTTGACAGCAATCCAAAATGTATCTATTAATACCCCAGCATGTTTGATTTTAAGTCCACGATTACTGGAAACACATGCCAACTCCTCTTCTTCACATAATAAAAGACCAGTGCTAGATGAACTCTCTATAAAAGGATTTCGAACCCAGTCATAGTCATCGGTCTTCAGTGATGGGAAATAAAAGTTAATTTTTTCTTCGAGAGTTGTTAAGTGTTGAAATACAATAGGGCTCATCTTCCTTATGCAGTTTTGTCGTACTAAAGGGAACATCTCAAGGTTACCATCTTTAGCTCTGTTCTTCCAAATTGCAACTTTTTTTTTAAATGCGATCAACTTATCTGATGAAGTCAGAATGTTTTCTTCTCTGCCTTGCATGCTTGTGTTGAGGCCATTGAGATGTGCAAATATCTCTGCCAAATATTCTAGCCTTGAAAGCCAAAATTCACATTCAAGATATTCACAGAAGTGTTCATGTTCTTCTGTTTTGAAAAATGCATAAAGTTCTTTTTGCAGTTCATATACACGCCATAGCACCTTTCCTCTTGAAAGCCATCTCGCTTCAATGTGCAGAATCAAACGTTTGTGCCGAGAATCCATATCAACACAAATTTTCTCAAAAAAACGAGACTTCTTCGGCCTCATTTTGATGAAATTCACCATTTCAACAACTTGTTTTAAAACTTGACTTAAGTCATCTGGTATTGTTTTTGAAACAAGTACTTCCCTATGGAGGAAGCAGTGGGTTTGTACAACATTAGGATTTTCTTTTTGTACGAGTGATACAAAACCTTTAATACTGCCAACCATACATGGTGCCCCATCAGTACATATTCCAATGCACGAGTTCCAAGATAAATTCCATTTTTCAAAGTAAGCAGATAATATTTCAAAGACGTCTTGGCCTCTTGTAGTGAGTGACATTTCCTTGCAGCACAAAAATTGATTTATTATTTGACTTCCATCAACGAAACGAATAAACGCAAGTAACTGTGGTTTGCCGCTGATGTCGGTTGATTCGTCAACTTGTAAAGCGAATTCAACGGTGCTCTGAAGTTTAGTCTGTACAATTTCCTCGATATTAGCAGACAAATCCACAATACGTCTTTGGATTGTATTATTTGAGAGGGGAGTCTTGCATATTTCTTGTTCGGCTTTGTCACCCAGAATTCTTTTTACTATCTTTCTGCAAGCAGGCAAGATGATCGACTCAGCCAAAGTATGTGATCTTGTTTGCTGTGCGATCATTTCGGCGACATCATACGAAGCAGCTTGTGCCTTTTCAGAAACAGTCAGCCATTTTTTAAAAACGGTTTTTTCTTTGGATTGTTGCTCTAGTAGTCTTCGAAAAAAGTTCAGATTTTTATCTTGAAGCTGCGAATGTTTGGTTACAAAATGTCTACTTAACTTGCTGGGTACCATACCTTCGTTTGACATTTTTTCGCCACAAATGACACACAGTGGGAAAGGTTGATCCTCACTACCAGTCCAGTGAAATCCATATTTCAAATAATCATCGCAGTATTGACGTTTTGGTCGAGCTTTTGGTGCTTTATCACAGGGATTTGCTGCCCTGGAACGTTTAATTTCTGATTCATTATCATCAATACTATTTTTCCTCTTGATAAATTTATCCATTTTATTGGGTAACTTAAAGCGCGACAAGATAATATCTTGACCGAGTGCAAACAATTTAGTTTAATATCTTACGGTAGTATTTAGGGCACAGTCTAATGGCTTAGATGTGCGTCACTGTTTGTATACGTCACAATCGCTATTTATTTCATGCTTTATTTTCCACAATGCACCCACACAATGAACCTTATTCAAGCGTAAATAAACTTGAATGATACATTCACCAACCAAAAACAACTCAATTACTATCAACAATGTCGTTAGTGTGCCGTACTAACTAACGTTGGCGGCGTGGAATTTTTTAAAGCCTACTTGATTGAATTTAACTTCAATATTTTTTTGCGGCGCACCTGATGCCATCTTGCGGCGCACTGGTGTGCCGCGGCGCATAGGTTGGGAAACACTGACCTAGTATATACGCGAATATTCTACTACAGTGACGCTGATCAAAAACATATTACGTCAATACTGTTGGGCGTAAAGAGAAAATCGAATCGGACGTTACATCCCATAATACGAGAGCAGCGCTCAACGCCGGCGCGATTATTATTCCATAATAAAACTTCGAACTACTATAACGGGAGTAAACTACATCGTTATGATTAAAATTATTATGAATGAAGTGTGATTTATATTTCTATGGAGGCTAGGCTTATTTTTATTATATGATTTTTTCCAATTCTTTAAAAGCAATAACAGACGTACTCACAGACCAGGCTGCAAGAAAGCACCTGTCATCTTGGTCTTTGTCATTTCTTATCTTGATTTGGTCACCTGTGATTTTTCTTTCGGTATTACCCCTGTTTATTTTTTGTGTATCTTTGGGTAGGTTATTCGGAGCAGCTTTTAGGAGCTGTCTTTTTCTACTTTGTCACATCAACACTTTTTTGTTTAAATATCAAATTCTCTTTTAAGCAATTAGATTCATACAGTGGCGTATGCAAATATTTGTAATGGGGATGGGGGAGTGGTTGAGAGGTAAAAACACGATCACTATTATCGGTGATGTCTTCTACAAAAGAAAACCTGTGCAACATATAAAAAGAGTCACTTTTAAAGATTTATTTAAAAAAACTATTTATTTATTTTTAATATTCTTATTTGATCTTTATTTTTATTCTCCTGACTACCTGACCCACTGGAAATTGTCAGAGCCGCTATATATAGAGCAACTGCCAAGCTATTACATTGACCTGGTTCTGAAGAAAGCAAAATATTGCTGCCGGTTGGAAATTTTTAATTTTTTGGTTATATTTAAAGTTATGATCAAAATTTAGGGCTGCTTGCTAAGACCGCCAAGCAGGAGAAGGTGCCGTAAAGTGTTTTTCCAAGGACACAACAGAATGGTGAGAGCAGGCTTTGAACCACGACTGTGTCAATCACATTTGCCATCAAACACGGCGCTCTTAACACTCAATCGCCTTGTCAACGAATGTCAAACAAAGGTAAAGACCTTTTTCGCTCTTTACTTTTTTCAAGCCCTAATTTCTTTTTAATCAAAAAAATCTTTACTTTATTTTAAGAATTTTTAAGCTCTCTTAATGCTATTATAAGCCTTTGATTATCATTTTTTAAGGAAGTTTTTTGAACCGAACCCTCTCTCTTCCGCGCATACGCCTACTTTTTAAAACGGTTGTTAACGGGTTGTCGGAAGCATGGTTGAGTGTTTAGAGCGTCGTGATTGTGATGAAAACGACTACGATTCAAAACCTACTCGCGTCATTCTGCTGTGTCCTTGGGAAAGACATTTTACGGCATTTCCCCCTGCTTGGTGGTTTTTTCAAGCAGTTCTAAATTTCAATCAAATCTCTTTAAAAAACTAAAAAATAAAAAAGTTTTAACAGAACAGCAATATCTTGGCATCTCCGGAAGCAAGTCGGGGTAATTGTTGTGCTAAGTATGGCACCTCCGACGCATTTCTGCAAGGCAGGAGGATGAATATAAAGATGAAAATAAAATATATACAACTATAAGAGGTTGACAAACGTTGTGACTGAGAGGGCCCCTAACTCTACTGTTACAGTGAGATTCATTATAATTTCTATTTGGGAATTGCCCTATCTTTATTCGACGTTTATTACGTATGCGTCTTCTTTATTCGGCATGCGGAAACCTTAAAAGTTTGATTACGTCATAATGTATCAGATTGAGTCATTCGCAAAACGTGGTCAGTTGAGTTTAGCCAGCTTAGGTTCAGGGAGCGTTTTCTTATGTTTAAATATGCTGTTACTTAGCTAGAGTAGGGTTAGATTGTTTCGTAATTAAAGTAATCTGATTGTGGTAAGTCATACCTGTTACCGTTATCTTTATTTTGACTTATTTGGATAGTTAAATTAATATAATTTTATTGCAGAATACGCATAACTTACCCTTAACATTTTCAAGAATTAATGTTTAAATAATATCGAAACAACATTGTGGCGATTAACTGATGTCGATGGTCTGTGTTTCCATAATAAATGTTCATTAGTGAAGTTATTTAGAGTGACACCCCGCATCAGGCGTTTAAGGGGTCGTGGGACTTGTTCGAATAGAATTAGGGTGGTGTGTTACAAGTAGGCGTATCGCTCCATTCATCATCACTACACCTACATTTTTATAAACAATCGTGGGCTATGATTAATAAATATATAAACATGGTGTTCAAATTATTGCTTAGATAAATTTCGTTACAACAAAAATTTGTTCGCTTTATTCAGAAAAATAATACGTAAGATCAAAGTAATCACTTTTTTTGGGGAAGGGTTCGATCCAAGTTCACATGGAAGATAATTTGAAATATTCACTAAAACAAAAGCAAGGACCAAAAAAATTTTTATCACAGTAATACTGTACTGATTGCGTATACTGATTGTAATACATAACGATTGTGTGCAAGGGTGTGAGTACAAACATTTGAAGCAATTCCAGACTTGTTTGTTGCCGAAAGAAAAATTTAAACAAAGTTTTTTTGTAAACGGATTATCTTGTTACAGATGGGCCTGTTTACAATAAAAACCTTTATTGAAATAAATGTAAAAAGTTGCAAAACTATTGATTAAAGAAATTTGACTGTAAACTTTTTGCCACTTTAAATCGAGACAAAACTGTCAATTGAGTGTCGTTTTTAACTAAGTTGCAGAATTCATCATAATAACGTCAAGTAACGAAAATATAAAAAATGTCCGGTCTCGAAACCAATTTAAAAAACACGAGACCGAGACCACAAAAAGTCGTTCTCGAGACCTTCATCACTACTACTTGATATAGCTTTGGTGCACCCAGAACCCAAACCAGGAGCGAGATATTTTAATACCCCCCAAATTTGAGAATAAATAAATAAATAGCTTTAAAAGTGCTTAAATATAAAAAGTTTGTAAAGATGCTTTTGTAGCCTACTTAATGATATTTTAAAATTTCTTTATTTGTCAACTACTGTATACTTACCCCACTCAGGATAGACGGAAGTGGGGGCGAAGCAATTTTCATGTTTTAATTTCCATATTGCTTTCGCAGAGCATTGCAGTTGGCTTAAGTAGATTCTTTTAATTTTGAAAATTTATCGTTAGGGGAAACTTTTATTTATTCCTTTATTTATTTATCATCTTTATTTACCTTCTGACTTGCAAGACAACGTTGAAGGTAACAAAATTAGGGCAACCATCAGGCGATTACTCAGACCTACTGTACTTTCGAAAATCGTAACTTTTCAATTAACATTTTTTATTTAATTTTTTTAGTTTATGTTTAGATATGATTGTAGAACTACAATAATTAGAGCTGCTAGTTTCTTTCCAGAGGAGACAACAGAATGAAGAAAGTAGGTTTTATTTATTTATTTATGTATCGTCGGCAGGTGGTCGAGTGGTTAAAGCGCCGGGCTCGTGACCAACATAGTCTTAGTTCAAAACCCACTCGCGCCATTCTGTTGTGTTCTTGGGAAAGACACTTTACGGCACATTCTCCTGCTTGGTGGTCCTAGCAAGCAGTTCTAAATTACAGTCATATCTTTATTAAATTACAAGCGGACAGCAATATCTCGGCATCTCCGGAAGCAAATCGGAGTAATTGCCTACCCTATGTATTAGCGCCTCCGTCGCTTTCCTGCGAGTCAGGAGAATAAATGTAGAGATAAAATAAATAAATAAGTAAATAGTTATCCTCCTGACTCACAGGAAAGCGACAGAGGCGCTAATACATAGGGTTAGCAATTACCCCGACCTGCTTCCGGAGATGCCAAGATATTGCTGTCCGCTTGAAATTTAATAAAGATATGAATAAAATTTAGAACTGCTTGCCAAGATCACTAAGCAGAGGAAAGTGCCCTAAAGTGTCTTTCCCAAGGACACAACAGAATGGCGCGAGTAGGTTTTTTACCGGGACTATGTCGATTGTAATTCCGGCGCTCTAACTACTCGACCACGCTGCCGATTAATTATAAATTGCAACTTGTTCAATGTGTTCTCCATCAATATGATCCTCCTACAAAGGCTACCTGTTTTTGTAACTTTTCATTTGACGAAAAATTTAGGCTACTGGGAAACGATAAGAATGTATCTCTGTAGTATTTGACATATTACAAAGAACTTTTGCTTTGTATTCAATTAACTCCAGTTTGATTTGACAAATTATTTACCTCTTGTGGTGTAATAAATGGACCACATAATTTTGTGTCTTGTAAATCTCTGTTAAAACTTTAGTCTGTTTGCATTAAGTTAATTTGCTTATTTATGAAGTATATTTTTGTCTAATTTATTTTGCAACCTTTCCTACAAATCTATTTTTTGGCACTTTCAGAGTGGAATTTTTTTTAGACGAAATGGACAAATGTCTTTTTGAATAATGCTCGACAAATAATGCTCATAAAAAAACACACTCAAAATATTAATTTAATCAATTATATAGTGTTCATCTGAATAAATGACATTCTCCAGTGCTCTACAAATTTATTTATGCCACTCTTATAAAAGTTAGCATCCTTACTAGAAAAGAAATGTTGCATATCCGTTTCGAGTGCCTCACGTGAAGGTTCTTTTCTATCAGTGAAATGTTGTAGACTTCGGAATAGATGATAATCTGAAGGAGCAATATCGGGAGAATATACGGAGGATGCGGAAGTTTTTCCTAACCAAGCTTCTCAACCTTATTGCACGTGATCTTTGCACTATGGAGTCTAGCGTTATCATGATGAAAAATGACACCCTTACGATGGACTCAAGATTTTACAAATTTCGACAAAGTGATCTCAGCTTGCAAGATGCCTCACGCTCTGGGCGACCTGTCTCATTGGATAATGATGCATTGAAAGCTGCTATGAACCAAAATCGATTTGCAACTGTTGAAGAATTGTCAGAAGAAGTCGATTCATCTTCGTCAACTGTTCATTGCCACTTACAGAAGCTTGGAATAATCTCTAAACTTGGATAGTGGGTTCCACATGAACTGACTGAAGATCATCGACGTCAACGCGTGAACATCTGCACTGCCCTTTATTGGTTGGAAAAAACTTCCACGGAAAAAACCTCCGTATATTCTCCCGACATTGCTCCTTCAGATTATCATCTATTCCGAAGTCTACAACATTTCACTGATAGAAAAGAATACCCTTCACGTGAGGCATTTGAAACGGACCTGCAACATTTCTTTTCTAGTAAGGATGCTAACTTTTATAAGAGTGGCATAAATAAACTTGTAGAGCGTTGGGAAAATGTCATTCATTCAGCGGACTCTATATAATTGATTAAATTAATATTTTGAATGTGTTTTTTTATTTCTTCAAAATCCTCTAATGAAACGACATTACTTATGTGATGACCTAATAGTTATGAAAAATACTGCATAACAACTTGGTGTTTTGGTCATAACCAAGAACTTCTAAATCAAGGACATGCAGGCGCTAGTTTCAGATAATCCTAGCGAAGGCGACTGTTTTTTCTATTAATTTGCACAGCCGATAAAAGCTTATTGTTACATCATAGGGTAGACTTTGTGATCTACAATGCTAACTATGGTAGGTTCATTTACGAAAATTTAAATGTATGTTACCGAGGCAGTTTAATCCTAGTAAGGTGTACTCAAGTTTCATTATAATTAAAAAGAATAATAAGAAATACCGTTTAATGATTTTTAAAATTAAATAAGAACAGCATTAAAATTTATAGCAAATTGAGGAAAGTTAGGTGGAGTGTCAAAACTGGTTGGCATAGGGATAGGCGAGTGTTAGGTAATAGGTAGGCCTATTTAGGCCTGTTTAAGATAATAGGCTATTTTAGTGACCCGGCGACACCATTCTCCGGTTGGCCGGCAGATAAACGCATTGTTCTGATTGGTAATTGACTGTTTTTTAAGGGTTGTTACTTGTCAAATCAACGGCGTCGCTGCAAGTGGTCGTAAAATGTAGTCAGGTAGTGTTACTTCAAAGCTATCAAAATTTCAGAAAATTTAGGTGACCTCCTCAATCAATCATTGTTTTATTTTAAGTGTAGAACGCACAGTAAATACGAGCTTACATAAAGAAGATAAAGTTGAGTCGTAGGCCTAGGGCTCTAGGGCCTACTACTACTAGAAAAAGATATTCAACTGTCGAGGGCTCAACTTTTTCCCATCATTCTGAATAAATGACAAGTGAATTTTCCATGCATATTGACCACTTTTTACAATTTTTTCAAACTTACTCACACTAAGAAATCGGGTTCAAATGGAGAGTCGGCCGTGATGAAAATTTTTTTGTAGTTAAAGCTATCTCCTGACTTCCTAACCCTCACCCTAACTTACTGTATACCTTTACACCCACTATACCTTTACCTCCTAACCCTCACCCTTATAGGGGTGAGGGTTAGGAGGTCAAAGAATAGGTTAGATTTAACTACGCTGCGGTACTAAATTTTCATTACGGCCGACATGGTAAATTTTCATCACGGACGACTCTCCATTTCAGAAATCGCGTTGTTAAATAACTTTAGAAACAAAACAATCCATAAAATTGTTTTAAATGATATACTTTGTAATGTCAAAAAACAAAAGGTTTCGACCGGTTTTTTACCGGCCGGTCAGACCGGTCAAGGTTTGTGAGTAATATTGATAATTATTTTTCTCTTTTTTCGAAGAGCATTAATTTACGTAATTATGCCGAATAAATGTGGAATTGTGAATTGTAGAGGAAACTACGACCTTTTATCAAAACGTAGAATATTCAAACTGCCCAGGCTTGATCCTGAGAGGCAGAGGTGGCTGGCTGTGATTCCTCCTCGCAAAGACTTTAATGTTGCAAATGCTAAATCTTTTTTTATTTGTGAGAAGCATTGGCCACAAAATCCTCCAATGAAGAAACTGCCAGGTGGAACAACAAGACCAGCTGTTGCACCTAGCATTTTTGATGTACCTGCTTCATGTCTGCCGACCCCCCAAATCCCTCCTCGCCCTGCAAAGCAAGTAGACAAACAACTTGACGTTTTTATGGCCAGAGACAGGATCAAGTCGTTCAGTGAATTTCTACCTGACAAGAAACTTCACAAGGAATATAACAATGTTGTGATTACCCGAAGATCTGACAGGTGTGCTTTCCTTTTTATGTCGTCTGACTTTCGTGAATGCGAAATGACTGTTCTGGTTGAAAATGGCTGAAATTTCTGGTTGAAAACTAGAACAGGCTGGAGGCACTGTTCTTGGGTCCATCACAGACAACCACAAGATCAACCAGCTTTACTGCAAGATGTTCGATCGTCCATCAGAGTCGGATTACCCTGCCACTGCTACTCATCCTTTAGATAACACACGGAGTTGGTACCTACTGTTTGACACAGTGCATCTATTGAAGTGCATAAGAAACAACTGGATATCAGGTGAGTCTACACTATTTTTGATTTGCTGTATGTAACATTTTAATACAAATTTTGAAAAAAAGCTTGAAAGAAAATTATTTTATTTTAAATGAAAATCTTTGATTATAACTGGAACTTAATTGACGAATAAAAGAATAACAATTCCGTGATTTTTTTATTTAATTTTTAATTGTGTTGGTATTCATGCATTGGACTGCGTTTTGCTGTATTTCGACATTTCTGTTTGTGAGAGTTTTTTTGCGCAATAAGTAGATTTGTCAATTTTGATTGCTCTTAATAAGAAATTTAAATATTATTATCTATGCAAAGACTTCGTATCTATTATAAAAATATGATTTGCAAAAAAATTTAAGTACCAACAGCGAACAATTATTACTCGTGATTTTACTTAAAATAGCCTAAGAAAAAGCACTTACAAAATAATTATATCTTCATGTAGTTCTTACGTGAAAAAGTTTTGTTTAATCAGTGACAGAAAAAAAAATGAAATGAATACTGCAGCACCACAACAAAAAATGCCAGCATGAGATGATTTTACTGTTTGTTCCTTTTGTTTCAGAGGCTTGCCAAAAGATGACTTTCGACAACCAAGTCACTGGTTCCTTCAACGACGTCAGAAAGCTATACGATGCTGAGAAGGCAAACCTTTTGAAAACATCTCCCCTGACAGATGCTGCTGTTCGACCTTCAAAACTTCAACTGCAGAATGTCCAGCACGTGTTGAAAGTTTTCAACGACAAAGTTGAAGCTGCCCTCAGGCTCCAGAAGTGTGGCGACACAGCCGACTTTATTCAATTTGTGCTTAATTGGTGGAATGTTGTGAATGTGTCATCAAAACATCAAGAAGTGAGGCTAAATGATCCCCACCGGCATATTCAGGACCACACCACTACCAACTTGTCCGATTATCTACAGATTTTCCAGAAAGCCCCTTCTGGGCACGGAAAAGGCAGAAAGCAGTGTGTAACCCATGACACTAAGAAAGCACTTGTGCAGACCATGCAAGGCCTGACTTCCATTTGTGCACACCTCCTGACCCATGCTGGCTTCCAGTATGTACTTCTTCGTGAGCTGCAGAGTGACAGGATAGAGGGTGAATTTTCTGTGTACAGGCAATCGACTGGTGCAAATGCTTTTATGACTTCTGGGGATGTCTTGACTGCCTGCAAAAAACGCCTGGCTAGACATGCCGCTTCTTATCTGGAGACCTTGGACGTAAATGGGGAAACCATGGCTCACACGTGTGTTACTAGTGCCATCGATGCTGAGGACGCCACTTTCATTGAGGACTGCACTGAGCCTTCACTCTCTATCCATGAGGAAAGCAGTGCAGCCTATGTGGCAGGGTGGCTGGAGAAAAAGTGTGAGGAACACCTGATCTTCAATGAGGAGGATGAACTAGTCTCAACAGAAGTCAGTGCCTTTATCTCCGAAGTTTCACGAGGCTCCCTGAAAATCCCCCACCAAACCACTTTTGACCTTGTGCGATGTGGACTTGCCTTTATCACCAAAGCCAGACACAGGGCCTGCTGCTGCAGGAAACTCATGATGATTCTGCAAGTGATGGAGGACTACAATAACCTGAACACTAGTGACAAGCTCAGACGACACGTGGCAAATGTACTTTTGAAAGGTCTGCATAACTTGGAAAAGGATCAGCAAAAGAACGCCGTCCTCCTCCAGACATCAATCAAGAAAGCGCGCTTGTCCGATTAAGTTTATTAGCAATTGAAAAGTTTTTTTTATTTCTTATAACTGTAATTTTTATGTGTGAAAGTTTTTATGTCATATTAAATATTTATGTCTATTTAGCGCTGTATATGGCAGGTTTCAGGTATTTCACTCAAGGTAGTTCTGTGGGCATGGTATCACATATTTTGGTATTTATCCCTCAATATGCGTTTAAACGTTTTAATGCTTTTGTCTGAAGCAATTACGGACCAATCATTAATTGATTTCAGTAATACATTAGCACTTATACAGTAAAGATGATCGCCTTCGCTAGCAAAGTCTGGACATAGACAATGCATGTCCTTGATTTAGAAGTTCTTGGTCATAACGTTTTACTTAATAAGCTTTAGAAAATCTGCAATACTCGTAAGTTTATAAAAATGATATTCATTTCAAAATCTATTAAGAATTAAAAAAAAAGAAATAACCAACATCATGTACAACATGCAACAACTTTATAAGTTAAACATTGCTATTATCATGTATAAGTTTTTTAATAAACAATTGCCTACAGCATTTAACAATGTTTTTCAAACAAAATATCCAATGTAAATACCAAAAATAACTTCCAAATTATACCCATACCATGTAAAAACGCAGCCTCGAAACAATCTATTGAATACATTGGACCAAAAATTTGGAACCAATTGCCTGCCAACATAAAAAAGAGTAGGCTAATTCATCGAGTGCATTTAATAAAAAAGCAAAAATTTTCTTTCTTGAAAAACTATCTGACGTCAAAACTATTTGTTTCCTCATGCAACTTGTTGCTGGTTTTCTTTGTTTATGTTAATTAATCTTCTTCTTCTTTCAACCTATTCCTTTGATCAAGGGTAACCATAGCATATGATGTTTCTCCAAAGTGTCCTGTTTTCATGTCCTTCTCCCTTGCGCCAAATTTCCCCATATCTTCTTTCACTACATCAAGAAATCTTCTCCTTGGCCTCTCTCTTTTCCTCTTTCCTGGTAACTCCATTTCCATCACCCTCCTTCCTACGTACTCCTGGTCTCTCCTCATGACATGTCCATACCACCTTAGCCTGCCATCCCTCATCTTCATTCCTAATCGTTCTACCTTAACTGTACCCCTGATGTACACGTTTCTAATCTTGTCTTTTCTCGTCACTCCCATAGCAAACCTCAACATTTTCATCTTTGCGAGTCTATCTCTTTCACTTGTTTCTTTGTGACCGCCACCGTCTCAAGTCCATACACCATTGCTGGTCACACCACTGAATTGTACACTTTTCCTTTTTACTCTAGCTGGTAACCTTCTGTCACACATTACTCCTGATACTTTTCTCCATCCGTTCCATCTTGTCTGCACTCTCCTCTTTACCTCCCTCTCACAACTACCACTTTCTTGCACCGTTGATCCCAAATACTTGAATTACTTTACTCTTGGCACTTTTGTGTCCTCTATCTTTACTGTTTCGTCGTCATTTCCTTCATTAACACACAGATATTCGGTCTTCGACCTACTTACTTTCATCCCTCTTCTTTCCAACGCATATCTTTAGCAGTCTATCCTCTGCTCCACTTTTTTCCAGGTCTCTTCGCAAATCACAATATCATCAGCAAACAGCATCGTCCATGGTGGTTCTCACCTTACTTCGTCCGTTATCCTATCCATAATCATTGCAAACAGGAACGGACTTAACGCTGATCCCTGATGCAGTCCAATCTTGACTTTGAAACTTTCTGTAGTTTCTATTGCACACCTCACCACTGTTTTGCTTCCCTCATACATATCCTGTTCAAGTCGCACATACATTCCTGATTTTCTCATACAGTACCACAACTCTTCTCTTGGAGCCCTGTCGTAAGCTTTCTTTAGGTCCATAAATACACAATGAAGCTCTCTTTGAGCTTCCCTGTACTTTTTTATTAACATTCTTAGAGCAAACATGGCATCGGTGGTTCCTTTTCCTGGCATTAATCCATATTGCTGTTGGCTGATCTCTACTCTATCCCTTAGCCTGGCTTCAATTATTCTTTCTAATATCTTTATTGTGTGGTTTGTCAACCTTATTTCTCTGTAGTTTCCACAGCACTGTGCGTCCCCTTTGTTTTTTATAAATTGGGATAAGCACACTCTTTCTCCATTCTTCTGGCATCCATTCACACATTAATAATCTGTTGAACAGTCTGGTCAAAAAATTTATCTCCATCTTTCTCATACACTTCCAAACTTCTACTGGCATCTCATCTTGCCCAACCGCTTTACCTTTTTTTTATCCTTCTCATTGCATTCTTTACTTTTTATCTGCTGGCGCAATTTACCTCTTCATTAACCACTTTTGCTTTCTCTGTCCTAGTCCTGTCTCTATTCCTGGTTCTCTGTCATTTTCCTCGTTCAACAGTTTCTCAAAGTAGGGGAGAGTGGGGCCCGGCTGGACACTGGGTACAGTCGGACATTGTAATTTGAAAAAAAAGTTGGAAACTCTGAAACTTCAAACTGCAGACATAAATTTATTTCACCCAGAGCATTCACTCGTGTTAGTTTAAAAAAACTAATTATTATAAAATAAATGTGGTAGATGAATTTTGCTTTTGAGGGTAGGTAAGTAATTTTGGAAAGGGTATATTTGAACCTGTTTTTACTTTAGCTTTAATTTAAATTCTTCTCACTGTTGATACATTTTAGAACTTGGTTTATTTGCTATTTTATACCATAAACTAATTTGAGGTAACTTTTAGGTTTTTGCCACCATCTTGAAAAATAAAAAAAAATTCTGGTTAGGGCACAATTGGACATTTTTTTGGAGGAACAGCCAGACGCTGTCCGACTGTGCCCTTTGATGATTATATAGATCTATTTTGCACAATAGCTTATTTCGTTTGATTTATCAACAACTAGTAATTAGGCTTAACATTATAACTATTTTTATTAAAAGTTTAAAACTACAATTTTTGAGTTACATATGAACCATAAATTGTAAAAAATTTTTCTTAGTTTTGATAATATTTATTATTATAAAAATTATGGTAAGAAATAGACAAAGGAAGTCTACCATTGATACGTTTACCGAAAAAAAAGCTATGACTCCAACCAATATCATAGCTGAGTTTAAAAAGATTGGCATATTACCCTTTGTTGAACACATTTTTGATGAATGCAATTTTTTACTCAGTCTGGTCACCGATCAATCTAATGATGCATCAACAAGCATCAGACATTTGGAAGAAAACAAAAGCTTCCACAATGTTGATTTTCAGCGAAAAGATTTAGGGTCGCTTAATGACGTTGAGATCCAAAATCTGGAAACATTCCAAAATAATTTTTATCTCCAGAACAAGTAATTGGTTATCCCAAAGCTCCCAGAAGAAAAAAAGACACCAGAGAAGAAAAAAGGTTGTAGCATGATTTTAACTAACACACCCCAAAAAGAGCTTTTAAAAAGTTGTAAAAAAGTTCAGAAAGCACCAAAACGGGGAAAGCTAAAAACACTATTTATTATTTATTTATTTTATCTCCATATTTATCCTCCTAACTCGCAGGAAAGCGACGGAGGCGCTAATACATAGGGTAGGCAATTACCCCAACCTGCTTCCGGAGATACCAAGATATTGCTGTCCGCTTGTAATTTAAAAAGATATGGCTGTAATTTGGAACTGCTTGCCAGGACCACCAAGCAGGAGAATGTGCCGTAAAGTGTCTTTCCCAAGGACACAACAGAATGGCGCGTGCGGGTTTTGAACCGAGACCGTGTTGATCATCAGTCTGGCGCTTTAACCACTCGACCACGCTGCAGACAACACTAAAAAACGTCTGTATAGCAACAAAAGTTCAAACATTGATGAGATACAGATTCTTCTGTCAGATCGTTCATCTGACAACTTTTCAGACCCTTGTGATGTTGAAAAAAATCTTCTTGTTCCAGACTGCACTAATGAGCCTGCAATAGGTGACTATGTGCTAGTTGAATTTAAAACATTTCCTAGAAAATATTATGTTGGTCGGATCACCAAAAACAAAGATTTTGAAGGCGATTATGAAATTTCTTGCATGCGGAAGAAACGCAATGTCACAGAGTTTTTTCCTGAGGTCACCGATTTGGCTTAAGTAAAGGAAAAAGACATTAGGGCTGTGTTGCCTGCACCAATGGAATGTAGATCGACTAGTCGTCAAAGATCTTTATTAAAATTCGATTATGACAAATCCGGATCTATTTTAATGCATATACGTAGACACGATTTTGCATTTTCGTTTTCGGCGCACTTTTTCGTTTTCTGCTGCTGCAGTAAACTTTTTGGTTGCTTTTTTTATTTTCTCGAAAATGCAAGCACAAACTACACTGTAATATTTTGTAATTTTGCTTATTTGAATTCTTTTTTTTCCTTGTCCGATAGTGCCCTATGCTTAATCCGATTTTGCCCCATACATTGGGAACAGTTGGACAGAAAAATCATTTTTTAAAATGTGCTCGTAAATTTTTTTTGTGAATTTAAATCTGTGAAAATACACTTGCATAGGATAGATTTATTTGTATAAATTATACAAAAAAATTTGGTCAGGATATAACTTGTAAAAAAACTCTACAGCAAAAAATGTAATTTTTGTCCGACTACACCCCACTCTCCCCTACTCCTTCCATCTCTTTTGCACTGCCTCCGAATTTACCATAACATTACCGTTTTTATCCTTCAAAACTCTCACATGTTGTACATCTTTCCCTGCTCTGTCTCTCTGCCTAGTCAATCTGTACAACTCCTTCCCACCTTCTTTTGTTTCCAATCTAGCATCCAAATCGTTATACCCACGTCCCTTTGCCATCGCAACTGCCTTCTTTGCCTTATTCTTTTTTTCTTTGTAGATCTTTTTAGTATTTTCATCTCTTATTTTATCCCATGCTCTCTTCGCCTCTTTCTTTTATGCTCTCCTATAATTCCTCATTCCACCATCATGTCTCCCTGTCTCCTTTTCGTTTCCCAAATGTCACTCCCAGCACACTTTCAGCTGTTTTTCTTAGCATTTCTGCTGTTTTATCCCACTCATCAGGTAACCCAACCTTGCCTCCCAAAATCCTGGTCACCTCTTGTCTAAACGCTTCTTGGAAGCTTGTCTCCTTCAGTTTCCACCATCGTATCTTTGGCTTTACTTTCTCTGCCTTTTGCTTTTTCACCATGAGTGAAAGAATACGACTCATTTTTGAAACGATATAATTTTATAAATATAACGAAAATGACGAAATCGTTTTACCTGCAACATAAAAGACTAAGTAACAAAAACGACTTAAAACTCAACACGCTACTGAACTAAAACCTACACGCTTACTGAATTAAAACTGAAGCAGAAAATAACTGTACAGGCAAACGATATATTATGACATAATAGTACGAACTAAATAATCACATTTCTACAATGAGAGCCAATTTGTATACCGCCATACGGTGCTGCTTTGCGACGCACTCATTCACCATTACCTTACAATTGCGCATCTTCTTCAGGTTTCTCCTTCTGTACATCACATAATCTACTTGGGTACTTTTTCCGCCACTTTTATACGTCAGCCTGTGTTTGTCTTTCTTCTTGAAATAAGTGTTTATAATCGCCAAATCCATCCTCTTGGTAAAATCCACAACCATCGATCCTTCTTTATTTCTCGTTCCACCACCGTACCTCCCCATTACTTTCTCATCCCCTATGTTTCCTTTGCCCACATGTCCATTTAGGTCTGCACCAAGAACTATTCTTTCCTATTTTGATATACTTTCTATCAACACATCAAGATCTTGCCAAAACTCATTTTTCTCCCCTATGTTGTTGTTGACTTGTGGAGCATACGAACTTATTATGTTTAGTACCGACCCTTTTACCTCCAGTTTCATGGCCATTAGTCTGTCTGACACCCTCTTCACCTCCAAGACACTTTTAACCAGCTCCTCCCTCACCAGTAACCTATCCCATTTTTTCTTCTATCAGCTCCGATGTAGAATAGTTTGCAGCGACCTCCAATGTTCCTCGCTTTACTCCCTTTCCACTTTGCTTCCTGTAGACACAGTATATCTACATTCCTTCGCTCCATCATGTCTGCCAGCTCTCTCCCTCCTTCCAGTCATTGTACCTATATTTAAGGTAACAAACCTTATGAGTGAGCGTCTTCCTTTCCACATTCTTCGCTGCGTCTTCACTCGCCTTTCTCCTCTCCTTCTCCTCTTGTTTTCACTAAGCCCAGCAGTAGTATAATTTCCACAGATGCTCTCCTGTGCGACACCTGAGGCGGTTGTTGGTAACGCGGGCCGCGACCGATCCGTTATGGGTTTATTAACATAACGCATTTGCATAATCTGGAATAAAGTTTTACGCCGGATGTCGTTCCTGCCGCAACCCTCCCCATTTATCCAGGCTCGGGACCGGCATCAGGAAACACTGAAATGTGCCCCCGATGGCTGGGTTCATTTGTTAAGTAATAAAAATATTATTTAATTCATTCTTTTTTGTATTTGTCTGTAGTACTGAGGCATTTGTTCTTTGAAATGATCTTATGATCCAGAATAGCATTTTTTTCCGTGGGTTTGTTTGCCTGTTCGGCTGGTGAAGTATGTTCAAGCTTTCACTGAATTTGAAGCTTGATTATATTCTATGAGCCAAACTCTGCTATGGTCCAACCAATACACCGGCCCTATTCCATATTGATCTTGATATTCCATATTCATATTGATCTTTAATTTTTTTCTGGTTTTTATTTTTTCTTTTTTTTGTTTCTTTTTCTTTTGTATAAACATTCATATCAGTATCAGTATCTTTTATTTCAACTTCGCCATAAAAAACATAGTGAAGTAGGAAATTTGTAAGTAGTAGAAAGCAGAACAGAAAAAGGAAGAGGCAACAAAACGATAAACAAAACGATAAACAGATTGAGGTGAAGCAATTTTGCTTCTAGTAATACAACGTCTATAAATAATTCATTACTATCTTTGCAAGCTAAAACGTACACTGGTTTTGTTGCTTCTTTCTTTTTCAATCCTAAGCCTTATTTATGTTTACTAACAAATGTATATATTGTATTTTTACTATGTGGCGCAGCAGAAATAAAAGAAAACTCAACTGAAATGAACTGAAAGTGAAGACTTTTTTTTAGTCATCACTAGATTTTTGAGACGAAAATAGACGCAGGCTTAAAGTGGCATCTCTGTAGAATGCTAAAAAATCATGATTCGGCAACCGTCAATAAAATTTTGGCATAATTGTATTGCCCACAAAATTTTTTCGCTTATTGCTGCGGCTATAAATCTTAACTACAATTTTTTCTATACAACAAAAAAACTGGCTTTCCTGCCTCCAAAAAAATTACCGGCACCCCTGTATCCAGGTAAAAATACCTATGTGGTAAAAGTATTTACCAATTTCAAATTCGATAAAAAGGAAGTATTATTCTCAGTCTCATATAAAGAAAATAATATGTGTCTCTAAATTTATGTTTGTTATATAAGAGTCCGCACCGTGCCTGAGTTGTTAAAAAGATACCGCCAATTGTCACTCAGCACTCCAGAAAGTACAAGTTTAGCTAGGGCAGGGGTGCTCATTAAGTCGATCGCGATCTACCGGTTGATCGCGGAGGTGGTACTGGTCGATCGCGGCGTGACATTAAAAAAATATCATTCTAGCATCAATGCCGTCACTTGATTGATATACAGGGCAGCCATTCAGATGACAACTGAATGTTGCCGTTCGGGTGACCTGTGATGATCAAGATAGTGACGTAATAATGCGCTTTGTGTAACCTAGGTTTTATTATTTCGCAAAACGTGGTCAGTTGTGTTTAGCTAGTTTAGGCTTAGGAAGTGTTATTTATTTGTAGATGTGCTAGTTTCTTAGTTAGATTAGGGTTAGGGATGTTTCGTTGTGTTAGTAATCATATTGTGTTAAGTTGTGTTTTTCTAATTATTTCTTTTGAAGTTTTGATTCTATTTGAATAAGAATAAGATTTCTATTTGAATAAGTTTTAAATAATTGTTTAATGAAACTGTATTGAAACTGTCATGGCTGGAATGGGAAACACTCGTCATCTTACCACAGTGGAATTACAAGGAAACCGGTGCTGAAGACTGAACCCGGACCCTAGACACGGGACAGACCAATCAAATCAAACAACGGCTCTAAGTGCAGCAAAACTTGCCGAAAGCGCCGCTCCTTCTCCTTTCTCTTCCAGTTTCTTTATTATAATTTTTCCCGCTTGTTTTTACCACAGTTTATTGCGTAAGACAGCGCTTTGTTTTTATAACAATTGTACCGGTACTAGTTTAATAAAATACGAGTAGTCGGCGAATTGCGTCAGATTTTAAGCCCTCGCTAAAGTTTATGGTCACTAAAATGAGTGAAGGAGCTGGACCAAGTAAAAAGGCAAAAACATATCACTTCCATACGGAATGGGAGGTGGACTTTTTTTTCACAATGTCATTTTCGAAGTGCGTTTGCCTCATATGCCGTTCTACCATCGCAGTACCAAAGAAGGGAAATGTGGAGCGGCATTTTCGGACTGTTCATAGAAGATACGACACTGACTTCCCGCCGAAAAGCGAGCTGAGAAAGCGAAAGGTGAATGAACTAAAATCCCAGTTGACAGGACAGCAGTCATTTTTCACACAACATACTTCAAAAGCGAAGGCAGCCACCGAAGCATCGTTCCGGGTGTGTCACGCCATTGTTAAAAACAAGAAGTCCTTCCAAGACGGAGAGATGGTAAAAGAGGCATTCGTTGAAGCAGCTGACTCATTGTTCCGGGACTTTAAAAATAAGGCAGAGATATTATCTTCAATCAAAGCTCTGCAGCTGTCAAGACATACGGTTACACGTCGCTGTGATGCCATGGCCGAGGATTTAACCCAGCAAATGTGGACGGACATCAGAAATTGTGAATTTTTCTCACTGCAGTTGGATGAGTCTACGGATGTGAGTGACACAGCCCAGATGTGCGTTTTTATTCGCATGGTGTTTAGTGATATCACAGCAAAAGAGGAGCTATTAACAGTACTTTTCATGAAAGAACAGACGCGAGGAGAGGACATATTTCAGACGTTTAAAAACTTTATCGAGAAAACTGAGCTCCCAATGTACAAATTGGTGTCTATCACCACAGATGGAGCACCTGCAATGGTTGGGGTGTGAATGGATTTATTGCCAAGTGCAGGCAGGATGATGCGTTCCCAGACTTCTTGAATTACCATTGCATTATCCACCAACAAGCGTTATGCGCTAAAATGCTCAACATGAAAGAAATCATGGATGTGGCAACGAAGATCGCGTGTTCTATTCGAGCCAGATCTCTTCAAAGACGGTTATTCCGTGCACATCTGGAGAAGGCTGGCTGCGACCACTCTGAGTTGTTGCTACATACTGACGTGAGATGGCTTAGTCGAGGAAAATTCCTCAAAAGATTTCGAGAGCTCTGTCCGGAGATTAAGGAGTTTTTCCGTGTATCTGGACGTGCAGAATACAAGCAGCTAAATGACGGTCAGTGGCTGTTAGACTTGGCATTTTTAACCGATCTGACAAACTTGTTGAATGACCTTAATCTTGAACTGCAAGGAAAAGACAAAACAGTGACCAATATGATCAGCTCAGTTAACGCTTTCAAACGAAAGATGCAACATTTCTCCACAAAGTTGCAGCGCCATGATCTGGCAAATTTCCAGAACCTGGCATCAAAGTTGGAGACGCAAGGGAAGGCCTGTGAGCAACTTGACAGTGCACGTTACACGGAGCAGATCACCGATTGTCTGTCAGAATTTGACAAACGCTTTCAAGACTTTTCTTTGCTTGAGCCAGTCGCTACATTCATGTGCTATCCTTTTCAGGAAGATGTTGAGGTTGATTCACTCGCATCAAACATTGCATCACTGTTTCACATGAACTCTTCTGGAGTGGAACATGAGATTTTAACTCTACAAACCGACATTGAGCTGAAGTCGAGAGCTCATGGACAGTTCTGGAACTTACTCACGGAGGAAAAGTACCCTAACATGAGGAAATGTGCTATCTCTTTGACTGCATTCTTTGGCTCCACATATTTATGTGAGTCAGCCTTTTCTTACATGAAGATCATTAAGTCCAAATACCGTTCCACCATGACTGATGAACATTTGGAAGTGTGCTTGAGGCTGGCTATCAGCAGCTACTGTCCGGACTATGCATCCCTGGCTGATTCAATTCAGTGCAAGTCATCAAAGTAAACTCAGGTAATTACAAAAATGTCAATAGTTAATTATGTGTGTTTTGCAATATTGGCTCATTTGATTATGTAAGGTACATCAACATACATTGTACGTACAAATAATCCTCAATACATTTGAAAATAAATAGATGTTTTGCATTTTTGTAGTGGGTAGATCATTTTGACTCGGTCATTTTAAAAGTAGCTCGCATGCTGAAAAAGTGTGAGCACCCCTGAGCTAGGGCAAGTAACAAAAACAATGTCAATTCTTTTTTCCAAAATTTGAAATTAGTTTTAAATAGGCATAACTTTCAGCCATTGGACATTTGGAACATAGACGAAACAGGCGTAACTACTGTACGTAAGCCTGATAGAATTATTGGAAGACGTGGAACGAAACAACTAGGCGCTATAACATCGGCTGAGCGAGGTACACTTATTACTGTAGTAGGCACTATATCAGCTAGTGGAAATTCTATTCCTCCTTACTTTATTTTCCCCCGAGTAAAATTTCAAAGGCATTTCTTTAATGGAGCGCCACCTGGAAGCAAAGGAGATGCAAATCCATCTGGATGGATAACAGAAGAGCACTTTTTGGACTTTTTAAAGCACTTTGTTGAACATGTTTGCTGCACCCACGAAACACCTGGCCTTCTTTTACTAGATAATCACGAATCGCATATATGCATTAAAAGATTTGACTTCGCTAAAGAAAATGGCATTGTAATGCTTTCATTTCCGCCGCACTGTACTCATCGTTTGCAACCGCTGGATTGATCTATATACGGATCATTTAAAAAATATTTTAATACAGTGGCTGATGAGTGGCATCTTAATAACCCCGGTAAAGGAATGACCATCTATGATTTGCCAGCTTTGGTTGCAATTGCATATACAAATGCTGTAACACCATCAAATATTCAAGCAGGCTTTAAATCGACCGGGATATATCCTTTTAACAGCCAAATATTTTCTGACTCGGACTTTTTGCCAGAATATGTAACTGATCATGACATTTTATTGCCAGCAGCTGGAGAAGCAGAAATGACTTCCAACAAGACTCCGGAAAACTTATTAAAAGATCAGCTCTTTGGAAATAACGAGATTGCAAATAGCACTGCTGCTAATATAGAACAGCAACCTTCTACATCATCGGGTGCAGCTGTAAATCCTTCCAAGCAAGGATCGGAAGCGCTGAGCAGTCCGTTGTTTAGTAGATCAGAAAGTATATCGCCAGTTCAATTTCGTCCGTTTCCAAAAGCTCAACCGCAACAGCAATAACAAAAGAAAAAGGTCGCGAAAACGAAAGTCAGAAATCCTGACTGACACCCCAGTTAAAACAGCAATCGCCCAGGCAAAGTCCAGCAAAAAAGGTGCGATTACTTAAAAATGTACAATACAATTCGTTTTATAAAAATAGTTCTCCCACAAGACAAAAAGAGAAGAGAAAACCAACTGCCCTTGCTAAACAAGAATGGTATTGCCTGGTATATATGGACTCCTATTCCAATAGCAAGTCAAAAGAGATTTGGGTGCAGTGTTTCTCATGCAAAAATTGGACACATGAAAAATGCATTTCTTTTTCACAAAGTTATGTGTGTCATAACTGTGATGCCGATGAAGAACCAAAGAGAAATTAATACATCGGTGTAACTTGTTCAAGATAAGCGTAAAAACATTTGATTTTTTCATTATTGTGCAACTAAATGTGCAGATTGTATGCCTATTTGGTTACTTATCCTTCCTCAAACACAACTAGTGTAGCTCTGATCTTATCTAATTGTCATCTGACACGTATATAATATTTTCGTATTGTTTTTTATCAAAAAATTGTTTATTTAATCTTGGCGTCTAGCAAAATTTAAAAGCAATTGAGTGAGTGTCGACACACAAATAGCTGTGACATTTTACCCCAATGCTTGTGACAACCAGGGCAGATTTGTCCATGTTGTCACACTTTAATTGACTGTTTTAAAACTGTCCAAAAACATGTTTATTGTTGCTGAAAAACCAAAAAAATACTCTAAAGTTATAGCTGAAGATTTTAATTAAAGAAAAAAACAAAAAAATTTTTTGAAAATCGACCAACTATTTGCTAGATTATAAAGTTTGAAATTTGTGTCAACCAGACCCGGTCTCCCCTACTTAGTTGTTATTAATGTTTTGTGTTCCTTGTTCGTATGGGCTCTAAACCTGAAGCAAATAAATGAATAAGCGTGGTCGAGTGGTTAAAGCACCGGACTGATGATCAGCATGGTCTCGGTTCAAAACCCACTTGCGCCATTCTGTTGTGTCCTTGGGAAAGACACTTTACGGCACTTTCCCCTGCTTTGGTGGTCTTGACAAGCACTTCTAAATTGCAGTCATATCTCTACTAAATTACTAGCGGACAGCAATATCTTGGCATCTCCGGAAGCAGGTCGGGGTAATTGCTTACCCTATGTATAGCACCTCCGTCACTTTCCTGCGAGTCAGGAGGATAAATATGGAGATAAAAAAAAATAAATAAAAAAAAATAAAACAAGTGTAACAATCATTTTGTGACGCGTTTGTTTTGAAATTAAAGCATTTTATGACAATTCAGAAATTTCTAATTTTTCTGCCCTACTGCATAATCAATGATTTTTTCGTAACAGTATTTTAATTTGTGGAATTGACGCTAATCTTGACGTGACGCCGCTAACATTTTTGAGCGTTATCGGCGTAAATGACGCCGATAAGAATTTAAAGAGGTGACGCTGACGCTAACGCTAACGCCGTGAAGATTTTTTGTTGACAGGCACAACACTGACTGCTATACGCCAACGCCTCTGACGTTTTCCTACAAGTCAGGAAGATAAATATAGGCTTGACAAATATATAAGAAAAATTAAGGTTTTTTATCTAGCTAGGCTGAGCAGGTTATCAACTTCGGCTGTTTTAAGTTCATTATTCGATTTGTAAAATGGCCAGAAATGACATACATCTTTTTAGGAAGCAAACTAAATGCATTTTGCAGTTTTTTTTCACTTATACCATAAATAGTAGGCTAGCTAAAATTCGACATAAAACGTAAAGTGCTTTTGAAAAATTTTTTGGTGTAATTTGGTATTATTATTGCAGCATGGTCGAGTGGTTGGAACGCCGGAATAGTAATCGACACGGTCTTGGTTAAAAATCTACTTGCGTCATTCTGTTGTGCCCTTGGAAAAGACACTTTACGGACTTTCCCCCGCTTGGTGGTCTTGGCAAGCAGTTCTAAATTAAAGTCATATCTCTTAAAATTCAAGTGGACAGCAATATCTTGGCATCTTCGGAAGCAGGTCGGATAATTGCTTACCTTATGTATTAGCGCCTCCGTCGCTTTCGTGCGAGTCAGGAGGATAAGTATAGAGATAAAATGAATAATAAAAATAGTAAGCATAGTACCGGTAATCAAGTGCTAATATAGCAAGTGATGGATGCTAAAAATAAAATGATAAAATAGGATGTGTGGCTAGATTTAAAGTTGATGAACAACGTTTTAGTTGAAACATATAAAGTACTTCTTTCTTCAAAAAATTACAATGTAACAGATTTAAAGATGGTATATTTTTTAATTATATGTCAGAAGTCTTGAAGAAATTTTGGGTCTTTTCAAGAAGTTACCGTAAGCGACTTTTGTTCGTGAAACTAACCCGGATCCTCCCTGTGGCTACTATCGCTTTTTGATTTTAATACCCCTTTTTGAAGAGATCCTTTCCTCTTGGTTTCTTTTTTTATACCATCCTAATGCTGTAGGGAGGATTTTGGGTTAGTTTCACCAAAAAAATTATTTACTGTGACTTCTTGAAGTGACTCGAAATTTTTTGACTTTTGCTTTTATTGTTTTAGAAAGTAATCTGTTATTTTTCTTTCTATTACAGCCAATTTTTTTACTAATAACATTCTTAGTATAGTCATTTAACTAACTATATGTCAGCAAAATCATGTGAAATAACTAGTAGAACTAGTCACTCATGTGAAACAGCAATGCAAAAAGTGACAAATGACATTCAGTCTGTTATTCTTTAAAAAAAACAAGCAATTCTAGTATCACTGGACTTGTCATCACCATTTGATACAATTGACCATACCTTGCTTTTGCAGTGACTAAACTCAGATTTTAGAATTTATGACAAAGTTTTGAGGTGGTTTAATTCATATCTTACCAGCAGAATCTTTAGCATATGTATAAACAGAAAATTAGGTAAAACTAACAAACTGCACTTTGGAGTACCCCAAGGCTCATTATTGGGACCTCTTTTATATATTCTATATACCAAAGAAATAGAATATATTGTTTTAAAACATGGTCTGTCAGTACATTTGTATGCAGATAACATTCAAATATATAGCTCTTTTCATCCAGATCGAACCATGGAAGTTCAAAAACAAGTTGAATGCTGTCTTTATGAAATTAAAATGTGGATGTCAGCTAACTTTTTAAAATTGAGCAAAGAAAAAACCGCAGTTATTGTTTTTGGACCCAAACAAAATTTCTCTCTGAAACAAATACCTTTTTAAATGTAACTTTTAATAATTTCTCAATTTCAATTAGCAATTGTGTCAAAATCTTTGGTATTTCTCTAACTGTAAACCTGTCACTTTCCTCCTTTACTGCAAAAAAATGTCAGATATGCATGTTTCATCTGCGTAATTTGTATCATATAAAAAATTGCCTTCCTTTGTATTGTCGAATCATGCTAGTAAACAATTTGATACTATCTCAGCTGGATTACTGTAATGCTATTCTTGCCAATGCGACCAAAAACGAGTTAAAACCACTACAGAAAATTCTTCATAACTCTGTACGTTTTATTTATAACTTAAACTGGAATGAACATGTAACACCTTATTTAATCAAATTGCATTTTTTACCCATTAATTATCGCATACTTTTTAAACTTTCCATTATAGGTTATAAAGTTGTCAATAATACAGCTTCTATATATTTTTCTAATTCTTTCAACTTATATCAACCTACAACTACTCAAAATCTTAGAATTGGTAGTGGAAAAGATATGTTGATGTTAGTCTGCAAAAACTCTGTACATAATCAGCTAAATAATAATCTTAGTAAATTAACCCAAACTTGGAATTCATTGCCATATGAAATTTGTAGTACATGTATTTCTGCTTATGCTGTGTTCAAAAAAAATCTCAAAACATATTATTTCAGAGAAGCGTATATTGTAAACAATGAATCTGTCTGTTGAACTTTTTACTTCTTTCAAACTGTATTTCCTTACAACCAGTTTGATTTTGTTTTATTGACCCAGATTATTTGTGTTTTTTCGTTTTACTATTACCTATCTGTTACTTATTTTTTTGTAAGTGTATAAATTGCCGCTTAAATTTTAATCTGCTTTAAGCAAACAGTTAATTACTGCCCTAGCTTGTACAATTGCTGTTAATTTTAAGCGGAATACAAGAAATGTATTATTATTATTATTATTATTAAAATAATATTCCACCACAAATTACATAAATCACTTTTTTAAACAAATTGTTTTTTTTTCTTTACGTTGTTATTTATACTATGCCATTCAGTTTAAAGACTTGCCTGTTTTTACAGGGTCTAAATTTTAAATTTCTAGATAATTTTGATATTAAGTTTATAATACCAGTGCTTATATATTGGTACCTTCAAATATTACAGGAGTCGCATAGAGCTGCATGGAGCCATTGTGTATGCTTTAAATACTACAGAAGTTGCATGTAGAACTTTTAAATATAATCATATCACATATTTGCTTTAAACTTAGACAGGATCTTGAAATAAAATGTAGAGAGTATGAATCTATTTGGATAGAAATAGTATAAAATGGTAAAACAAATGTAATTCGTGTTAACTATAGACATCCAAATTATAATTTCTTAAACACCTTGCACAATTTAAATAAGACTAGATGTAAATTCTATATATGTGGAGACTTTAACATAAATCAACTAACTTATTACACATCAAGCAATGTGAAATGCTTTACTGATTCAATCATGAGCTTAGGATGTAAAAATGTGATAAAAAAACCTACTAGAATTACAACCCACAGTGCAACACTTATTGACCACATCTATACAAACAATTCATAAAATCACATCACAGCTGGGATCTTGATAGATGATATTAATGATCATCTACCAACATTTATTTTAATAGAAACAAAAACATTAAAAAAGTAAAGAGCTGGAAAAACACTCAAAGAAAAAATATGAACAGCATTGAAATGCAAAATTTTTTAATTGATTTACAAAATTCCTTTTTAAATTGGTCTTGTATCAATAACACAGTAGAGGAAGATTTTAATAGATTTAATTCTACATTTGAATTAATTATAGATAAACATGCACCCAAAACAACTATCACAAGAAAACAAAAAAAGTTAAGACAAAAACCATGGATAACTAAAGGATTACTAAAATCAATAAGACACAAAAATAAGTTGTATAAAATATTTATAACAAATAAAACAGAATCTTCTTTTTTAAATTACAAACAATACAGAAACAAACTGAACCATTTATTAGAGATAGCAAAAATACAGTGTTATCAAATCATTGTTATAAAAAACAAAAATGATTCCACCAAACTATGGAAAACTATTCATGAAATATTACAAACTAACACAAATTTTGAATTAGTCAATGATAAACAAAAAAAGACAACAGATTAACCAGAAATAGTAAACATATTTAATAAATTCTTTAGTACTGTAAGATCCACAATGGCCTCTCTAATTCAATCACCTAAAATGCCTCCACCAAAACAAATTAAATGCCCCCCCAAGTTCCTTCTTCTTTGGAGAAACAGACCCTGAAGAAATAAATCAGCTGATTAGTGAACTAAATGAAAAAACTGCTGTACGAAAAAATGATATTGAAATAAAGTACTATAAAATAGCAAAGTCTGTAACATCTCCAATTATCAGCAAAATGATCAATAAATGCATAAGTCAAGGTTCCTTCCCAGATTGTCTGAAAATTGCCCAAGTAATACCAGTTTATAAAAAAGGATTAAAAACTAACTGTAGTAACTATTGTCCAATTTCCCTCTTATCTCTTTTATCAAAAATCTTTGAAAAAATTATCTCTTGATTATATAACTACCGTAAAACCTCTAATTTAGCGCCACCCTGTCTCTTTAAGAAGTTGCTGTAAGCGATTTCTTTTTGCAGTGAAGTTAACCCGAAATCCCTCTTTTAGCATCAGCATTAGCATGGAATAAAAAAAAAAACCAAGAGAAAATGGATCTCTCAAGAAGCGATAGTAACCACAGGGGAATCTGGGTTAGTAAATCGCTTATGGCGATTTTTGAAAAAACAGGGTGGCACTCAATTAGAGGTTTTACGGTATATTTCAGTCAGTCAGTCAGTGTTTTTTTATTCTCAATCATTATTAAACAGTTTAACACAAAAATTATAAACATTAAAAAGATCAAGAAAAGGAAAAAGCAGCACAACGTCAGACGTTAAAACATGCATATGACAAACAAAGTAAAAGTACAAGATAGTATAAAGCATGGCTGCAACACCTTAATCATATAAAGACATAAGTAAAGACATATTGAAACAAACAACTTTTATCTGACTGTCAGTTAGATTTTGACCAAATTATTCTACCTCCCTAGCAATCTTAAATATATGCATAACATTCTCCTAAATAAAGACAAAGGCTTTTACACTTGCTCCATATTTTTTGACCTCTCAAAGGCATTTGATACTGTGGACCATGCATTACTAATAAATAAATTAAAGAACTGTTATGGCATAAGGGGGACCCCACTATGCTTACTAAACAACTACTTATCTAATCAACTTCGATACACTTGTATTAACAGTACTATCTCAAGCCTTGAATTTATAACTTGTGGTGTCCCACAAGGATCAGTACTTGGACCACTACTGTTTTCATTATATGTTAATGACATGCCACTAGATTCCTCATTTAAAATAGCATTATTTGCAGATGATACTCTCTTGATGATGACAGGATATGATTTAAATAAATTACAACAACAAGTAAATCAAAATCTAGCTTTAATTGAAAATTGGCTAAGATACAATAAATTATCACTAAATTACAATAAAACAACATACCGTATTTTCTTGAATAGAAGCTGCCCTCGAATAGAAACCGCACAAATTGATTTTAAAACAACAATAGAAGCTGCAATGGACAAAACTGCTTCTTTATTGACACAAGAAAACAAAGCAAAAAAGCAGTTGTCAAATTGCAGTAGTGATTGGATAGTGCATAAAAACTTTTAGACAAAAAAGAGCCCAGATTTTTGTTGCTACTTAATAATTAACACTTCTTTCGTTTGGTTTTGTTAATTGCTTTACACAAATGCGACAGGAATAGCAGCTGTCGGATTAACGGTAAGGTAGCACATAATGGCCTTGTTTACGGTATGAGTGTTTTGCAAAAGAGACAATAGAATTACATCTGATTTACTGTTTCCATTTTTCTGTTGCTTATGGTAGATTATCTTGAATGCTCACTGGACACCAATTTGAAGACAAAAACGTTCATATAAAAAAAATAGAACCTGCCCTTAAATAGAAGCTGCCCTCAAATAGAAACCACACAATATGTTCAAAAATAAAAAATAATAGCCGCGGCTTCTATTCAATAAAATATGGTACTTATTGTTTACAAAAAAAGGTAAGATAGAAAACAGCAATTTTATTGTATCTATAAATAAGATAGAAATAAAACGTTCTGATCACTTAAAATACTTGGGAGTATATATTAATGACAAAATGAATTGGTCATATCATGTAAATCACTTAACACAACATTTACGAAAATCTATTGGTTTGATATGTGAAATTAGGCACTACGTTAATGAAAAAATCACAAGAATGTTATACAATGCTCTTGTCTATTCTCATCTTCAATATGGCATAACCAGTTGGGGTTTTGCTGATGCTTTTTACATGAAACTTCTAAATACTTTACATAACAATGTACTAAGAATCCTAGCTAACTGTGGTTATAGAACAAAATTATCTCCTGTCTAAAAAGCACAAAATATCTTTAAATTAGAAGACATACTGTACATAAGCTGGAAGTAGGTAAACTCATGTTCAAAATTATCAATAATGGAAAGCCACAACAATATAGAGTTTTATTTACTAAGTCTAGAGAAATTCAATCTCACAAATCCAAACTAATTCTGGAAAAAAAATCAATTCAATATGCAGGAGCAATATTGTGGAACAAAATACCTAATTCCATTAAATCTCTTTCTTTTACTTCTTTCAAAAAAGAATATAAAAAACAACTAATATTGAAATACTAATAGAATACTAAAGTGTTATTTCTTATATGTTGGATAAAAGATCAAAAATTTAATCTCATCTAGTTGGAATATGCACAAAAAGTCTCATAATTTTAGAATAAATTATTTTACTTTAGAATTATTGTATCAGTTGTATGCTTTCTTTCTTTGCTTTTATTTGTTTATAGTTTTTTTTTTTTTTTTTATAATCAGCATGTATACTTAAAGTACTACAGAAGCCACATGCAGACTTTTTAAATATAGTCTAGAGATGCATGGAGTTGCATGGAGCCTCCGTGTAGACTTCAAATACTACAGCCACATGGAGACCCTTTAAATATACTGTAGTCTACTGTAGTATAGGTCTCCATGTG
This sequence comes from Diplosoma virens, assembly GCA_963680785.1. Lineage (NCBI taxonomy): Eukaryota > Metazoa > Chordata > Ascidiacea > Aplousobranchia > Didemnidae > Diplosoma > Diplosoma virens. The sequence continues at coordinate 23,743,810 of OY796881.1, read as the reverse complement.
GTTGAAGTTGACACGGTGGCTCCATGCGTCTCTAGACTATATTTAAGGGGTCTCCATGCGGCTCCTGTAATATTTGAAGTTTATGTGGTGGCTCCATGCAGCTCCATGCATCTTTAGACTTTGATTAAAAGGTCTTGATGCAGCTCCTGTAGGCTAGTATTTAAAGTTTATGCGGTGGCTTCATGTTGCTCCATGCAACTCCATGCATCTTTAGACTTCGATTCTACATGCGGTTCCTGTAGTATTTGAAGTTCATCTTTAAACAATATTTTAAAGGTTTTTCTGTGGCTCCATGCATCTCTAGACTATATTTAAAGGGTCTCCATGTGGCTCCTGCAGTATTTGAAGTTTATATGGTGGCTCCATGTGGCTCCATGCAGCTCCATGCAGCTCCATGCAGCTCCATGCAGCTCCATGCGGCTCCTGTAGTACTTGCAGGTAACCCTTATATATAACTATATTTTCATATTTGAATTTTTTGTTAAGATAGGGTGTGATATCGTACAGATTTCACCAAAGTTAGCTCATTAGTATTAGATAATTTAGTGTGAAAAGGAGTTAGCATTTTCTTGGGCAGTGAACATCTACACTATATTAGAATATCTGTATTTGTTTTAGGCCTACCATAATGTATATCATTTTTTCAAATGATGATATATTTTGGACTTTCAAAATGTGTTTGTTTGTTTAAAGATAAACATATGTAAACATACCTGTTTGGTAGCAGAAAAAAGTAAAAGGCTAAAAATGTACAATCAGGATTGCAAACTAAAAAAAATAAGAATAAAATAAAGAACTTGAATTTGAACATCAACATTAAAATAATGCAACAGTTTTGTCTCTTTTTAAATATATTTTTTATTTCTTGATCAGATAAAATATTTCAATTTAGAAAGAATTAATTTGACAATATTTTTAAAATAGTGAGTTATTTTAATATAAATATTATAAAACAAAACATGGCCTAGTTTATTGAAGCTACATTTAATAATGCTTAATTTTAGCTTTTTCTTCATTTATTAAGCTTAAAAAATGATTGTTCTTGCAACAATAGGCTTGCTTTTTGTGGGTGCTGTTTCTTCAGATCAATTTACTCCAAGTCTAGGAGATACTGCACCAGGAAGTGTTTGGCCACAACCCCAAATTTTTGACTCTTCATCTGTAGTAAGTCAAGGTTGTGTACTATGATTATGTATGTTTATTTTTTTCATAAATATAAATTAAACAGCTGTCAAATACTTTTTGTCCTTTTTGGTTTTTTACTGCCAGTTTTATTATATTTTTTTCTATTTTTCTTTAACTTGTAAACATTACATGAAATACAAGAGTTATTCTAAATATTTTTATTACAGAGAATATTGTTAATGATAGTTAGACAAAAATCTTTTAAGTTATTTTAATTATAAAATTATTTTTTAGGTTACTTTTTCAATTTTAAATAAAAGATTAATTTGCTGTAGATGGAATTTAAAATTCTTTATCACCAGACAACTTTTTGTTTATTTTCTGTTTTAATGGTGACTGATTAATATAATCTCAATTTAACTCTTATTCTTGTAAAGTTATTGTGTTTAGAAAAAATGCACTTTAGGTCATGTTTCTTTACTTAGAGTAGTGGTTCTCAACCTTTTTTGTTGCAAGCTTCCTCTTGCTTATTCTAAATCTTTTCATTCCTCTCCAATCATAGTACATACTACTAGAATCAGTAGATGTCACACTTCATTCATAATTTTAATCATAACGATGTAGTGTATCCCCGTTAAAAGCAGTTCGTAGTTTTATAAGAGAATAAATGCGGCTCTTTGAGCGCTGTCTGCGATATACGTCCAATTTGTTATATGGCTCGATACATGTATCTTTTTCTCTTTTTTTTCTCTTTGTATTGACGTAATATGTTTTTGACTAACATCATTGTACTGGAAAATTCGCGTATATTCCACTTGATTCGCGTAACGAACTCTCCAGGGGTTTCTGGCTGAATCTTGAATTTACGAGAAAGTTTACGTCACGTGATTTTGTTTTCTATATAAAGCCGATGCGTAGCGAGAAATTATTATTATGATGATTATTATCGTTGTGAGATAATTTGAAGCGACTCGAGTGGCGGCTCGAGCGAAGGTGATTTGTTTGGCCACAGGAGGTGGACCGTTAGATTTTGTGTCGGTGGACAATTGTTGAATCTATTTTGTGCCAGTGGTTGGCAGTTTTGTTCTACAGAGGTAGAATTATTTGTGTTGATTGAGTCGAGTTATAGTGTTGATTTCGCTTTGCAGTTTGGCAAAGCGTGGAATAGAAGTTTCGTCGGACGTGATATTTTTGTAATACATCTGTTTTTATTAGAGACAAGGGTCTCTGTTTGTTGTGAGAAAGAATCTTCAACGAAATCAATCCGAGCTTTCGTTAACCAACTGTATAAACCGTCGGGCTCATAGCAAAACTACTTCTTGAGCCGGAATAAAATAAAATTTAGACACAGCTTTGTTTCAGCGCAGGTATTCGGGTTACCTAGCTCAACTGGTCCTTTGGGATTCCCGAACAAAGTTTGTGACAGTAGACAAAATAAGGAAACACAAATATTCTGAAATGCATTTACTGAGCTTTCAAATTAATGCAATACTATTCCTTGCTTCTTACCTAAAAGTGGCTGAATATGAAGTGCAGTCAGAGAGAGTGTATATCACAAGTGATCTTCAACATCAAGTTTATTTTTTGTTTGTTTTTAATTTTGCAAAAGAGAAGAAAATCCTGATGACACAAAGGGTATAAGAATGCAAAGAGCTTTTTCCCTTGATTTGGGTAAGACTTTTTCATGTTTTGATTGAACATTGTGGCATAAGTTTTTCTTGGCATTCTTACCCTGCAGTAGAATCATTAGTGAGCTTCAAAAAGTTGTCCTGGCATCCAGGGTTGTGGAGTTGAAAGATTTAAGATTTGACTCTGACTCCTAGAATTTCTAAGATGTCAACTCTGACTCCAGCTTCTAGAATTTCAAGGATTCTGACTCCCAACTTCGACTCCCTACACTGACTCCCTACACCGATTCCCAATAAGGGCAATAGCATTATGCATAGGCATATCATATTTCCAAAGGGGCAAACCGGGATGCTTGTAAATCCCTAAAAAATGGTTATCACTTCAAATCAGTCTCGGATTTCATGATTTTTGCTTAAAAAACAAGTGTTTCAAAAAAAAGGTGTTTGTTTGGAATCTGTCTCCAACTTGACATATTTTGCTCCTAAAAAGTAGTGTTCTATAAAAAAATTCTCACTTAATATCTGTTCTCAATTTCCTGCATTTTGTCCCCAAAAAGTATTGTTCTCTACAGAAATTGGATATTGGGCATCAGAATCGGATAAATATTCTGACTCTGACTCATTGTACTCTTAAGAGTCAGACTCCGAATCCTTTTTAAAACCTCTGACTCCAACTCTGCAACCCAAGCTTTTCAACAAGATATTTAAAAGAAAAAGTCAAGGTTATTATTAGTGGTTTCTAAAAAAATCTCTCAAACTTGGTTTAAAGAGGTGAAAGATATTTCATAATTTTATTCTTCTTGTGATCAGGCATGCCATTTAGTTTTGCATTAAGGAGTATGTCCAACTTTTCAAACACTGTGTAGTTTGTCACGCTCCACCTACTTAGTATCAGAATAACTACAAGATACTAGAGGCGAACCCTACGTGATTATCGCAGAAAATCACCAGCCTGTTGAAAGGAGTTTATGCGAGTGTTAAACTGGCGGGGCCTAGCGATTTAGAAGGACAGACAGGTATTATAATCTGAATTAATTATATTGAAGAAACGAAGACAAAAAGATTAAATAAAAATAAAAACAAGCGCCAAAATTATACACGAGATGCTACAATTTACCAATAGATTAAACACAAACAAATTACCTAACCGAATTTACAGAGCCGCAAAAGAATATAATGAATTTTATAAATTTTCCCGTTAACGCTTAATACCAACTTGCCGTCCCGACAGATACATTCATATACCAAAATATACACAGAATACGTTCATCATCTCGAATCCGCCTTTATATCTGCATCTACAATTGAATCTCTTAATAATCTCTTCTCGTTGCCGCTCCGTATATATACCTTTTTAACGACCACATGTGAAGGAACGCTTTACACCCGTTCTTTTTCAACAACGAGAATGGCCCAGATGGTAGGTGCTTTCACGTAGCCTGGGCTGTGAGTAAGTCTGTTCATTAATTTAAAATGAGACCGAAACCGAATTTACCAAAACGGAAGGGTATCCACCCATTCCGATGTTCAGTGTGGATCTGCTAATCGGCAAACGTCCTTTTTAGGACGGGGTAATGCTAGGATAAAACTGCCCTTTTCAGGGCACATTGCCAACAAGTTCCGAAGACCCACTATTCTTCAGCTGAACATCGAAGGCCTCACTGCAAGCAAGATGAACGTTCTTCATCACCTCGCTATGCAGTCTGAGGCACTCGTCATCCTACTGCAGGAGACTCACTGCACTGATGCAGAGAAATTGGTACTTCCAAACTACCAACTAGCTGGGTCTTCTTTAAGCAGGAAGCATGGCCTTGCCACGTTTGTCCACGAGCGACTGAGATACACGCTTTTGGACCAATCTCCACCGACATCGGAGATCGAGTGGTTGTGTGTGGACGTTGATGGCTATAAAATAGTCAACGTCTACAAACCACCGCCAACGCGACTGCGAACCCTGGATCTCCCAGTGTTTCCCCACCCCTGTCTTTACGCTGGCGATTTTAACTGTCGCCATGCTGACTGGGGCTACGACGACAACAGTCCGGACGGTGAGTGCTTGGCTGGATGGGCAAGTATTAATTGTCTTGCCCTCCTATATAATGCCAAGGACGCTGCCAGTTTTTATTCCGGCCGCTGGAACACTGGCACCAATCCAGATCTAGCTTTCGCTAGCGTAGGTCCAAACAGTCGCTTACCGGATAGACGTGTCCTTGACAAGTTCTCCAGATCACAACATCGACCTTCGCTTATTACACCACCAAGGTTTGCTATGGCAGTGCCAAGCATGCCTGTTAAGCGATGGAACTTCCGCAAGGCCAAATGAAGTCACTACATTGTTTGACGAATAAATTCGCAAAGACTTTGTTGCCGCCTGATTCACTTGATGTGGATGCGGCTTACTAGGACTTCTGTAACACCATTAAGAAAGCAGCCAAAAAGACTATCCCACGCGGGTATCGAAATAACTATATTCCGTGTTGGGATGCAGAGTGTGAATCCCTCTATAAAACCTTTCTGCAGTCTCCTCAGGGAGACGACTCAAGTTTGGCTGCTACAGCTCTGCTTGCCAAGCTTGACAGAAAGCGGAGGGATTGATGGTCCGAGGCAGTTCGGAACATTGACTTCTCACACTCTAGTCGAAAAGCGTGGAGTATTTTGAACAACCTTACTGGTAGGTCACGACACTCTCCTCGTCACTGTCCCATTTCAGCCAATGCTATTGCATCTCAGCTGGTTAAAAATGGGAAATACGAGGCTGTTGACCGCAAGTCATCTCGACTTGTCTTTCAAGAAGTGTTTGACCTTTGGAGGACCACAACACCAGACGCAGTAAATATCTCTGACAATTTTTCACAGAGAGAATTTCCTGCTGCCCTCCAACATTTTAAACCAGGTAAAGCTCCGGGTCCTGATTCCATCTGCCCCGAGCTTATACTCCATGCCGGAGCTGCTTTGAAGTCCTGGTTACGTGACTTCCTTTCTTTCTGTTTGCGCCGACTCAAAATTCCCAAGATCTGGAGAAGAGCGCTTGTGGTCGCGATTCCAAAACCAGGAAAGCCCGTGGGGGACCCAAAGAGTTATCGACCGATATCTCTGCTCTGTGTCCCCTACAAGATCCTCGAGAGGCTTATCTACGCCCGCGTTGAACCATTAGTCGATCCACTGCTCCCTAAAGAGCAGGCTGGGTTCCGACGCGGGAAGTCAACCGTAGATCAAGTTGTTCTGCTAACTCAGAACATCGAGGATTCTTTCGAGGCTAAAAAGAAGGCCGGTGCCGTATTTATCGATCTGACAGCTGCCTATGACACTGTCTGGCACCGTGGCCTTACCTGCAAGCTGCTGAGACTACTTCCGGATAAGCACGTGGTCAAAATGATCATGGAGCTTGTCCGAAATCGAAGTTTCACCCTTACCACCGGTGACAGCAAGCAAAGCAGGCTACGCCGTCTTAAAAACGGCATTCCTCAGGGATCGGTCTTGGCTCTCCTCCTATTTAACATCTATACGTACGATCTTCCTTCCATGATTTCCAGAAAGTTTGCTTATGCTGATGATCTAGCATTGTTGCATTCTTCTGGAAACTGGAAGGACTTGGAGGGGACTCTAAGTCAAGACATGTCCACACTTTCAGCGTATCTCCAGACTTGGAGGTTGAAGCTCAGTCACACTAAGACGGTGACGGCAGCCTTTCATTTAAATAACCGAGAGGCCAAGCGTGAGCTAAAGGTCTACAACAATGGTAGACTTTTACCGTTCTGTCCAACCCCTACTTATCTTGGGGTAAAACTGGACAGATCGGTCACGTTTCGTCACCATTTAGTGGCATTGCGCAAAAAACTATCCTCGCGCGTCACACTGCTGAGGCGACTCGTGGGCTGGGGATGAGGTGCTGGTGCTAAAACACTACGCATAGCCACCTTGTCTCTAGTCTACTCAACAGCTGAGTACTGTGCGCCAGTCTGGTGTCGCAGTGCTCACACTCGCCTCATCGACAGTGTCTTGAACGACGCCTTGTGCATAGTCACTGGATGCCTGCGTCCCACTCCAACGGACCACCTACCTATACTCTCAGGCATCCAGCCAGCTGAGCTTCGCCGAATGGGAGCGACACTCTCCTTGGCTTACCGTGGATCTCTGGACACCGATCATATCTTGCATGGTCTATTAAGTGGGTCCTCAGATACTCGCCAAGTGAGACTAAGATCCAGACGCCCGTTTGTGCCAGGTGCGCGGAATCTATTGGACAACCTTGCCCGACTTGGCATCCGCGCCTCTGAATGGACAAATCACAAATGGAACGCGGAGTACTGTGAAAATGCTTCCAGGCTCCGTGCTTTTGTGCCCGAGACCAGTGCCAGGCCTGTTGGGATGGGCTTACCCCGAGCAGCTAAGGGTTAAGCTCAACCGCCTGCGGACTGGTGTTGGGCGATTCCATTCGTCCATGCACAAATGGGGTCTCGCTCCTTCACCGAATTGCGAGTGCGGCGCCTCTGAGCAAACCGCAGACCATGTACTAACAGTGTGCCCTATACATCGGGCACCACATGGAGCACGCAGTCTGACGGTTTTGAATGAAGAAACTCGATGCTGGCTTAATGACATCACTGCCAGCATTTGACCCAGGCAGTGCAGCAGTCTGGGGTAGTTTTAAAAGGATAAACCCTCGGCCCCAGTCCTGTTTGTGTCTGGCCTGGAGTGGATACCCTTCAAACGACGACGACGACGACGAACAACGAGAACAAAGTCACTTCACCGCGTAAATTCGTAATCCAGACAGCTGTCCAGGGCAACAACGGCAAATAGTCACAAATAAATTCTAAATAATCGCGCCAACGTTAATGCGATTTACACAATTAATTTAAAAAGGTTACGATTTAAATAATTAATCGAAAAAGGTGTCGATTTAAACACTTAATTTAAAAAGGTGCAATGTCTTTATTTGATAAAATTAAAATCGTAGCGTGACATAGTTGTGCATTTCCCACTTTTCTTTTCCAGTTTGCCAATTTAGACTTGAAAGCTTTCGGTGCATCAACAAATGTAATGATGTTAGTGTCCTTGCCTTACATTTAAAGTTTTAGTTTGTTCAGTTGTTCAAATATGTCATGTAGGTCAGGGCTTCTCAAACTTTTTTGCTGTGCGACCCTGTTTTAAAAAATAAATTTTTGTGTGACCTTATTATGTGTAGGCAGTGTTGGATTCAAATTCAGGAGCCCGAGGCAAGGGTTTCCAAAAACTGATGTTCTCTAAAAAAGAAAAAGAGCATTAATCTTGTCTTTCACTTTTTTCTCCCGAAATCATGGTGATCTCTAAAGAAAAAAGGTCTTCACTTGGAATCCGGCTCTGATTTGCAATTTTCGTCTCCAAAATCAGGTGTTCTGTAAAAAACAAAGAAGTCTTCCTCTGATTAAGGCTTTACATATTATGTTAATTAAATGCCTTAAATGCCTACTAACCTTAAGCAACAATGGTACATTGACACTTTACCTTTTTCAGTTTTTGATTGTCAAATATTATTGTAAAAAGCCAATTTCAAAAGCACAAAAAGCTTATTTGTTTCGCGATCCCAAAATTTTGCGACTCACAGTTTGAGAAGCCCTGATATAGATAAGCCAGTTAGAGTATACATTATTTGATGCTAATTTAGTGGGTACGTGACAATTTGGCGAGGTCAACTTGGCGGGAGACAATTTGTCGGCGCAAATTTGTGGGCGAGCCAATTTGGCGGGAAAATAAATAAAAATGATTTACCTTCACTAGCGTTGAAGCGACAGCAAAAAAGTTTTGTTATGTCACAAAGGCAATTGAAAAGGTAATTGTAAATGTTCAGCTGATACGAGCGAAGATTTTAATTTAAAGTTGTTAAATGCGTTAAATTTAGCGATGTTTCTAGCCCAATATTTATCTATTTAAATTTACAATAGCTTAATTTCGAATATTTAAATTAAAAAAGGTACTTAAATAGTTAAATTTTCGAATCACGGTCGTTTAACACATATCTTTTACAAAAAAGTACAATAATGTAGCTTACTATAAAGACGACAGGTTAGAAGTTTTACGGGCGTACGAAGTTATGACGTCATAATAAGCATTTTACTATATCAAAACAAATCTATTCTGGTCGGCACGCATAAACAGTTTTATTATAACTATTTCTTTTTTTATAGTTCCAACAGTTCGTTTCGTCTATAGGGCTCGTCAGAAAGCAATCCAAAATTTGAAAAACAAATACAAAAAGTAAAGCTTAACAAAGCGATAAAAAGTCGGCAAAAGAACTTAAAACAAAAAAAAATTAGGGCAATTACGGCAGTGATTAAAATTGTCAAGAATCAAAACAGAAGATTAGATCAAGCCAAATAGCAAAGTTACAGAATTGTATATAAAGCGGTTACAAATTGTGTTTGATTAAATTTCAATGTGTAAAGTTTTTTTCCTTTGCTTACGCTGAAGTTTCCAAATAACGAACGAATTTATTGGAACAAACAGAGCGCCCTAAAAATGCCTTTAAAAAAATTAAAGATTTTTATTCGTTCTATTACTCTATTGTACAAACCTGATTGAATTTTTGTATCTTTTGTTTCGACTTGTTCTCGTTGTATTGTTAAACATTTTCTCATACCGGTAATCAGTGTTTTTCAGAAGTCGTAAATTGCACAGCTGCGATTAATGCAACGAAATTGTTCCAAGTTTCGGCAGGCGCGTGAATTTTGTGACATCACAAAAGATGGCGTTTATGGTCAGCACGTAGATAATAAATAAGCATGGCGACTTCAAATTTGCACAACAATAATTTTGTTCAGTTATACATGTATTACGAAAAGATTAAATACACATTTATCTCGCCGAATTTCGCCGTTTATCTGTACCCACAAACCTAGAATCATTAATCATGATATTAGCCATAATAAATTCAAATTTGGAAACAATAGCGTAAGCAACGGCAAAAAAATTTACACATTAAAATTTAATTTAAACAAATTGTAATCGCTTTAACTTTTTAATCACTGCCGTAATTTTCTTTTTGTTTTAAGTTCTTTTGCCGATTTTTATCGCTTTGTTAAGCTTTACTTTTTGTATTTGTTTTTCAAATTTTGGATTGCTTTCTGACGAGCCCTAATAGACGAAACGAACTGTTAGAACTATAAAAAAAGAAATAGTTATAATAAAACTGTTTATGCGTGCCGACCAGAATAGATTTGTTTTGATATAGTAAAATGCTTATTATGACGTCATAACTTCGTACGCCCGTAAAACTTCTAACCTGTCGTCTTTATAGTAAGCTACATTATTGTACTTTTTTGTAAAAGATATATGTTAAACGACCGTGATTCGAAAATTTAACTATTCAAGTACCTTTTTTTAATTTAAATATTCGAAATTAAGCTATTGTAAATTTAAATAGATAAATATTGGGCTAGAAACATCGCTAAATTTAACGCATTTAACAACTTTAAATTAAAATCTTCGCTCTTATCAGCTGAACATTTACAATTACCTTTTCAATTGCCTTTGTGACATAACAAAACTTTTTTGCTGTCGCTTCAACGCTAGTGAAGGTAAATCATTTTTATTTATTTTCCCGCCAAATTGGCTTGCCGACAAATTAGCTTGCCAACAAATTTGTCCCGCCAAATTGTCGCGTACCCGTGGATTTACTGCCAGATGGCAATGTTTTTACTGCCATATGGCAGTGTCTTGAATGCCATATGGCAATGCCTTGACTTTCATATGGCAGTGCCTACGCTGGAAATGGCAGTTTCTTTCTGCCAGATGGAATAGCTGTAACTGCAATGTGCCAATCAAAGTGTAAATGCCGTGAAATTTTTGAAACTTGCTTTGAAATTGCTATTGTTCATTAACGTCAATCATTGGTTGCTATTTTTATTAGGTTGTCACCACAATGATAAACGACATGTTATTAACTTTGTTAACGATAAATGCGCCTTCACTTTTTAGTCAAGTCAACTACTAATGGCAATGTCTGTATTGTCATGTGGCAATTTTTAATTGCCATATGGCAGTGTCTCCACTGTCACTGGTAGTTGCTGGCTGCTGAGTGCCATCATTTTCAGTGCAATGTGCTAGTCAAAGAGTTCCAAATCCAGTGAAATTTTGAAAGTTGCCGTGAAATTGCTATTGTTGTTCATCAATGTAAATCAATGATTACAATTTTTGTTAGTTTGTCACCACAATGATAAACGGCATGTTATTAGCCTTCTGAGCAATTAAATTGGGTTTACTTCTTAGATGAGTCAACTACTAATGGCAGTCGGTGCCTTTACTGCTATGTGCCAATCAAAAATTGACAAGTATCTGTGTACCGTAATTATTATTATTGTTATAAAGTAAACCATAAATTAGGCTTTTATTCACAAAAAATCAAAACCAAACATCTGAAAAGAAAACAACAATAGTATTTCAAATAAAACTAAGCGTTTGGAAATAGGAAAGCTAACAAGGTCGATTAAACAATACCAGATTATTATTTAAAGTTAAGAAGTTCACACAAGGCAGTACAGTGCATAAAAAAGAAGACAATGACAGGAATAAATAGGCAAGATAAACGTATAGACAAGGCAAGCATTAGAGCGGTTCGGATCGTGGTTAAATCATGACATTGTTGTTCATCAAAGTTACCAAATTTTGATTAGCCTGCTATAGTTTGTTATATGACAGCAAATATTACCCTTTATTTAGTAATTAAGGGCAATCAGCCATTAACCTTATCATTACGTTGTCACCACAACGTCAAACTGCAATTATTGATTTTTGCAACTACTATTAAATATATCATTGAACTGCATTTTGCTTTACCGTTCTTATCAGCTGAACAATTACAATTGCCTTTTCAATTTCCTTTGTGACATAACAAAACTTTTTTGCTGTCGCTTCAACGCTAGTGAAGGTAAATCATTTTTATCTATTTTCCCACCAAATTGGCTCGCAGGCAAATTGGCTTGCCGACAAATTTGTCCCAACAAATTGTCTCCTGCCAAATTGGTCCCGCCAAATTGTCTTGCTTCGTTAGTACCCTGGGGTGGTTGAACACCCCACAAAAAACTTTTTTATTATAATTTTGAGTTGGCAATTTTCTGTGATTGACCTGATCTGATATAAAAGTATTCTTCAGTATCAGTAAATGGAAATTTTTTTACTTATTGGTAACTATAAAACTTACAACAGAAGCTGAATAAACATTATGTAATGATAAGCAAATAGGACATGAATTTTAAGATTGAAGTCTTCAAACACCCCAGGGTACCAACAGTGTTTCAAACTGTGAGGGTACTAATGCAGGGTGAAATACAAATGCTACATAAAAACTTTGCTTTCAAGACAATTCTTTGCAGCAATTGCGATGTGCTCACGTTTTACAACCTTTGCATTTGATCTAAAAATGACTGTAATAATATATATGTCGTTGTCAGTGAAGGATGTGAAGCAGCAGTGACTGCAAGAACAAGGTTGAGATGGAAGAAATCAGAGATTGTGGAGAGATACTGTTTGGAAAGATTCTCTTAGCAGATGAAAGGAAAGGTATGAGGTGTGAAAAAAAAGAAACCGGACTGTTCAGCAAGCCACTTGCTCGCTGTGAACCTTCTTAGCTCTATTGTGTTGCAATTTTTTTAACATAAGTCATTCCGTTTTTGTGTTTTAGGCTTTTATGTAACATAGTGTTGATAGTCTTTGTTACAATATTGTTACTTTGTATCGCGTTTGTTTGTACTCCGTGGCTATTGGTTGTTATGAAACTGTTAGTAGCTTGAGAATGGAATAATAAGTCAACTTGAAGTTTTTGGTGAAACTGAGGAAGACCCCAAATGAGTGTTTTAAATTTCTTAAAAGGTTTATGGTGAAGATTTTCTTAGAGGTTTATGCTGATGTCGAGGATGCAAATCTTTGAATGGCACAAACGTTTTGAGAAAGGCTGTAAATAAGTGGAGGATGATTGCAAGACGGGACGACCTTCCACAACAAGGACACAAGGCTTGATTAATGTTTCTGCAATGGTGTGGGGCTTTTTCTGTTTAGTAATTTTAAGAGCTACTACAGATAAAGCTTCAACAATCTTGCAGTTTCTTTTAAAAAATTCTCCTGAAGTATCCAGTCTTCGTTGCCTCATTTAAAATAGGTTTCATCTTTATCTTTGTTTTGTGAGTGGATGTTATTCAGGAACTTCGGCTGGCTTCATTGAATTATTACTGAGTACATTATTACAAAATATGCATGTGATTTTCTTTATTGCCAAGTTGCAAACCACTATAGAAGTAAAACCATACTGCATATTAGATTTATCATACTTTCGCTTTTTATCACTTATTTCAATTAATAGTCAGCTTGGCTAAACAGTGACCACTGGAATCTGTAATGTTAAGCAACAAATTACCTTTATTAATGTACAAACAATAATAAATTTAATGCCTACAGATCCACCTAAAAATGTTAAATAACTATTAAATCACTATTCTTTAACTAGGGCTGCTCAGTCTTCCACGTTTGATTGTTAAATTACTTCATTGTTACACATGTATAGGCAGGGTTACCATTTCATGCTTATTTCTAAGATTTGTGCTTATTTTTAAATATTGTCTTAAAAAACTTTAAATGTGCTTATTTTCATGGGCGCCGGAAGTGTGGGGACAATTGCCTGTGCTAAATATTTTTGAGACGAAAATGGAGATTTGGGACACTGATTGAAAATGATGACCTTTTTTTGTTTTTATGGAGATCACTATGTTTTTGAGAAGAAAATAGAGATTTTGGACACTGATTGAAAACAATGATTTGTTTGGAGGGAGAGGGACAAAAATAGAGATCTGGCTGTGCTTATTATTTGGTCAATTTGAATGGTAACCCTGTGTATAGGTCCTTGAAGAAAGAACTATTATGTGATAAAATATGAAAATTTGCAACTCAACCTCAGAGTCTCGTTGTGTAACTGTTACATAAGAATAGAGAAGTAACATTAATCAAAAATTTCAAAAGGTAGCTCCAACGAAAAAATTAAACTGAATTGGTTTGATAGAACATAACAGTTTTAAATCCACAAATTCCTCCCCTAAAGTCATGAAATTTCTCCCCAGTTGAAAACCACTGACTTAAAGTGTCAACAGCTAGTCCTGAATTACTGTCATTATTTGATGTTAGGCATGCCAGCTAAAAATCTTTGATAATCAATGCTCCACCAAAATACAATTCTGCATTATTTTTTAATAAACTTGGAAATTTTTTTTGACTTTTTAAAGTTAACAAACACAAGTGCTTAAACAAAAAGATGTTTTTACCATGCTGAAAACATTAAAAATCATTTTTAAAAATAAGATTTTTACAAAATAAAACACAAGTTTTCATCGTAATATCTTTAGCAATTTATAAAATTACTGTACGAAAAATCTAAAAAAAACTTTACAGCAATATCTTGGCATCTTCAAAAGCTTTTTTAAATATTTATTAGATAGTGCCCCGACAGTACTTTCTTTCAAAGGGATGAGTAGATAAAATAGAATTTGTTAGTAGTTTACATCAAGTGCATTGTTTTGTGGTTTCAGATACCACATGCAATAGAAAAATGCACAATTATATGTTGATAAGGCTTATCATAAAGCAGTTTGCGTAACAATTTCTTCTGCTTTTAACTTAAGTTATCATTATTTTGTATAATGTAGCATCATGTTGAATGCTGCATATGCTATGTATGCAGTTTGATTTTTTATGGTTACTAAATTTTAATTTTACTAATTTTATTAAGATATATTTAACTAGAAAACTTAGCTGCTTTTTGTTTTCTTCTAGACATACACTGTGGCTTTTCAATCATTCAACTTTGTCCCTACTTCTCTATCATATTCATGCTCAACGCTTTTGGAAGCATTTAAACGATATATGCATATTATTAATCAAAGAGGGGCCCATCTCGATTTAAAATTCAGGTAAAGTTTGATTTAAAAAAATTATTTGTTTTACCAGTTAATGAAATAATAAATCTATATTTGAGCATTTTTCTGGTTCGTATGATTTGATATGTTAAAAACACTAGATTAGATTACAGTTTGTAGTTTATTACTCACCATCTGATTTGATGCTTAATAAATAAAATAATTTCTTAAATTGTTTTTTTTGCAGGCCAAAAAATAATCTTCTGATTAAACAGCTTGATGTCACTTTACAAACTAAATGTGAAGATTATCCTAAACTTGGAATGAATGAAAGATGTAAGAATAATTACTTCTTTGTTAAAAATACCGGTGTTGTGCGCGTCAACAAAAAATTTTGACGACGTCAACGTCAACATCGACACCAGAAAATCTTAACGGCGTTAGCTTATGCGTAAACGCCAACAAAATTTGTCAACTTTAGCGTCAATTCCATAAAATTCAAGTAAGAAAAATTATTATGACGTAGGTAAATTTTATGACTTCTCGTGGTCTTCGAACCCAAACTGTTTAATTCTTCTACAAAATCGAAATAGAACGAATTTCAGTCCAGCAAATAGCAATGCATGAATGTAACAAAATTAATTATTTTATTCTTGCGCAAAAAAATAACAATAAAAAATATTTATCACTTAGGATATTTTTATCTTAAAAAATTTTTTTCCTGTGGGGAAAAAGGTACTTTACAGAGGCACAAGAAGTAATAGAAGTAATAAAAATAAACATTTGAATTTTTCATTTCAGAAACTCTTTAAGATGAGAATTTTTGAAGAATTTTTGAAACTTTTTAAAAAATTTTTCTTTAAAATGCTTCGATAGAGTTTATACAAGATTTTTTTCGGGACTTTTCTAAAGGCCATCCTTCAATTTTTTTTGTATCTTCGGCACCGGTTTGATTTTTTTGGACGTTATTGATTGAAATTGTAACAGTTTATATCATAAGTATGAAACAATAATTACAATAACTAGATTATAAAATAAATTAAAAGCTATTGAAAGCGAAAAATTATACGAAAGAGCGATGCAAAAATTTTTTACATGACGGGCGTAGAGAATTTAAACAACCATTCGATAAAATTTCAACAATTCTAAAGGTTTTAAAAATTATTCTTTTTAAGTGTAAACAAGAATTGATTTTGATATTTACGTTCAATTCCGGACCAATTCTTACTATTGCTGCGAAAAAGAATTTTGATTAGACCTGTATATTATTACAATCCGCGAGTCAACCAAGGTTTTCTTTTTAACTGCTTTTCCTTTCTTGTAGCGCGCGTCTGCGAGGGGCGTGTGCATTCACTATATCAGTAAACAATTGGATAAACTTTTCAAATTGCGCATGTGAGCGAGTTTCTGAAATAAGTAAATTGTTGAGGTTTGCGTTCAAGTTCTCGCAGAACGCATCAAGAGAGAAATTACTTGTATCGCGAATATAAAATGTTTCTGTTAATTTTTTTCAATTTTTTGATCTGGAGATATATGAAGGTAGGAAAATGATCAGAAATATCACTTAAAGCGATGCCACTAATAGCCGACGAATGACAACAGTTGGTGTAGATATGATCTAGAACAGAAGTGTTTTCGAGTTATTAAAGATTCTCGTTGGTTTGTTAATTGTACACTTAATTGAATATCCCACAAGGTATAGATTTTTATTACGCGATTATTAGTCACTTGTAAGAAGTCAATATTAAAATCACTCAGAATATAAAATTCAGATTTATTATTACTTAAATTACAAAACATGGTCCTACTGAAAAGTTCAAATTGATTACAATGTTTACAGGATGACGATAAATAACACCAATTAATATAGAATTTTTGTCAGTATCAACTTGTATCCAGATATTTTCGACAAAGTTCAAATTTAGGTCATGTTCCGGTTTGACTACATATACGACAACGAATTTTTTATGTAAAAACCAACCCCTCCTGCTTTTGTAAGACTATCGGCATGAATAAAATTATACCCTGCAATGTTAATATTGTTATATATTGTGTCATTTTGTAATTTAGTTTCAGTTATAGCTATGACATCTGGTAATTTACGAAATTGCGAAATTTAATGTGTAAGTTTATTGATATTTTTTTGCAAGCTACAGATATTAAAAGTGTATGAAAAATAAATCATTTGTATTCTTGCGATTGAGGATTTGACTATTGAGAGAAATTGTGTCATAATAATTGCAATTTAAAATAAGGAATTTTCATCAAAGATTTTACTAGTACTGTCAGATAGGGATTCGATACCATCAACCACTGAGCTCGACGTGGAAACTTGATTACCAAACTGTTCATTGCAATCGCAAAGCATTGAGCACTTGTGGCATGTCCCGCAGATCACGTAGGTTAGTAACTACGTGATCTGCGGGACGCGCTGATGAAGATCACAACAGAAATTGCATAAAAAAGTAATGTTCGAATGTTTATGTGAGGTAGCCATTATAAATAGTCAAAAAAGAACGCATTATTAAAATTTATACAAAAAAAATCAATGAGAAGGAAGATTGACATCTTTGCTTGAGCACGCATCATTTAAACCATCGGAATTGAACAGTAACGGTTGGTAGTTCAGTTTAGAAATGTTAGTATCGACATTGTGTTTAAATAAATCATCAGGTGTACTTACAACCAACCATGGACCGGTTCCAAGATCTTTTTCATTGACACCAATTAAATCTTCTTTTTTCGTTGATTTCTTCATTCTTATATTCCCATTATTAGTGTGACACAAAACAAATTTACTGTTGCATTCTTTCTTTACATATTACAGAAGCTTAGATCTCAAAGGAGTTAAATTTTCCGAAATGAAGGCATTTGAAAATTTTTGACTGTTCTGGAGTTTTGATTTCGAACAAAATTTTATTTCTTTTCTTGTATGCCACAAAGCGCACAATAACAGATCTTGGTTTCTCCGAGTTAAAGTCTTTTTTTACCCAGTCTGTGTGCTCTCTAAATATCACTACTTTGCAAATTGACATTGAGACATTTAGCTACTTTCAAAATTATTTCTTCTCCATCGTCAATGGTTTCCTTATTTTCTGGAACATTATGAATTCTTAAATTTTCACGGCGGCCACATTGTTCTAAAGAATCTAATTTATACAATGTTAAATTAGCTGGAGCATTTTCAATTTCGAGGCGCTTTAATTTAGAGTTGCTTCTTTCTAATTGTGTCTTTAGCATTTTAATTTCTTCTACCATTGTTTTTACTATATCATTAATCTCATACAATTGTTTTCTATCATCTTCATTAAAACTTTTTTCATGATCGTCACTACTAGCTCTAATTGACTTGCTACTTTGTTTTGAACGTGTCATACTTTATGTTATACTTTATGTTGCACAGCAGAAAAAAAAACACGTCCGCTCGATTTGACTGTGACTGATGACTGGTGAATGATGACTATATAGCCAAGTAAATCATGGGCTTAAGTTATTTTTGCCAAAAATTTACAAAAATTTTCGAGTTATTAGTAATTGTGCTATTACTAGACTAATTTTTTTTAGATGTACTTATTGTAAAGGACACTGCTAGTTTGATTGCTGAATCTATTTGGGGAATTTTAAGAGGTATCGTTGATTCCTTTAAATCTTATTACAATACTTACAATACTTTTCATGCTTTGCTTAATGTACATTGCATATATTTAATAATGTTACTAAGCATGAATAAAATATCATCATCATCATCATCATCATCATCATCATCATCAATAAAATGGCAAACTTTAGCAATTTTTAAAGTTTAATCATGCAGTTACCATAATTAAATTGATCTAATATGGTCTTTTTCACTTCTATGGTATTTAGGATTGGAAACATTTTCTCAGCTTTTGTGGGAAAACAATGGAGAAGTAGGTGCTACAGATATAGTTTTGTTGATTTACTTTTCTGGTCACTCTATTTTGTGCAGATTGTCATGAATGCGACGTCAATTACAGACTTTCCTCGATATTCCCATCGTGGGATATTACTAGATACAGCTCGTCATTATCATCCAGTCAATGTAATCCTTGAAAACTTGGTATGTGAATATGTCCTGTTTCTGTAGATGATGCTTAAACATTTACTTTAAATAAAACTTGTTTAACAGGATGCAATGGCATACAATAAATTCAATGTGTTTCATTGGCATATCGTTGATGATCAGTCTTTTCCATATGTCAGCCAAGCATATCCTAATTTAAGTATCAAGGTACTTTTAGTTTTGACTATTTAATGGGTTTATTAATTTTTTTGCTTAAAGTTGCGGTAAGCGTTTATTTATTTATATTTGTCTTTTCAATCAGGGTACTTTAAAACCTGAAGCTTGTATATCTTATGCACTCAACAAGTCTTTTTTTGTAGTAGCTTTATTTAGTAGTTTTATGTTCATGATTTAAAAAGAACACGTGCACTGCCCATATTCACACATGTCTTTGTTTAAAAGAAAAATTAAACGAGACTATTTAAAAACCAATTTTTTTGTTCGCAAACCACAATAGCTTTGCTTTTGTAAGAAAAATATTATAATGGTCACTCAAATTAGTTTACTATTTTGCCTATTTGTGTGAGGCCACTTTAGGCACACTGCTTCTAGAAGTATCAACAGTTCTTTTATTTGGTTACTGCCAGGATTTAATTGTTCTTGTGCCATTTCTGATCTAATTTTTCTTATCTGCTAAAATTTTTCAGTTTTTAAATAAATGTAAATCTGTGATTCCATAAAAGGCTCTTTGGCCACCGACTGTTTTATAATTTTCCAGGGTGCCTTTACTCCTTTGACTCATATATACACTCCTGAAGACGTTGCTGAAGTGATTGAATACGCTCGACTTCGTGGCATTCGCGTTATACCAGAATTCGACAGCCCAGGTCATTCAACATCATGGGGGTTGGGTCAACCCGGTCTTCTCACCCCTTGCTACAAAGGTGTATCTATGCTTTTATAAATTACACCAATAGTTTTTGGAATCTTTTAGGGCAAATTTATCTTTTTAATCGATGTTGCTTGCGTGTCGTGTCGCGAACTGGGCAGCAAATTCACCAATACACCATTTTGCAATCGTTTGATTACTTGATGCCATATTCATTGGTTAGTTGTTATCAGAAAAAACTAGGGATTATACATCGTTGTTTTATGACCATGCAAGTTATAAAGTCACGGTGACGAAAATGCTTGGAAAAGAAATTATATCACCTGAGCAGGGTGGGGTTTCGTCTGACGTCATGTACTGACACGTCAGACGTTAGTTACTTAAGTTGATGCTTTGTTTTTTTTGTCGTTATATGGGTTTTCAAACCTGAAATAAAATATAATAAAATAGCAATGATAAATTGAAATACTTTTTAACATACAGAGGCTTATCGTGTCTGCATACAGTCGATTTCAAATATCTCGCAATGTTTGCTTGATGTATTTTGATTTGATTTCAGATATTTGATTTCAAATATCTCGCTACGTTTGCTTGATTGTAATTTGAACCATAGCTTGTGGCTGCAACGCTTGATTCAAGTCACAGCTTATTAGGTTATATTCCGGCCGAATCATCAATTTCGAGCTTTGTTTAGCTGGGAAACCAGACGGAACGTTTGGACCAATCAATCCAATTCTCAATACAACTTACAGCTTCATTCAGGGATTGTTCACGGAGTTACGCGGAGTTTTTCGGGACCAATATATTCACCTCGGTGGCGATGAAGTTAGCTTTACATGTTGGTGAGTGGGTTTCTGTTTAAATAGGCTACAAAATTGTCTGGTTTTAATTGATCGAATCAAATTTGTTTTTATAATAATAATATCAATCCGTATTCGGCAAACTCAAATTTTTCGTGCACAAGGCTTGATTTATAGATTTATGAAAATATTGTAATGAAAACAAAAACCCAACAAAGTATTCGTTCGTTGGTCTCTTAAATTCTTTTCAATTGAAATGTAACAAACTCTTCTAAAATTTTAAATATTATTATAATTGAATTTCATTTCAGTAGTTGCGTAATGAAGCTTTTTTGAAGATTTGACAATAATTACCCTTACCGTCCGGTGTAGATGTGTCGAAAAACTTATGTCGAGAATAAAGTGTTTGCACCACCCTGGTTGCACAATTAACTCAATACCCCGCAGTTCGATTACCATTGCCATGAAAAAGTCACATGTTCTTAAACACAGCGTTCTTGCTTGATATCGACCTCTTGACTGAAATAGAAAGCTAGCGAGTCGCTTCATGAACGGAAGTATCTCTGTTTACTTTGAGAATCATAAGTTCGAACAAGCGACTTTTAAACCAGCGCCGGTTGTCACCTATTACTCATTGATTTTTTTCAGGCAGTCAAACCCGAATATAACCGATTTTATGAAGCAAATGAACATAACTGGAAATTACGATGAACTCGAAGCTATTTACATACAAAAAGTTCTTAACATATCGAAAGACATTGGATTCAGTTATGTTACTTGGCAAGAAGTCTTTGATAATGGTGTAGTGGTGCGTAGCAATTTAAAGTAGATAACTGAAAATTGAATTGTGTGAATGCTGAAGCACGAATTGTTTTTGAAGTGATGGAAGTTTGTGTGTTTGACCTTGTGGTTTTTGTAGTCGTTTTTTACCGCCCTTCTTTTAAGTATCAGTCGTTTTTTCAAGCTCCCACAAGTTTTAAACCGAGCTTGCTTTGAGTTTCGTTTTTTTTTGCTTGTATTATAATTTCTGCTTTCTTATAAAAAATGTTTAACATAAATAAAGCAGCTATGAAGTGACTAAGGTCATTTGTTAATGCGGTAAGAAATTGCTCACACGTAGAATTTTGTACAAGCCTTCATTTTTAGTTAACTTTGTCTTATCTTTTTGCTTGTTTGCTACACACTTGGGCATTGTTAATTTAATTAATATGCTCAACAGCATCGTTGGATTTATGGCTTGCAGACACAAGCTTTCTACAATACTTTTGCCGTGCTTTTAGATATGCTTACTTACTGCTTAAGGTTTAACAAAAAACGAAACTATTTCGTTCATGTTTAATTGTGAAGATAATTAAAGAGGATTGTTAAATATTATCTTACAAAATCCTAAAGATCGATTTTAACTTTTTAATACAATCATTGCGCAGCGACAGATTTCTAAGTTTGAAGAATGTCTTGCTTTGTGCAGGGATAGACAGTGACTAGTAATCGTCGTTTTTGCTTTCAATACAAAGGGTTAGATTCTTGTTCACATCAAATAAAAATTCAACTGAAAAAAAATCTTAAAGAGTTCGTTATGCCCAGAAGCATGCAATTGCAGAATATGGAAAAAAATAGTGTAATATTGCCTTAAGTTTGACAATACCTTTTGGCTTCTATGTATTGCGTAAATTCAGTATCTTTACTACGATTTTAGCACTTTTATTCATTTTTTTAGCTTAAAGACGATACAGTGATTGGAGTTTGGAAAGGTTCTCCCGAACTTGAACTTGCGAAAGTAACAGCTAAAGGCTATCGAGCAATTATCTCGTCTCCTTGGTATCTAAATATAATTTCGTATGGAGAGGACTGGCTTAAGTATTACAATTATGAACCATCCAATTTCGACGGTAATAATTTTATCCACTAGATAACTGTTTTTCATGTAATTTTTTTATATTCTTCCTAATATATCTGCGGTTACCTGAAACATATGCTGCAGCATAGTATAAATTAGCAATGTTTTGGAACTTTGGTTCGGTTGACCGTATCTTTTACACCTACCTAATAGAAAACAATTTAATGTTACATTATTAGGGTCTTCCCATCCACCAATTTGGAAATCTTTCGTTGAAAAATTTCTCTATTTAAAGACCCCGATAGTAATAGAACGTTGAGATGAATTAAAAAAAAATTTTTGGCAAAGAAAAGTGGTCCGGTATTTTTATGTATGAGGATTAGGGTTAGATGCAAGAGGTTGGTTTGGTTCTTTATGCACCAACTTTATCCGTTAAGTCGTTGCGGTTGGAAAATGATAAAAGTTAGTTTGGGTGAGGGGTGAAGTAGAGGTTTGTGGTTGGAGAAGAGGGAGAAAGCTGAGGTGGATAAGTAGAAGTCAGTTGAGGGCGGTTAGAAAGAATAAAAAGGTATTAAAGAAGGGGTAAAGTGATTTTTAGAAGTGCTCATTTTAAGAGACGACTAAGAGTTGGATAAAGGGTGAACTCAACAAAAGACGCAAGCCCAAGAGTGTTTTTGAGATATTTTTCTAAAGGCGTGGATGGAAAGACCACAGCAAGAGCGATGCACCCAAAGAGAACAGGTTGGACATTGTAGTGATCTGTTTTCCCAGGTACTCTTGACGGGTACGGACAAAGCAGAAGTTTTTTTGGGACCAAGCTTCGGGTGAATGTTGCCGCTAATGAGTAGGAGTGTGAGGGTGAGTAGAAGCAACAGAACAGATTTATAGAAAAGTGGAGGAGAATTTGGGATAAAGGGGTGTTTTTAAAAGACTAGAGGGGTTATCAAGAGTGGTTGATTGATAGGCCAAGAAAAGGGGCGATCAATTAGGGTTAAGATTGCTGTCCATTTGTGACCACTTAGAGAACAGTAGGTGTAAAAAATGAGGACAGATGTCCATATGGTGCCGTCCGAGGATGTGACCTTTAGAGAATCGACAAGCCATTTTGACCCATTTCCAATGCAGAAAAGGGGACTGCACCACCACAATAAAGTGGCTTGTCGCTGGTGCTGAATATGTTTTGCATGGATTAATTATTTGCTATAAAAGCTCCTTTTGGTGTTGAGCTTAGCTGGCAGTGCTGATTGATTTATTTGTTACAGGAACAGATTACCAGAAGTCGCTTGTAGTTGGCGGAGAAGCTTGCATGTGGAGTGAGTGGGTGGACGGAACTAATCTCTTGCCGAGACTTTGGTAAAAGCTTGTTTGGTGTAAACGATCACACCGAGTGTTTACACTGAGCGTACTGTGTTCTTAGTTTAGGTTTGAATCAAAAGAGAGTGCGAGGGTCAAAAATGTTTTACTTTTTTAATGCTTCCATTATTTTATTTGATAAATACATTAAATATAGTATTATTCTAATCTTGGATCATGTCAAATAAAAAAACAACTTTAATGTTTAATCTTCAATGCAACGATTGTCGCAGGCCCCGCGCCAGCGCCGTCGCCGAGCGATTGTGGAGCGCTAAGGAAGTGAACGACACGGACAAAGCAACTCCCCGACTTCACCAGCACAGGTGTAATCTCATCCTGTAAGTTCTTAGTTTTTTTAAAACTGCTGCACAAGCAATTGCTTGTAATAAATTACCTTGTGACCTCATTAAGCTTAATATTTTGTCAAGCGCATTCAAAACTTTTTAATGACGTATTGCATTGAGATCACTTTCAGTTTATTTAAATCAGTTTATCATCTACTCGCGCCATTCTGTTGTGTCCTAGGGAAAGACACTTTACAGCACTTTCCCCTGCTTGGTGGTTTTGGCAGGCAGTTCCAAATTAAAGTCATATCTCTATTAAATTTCAAGCAGACCGCAATATCTTGACATCTCCGGAAGCAGGTCGGGATAATTGCTTACCATATGTATTAGCGCCTTAATTGTTCTTTATCACGTGAAAGTTAACATAACTCACTATGGTTTTGATCACTTATTGCCCAACTGCTCTTGCTTTCGAATAATTTTTAGACTAATCGGGTCGAAGACTGTTCCAACCATTGGTAATTGTTGATTCAATCTAAACCGTTTATTTATTTGTTTATTGCTTCATATATGGAAAAAAGGTTAAAAAATTGAGAGCAATGTTAGTATTTTGAGGCAAGAAATAATTTGTAAATCAACGCACGATAGTTTTAACTTGATCCCAAAAAGAATTTCCTTTTACGTGTTTTTCAAGTTGAAATGTATTTCCTGTTAATTGAGTTTGTGCTGCAGGAGGGGAATACCCGCTGAGCCTACGCGTCTCGGCTATTGCGTTCACGATTGGAGGAATTATTGATGTCGTCAAGTGAAGTCGAAATAATTCACGTTGATTTTTTATCGCGTAAATCCTTAGTTTTGGTCCTTGAAAACTATTGATTAAGTCCGATTAGTCATTGTTAAAACCTATCCGTTTCTTTAAGCATGATAGCTGATTTTTTCTGCTTGGATATATCAAAGTAGTGTTGATTTTTCAACTAAAGCAAAATCCTCACTCAACAAAATTCATCGTTGCAAATCACGTGCCCCGTAATTGATTGTAAGTATTATTATTGGTTTTTAAAAATAAGATGATGAAACATTATAAAAAATCAGTCATTAGCTTAATTTTGGGATGGTTATTTTCAATGTGGTTTTATGCTTAATCTTAAACAATCACCGTTATCCGATCGTCGCTCTTTTCCTAAGATGGCCAGTGGTTATGCAGTTTTAATATATCCTTGATTTTTAAACATGTGTGAGGTATTAGCTATAGGCCCAAATCAAAATTAAAATCTGTATTCACCCTGCACTTGTATTAGTGCTTAATTACAGGAAAAATAACAATAATCATGTTGAACAGTTACATTTGACATTTGAAATATGCACTTGTGTTTTATGCATTTTTCGTTTTTAATTGATTTAATCTCTGTGTTTAGATTCGCGCAGTTGATTTTTTAACGTATACCTATCATTTTAGTTATTGTTTCCTGAAATTTACTTTGTTCTAATTTCATTTTGGATTTAATAAAGTAAATTTGCGTCAAACAAGTTTTTTTAGTATTTGAAGTGTCATAACATAAATTGAGAACTTAATTGCAATTGCTGTCCACATGTAAGCATAATGGTCAGGGAAAGTCCAGTTCCGAGCTGGAGTTGTCATGCGACGCACAGTTGAAAAACTACTGAAAGAGTATAATTGTCCAAATATCCGGCATTATTACCGGGAGCTTGGACTTGCTCTGACCGAGCCTAAATTGGTTGAAGTTCCTCTATTTTTAGATATTTCCAAATCAATATTAATATTTATAAAATATATTTATGATAAGAGCCGCTGTGGTGTAGTGGTTTTTATTCTGGAAATCAAAGCACAAACCCTGATTTGGCATGAGTTCTTTCGACAAATAGCACTGATGCTTACTACTTAAGTTTTCAACTCTTATGACAAGAACGGTGTAAGCATAGTTTTTCAGTTCAAATGAATTCACTCTCTGCTAGGTTTCTAGTTGCTGGAAATTTATAAATCGTTTAATTTATAATATATTTTGGCTTTTTCATTAATGTTAGGAACTCAAAATTTTCGTAGAGTTAGAAGTTTGTATAGCAAATTCGATTTTATCAGCAGATCTATTGTTAACAGGGATGGGGAGCCAGCCTTATTTAGGTTAGGCTCCGGCTCCAGCTCCAGCTCCAAATTGATAATACATATACTGTATAAATATTGGCCATTAAGGATAACTAGATGATATATCGATCATCAAAAATTTACTAACTTGCACTTTGCTACAACCCTAAAATTAATTACATATTATCCAAGGGCTTAATATTACCTAAAGATCCAATGGGTAGAATTATATATTATCCAAAGATCCTATCAATTATATATCTCAAACAAAAGAAAACTCATTATATCCAATACATTTACATACAAATAAAATTGTCCAAACAATCATTACCGCAAATGTCAATGCCCACTAGCAATTATGGTACGCACTGACCAAAGGCCATAGAGGAGAGCTGATTCAATAACTGAAATCACATCACATTAAACACAAATACTTAACACGTCGACCACCCAATCAAACACAACAGCCTATTTCACCGGACATCGCCGCTTCAGCAGACTTGCTTAATTGCACTAGCTGGAAGACCATCACACCAGATCAGATCATTTATTGTTGCTCACCGCCCTCAGTATACAATGCAAGACCAAAACAACTCCATCTCACTAAACAACTGGGGTAAAATTTGCCTATGGTGGAATTTACCGTTCATCCCTGATACACCTAGTGTCACTTTCCATCAAATACCTCACAAACATGTACAACACTTCCCAAACACTAACACAATATTACATCTTGGAAAAGGTGCTCAATCATTTCCATTTTAAAACCAAAAAAGGAGTACAACATTGGCGCAAGCTACCGTTCCAAATCACTTTTATCACTCATTGCCAAAGCACTAGAGAAAGCGCTATTACCTTGAATAACAGAAAACATTCCAGTTATTTCTCATAAATTTGGATTCAAATATAAACACTCAACATAAGCCGATGACATAATAATCACAGCATCTAACACTAATCACCATTTAAGGCCAGCAACTCATTTAGCAATATTTTTACAAATTATTATAATATTATACTTTTTACGCCAGACCCAGCTGAATATAGCAACTCTATCTCTTAAATTAAACAATCAAACACTACCAACAACAAAACACCCAAAAACTCTTGGAATTACTTTTGACCCAAAACTAACATTTTCACAATTCATAAATCTCACCGTTATTAAAGCAAAACAAACGCTTAACATTATTATTAAGTCATCTAAGATATTGTATCACCAGCTGGTGCTTTGGAAATCGCACAAAAATCAATCAACTTCAACGTATTTGTAATAAATTTATTCGAGCCATGTATCGAATAAAACGGAGAGGCTGTGTAAAAAATGTTATAATCAAAAACGAGCTTTTAAATATTCAGCATCAGCAGTTGTATGAAAGTGAAATTGCAATTTTAATGTATAAATTTCAAAAACGCACTCTTCCTATTCCAATTCAACAACTATTTCAGCTTAAACCATGTCAAATTAAAACTAGAAGTGATAGTCAAATTATTTCTTCGTGTTTTAGAACAACAATCTGCCAACAATCAATTAAATTTATTGGACCCAAAATTTGGAATACTTTGCCTCAAGAAATTAAACTGCTCTACATTAGTTTCTTTCAAAAACAAACTAAAAATTTATTATATAACTGGCACAATACCCGACGAATCTACGTAAACATAGTGCCGTACCTGCAACATAGAAAAAAACTTTTTTTCTTTTTCCTGCCTGCTGCTGTTTTCTTTTTATATTTGAGGTCATCGTCGACATCAATTCAAGAATTCAACTCTACATGCACCTGGAACAATCGCTTAATCCCAAATTGTATTAAACTAGTCTAGAAACTCGACAAACTTTTTTTTTTTTTTCCTAACAATTGACCAGATAAAAAAGTTTAATGCCAACAGAGTCTTAAAATAAACTCATATTGGAACTTTAAATAATGCGTTTAAAGAATTTTAGATGAAAATAAATGTGTTACAAAAACAAGTCTTGTCTATAAATATGTTTCTCTTGGGTATGAGTGTAAACTGCATCCGGTTGTAAGCTTATCAACTGATAAGTCGGGATGAATGAGGATACCCAATTACAACTTCCTCCAGGTCACCCTTGGGTAAGGTGTAGTACCTGAAAGCCTCCCTGTGCTGGGATTACATGCCAGCAAATAATATTATAATAACAAAAAAGGCTGTCTTAATTTTTTTTGTTGTTTTTATGCATTTTTTTTATCGTCTTGTTTTGTTTTAGGCATTTTTTAAAAAATTTTTTTATACTCGTATATCTATTTTTTCTCTAGGTGATGCAATCATGCAAGCCGTTACCTTTGCTAGTGTGTAGTTTATTGAGTTTTTGCATGTTACAACGTTGTTTCGTTTTGTTGCATGTCCCTTTTTCCGTGGTGTAATTACGTTGATGTAAGTATTTTGTTCGACAAGTGGCGGAAATAAAAAACGACTGAACTGAACTGAACTGAACTCAAAGCACTTTCTTCAAATAAATGGGTAAAAGAAACGAATTTAGCATTTCTACACGTACAGCTATCATTCGCACATATTGGAATATGCAAACACCATATGGAGCCCTATCATATCAAACACCAACATCAAGAAACTGCAAACTATTCAAAACACATCTTTGTTCATTGCTACTGGCTGTACACGAGACACAAAGATTCAAGGCTTGCAAGATAAAACCAGTGTCCAACCAATGAGCACCCATCTCAAACTCCAAGCTACCCATCTTTAACAAATAATTCAAACTCAAACACACTCTTTACAATACCTTAATACACATTTTGATCCGCGAATTAATTAAATGACTTTGGAATGTAAAAAAAAATATTAGGAGCTGGAGCCAGCAAAAATTTGGATGGCTCCGGCTCCGGCTCTGACTCCTCCAAAATCTACACCAACAAGCCACCTCAACGTGGTGATGCAGTCCCCTTTCCTGAACTGGAGAGGGTCGAAATGGCTTGTCGATTCCCGAGGGTCTCATCTTCGGGCGATTCTTTAGCGGGTAACTTTTCTCGTTTTTTGTCCCTGCTGTCCAATGCACGGTCACACATGGACAGCATTCTTAAACCCCAATGACCACTCCCCCATTTCTTCTACTATCGTCCCCTAACCTCCTCTTTACCTATCCTACTCACCGCTGCTTCTTATCCTTTCTTTTCATCAGCGGTGATATTCATCCCAACCCAGGCCCTATAGACCCCTGCTCCATCTTCTCCCGCAGAGTCATCTGGGGACACAGATCGGTACAATGTACCAACTGTTCTCTATGGATACACCTCTCCTGTTCTGGTCTCTCCCTACAGACTTTCGCAAAATCTCTCCGGGACACTCTTGGACTTGTCCAATGTGCCCATCCTTCTCTCAAACTCCCCCTCCTCACATCCTAACCCCGTATCTTCATCCAGAAACACCCCCAAACATCCATCTTCATCCACACATACCCACAAAGCCGCATCCTCAAAAATAAAATCCTGCCCAAAACAACTCTCCGCCATTAATAATCCCACTGACCCTCCTAATCGCCCCCAACTAATTTTTACTTACCCTCCCTCAGCGTCAACTCTACCTCTTCCTCAAACCCAACATACCATCTCTCCTTTCACACAACCTTCTTTCCATCCTTCTCTTCCCTCTCGAAACAACCTTCGAATCCTACGGTGGAATGCTAATGGGATTTGCCTCAGTCGTACTGAACTTATACAATTTCTCTCTCTAAATCAATACAATCTCATCTTCGTGCAAGAGTCGCACCTCTCTTCTGACTCCGCTTTTCACATCCCTGGCTATAAAACTCTCCAAAAGAATCGTTCTATGACGAGGAGAGGAACCACCGTCTCTACGGGAAACCTGGGAGGTGGTGTACTTATACTCGTCAAAAATGGTCTAACCTACACCCCCTTCTCCACACAATTCCTCTCCTCCCTCAATCCCAGCTCCGACTACATAGCTAACACAGTTAAAATAAAAGGAGCTTCACCTATATAATTATATCTATGTCCTTTTTCAATATCTATGTCCTTCCTATCCGCTCTTCTTCCTCTGACTCTCGCCCTAAATCCTTCTCACCCTTCCTCTTACCATCTTCCCCTACTACTTACATCTTTGGCGACTTTAACTGCCTTCACTCATCCTGGAACTCTCATACCTCGGAAGAACAATCTGGAAAAGATTTGTTTTACTGGCTCCTTTTGTCTGATCTCTTACCTCTTAACAACCCCGAACATCACACTCTACTACACCGCGCCACTGGAAACCGCTCCTCCCCCGATCTCTCTTTAGTTCCTGCCCACATAGCCTCCAAATGCACATGGCAGACCCTTCCAAACCTCGGCTCAGATCACCTTCCTATCTCTAACTCTATTCCTACTTCCCCTTTAACTAACTCTATCTCCCGGCCTCGCTCATTTAATTACAATAAAACTCGCTGGAACAATTACCTTACTTATATTGATACCCACTGCCCTCCTCCCTCTAACTTTGAAAAACTTTCTCTCTCTCTGAAGCCACCAACACCTTTAACAAACTCCTCAACGATGCTGCCACTTCTGCCATTCTTTTCAGCAGCATCAACCGCCCTGCTAAACCTGGTGGTCTTCTGAAGTCGCAGATGCCGTCACGAAACGCCGAAAGGGATTTGCAAAAGCACACCGTTCCGAAGAGGACCGCCAGAACTATATCTCCATATCTAGGTATACCTCCACTGTGATATCTAAGGCTAAAGCTGAGTCATGGCAGAAAACTTGTAGTGTGTCGCTGCTACCTCCCTCTCCTTCTCGACTGGTTTCTCGGCCACCAGCTACAGTGCCGAGACTTACGCTATTTTTTATGCCTTTGAGTGATGTATCTTTCACTCCAAGACATGTCTTTTCGAATCTATCACCTTATTTTGTGACTCTCTATCTTTCCTATCAACCCTCTCCGCTCCTTTACCATACTTAACACCCAAATCCCTTTCCGACACATAATCTCTCCTTAATGCTTTATTTAAATCTAAGGTAGTCCACTTGCAATGGATTCCTGATCACTCTTCCCTCACAGGTAACGACTTAGCTGATTTTCTTGCTAAAGTTGGAGCCTCTCTTGACCCCTTCACAATATCAATGTCCCTATCACCCCTCATTTGCTCACACAGATGATCCCTTCACATTAGTTGAAGACGCAGTGTTCAACCTGGAATCTTTCAACCTTAAATCCCTCCAGTCTCTCCTGAGGAGCTTACTCTCCGTCGCTCCGCTCGCTGTGCTTTCTCTCGTCTACGGTGCAACGGGCACAGCACTCTCCTTGGCACTTATCTCCACAGGGTTGGTCGAGCCGAGACTCCTTCATGCAGAAACTGTGGTTTTGAATCACAGGACCTTTCTCATCTCGTGGTAGACTGCCCTGTACTGGACACGTCGGGCCATATTCGGCCATTCCTTCTCCATTCTGGACCTATGGTCCTGTCCGTGGGGAGTCGCCCGATTACTGGAAATCTGCGGAGTTGATTTTCGCTCCCATCCCCAGAAATGGGTCGAATAAACCCACCACCACCACCACACTAAAAGAACGTGACTCATTTTCGGAATGATACAATTTAATATACAAAACGAAAATGACGAAATCGTTCGTCTGGAAAATAAAAGAATAAATAACAACATAACTCAAAACTAAACACGCTACTAAACTAGAGTTTAAGCTTACTGAACTAGCGCTTACTAGGTCAGAACACAACTGTACAGACAAACGATGTAAGGCAGAAAACAACTATACAGACAAACAACATTGTGACGCAATAGTACGAACTAAGCCATAGCATTTGTACACACACCACCACCACTCCTCCAAAATTGGCTGGCTCCATGGCTCCGGGCTTCGAATCCAGCTCTCCAGCCCTGATTGTTACTATCAGGAGTTTCTTCAATTTGCGTGTCAACAAAATTGCAACCTAGAGAAAAAACAAATCAAGTTAAAACTATGTACGTAGGAAACCACTAATCAATAGCGTATTCAAAGAGGGGTGTATTGTGCCTGTGCCATGGCCCTCCCACTTTGGCAATCACTAACAAAGAAATCAGAGACAGATTCAAAGCGAAAACGTTTCTTTTGGAAATCACTATGTTATTGGAACAAAAAATTGACAAAACTGTGACAGATTCAAAATGATGACCTTTTTTTTTAGCTACCACTTGAAAAATTTTTCCGTTAGGCATATTTGATTGTGGTTGTATAAACTTCCCTTTTAAAAATCTTAGGTACGCCACTGCTACCGATGGTAGCCTATGCTATGTTTTTATGATGAATGAATTTTTTATCAACCTTTAAATTTTTTGATCCATAACACAACTAAGTATAACAGCATAAATGTATTCATCAGAACTTTAAAAAAAAAAATTAATACAAAAAAAAAAACAAACAAACAAAAGAAAACCAAGATAAACGTTTTCGGATTGCGTCAGCCCTCTTCAGATGAATAAAATGATTAAAGAACTATGCACTGTAATTTAAAAGAAAGAACGAAGTCAATATATTGAATTACGTAATTTTTTTTTTTTTTCACATCTTTTTTTTTTCTCACACGCGTTTTATCAACGTAAAGGAACCAATTTAAAATGTGACCGCCAAAATGACAACAACAATGCCGATACATCAAACACATCCAACTAACACAAATATTAATTTAAATATATTTAATAAAAATGATGATCCATTAGCAAATAGTTTTCGGTTAAGTTTGGGGTTATGTTTTTTTATCAATAACGCTTCATGAATTTTGGTTTCAAAATTAGAATTACATTTTTTAATTATTTTAAACGAATTTATGTTGAATTTTGTATTGGAGCAAATATCACACGACATGATATGTTCTTTGACGGAGCTTTCAGTCTTCAAATGAAAACCTAAGTGTTCACCCACCCTAGTGCTCAGATGACGGGTTGACATACCAATGTACATGTACGTCAGGTTCGAATCACACGAACATGAAAACTGATACACAATGTTTGAGCATAGTGCGGGGGGAACACGGGTCTTCAATTGAAAATAATTTGAAACTTTAAACGTTTTATAGACATGATTTATTTTTTTTAAAGTTCTTTTAAATTTAGATTTGATAATGTTTTTAAGTGAAATTAAAAAACGTCTGGAGTCATGGCCAAAGTAAAGGATATTCAGGTTATAGACGTAATCGGGAGACGAAGAATGAGAATGCACACTTTTTTTATTAAATTTTTTTAAACATTTTTCAAAAAACCAAATTGGGCAACCATTAGACGCAAACATATTTCTAAGCACACTAACTTCATTTAGAAATAACACATTGTTAGAACATATTAATTTAGCTCTATATAATAAGCAAAATATTAATCCGGATTTCCATTTTTTAGGGCAATTCGCATTGTAATTTAAAAGTAAACCAGTGTGTGTAGGTTTGCGCCATATCCATGTCTCAATTCCCAACATAAAAACATAAAAGTTACTATGGAGTCTGCTGTACAATGTATTTCGTTTTTAGATGTTTGTATTAAAGTTAACAATAACAATATTGAGACATGGATATGGCGCAAACCTACACACACTGGTTTACTTTTAAATTACAATGCGAATTGCCCTAAAAAATGGAAATCCGGATTAATATTTTGCTTATTATATAGAGCTAAATTAATATGTTCTAACAATGTGTTATTTCTAAATGAAGTTAGTGTGCTTAGAAATATGTTTGCGTCTAATGGTTACCCAATTTGGTTTTTTGAAAAATGTTTAAAAAAATTTAATAAAAAAAGTGTGCATTCTCATTCTTCGTCTCCCGATTACGTCTATAACCTGAATATCCTATACTTTGGCCATGACTCCAGACGTTTTTTAATTTCACTTAAAAACATTATCAAATCTAAATTTAAAAGAACTTTAAAAAAAATAAATCATGTCTATAAAACGTTTAAAGTTTCAAATTATTTTCAATTGAAGACCCGTGTTCCCCCCGCACTATGCTCAAACATTGTGTATCAGTTTTCATGTTCGTGTGATTCGAACCTGACGTACATTGGTATGTCAACCCGTCATCTGAGCACTAGGGTGGGTGAACACTTAGGTTTTCATTTGAAGACTGAAAGCTCCGTCAAAGAACATATCATGTTGTGTGATATTTGCTCCAATACAAAATTCAACATAAATTCGTTTAAAATAATTAAAAAATGTAATTCTAATTTTGAAACCAAAATTCATGAAGCGTTATTGATAAAAAAACATAACCCCAAACTTAACCAAAAACTATTTGCTAATGGATCATCATTTTTATTAAATATATTTAAATTAATATTTGTGTTAGTTGGATGTGTTTGATGTATCGGCATTGTTGTTGTCATTTTGGCGGTCACATTTTAAATTGGTTCCTTTACGTTGATAAAACGCGTGTGGGAAAAAAAAAGATGTGAAAAAAAAAAAATTACGTAATTCAATATATTGACTTCGTTCTTTCTTTTAAATTACAGTGCATAGTTCTTTAATCATTTTATTCATCTGAAGAGGGCTGACGCAATCCGAAAACGTTTATCTTGGTTTTCTTTTGTTTGTTTGTTTTTTTTTTGTATTAATTTTTTTTTTTAAAGTTCTGATGAATACATTTATGCTGTTATACTTAGTTGTGTTATGGATCAAGAAAACATTTTACTCTCTTCCTAAATTGTATTTAAATTTTTTGTTGTAGTTACTTAAAAAAAGTGGTGAATCTTTTAATTTTTGCTGATTTCTGATTAAAATAGAAAAAAAGTTGTGTTATTAGTCATAGAAAAATAAATTTTATGCATCTTAACATTAAATTAACTTTGTAGTCTTAATGGTTTTGGAGATATGAAATTTTGTCAAGATTTGACCCCTTGTGACTTTTTGATTAAGGTAGCTACTTCAGATTTTGGGCATCTACTTTAACTAGTTCTGTATTTAAAGACAACATTATTAGGTCTTTTTTATAATCGCAAAATTTTTTCACTCCACTCTATTGAACGAGCAAAATGTTCCGGATCTGGCAAGTAGAAGCATCAAACTTGTTTTAGGAACATCGTCTATTTAACAAGTGCAGTGAAAACTTTAGTTTGATTTCCAAAGATTGTTAAAAACTGTTTTTTGATTCAGGCACCGAATAAATGTTTATTCAGTAAGAGTAGGCTAGTATTGGATCAGAAAAACAAGAGATGAGAGCTTGAACTGATTAGTAATTCTATTATAATCCTTGTTTTACTAAAGCAGTGACTACTTTAAATTGAGCTCAATCGAATCCAAGTAAAACCTGCTACTCTGACCTTGTTAACGCGAATGAAATGAGCATGGGCGTACGCAAGGAGGGGGTTTTGAGGGTCAAAAATTAATTAGAGATATTAGAGATATGCAATTTCTCTAATATCTCTAATTAATTTTTTAATTAGAGATATGCACTTATACATAAATAACATATTAGAGACAAATATACTACAAAAGTGAGGTATAAGCTTTAATCATTTTTGTACTTCGTTGTTTTGAAACATAATTTGGATCATTTTTTCTGTCGCCCCAATTGCATCAAAGTTTGCTTATTTGAGTAAAACTTCCAAAACCGAAATATATCTTAAAATAAAGTCAGGTCTTCTATGCTTAACTTTTGATGTCTGTTGTTTAGGCTACTTGCAATTTTCTCAAGACATGCGAGCCTTGGTACATCGCTATAAAAAACGAAACAAATGCTAAGCAAAAAAGAAAGATCTCTAAAAAGAACTCGATCATACTCTGAAAAGCACGATAAAAAAATTAAAAATACACGCAAATTTAACAAAAATGGTTCTTTAGTTTTACAAAAAGTGTTTCAATATGCTTGTAGAATAGTGGTCTTCAAAGTTTAAGTAGTAGGCTACACTTTTCTTTCAAGGCTTATTTACAGCCATTTTCCAAAAGTATATAACAAAAATTTTTTGAGAAAAGTAAAAAACTTTTTTGGGTTTTTGTTTTAATGTGAAGCACCGTGGTCTTGCCTGCAAGCTGCTGAAGCTTCTGTCAGATAAATACATATTAGAATGATCATGTAGCTTGTCCGGAACACAATTTTTACTACAGCAAGCAAAGCAAGCACCGCCGTCAAAAAAATGGCATTCCTCGGGGATTGATATTGGCTCCTCTTCTTATTATTAATATCTGTATGTGTGTCCAGTGGTGGATATTCAAAATTAGGGGCCTGAGGCGAAATCCTAATTAGGGACCTCAACAATGACGTCACAAGAATTCAATTACCATTTTACCAATGTCATCTACTGTTGAAAGATAGGCTACGAAATATTGGAAAAAAGTTGATTCTGATACGAAACTTCAAATAACTCAAATCAGTGGCAGACACAGAAGGTTATCATGAAAGGTTTATACGTGATCCGACAGTTGATCGAACGACACTTGATCGAAACGACACTTGATCGAAATGACATTTAATCAAAACAAAACTTGATCGAAACGACATCTGATCAAGTAATGAAAGAGAAAATTTACAACTTTGAATCATCCCAATTTTGTCAATTTTGCGTCTCAAAAACATAGTACTTTAATCTGTCCCGGTTTTGTTGATTTTTTGTCCCAAAATCATAAATCTCTAAAAATAAGATCTTTTCTTTAAATCTGTCTCTGATTTCTGCATGAGGTCTACAAGGGTGGAGCCATGGCACAATGCCCCTCTCTAAATAACTTACTACAATGTAAAAAGAATGCAAAAAAAATGACAGCAATAAGCATCTAACGAAACATAACCACGACAAGAGATCTACTTGTTGCCCCCTAAAAATGCTTTTCCCAGAGACTTTGTTAAAAAACCTTGACCTTGACATTGGAAAAAATTATAAAAAATAAAAACAAATTGTCTTCTTACTGTTGGCCTCTGCTTTTTATGAATCTAATTTACAGTAACAAAGAGATTGTTTAATCGCAGAAGCATACAAAAATAAATCTTTTTTTTACCAACTGTCATTTCGATCAAGCGCCGTTTCGATTAAATGTTGCTTTGATTAAATGTCGTTTTGGTCAAATGTCGTTTCGATCAAGTGTCGTTTCGATCAACTGTTGTTTCCATTAAGTGTCGTTTGATCAAGTGTTGTTCGGTCAACTGTCGTTCGATCAACTATCGTAGCACCGAGTATACAAACCAAAAGCACAATTAGTATAAAAGTTAAAATAATCTGAAAACCTTTTTTCTCTCTACACTTTTTTACTGGTCTATTGTCTTTTAATTGGTCTGCATAGCATATCCTTCATTTTTCAAAGGGGGAGGAGGTCACTGTAATGTTTGTAGATAATTATTAATGTAAATTGAAACATAATTGGCAACATACATTGTTATGTAATTGTTTTTAGTTTAGAGGAATATTACATGTTTGTAAGAGAACGCGTGCACAGGTCTATGTAAGGTTTAATCCGTTAAGATAGCCAGCAGACATTACAGTCACTTTTAAACTCCTTCTTAAGGTCACTTTTACACTAAGTTGTCGGCAGCGTGGTCGAGTGGTTAGAGTGCCGGGCTGGTGACCAACACAGTCTCGGTTCAAAACCTACTCGCGCCATTCTGTTGTGTCCTTGAGAAAGACACTTTAGGGGAAACTGGGATAAGTCGGGACAAATTTCAGTTTTTGAACCATAAATCGGAAACTATATGAGCTATTTTAAAATAAAACTTTGGATAGAAAACTTTAAAAACTAATAAATTAACATGAGCAGTACCATTTGTTTTCAAAATCGGGAGACAGCCGAAAATAGGGTTTGAAATGACCCACTCAAACGTCTGACTTACCCCATACATGGGTTAAGTCGGGACGAGCTATGGGGCAAATTGAGACAGCTACAACATTTATCACACACACACGCATAAAGGCAATTTTATTAGAAAAAGAAGAATTTAAAAGCAATCAACTGTACATTCAACTGTAGGCTACTACTATACATACATGCAACTGTACACTGCGGACAACAAGAACAACACCTCTTTTTCCCAGTGACCAATTTTCACTAAAAAATCAATTCAACCAATGTGTTGTATCAACAGGAAACACCAATTGATTACATTTTCTGGTGCTTTTAGTGTTCTTTACTGGTTCCGGTAACTTTGCAATCACATCATTCCATTGAAATGCTGCAATGTCAGTTTTGTTAATTATAAACACTGGCACATATCCTGCAATTTGAGGCACTTTTTTAAGAAAAATATCTTCAAACTCATCTCCATCAATAGTATCCACTTGGGCGATATATCGTATTTCTCGAGATTTTCCTTCCATTTTTACAACCACAAAATCGCCTTTGATAACTTCGTCATCACTCTCTTCAGTGCATGTATCACTTTCCAGCACTAATTCTACTTCACTTTCACTATCAGAACTAACTTTACAAAATAGGGACTTTCTTGCCTTTTTTGTTTTCTTAATTTTTGTTTGACGATTTGTTTTATTAATTACAATTTCATCTCTGACGGGGGTGCTTATCAGCACCCATGATGACGCTCTTTTTCTTCCGCCTTTTCGTGTATTTTTTCTTGCAGCAGCTTTTGGGATAGGCAATATCTGTGAAGGTGAGATATACGTTTGTTTGTAAAGTGCTTCTTCACGTCTACGCACTGGAATGTCATATGAACCTGTACCTGAGGTACTTGGTTGTTTGAAGTTTGCAAATTTTTGCCCAGTTGAATTGCTAGACTCTTGTTCACTTAATTTATCCGGATCTGATATATTTTAAATTCTAGGATCTTGTTGATCATTTACGTCACTTGCACAGTTGACAATCCCCATATCTTGGCAATCAGAGACTTCGGCTGGAGCAAAATCTTCATCTGTGAAGACATTTCTGTTATATGGATGTATACCCGAGACACGAAAGCCATTCTTAATATTCCGGATAGTAAGTGAATGAAGCTGAGCTTCAGCAACTGGAGATGGTACGTCATATATTGTAACAATACAACCTATTGAGTGCGCATTCACCCACCCATTGCCACACCAAATGCAGTTTTAAAGGGTCCATAATTATGTTCGATCTAACGGTTGGAGGTAATGCGAGGTGTGTGGAGGTATAGTCAACATAACTACATCATTTCCACGTGCCAGATCAACCGCTGTAGGACTGATATGTGCATCCACGTTGTCCAAAATTAGTAGCACTAATCGCTCTTTGCTGCTCCGCACATGATGAATAAAGTGCTTAATGAAATTGACATACAAGTCTTCATTCATCCAGCCCGACTTTTTAACGCCTCCTATACATCCTAATGGCCCACCAACAATAAAATTATTCCGAAAATCAACCCTTGGAAAGACAAACATTGGTGGCACTACAGCTCCAGATGCTCCCACTGCGTATAAGACAGTGACCAGTTCTCCACGTTCAGCACTAGTCACTGACCCAATGCGTTT
This sequence comes from Diplosoma virens, assembly GCA_963680785.1. Classification (NCBI taxonomy): domain Eukaryota; kingdom Metazoa; phylum Chordata; class Ascidiacea; order Aplousobranchia; family Didemnidae; genus Diplosoma; species Diplosoma virens. The sequence continues at coordinate 23,704,517 of OY796881.1, read as the reverse complement.
TTTTCCTGTTGATGCAACCACGCCCCCCGGTCTTTGCGCAGTTGTGCAACCCGTTTCGTCTAAGTTGTAAATATTGTGCATTTCAAATTTGTAGCGATCATACAAATCACCTAATTGATGAAAAAATTTGCCAACAGTGTGGCGATTGAACGCTTTGCAAGTGCCAGAGATGTTGCTTCAGGCTTTCGCACAAATAGTCCCACACGCCTGTAGCCTGACGTTTTTGCTGCATCCTCATCAATTGACATTTGTTCGACAAAGCGCTTCAGTATAGTTTTACTCACGTTAAACTCTCGAGCAAACTGCCGCAGCTTACCATTTTGACGTGAGGCACCTGCTGTCCTTTTCAGGACATCTATTGGAGTCTGTCCTCTGTTGGTCTTCCTTGTATATTTTCAAGGCATAGGCTATCACTCTTCCACCAAGAAAAGACAATATAAGCAATTTAAAATGAGCATTATTTTTATTACTTGTTTTGGTTCTACTTGTAGATAACATCATAATTAATAGCTTTTTACCGGTAGGTTATATTTCTTGCTTTTAATAAGATTTGAACACGTAAACTTTCTGATTAGATAGATTGAAAGGTTATATTATCACATAAACTTACATGTAAACAGCTCAAGGTTATTGAATATTTTTCTTTATTACGCAGCCGACATCACAAATTCTTACCACTTGGAAGTTAAGTTATAAGAGTAATGGGGTAAGTTGGGACAGTGGTCCCACTTGCCCCCATGACGATGTCCCAAATTACCCCAAAGGCGTCATTTTGAAACTAAGTGTTATATCCTATATATATATTACCTTTACAGAAATAATATATTTTCCGTAAAGATAATATAGTATATTGAAATCTGCTGGTGCTGATGGTATTACGGCAGAACATTTAAGGTATGCTCACTATTGTGTTTGTATTTATTTAAGCGTTTTGTTTAATTTATATGTGAGTCATGGTTTTATTCCTGAAGATTGTCTTATTACTGATATAGTTCCTATTCTCAAGTGTAAAAATAAAAATGCTACTAATGTAGGTAATTACAGGCCTATAGCTGTGGCTACTACTATTTCTAAGCTTTTTGAACATTTTATATTATTTCACATAAAGCCTTTTTTGTCAACTAGTGATCACCAATTCGGGTTTAAGCATGGTACAGGCACTGATATGTGTATCTTCTTGCTCAAGCAAATTATTTCGTCTTACCTTCAACAGGGTAGCCCTATTTTTTCAGTATTTTTAGATGCCTCTAAAGTGTTTGACCGAGTATCTCATAAACTTTTGTTTAAAAAGCTGTTACTGCGTGATGTTCCGCCGTGTTTTATACGATTGCTGCGATATTGGTATCGTCAACAGCAAATGCGAGTGAGATGGGGATCTCAACTGTCTCAATCTTTTGGAGTCTCTAACGGTGTGCGACAGAAGGGAATACTTAGTCCATAATTATTTGCTGTCTATATCGACCAACTGTCAAAAGATCTCAATCGCGTTCCTGCTGGTTGTTATATTGGAAACACTTTGGTTAACCATATCATATATGCAGATGATATATGCTGTTTCAGTCCTAGCGTTGCAGGACTTCAAGATTTACTCGTTGTGTGTGATAGCTTTTCTTATAAAAATGATATTGTTCTTAATAGTAATAAATCCCAGTGTATGCAGTTTCTTCCAAAATCATTTCACCTCACGAATGTCCCTGTAGTCCGCTTGTGTAACGAAACGCTGAATTTTAGTAAAAAAGTGAAATATCTTGGTGTATATTTAACCAATGCATTAACAGACGATGATGATATAAATAGACAAGTAAGATCTTTATATTGTTCCGCAAATCAATTAAAATCTGCTTTTTCACACTGTTCATTTGATGTTAAAAACCTATTGTTTAAATCGTATTGTACAAATTTTTATGGTTCACATCTTTGAAGTAATTACCTAAAATCAAGTTTTCACAGTATTCGTGTAGCCTACAATGACTGCTATAGGATGTTGCACAACCTACCTAGATACACAAGCGCGCGTGAATTTCAAGTTATAAATTATATATCTACTTTTGAAGCTCTCTTGAGAAAAACTTTGTACAATTTTATTAATCGCTGCCTTAACTCCTCTAACTTACTTGTCACCAACATGATGAACACTTATTGCTTTTTTGATAGTCGATTTTTTACTTATTATAGGCACATGCTTTATCATTTTTAATATTGATTGTTTTTCTAATGTGTACATTTGTTTTGTCGATAATTTTATATGGACTGTACTGTTTGAAATTAGTTTTTAAATTTTTGAATTTGAATCATTCTGTATAGTTTTTACTGTTTTATTTTGTTTTGTTTTTTTGTTGTTGTGTTTTTTTTCGCTGTTATGGACCAAGAGTCTGAATTACAGTAAATAAATAAATAAATAAAATAAATAAATATCTTTACTTTACTTCAAGGTCTAGGCCAGCTATAGATTTTAAATTACCACATTATTCTATCATAATCAGCATTGTTATCATTGTGGCATTAAACCATATGCATGCAGAAATAGTAAGCAACATACCTGCTTTTTTAAGATTAACTTTTTTTGCAAAAAATTGTACTTTTCTCATCAGCTTAAATAAGTATTTGCTAACGACCGTATCGCATAACTAGTATTGTTGCTAATGCAAGATATAGCCAGTGTTAACTCAACGGATTATTTCAACCAACAGTATAAGCAGTACATAGGTTAGACCAACTTACCCCATGTCCCGATTTGCTCCAGTCTTCCCTACGGCACATTCCCCTGCTTGGTGGTCCTGGCAAGCAGTTCTAAATTACAGTCATATCTCTATTAAATTACAAGCGGACAGCAATATCTTGGTATCTCCGGAAGCAGGTCGGGGTAATTGCCTACCCTATGTATTAGTGCCTCCGTCGCTTTCCTGCGAGTCAGGAGGATAAATATAGAGATAAATAAATCCTTCCTCCCATCCCATATCCACTTTCCTTCCTCACATCCAAAATAAAAATAAAAATCACATCCAAAATAAAATCCATCACACCTTCCTCACATCCAAAATAAAAAATAAAAAAATAAAAAAAATCCTTCCTCCCATGCATATGCTTATGACTAAAATTCTTTTTTTTACTTGAAAAAGTCTTGGACAGTCTTGAATTCAGTGATGGGATTCAGGAAGTTTGCACCGGTTTGCGCGAACATGTTCCTATAAATGTCATGAAGTTCAGCAAGCGCGTTCTACATGTAAATTAAACCTGCCCAACCCCTCCCCATTTATCCGGGCTTGGGACCGGCATCAAGAGACACAGAAATATGCCTCCGATGGTTATAAAGGATGAAAATGGTAATATGATGGTAAATTCGGAAGCAGTGTTAAAGAGATGGAAGGAGTACTTTGACAAACTGATGAACGAGGAAAATAACAGAGACCCTAGGACAGAGGAAGCAGAAGTGGTTAATGAAGAGATAAATTGTGTCAGTAGAAAAGAAGTAAAAAACGCACTAAGAAGGATGAAAAAAGGTAAAGCAGTTGGGCCAGATGAGTTGCCAGTAGAAGTTTGGAAGTGCATGGGAAAGATGGGGATAGAGTTTTTGACCAGACTGTTCAATAGACTATTAATGGGTGAACGGATGCCAGAAGAATGGAAAAGGAGTGTTCTTATCCCAATCTATAAAAACAAAGGGGATGCACAGTGCTGTGGAAACTACAGAGGAATAAAGCTAATGAGCCACACAATGAAGGTATGGGAAAGAATTATTGAAGCAAGATTAAGAGATAGAGTGGAGATCAGCAAACAGCAATATGGATTTATGCCAGGAAAGGGAACGACCGATGCCATGTTTGCCTTAAGAATGTTGATGGAAAAGTACAGGGAAGGTCAAAGAGAGCTACATTGTGTATTCGTGGACCTAGAGAAGGCTTACGACAGGGTTCCACGGGAAGAGCTGTGGTACTGTATGAGAAAATCCGGAATAGTGGAAAAGTATGTACAACTAGTACAGGATATGTATGAGGGAAGCGAAACAGTGGTGAGGTGTGCAGCAGGAACTACAGAAAGTTTCAAGGTTAAGGTTGGACTGCACCAGGGATCAGCTTTAAATCCATTCCTGTTTGCAGTGATAATGGACAGGCTAACAGATGAGGTAAGAAGAGAACCACCATGGACGATGCTGTTTGCTGATGATATTGTGATTTGTGAAGAGACCAGGGAAGAAGTGGAGCGGAGATTAGAATCCTGGAAGTATACATTGGAAAGAAGAGGGATGAAAGTAAGTAGGTCAAAGACCGAATATCTTTGCATAAATTTTTTTTATTTTTTTATTTTTATCTCTATATTTATCCTCCTGACTCGTAGGAAAGCGACGGAGGCGCTATACATAGGGTAAGCAATTACCCCGACCTGCTTCCGGAGATGCAAAGATATTGCTGTCTGCTAGTAATTTAGTAGAGATATTACTGTAATTTAGAACTGCTTGTCAAGACCACCAAGCAGGGGAAAATGCCGTAAAGTGTCTTTCCCAAGAACACAACAGAATGGCGCAAGTGGGTTTTGAACCGAGACCATGTTGATCATCAGTCCGGTGCTTTAACCACTCGACCACGCTGCCAACAATATGGAGGAAATTAAATGAATTAAATGGAGCAAATGATGACGAAACAGTAAAGATGGAGGATACGAAAGTGCCAAAAGTAAAGGAATTTAAGTATTTGGGATCAATGGTGCAAGAAAGTGGTGGTTGTGAGAGGGAGGTAAAGAAGAGAGTACAGGCAGGATAAAACGAATGGAGAAGAGTATCAGGAGTAATCTGCTACAGGAAGTTTCCAGCTAGAGTAAAAGGAAAAGTGTACAGTTCAGTGGTAAGACCAGCAATGGTGTATGGACTTGAGACGGTGGCAGTGGCAAAGAAACAAGTAGAAGAGATGGAAGTCGCAGAGATAAAAATGTTGAGGTTTACTATGGGAGTGACTAGAAAAGACAAGATTAGAAACGAACACATCAGGGGTACAGTTAAAGTAAAACTATTAGGAATGAAGATGAGGGAGGGCAGGCTGAGGTGGCATGGACATGTCATGAGGAGAGACCAAGAGTATGTAGGAAGAAAGATGATGGAATTACCAGGAAAAAGGAGAAGAGGGAGACCAAAGAGAAGATTTTTAGATGTAGTGAAAGAAGATATGGGGGAAGTTGGTGCGAAGGAGACGAATGTTGAAGACAGAAAGATGTGGAGAATGATGATACGCTGTGACCACCCCTGACTAAAGGAAAGGCCGAAAGGAAAAGAAGAAGAAGTATTTTAACAGAATTAAAAACTGAAATGACTAAATAGGTAGGCTACTATCACAGACAAAAATCTGATCTTTTTTTTAGCAGTAAAAACAAACTTGCATTGATTACATAGCAACAACAACAAAAACAATTTTTTTATTGGCTATATATATATAACAATAACAATTAAGCCAGTCAAGCAAAACAATGTTAAATCTCAAGAATTATGCCGATTTGACAAGGTACAACAAGTTTTATCATAAGAATCGAAAAATCTATGACCTAAAACATTATTAGAAAGAGAAGCTTTAGTTATGGTTTTTTTAACACAAAAAAGATTAATATATCCTGGTAATATGAACCTTTGTGAAATATAAATACCTTAATTTTTGCAAAAAAATTTAAATTACATTTGAAAGCTAACAAAGTTTGTAAAAAAATAAAAATTATGTTTGCTTTTAGCAAATGTGTCAAAAAAATACTAACCAAAAAAAATTTGTCGATGTATTAACATATTATAAAGCAGCCAATTATTTATTTAATATTTTCAGCTTATACTGCTTTAATTAAATCTTCTCAAGATTTTTGTCTTGAAGGAATAGAAATATGCAATACAAACTTGCAATAATGCTAGCTTTAAACTAAAATTGTTAAAATAATTAAAGTGTTGTGAAATGTTGTCAAAACCATTTGATGTTATGATTATTTGTGCAAGATAGACTAACTGATAATTGTTATGAGTTGTACTAGTATCTGCAGTTAGCCCTTTTATTTACACGGAGTTACACGATAGTTATTCGACTGAGCCAGTACGTAAGAACAATAATAATAGTATATCACGCGGTTAACCACACTTATCAAACCAGAGAGAAAAAGGCAGCGGGGCCGTGCGCTATGACGTCACATACTATAACAACCCCCTTTTAAGAAGCTTTTTAGCAAAAAAGTTGTCTAAGAAAAATATTAGTACATTGTACGAGCCCGATTAGTAAACATGCACAAACTATATACAATAAGGCACAAGCGTTATGAGTTTTACGCTACTTCATACAAAATCCCTTAAATGATTAGGAAAGCGTTTTTGTCTCACGCTTCGCCGCGAGGTTGGAGATGGTGGAAAGACTTCATCTTCAAAATGGACGTTCGTCTGATGTCATCATTTCCTCGCTCTCCCTTCGGTGGGGATAGGGCGAATAAAACGTCTATTGCGCCAACAGACTCGACCGCTCGGTAGTTTTATGTGATAGTCGCATTTTCTCCCGACGCCGATGATGAGTCTCGATCGCAACCATTTTTTTGTAATCTGGTCTTGTATTCGAACATGTTGTCCGATTTTTAGTGGGTTGAGGTGTTTCGCTCGTTTATTGTATTCTGTTTCTGCAGCCACTTGTAGATTTGATAAAGCTGCGTCCCACTCGTCGAATTTGTTTTGCCAATCTTCCTTAAAATATTTCAGTTTAGCTGGGACGATTGAACGTAGCGGGGCGCCGTATAAAATTTCGGCTGGTGATAATCCATGGGCCTTGGGTGTGTTAACCAATTCGATTAGGCCACTGCTAAATTCATCGCAGTCGAGACTTCCATGCTCAGCAGTTTTGGCAACAAGGTGCTTCATGGCCTTCACTGCTGCTTCTGCATGTCCGTTTGACTGTGGGTAATGTGGAGTACTTATGGTGGAAGTTACTCCCCATTTCTTGAGAAACTGTTGAAACTTGCTTGATGTGAATTGCGGTCCTCCATCGGTTCTGATTCGTAGTGGTACACCTGTGTCCACGAAAAATTTTCTTATAGTGCTGATTATCTGATGTGAACTAGGGTCACGCTGAGCTTAATCCATCCCGACAGACGGTCTACATAAACCAGGTAAGTCTTACCGGCATAATAAAATAAGTCTGCAGATACGTCTTCAAAAGGTCTTGATGGGAGGGGATCGCGTTGTAATGGTTCTTGTTGCAAGCTTGGCTGGTGCTCTTGGCATTTCGTGCAGGCTTCAACGGTATTTTTGATGTCGCTATTGATTCCTGGCCAGTACACTATTTGACGCGCTCTTTGTTTTGTTCTTTCGATGCCTTGATGTGAGGCGTGTAACTTTGTCAGTATTTCTTTTCTTTTCTGTACCGGCACCACAATGCGATGGCTGTTAAGGAAAATTAATCCATCTTCGAAAGTAAGCTGATCTTTCAGCTTTTTGAAAGGTTGAGCTAATGGATATTCGTTTCTTTTTGAAAAATTGCTTTTAATAGCAGTGATTAGTTGTTGTACTGCTTCGTCCTGCTGAGTACTTTCTTTTAAGTCTTCCAGCATTGGATCGATAAATGTTTCTTTTGTGACTTCTGGGTCTTTTTCTTTAAGAATTGCATAAGCGTTTTTGCGGATCATTCTGGTTGTGTCTACGTTTATGATATCTTCTGGTTCTGGGTCGCGGCACGGTGCTCGTGACAACGCGTCGGGGATCACATGGTCTTTGCCTTTTCTCCAGGTGGTGTGGAATATAAAAGCACTGAGTTTTTCTTTAAGTCTCTGAATCCTGGGATTATCCACCATATCGAGTGTCTGGGTATTCAGGATTGACTCTAATGGCTTATGATCTACTATCAGCTCGAAATTGGGTAAGCCTTGCAGATATATTCGGCATTTACGCATAGCCCAAACAACGGCGAGCAATTCCAGTTCAACCATAGCATAGTTTGAGTCAGTCTCAGTTATGAAACGTGATCCTGCTTGAACCAATTTCCACGTTTTTTGATGTTTTTGCAAAAGTGCAAAACTTAGATCTTTCAACCGAGATGCATCTGTTTGCAGCATCGTTTGCAGATTGGGGTCGAATGCAACCAAAATATGGGGGCTACAAAGAATTTCTTTTGTCTTTGTAAATGCTTCTTCATGCTGGGGTGACCAAAGAAAAGCATTTTTTGGTTTGAGCAAGTCCCGAAGTGGGCCTGCTGTTTCATTGAGTAGGTGAGTAAATCCGCCCAGCTGGTTTGCCATGCCCATAAAAGATCGTAATTCAGTTATGTTTGTTGGAGCAGGGAATTCAGAGATTGCTTCAATTTTCGTGGGGTCTGCTTTAATACCGTTGTTGCTCACTATATATCCGACATATCAGACAGCACTTTGTAGTAACTGCACTTTCTTCGGATTAAGAGTAATATCGTGTTCTCGACATCTGTTTAGTACAACCACTACGGTATTCAAGTACTCCTGTGCGGTTTCACCTTGAATAAGAATGTCATCCACCACTTTTTCGACTTGTTTAATGCCTTGCAGAGCTTTATCGCCTCTTGCGCAATATTCGTCTTGAGAAGAAGCTAGTCCCATCAGAGCTCGAAGAAATTTAAATCTTCCAAATGGCGTAATGAATGTGGTAAAGTCTTGACTTTCCTTTTCTAAAGGTACTTGCCAATATCCTTTAGTGGCGTCTAATGTTGAGAAAAATTTAGACGAAGAAGAAATATTTGAAATAGCTTCAGCAGGTGATTTTGATGGATGATATGGACGGCGTACGTATTTGTTCAATTTCTGCAAATCAATACAGAGACGTATTCCACCATTGGGTTTTGGTACAACGACCATAGGGTACACCCAATCAGTTGCTTCTGTTATTGGTGCAATGACTCAGGCTTGTACAAGTTGGTCCAGCTCTGTCTTCACCATCCTTCTGAAAGCTAAAGGTATTTGGCATGGAACAGGTAAAGCAAATGGAACAGCATCATCTTTCAAGGAGATTTTCATGGGTTTACTGTTTATTTCCCTTAATGTTGTGTCTTCAGAAAACACATCGCTGTACGATTTTATCAACTTGTTCTCAATTTTACTAATTTCTGCTTCAGTTGGGTTCTCTGATATAATGAATCATGTGTTCTCTGCTTTTAATATGCTTGGTAATTTTCGAGGTGTTTTTGACGAATTTATCGGTTGAGGATACGTGTCAGGTAGAATGTTAACCTGTTGACATACGTACCAAGCAAGCAAAAAATCTTCTACCTCAGGACAGACGTAAATGGTTTCTTCCACGAATCGGCCGCAGTATTCGATGAAGCATGGGAAAGTCCGCATGTTACGGTCTGCCGATTTACTGCACTAAGAGTGTCTTGACTTGGCGGCATTAAATTATCAAGGTCTATTCCGAGCTGTTGAATGATGTTTACCCCAACAAGACTTGCTTCGGCACCTGTGTCTGGTGTAGCTTCTGTGGAACCTAATGGGTCACGATGTTTAAGAGAAAAAAGATTAACAGTTATTTTGGGAGCCGCGGAGTTAGCAAAATTTGCGTTAGCATTGCATCTACGCTTTATTTGTCCCGTTAACTTTTTCTTCGTTTCTTCGCGTCTGTTAAACCAACGACATACATACCATGATGAGAAACTCTTTTCTCTCAGTTTGTTTCTTTATTAAGAGAACGCCGAAAGGAGCGTCGGCACTCGTACGCTTGACTGCATACTTCTTTGGACAACTGAGTAGTCAAAAAATACATTGATTTATTTTTTTATTTTTTATTTTTATCTCTATATCTATCCTCCTGACTCGCAGGAAAGCGACGGAGGCGCTATACATAGGTTAAGCAATTACCCCGACCTGCTTCCGGAGATGCCAAGATATTGCTGTCCGCTAGTAATTTAGTAGAGATATTACTGTAATTTAGAACTGCTTGTCAAGACCACCAAGCAGGGGAAAGTGCCGTAAAGTGTCTTTCCCAAGAACACAACAGAATGGCGCAAGTGGGTTTTGAACCGAGACCATGTTGGTCACACTGTACAACACAAAAAAAAAATTCAAGAACAATTTCATGCGTTTTAGGGTGACTTGGGGTCGCTGAACACAAATCTGAAGTTAGTTTTTTTGTATCAGACTTGAAATTTCTGAAAAATTATTTTTTTGTTATTGCGATAATATTGCATTTGATGCAAATTGTGGCTTATAATGTAAACGCAAGTTAGAATTGGATCATTTGGAAAGTTAAAACGAGCATTACAGTACAATTGCACCACTAATTGTCACTAAATAGTTGTCTATTTATCTCATAAAATTTGCAACTCTTTTCATTCTACTTTAGATCGACAATGAATTGTGACTCTAGTCTTATGCCATGTTTTGCTTTTTTATAGAATTGTTTAGTTTTAGATTTCAAAATACTGTAGAAATTTGCTATCTTTTTATAGTTGATTATGACTTCCTTTAGACGAAAGTGCAAAAATGACTCTGACTTATTTTGTTACATCTATGGAGAGATGACAGCAAGTAAATATAGACGAAAAATAACTGATCGGATCAAGAAGCTATACCTAGCATACTTTGGATGTGCAGTAGCGGATCAGGACAAAAATTGGGCTCCAGATGTTTGCTGTCTGGACTGTTCTAACAGGCTCAATAAGTGGTTTGCAGGTGGAAAGCCCACATTGTCATTTGCTGTTCCAATGGTGTGGCGAGAACAAAAAGATCATGTAACGAATTGCTATTTTTGCCTCACGGACACTCAAGGATTTCGCCACAAAACCAGAAAAAAGATACTATACCCAAGTTTGCCATCTGCAATTCGCCCAGTAGCACATTCTGATCAGTTACCAGTGCCTAAACCACCGGTCACGCTTCCCGAAATTTCTGCAGAATCTTCACAAAGTTCTTGCAATAGTGAATTTAAAGACGAACCAAACACTAACTGTTCACACCTGATAACCCAGCAGAAGTTAAATGACCTTGTCCGTGACTTAAATCTTCCAAAAATCAAGAGTGAGCTACTTGGGTCTCGGTTGCAACAGTGGAACCTGTTAGCTCCTGGAACAAAAGTGACAGTGTATCGTCGACGGTCGGAACTTTTCTCCAATTTATTTTCAAAAGATGAAGAGCTTTTTTACTGCAATGATATTTTCGAGTTGATACATACGTTAGTTGAAAACTATGACCATAATGACTGGAGACTCTTTATTGACTCATCCAAGAAAAGCATCAAAGCTGTACTATTGCATATTGGAAATATCCTGCCATCTGTCCCTATTGCTTACTCAACAACGATGAAAGAAACATTTCAAAACCTTTAATTTATGTTGGAAAAAATCCGTTACTCTGAACACAATTGGCTTATATGTGCAGACTTGAAAGTTATAGCAATCCTTACAGGACTTCAGTTGGGTTACACCAAATATTGCTGCTTTTTATGCTTGTGGGACTCTAGAGCAAGAAGTGAACATTATGTCAGAAAGCAGTGGCCTGCCAAATTGGTATCTCACCAAGGTCAGCACAACATTACCAATATTTCCATGGTTCCACAAGAAAAAATTATACTTCCACCTCTTCACATTAAACTAGGACTGTTTAAACAGTTTGTGAAAGCATTTAACAAAGAATCACCAGTGTTTCAATTCTTGCAAAAAGTTTTTCCAAATCTGTCTGAAGCAAAAATCAAGGAGGGCGTATTTGTTGGACCGCAAATACGAAAACTCATTTTGAACAAAGAATTTGATAAGATATTACATGGAAATGAGTTGGATGCCTGGGTTAGCTTCAAAAAAGTTTGCACAGACTTTTTGGGTTGTCATCATTCCGAAAACTTTAGAGACGTTATAGCTGAAATGCTAAACACTTACAAAACTCTTGGATGCAAGATGACCCTTAAGGTTCATTTTTTGGATTCCCACTTGGATTTTTTTCACAAAAACATGAGTGATGTTTCTGATTAACATGAAGAACGATTTCACCAGGACATATCTGTTATCGAAAACCGATATAAAGGAAAATGGTCTGTAAGCATGCTTGCAGACTACTGTTGGTCGATACAACGGGATGATTCGGAAACTCAGCACAAACGGCGTAGACGATATTAGATGAATAAACTTATACCGAGTGTTAATTTAATCATGTACTGAATGCAATTGTTTGGTTCATTTGCACCTTTTTAAAAAAGCTAGACTGCCATGAATAGTTTCAATGCATGAGCTCTCCACTGAAAAATAAGCACAGAAGGATTATTTGATAGCAACACACTCAATGAGGGTATGAAAGCAGCAAAATTTTTAAAGTTTAGGCCAGATTCCAATTAAGTGATTTGAGGCACATCTTCTGTGTGCTTTTTACTTCATGATGCCTATAAAAATGGTTGTGCAACCTTATCAATAACTGTTAAATTGGCTGCACTGCACAGTTGTAAACGAAATTAAGTTGTAGAGCTTCGGCAGAGAAAAACCACAGCACCACTTTAGTCAACATATTGGTTATGTTGGGAAATTATACTGATATATAACTAAAAATGCGAAAAAATTAAATTGCATTTTTTTCAAAACGCTGACCTGATCGGTAAAAATGGAGTTCATATTTGGAATCAGCGTCCCCAAATTTACAAAGGCACCTATTCTTGTTCTTGAATTTTTTTATGACTCGAAATTTGTTGGACAGTGTCATCAGTCCGGTGCGTTAACCACTCGACCACGCTGACGACGATGCTTAAAGAAGCTTAAAGACTGCTTAGAGAATAAGCTAAATAAGCTTAAAATTGCTTAAAGAAGCTTAAAGACTGCTTAAAGAATAAGTTAAAGAAGCTTGCTTAAAAACTGCTTAAAGAAATTTAGCTAGAATTGTGTTTAATTGGCGTTTGTGTGGTGGCTGAAGCATGGTTGATAAGTCGAATTCAAGTAGAAGCGTACCATTGGTGTCCGCCAGAGACTTTTCAGTGCCAGCCAAGTCTAAAGCTCGTGCCGAGCAACACTCGGAAGATGGGACCCAAAGGGTTAGAACAGCCGTGACTCCGGCGTCACTCTCGTCTAAGGCAAAGCGACGCCTGGAGGTCAAGTTGGCAGAGGCTCGCCTTCAACGTGTACGTCAGGAAGAGGAATTGCGTCTGAAACAGTTACAGGCCGAAGAGGAATTGCGACTGAAACAGTTACAGCTCGAGTCGGAACGGGCTCTTCTTCAAGCCGAAGCTGATGTTACCGAAGCTAACCTCATTGCGGATGCTTCCTCAACATGCAGTGACTTGTCAGTTCCAGAAAGTGTTGCCCCCGTCTATCTGCTCATGAGAAGGTGATGGAGTACTTGTATAATATTCCAACGAACGAGCGTCAAGGTCAATCAAAAAAGGAGAACGATCTACAGCGTGAATCTCCGGCTGTAACCTATGCGCTAAGGGAAGATAAAACGGAAATTCGTGGTCGGCGATTTTCGGAGCTGTCCCTGGGACCAATTCCACATCGGTTGTATCCTCCACCGATTCTTCGAAATTTCGGCCGTTCTCAGGGGCCGGCCCTTCGCGTTGTTGGTCCTGCCAAGACATCTAAAGTTGCTGCGGACAACCCTTCTGGCAACGGAGCTTCCAGATCATCGGGTGAGTTGAATTGTAACGTAAACGACTTAGTTAAAATGTTGGTTTGCTGTAGGGGATCAGAGACTACTTTAGACTCTGATAGGTTTGATGGTAATCCACTGGATTACTATCAGTTTATACGGCAAGTTGAGGATCGCATTTTAAATGTGTATGGGCAAAGCGATCCAGGTCATGCGCTACACTTGCTCTTGGATGCCACCAAGGGGCGAGCTCATAAATTAATTTCTAGTTGCGTCATGCTGTCTCCGGATATAGCTCTAAATGAAGCCCTTCAACTTTTACATAAAGCATTTGGTTCACCACAAGTCGCTGTTCGAGTGTTTATTGATTCGGTTTGTGAGGGTGGTGTGATAAGCTACACAGAGGTTGGGCTTGAAGATTTTTATTCCAGTTTAATAAACTGTAAGATTGTGCTAGAAGCTGCAGGGGCCGGCAATTTGTTAAATGCTGCTTCCACAGCCGAACAAATTTTTACGTGTCTTCCACATAATCTGCAGAAAGGTTTTTCTAAGTTAGGTCTTGACCGCGGTTTTGATATGGACGTTGTGCTTTTTGAACTCTTCATTGAGTATATTGATCAGGAACATAGATTATTGTGTTCTCGTTTTGGTAGATTATTGAAATCATCCAAATCTAAGATTACTACCAAGGGATGTAAAGCGAGAGCAAACGTGGTCCAAACCTCTAAAGATAATGACCATAGGATTGTAACTAAGAGGCCGAGTAATGTAGAAACCTTGCCCAGGTGTAACTATTGCAATACATTAGGTCATCAGGTGGGAAGATGCGAAGTCTTCCAGAAGCTGTCCTTTGCAAATCGCAAAGAGTTTGTGCAACATAAACGTCTATGTTTTAATTGTTTGGGTAAGGGTCATGGCGTAAAATATTGCTCGAGTAAGATTAGGTGCCGTAAATGCGACGGAAAACATCACACGTTGATGCATCGCTATGATGAAGAAGGTGCGTCCGAATCTTCCGATTCTGCGGCATCCGTGAGGAATACCTCATCACCTCCTGTAGATGCAACAGCTTCGTCGGCACAGGACATCTCACAAGCGAACAGGATGAGAACTCGGTTGCAGGTAATACCCGTTTGTGTCATTAATCAAATTACAGGGGCCTGTAAGGATACACTGGCGCTACTGGATAGCGGAGCAGACTGCCACCATGGCCAAAGATCTATATACCAGCCTCGGTCTTTCTGGTACATCAACGGTTTCAGAGATTCAATTGGCTAATGGGGTTGTCGAGAAATATGACAGCTCTTTAGTGGAATGCGCTATACGTGGAATATCCGAGGAGGAGGCATTTCGGCTGGAAGAAGTACGTGTTGTGCCACAGATGCCAGATTTGAGTGGAAGCATTCCTTGACAGCAGGATATTATGAGTAACCCGCACCTCACCGGTCTTGAGATTCCCAGTGTAGCCAATAATAAGACTGTACAATTGATTATAGGAATTAACTCTCCCGCTCTGCATGTAGTTTCAGAAATCCGACAAGATGGCTATTCTAGTCTATGGGCAGGCAAGACTCCGTTGGGTTGGGTCTTGCATGGTCAAAATTCGGCCGGGCATAACATTTCTTGTTGCAGAGTAAATCTTTTAGTGGACGCCCGTGCTGAATCTGCACTGAATTCTTTCTGTCCTTGTCACTTCGACTATGGTGATCAATGCGGAGATCCGGATGAGCTGCTTCCATCATTGGATGATGAGGATGACGACGATATATATTGAACTACATAAAAGTTTGGTTTGTTTTTGCAAAAGCGTGAACAAAAATTTGTCAGATTGTTAATGATGCAATTGTTGAAAATAATAAACTTTTTAAATTAAATTGTAAGGCGTGATAGAGTGTAAGTTTTCATTAAATTTTAGCTTAATAAATTAATAGTTATGCAAGTTAGTGAAATTAAATTGAACTACATAAAAGTTTGTTTTGTTTTTGCAAAAGTGTAAACAAAAATTGGTCAGATTGTTGATGTAGCTATTTTTGAAAAATAACAAACTTTATAAATTGAATTATACGATATGATAGAGAGTAAGTTTTGAATAAATTTTAGACGTAAAAACTATAGCCAATATATAAGGACGTACGATCACGACCATGAAAAGTTATAAAGAAGCACGACCACGTAAAATTATAAAGAATTTTACGCAGTTGATAATGGAATGAGTAATAATTCCGAAACGTCGTTAATACACTTTTTTTTATTACATAATTTTATTTTGTGTATATATAATATATATCCTTAATATAATATTTATATACTTAATATATATCTTTAATATAAAATATAATATATATCTTTAATATAAAATTATTTTAATATGGATAAGTTTATGACGTAAGATTGAGGCAAATAAAAAGTTTAAATTATCTAATTTTCACTACCGTACTTCAGGTATTATAGCAGTGCTTCTCAACCTTTTTTTGTGGCGACCCAAATGTTAAGCAGAAATCGAGAGTAAAATTTTGGCGACCCAATATTTTTTATAGACATTATTGCAAGCATAATAAGGGAACTAAACTTATGACCTCTGAGGCTGGTCATGCAATTGACATGCAATACTTTGTGGGTAGGACAAAAAATTGTGTGGGTTCTAAGACGTAGACCAATTTTTGTCCCCAAATCAAGATGTTTTCTAAAAAAAAGGTCTTTCTTTGAATTTAGTTTCGGATTTCTGATTTTTCGTCCAAAATCATAGTGTTCTCCAAAAAAAAAGTCGTCACTTGAATAGTCTCGAATTTCTCATTTTTTGTTTCAAATTTTCGTTCTTTATAAAGTAAAAATTTTGGGTCAACCCTAGGTTGCGACCCAAAAGTAGGTCCAAATTGACACAAAAGAACAAAAATGGTTTAATTGTTACACAACTAGCCTACACTTGTCGGAGACCCAATCAAACTAAACGGCGACCCAAGGGTTGAGAAGCACTGTGTTATAGAGAGAGATTTTTTTTTTTAAGAGAATATTTTTGTTTTGGGATGAAAACCAAGTAATCCGAGACTAATTAAAAGTTCTTCGGATAAAAACCAAGAAATCGGAAACTGATACGAAGTGAAGACTTTTTTCTTTTAGAGAACACTAGTGTTTAGGGACGAATTTTTTTCTATAAACTAGTGTCCTGGTTTGCCGCTCCCAGAATAAAAAAATTGGGGGCGAAACAATCTTTGCTGGAAGTTTATGCGACGAGTGCCCAAAAACCAAAATTATAGGCTTCCACTTTTTTAAAAACTAAATTGGTTTTTTCACAATAAAATGAAAGTAATTCTACTCAAAAAATACGTACAAAAAAACTTCTTTCATCCCAAATAACGCATGCTCAATGCTGGAAAAATTGTGAAATTGCCAATGATGCGTCTCGGTGTGCCAATTGCCGCCCTTGCCCTCCAGCTTGGTATGACTATGATTATATGTTATGTTTATGTTAATTATTTATAGGCTATGCTTACATAACCATTTACGTCTATTATATGTCAAAACATTTCAACATTCTGTGGATGTGAGAATAAACTACATCCGGTTGTGAGCTTATCTTCGATATGTTGGGAGGAATGAGTATACCCTATCACAACTTCTTCCAGGTCACCCTTGAGAAAGGTGTAGCACCTATGAGCCTCCCTAAACATGGGTTATTAAAATTTAATTTCCCTCATAATAAACTTTAACTGATAGAATTTCAGGGTGAAAAGTATAAAATTTGAGAGTAATTGAAAGTGAAGACCTTTTTTTTTAGGGAACGCTGCAATTTTGGGACAAAAATCGGTTTAGAACGCCATGATATTAGGACTAAAAATTTGAATTTCACAAATATTTTTTTCTACCCGTAAAATATTGCATGTCTTGGTCTACAACGCTACGATCTTAAGACTAAAAATTAGAATCTCACACAGAATTTTTTCGTACCCGTAAAATATTGCATGTCTTACTTACTAACTACCCATAAAATATCCGATTGCATGATCAGATTTTGGCATGGCAATTGCGTGACCAGTCTCAGAGGTCATCGCACGCCACTGTCAACCACATATGTGAGTTTTATTATAAATATCTGCTGTGTAGTGGACGAAAAAAATAAAATCTTGCCTGATTGATTGAAAATAAAATTTTGCTTGATTGATTGATTCTTAGGCAACGTTGGCTAAATAAATTAGTGAGATTTAAATTTTTTAAAATAAATCTAAATGGAATCTAATCGATGGGCTATTTGCATCAATCTGAATAACTTGAAAGAATTCGATGATTTGTTTGAAAACAAGAAAGAAATAGTGTCACAAACTAGAACCGATTATAATAATTTTTTTCCCAAGTATGAAAATATTTCTTCCGATACCATAAAAATTTGGTGGCGACAAGTCGGTGGCTCACTACAAATTTTAAATAAAACTGCTTTAAATTATTACACAAAAACTTTTAACAATTAACTTTAAATAAATAAATTTAACAAACTTTAAATAAATTATACCAAAAAAAGATATAGTAATTTAAAAAAAAGCAAGTTATTTATTTATTATAATGAGAATGCAGAACAGTTATTTAGACTTAAAGTTTTTATCAAAGTTATTTTTAAAAAATGTATCAAATTATTTTATATGTAAAAAGATTACAAATGAATTCAATTGAATAAATATAGTCAATTAGCTTATTAACTCTTTATTTTCATTAAATTTTTTTGTTAATTTATTAATAAATTCCTCACATTTTATATTTTTTTATTTTTTATTTCATTAATTTATTGAATTATTAATTTAAAAAGTGTATGAAGCTGTTTGGCTAAACTGGATCAGACTGAATTTAGGTTCGTGCATTCAAGCGTTCAACGGGCGATACAAAATCAGGTCACGTGATGTGAGTTTCCAATCATGGGGTGTATGTCATTAGTTAAACTCAGGTTTGTTGTGAAAGCACACTGATGTAAAGTGACCTTTTTTGCGACATATTAAGCACTCTGTATCCTTTGTGGGACAGTGGGTTTGACCTTTTGGTGGGCAGGTCTTTTTACCGCATTTTGTATAAGACTTTTTATTGCGCTCTTTAGATTTAGAGAAATTTCGACGAAATTTGCTTTGGTACGCTCTTCTCTCATTCAGCTGTCGGCTTATTCGCGCGTCGTCTAGTTTTGCTGACTCTTCCGATCTGCATAAATCAGTGACAGTCTGAAGATCAGGTAATGGGGATATGACTAGGAGCTTTGTTCGAGTCTCTTTGTCATATATTCCCGACATGATTTTTGTGACTAAACGACGATTTAAACATTCATTGCACAAGTCTGCATCTCTCGCCAAAGTTTTAATCGCGATTAAAAACGAATCTAAGTTTTCGCCAGCCGCTTGCTTTCTCTCTTCAAATGCGACGCAATCTAACGCTATGTTTTTTAACTCCGGATGTAATTTTTAATTTTGTCTAACACTTCGTCTGGTTTAAGTGTCGTATCATCCGGGATAAGAAGTACATGTTTTACGGCTTCTCGTATTTCCATCGAAAAAAAAAAACCGCGAAGCAATGCCAAGTGACTGCTCAATGGCAGCTCTGTTGCAAGCGAGACCGTAGCATAATCGTTATATGATTTACGCCATTTCGAAAATTCAGCTAACGAAATTCCCAACTGCAATGTGGAAGGCTTTTGAGCGTCCGCTTTAGTTCGCCTTGCCTCGTTGTTAGAACTGTTGACGTCAATGGTTTGCTCACGTGATTCGCTTCTTTCGCTATTCGCGCTTTGAGGCAGCTGCTGTTGCGAAAATCGTTTGATTATTTGTTGCATTTGTCGCTGACTTTCAAGCTGCATTTGTCGCTGACTTTCCAGCTGCATTTGTCGCTGACTTTCAGACTGTGCCTCTAAAAGAGTTTTTAACCAAGAGGGAGGTTTCTCATTATTGATATTACTATTCGCGTTTTGATTAGATTGAGATAATTCGGCTATACGTTTGTTCGCTGCTTCTAATTCTGCTTGCAGCTCTTGTTTATTTTTTGCCATTTTTTTTTTATTTTCAATCTTTTACAAATCTCCGATCACGAACTTGCAGTATACTTCTATATTGGTTCGTAAGCTTATTTGCTTTAAATGGAATATATTTTTTGCAAACCGACTAATTATCTATTTTCAAAACCATATACTGTACAGTACATCTGGTAATGTTTAGTCAAACATGAAAGGTAGCCTAACTGTAACTATAGCTTATAACTAGTTACTTTTAGGCCAAGTAACTAAAATTTTGTTACCAGTTATTTTTAAAAAGCAACTTGCCCACCACTAATAAAACGCCACCGAATACTATTCGTAGCCTGCTTCTTGTCAAACATGTTCGCTAAGATCTAATGCAACAAAAAAAAAGAATATCAAATCGAAAATTTAAAAAAGTCTATTGTTTGAATTCAGGTTTCTCTATAAATTTTACATGAATCTATGATGCTGGATAAACAAATGCAAATTCAACTTCTGTAAAACCTATTGGCGCGGTTGCGTCCTTTTATTCTACCAATTAATCTAAACTTTTCGTTTTAAAAACTAACAAAACACAAATACTATTACTTACTAAAAGACAAACAAAACGCATTTTAGGTCTACGTCAGTTTCTGACTTATTTATTATTATTTTTCTTGTAGATTCTCATAATAGTTACAGTTATAGTCATTATTCAATTTAAGTTGATTGAAGAATTTATACAAAACTCGCTTTATAGCAATTAAAGTTTGTTAAGCTATTTTATAAAAGGATTAACTGCAACTCTGCATTAAAGCTGTTTTTAACGACTCATGAAATATCAAATCATCTGTGATTGTTGGCCAATAACATAGCACTGAATAAGGATTGCGATGATGCTGGAATTTCAACATTCCTCCTGAAAATGTCTCTCTGTAGGTTATAATCACGCATTTGTTCTCTTTTCTGACGAAGTTTAACTCCTCCAAAACAGAAACAACATATCGACATTGTGGAGTCTGGGAAAATCCCTTTGATAAAACGATTATTGTTTTTCTGCTTGCTTGTATTCGAAAATGAAGCTGCTTCACTTGACTGGTTCCACACCAATCTTCTTTACCAACCACACAAATGCGAAACGATTGATTGGATGTTTCGAGCTGTGGCACTATGATGTCATCGACCCAATCACCTACTTCCGTATTTGATTTGTCGTAAAACACAAATGCGTCGTATGCATAAACAATTTTCCTTTTACAATGATAGCTATCATCGCTCTTCAACATTTGAATGCGAATGTCATGTGACAACAAAACAAACAACTTTCGTTTAAACTGCTTGCTCGAGCAAACGAGAAACGTTGTCGTGAAAAGCACGATAAATGACACAAAACAACTTGTCAAATCAATGAGAAACTCCTCCTCACAGTTGTTGGACAGACTGTAAACAAAGATCGACGGAGGTTTGACCGACTTAGGTGCTTCGCATCTCAAACATCCGCCGTAATAATCAATGAGAACATCGGAACATTCAGGAAGAAAACCAGGTATGCTTTTGTTAAGCAAGGCCTTGGATCGAATCAACCAACTAAAAGTGCTACTCATCGTGCAGTCACAGCTGATTGTATTACCACGAAAATCCAAGTATGAAAGCGATTTCAATGTTTCCTTGTCGATGATTGAAGCGTCCATTTGACGAAGTTGGTTATGATTTAATGAAATACTTTTAAGACCATTTTCCACAAAGACTTTCAGGGTTTTCGGGGTGATTTTATGAATAAAGTTGTAAGACAAAATCAATATCCTTAAATTGGTATAATTTGAAAGTATTCCTGAGTCCAAGATTTGAATTTTGTTGAACGATAAATCAAGATAAGTCAAGTTGATCAACTTGTTCAAAGCAATATCTGGAAAGCGTTCTATCCAACACTCACTCATGTACAAAGTTTGTAGTTTATACAATCCTTTGAAAAAATTTGATTGAAGTTCAAACTTTAGTTGAGCTCCATTCATTGCGATTGTTTGAAGGTTTGGAAAAGACGAAAATACTTCAAGATTGTTTGAAATATAAAAAGTAGGAACACCAACATAAGAAACATCAAGGCTAGTTATTTTGAAAAACTTTTGACTGGTATTAGCGTATGAAACCAAACGGTAATAGATATTTGAACTTGTGTCACCATACAATAAAGTTATATTTTGATTCAATGTCATTAAAAACTGAAAATTAACGTTTGATTGGAACGATGTTAAGTTTAATTTGAGTTCGTTTAATTTTGGCAAAAATCTAAAGGATCCAGACTCAATCCGACGAATTGGATTGTAGCGAAGATCTAAAGATTGTAAACCAGAAAAGTTTTGAAATGTAACATTACTTATAAACTCAATTTGATTGTGAGATAGATCCAAGAAAGCAGCATTGGTCAAATGTTTCAAATCAGGAGATTTCATGTTTGATAAACTTATACTGTTATAACTCAAGTAAACAACTGGTTCAATAATTGGCTGCTTTGTTACAATATTGAGATTATATAATTGTTTTGTTTTCGGTGATGTGAATTGTCCATATTGTTTGGTATTTATTAACGAATCAAAGTTTTCTATTACGCTTGAAAAATGTTTGACTAAATTAAATCGAAGATCCAAGTAACTCAAGTTCAATCCAACAAAAGCAGATGTGTCGATATCACGGATGCCACAAAACGAAAGTGCAAGTCGTTTAAATCGTGTAAGGTTTCGTAAAACATCAAAACTGTTTTGATGGATTTTAGCATATTCTCGATTGTACCACAAATAATAATAAGGTAAAGCGGTGGTGAACTTTGACCCTGGAATATCAATAGTCGTTGCAAGCACAAGCGTGGTCAGATTTGGAAATCGAAGATATGCACTGCTGAATGTCAGTTTCTTTTCGATTGGTTTGAATGAAATGATGTCTAGCTTGCAAAACGTGTTTCCAGATACATATAACTCATCAAGCACTGGAAGTAACGGCAACACTTCTGGATTTGTTTCGATCGTTTTTAAACAATTAAACGCCAGATTTAACGATTTAAGCTTTGAATTGTCAGAAAGAAAGTTGATGGGTAATCGAGAAATCATGTTGCCTGACAAATCTAAGATTTCCAGATCGGTCAACATGCTCAACGCGTTTTCTTCAATGTGCAATGGTATTCGGTCATATTGTGAGGTCCAAGCAAGATTCAAATATTTTAGTTTATTTGACTTGTTGAAACTATGATAGTGGACGATATGAAATGGGTTTCCACGAAGTTTAATGCCGAGTAAGGACTGATTGAACAAATAGGTTGGTATATGTTTCAAGTTATTGTAAGAAAGATCCAAAAACTTCAAAACACTGGACGGAAAAAGTGATGTTTTGATAGAAAAATTGCCTTGACAAAAATGTTTGATATCTCCTGATATACAGTTGGTTGAAAAAACTGCAATTTCCAATGAGTTAAGATTTTCAAAATCGTTTTTAGTCAAAGGGCCCAATGATGAAAAACTTACAAACAAAACTGCTAAGGAACTAGGAAAACGAGGCAATGTTTTCATTACGTTTCCGTTTAATGCCAAAAACTTCAAAGACTTTAAACTAGAAAAAGCACCGATTTCAGCTGTAAAATATCCTTGGCAACGTGGTATTGTATCGTCATCAAAGTCTGCTTTAATGCAATTGTTATCCATTGTGATAGCCACGAGTTTGGGATAAGAATCAAAATCGTTTTGATAAATTTTTGTGATAGAGTTTTGATCAAGGTTAAGAATTTCGATGTCACTTTCAAGACCTCGTGGAACTCTGGTGAGTCCTTTTTGAAAGCAATTAATGTATTTTCTGCTTTGATGCAACCAAGATAGGTTTCCAATGATGTCAAACGCAATATAATCTTCACTTACAATTGAAATTATCGAGTGTGATGACGATGGAGAACATTGCCATTTTTCCACATTTATTTGTCCGTTTGCTTTTAATACAAATATTAAAGTCAATATTCCGAGTGAAATAAATTGTTTTATATTTAACATTATGATTAAATAACTTAATTGCTGTAAAGAGCTATAAAAAAGGTCATGAAAGTTAAATTTTTTAAAAGTTTTAAAATTGTTTCAAAACAAATTTAACAACTAGTTTTGCGATTTCGTGTAAGAGTTTAAAAAAAGTTTTATGTTACTACGCATTTTTTAAGTACGAAAAAAAAGAAATCCTAAAATTCCGTTGTAAGTTGAAATATTTAATTATTACAATAGAACTATTTTGACGAAATTGATAATTTGAAAAGAAAGACTTTAGTAAAAGATATATCACATGTAGGACTAATTCCTGTGGAGACATTGGTTTCCAAATCAATTTCTAGAAGTCTAATGTTAAACAAAAACTGGTCGAAAGTATATTTTGTAGCAACAAAATTTTAACCCGAATTTAATGATATGAAATCGCGGATTATAGGAAAATACATATTTAATGCTTGTGCTTTAAACTATATCGCGCAGCAAAGTAAGTAAAATTCATTTATTGATAAGTTTTATTGATAAAATATTACGAATAATAGAAATGCTAAAAACAAAAACTATATCTAAAATGCGGTAAGATGTTGAGAAGAAAAATTTTTTAGTTCTGGCCTGACCGTAACCAAAAACCATTTCCGGTTATGGAATTTCCACGATAGCCTTTACTAATTTTAAGCTGTTGGAATTTGAGCTTTGAACTTGATAAGAGTACTATTTAACTTAATAAAAATTTTAACAGCTCTCCAACAAGCTTTCGTTTACTACTTTTTGTCATAGCAATATAGCTATTAGGTGCAAGGACCTAGTTTGGTAAAAAATTTTGGGGGGACAATTTTGTGTGACTGTGACATGTTTAATATTTGATTACTAGTAGACTACTTGACATTAACAAAACTTGTTATTTCCTTTTTAATAAAGCATAATGCAACGAAATTAATACTAATATGAAATTTTTTAATCAAAATGAATTAAGAGTTGAATCATGATAAAACTATTCTCAAATCGACTTATTGGCAGTTATATAATAGCATTTATAATTCCGATTTTCATTAAGATTTTGGATGCATAAAACAAAATAATTCGTTTTTTCTATTTAAATGGTCATTAAATTGTTTCTTCTGTTTCAATTCTGCCGGACACTCGACACCTTGCATCATTGAACATCACAAATTCTTCAGCTATCTTTTGGCAAGATAATTCACTTTATATATCACGATGTACATGACAAACTACAACATGATTTAAACGTACTTGAGTCATTGTAGAACGTAGCCATGTTTTCAACCTGCGAAGAGCACTGAAGGATTGCTGTGCTTCGCAAGAACTTGCTGATGATCTCAAAAGTAACCTCAGCAGTTTTCCAACTGCAGGAAACATGCACCTTACATTTGGTTCCATTTCACGGAATAGCTTTTAGTGTTTAGCTAAGCAAGATTTCTTATAATGACGCACATACATTTGTAGTTCTATGTCAAATGCAGAGCCACATAGTTCTGGATAGTCTTTGATAGCATCTCTATTAAGAATATTACTAATCAGCATTTTGGTTAGCTTGTTGTATTCATTTAAATCCGAAGAGTCAAAGGAGTCATTCAGACAAGCCAGAGCAACATCAATCGCTGAATAAAATTGGACCATGTAGTAGTCTTCAGCATTGCTATACAACTGTTCTGCATGTTTATTACCTTGATATCGTCTTGGAGCCTTTCTTTTCCTCGTAAAGTTGATATACTCCAATTCGAGGTCGTCACTCATTTTCTGTGCTTCCTTGAAAATGATAGCAAATTTCTTTGTTGTACGAAGATTAATAAGTTCACTTTCAACAAGTCTAACACTGTTCATCATTCCATTAACATGTACAGATGAGCTTTGCAATAATCTGTTCAGTGATTCTAAAATCTCAAGGATAGGTGAAGCAGCATGTAGGGTTTGTTCACACTTTACATGTAAATGCCATTGGCTCTAGCTGCTGTATTTGTTCCAAAGTTAGCTGATGCTTGCTTTATGGCATCAAGTACGTATGAATAGTTTTGTAAAACAGGTTTCATTGCAAATAATCTTGTCAACCACCTAGTAGAACAGATTGATTTCAATGAACCAGGCTGTTGGGTTTCCACATCATCACCATGTTGTGTCAGGTACAGATTTTTGAACTTTCCAGATTGTGTATACAGTACGTTCATGTATATGGTCTAATGCATCTCTTACAACTATAGCTTCTTGAAATGCTTTGCACACGACTAGCTATGTGACATGAGCACCACAGTTTATAAAACGAGCTAATGGCTGATGTTTTTTTATTTCTTTTTGGTAACCATGAAACTTTCCTGCCATATTTGCTGCTCCATTATATGTCTGAGATCTTAACTTCTCTATTGGTAATTGGAGCCTGATTAATACATCAAGAATCATGGCACTAATTGAAAGGCCAGATCTAGGCTCTATGTTATACAATCCCAAAAATTCTTCTTTAATCTGGAATGTATCAGTCACACATCGAACACAGGTGCATTGCTGCTCTTTTCCTTGAATGTCTTGTGTACCGTCTACTACAATGCCAAAGTTAATAGACTGATCATTGACTTCCTTTATAATTTTTCTCAAAACCATGTTACACATTATGCGAAGAATATCTTTTTGAATGGGATGGGATGTGTAACTGTGCTTTCTTGCAAGCCATGAATAAAGACTAACAATGTTTTCTGCCCGAAGATTAAGAAGCTCATTAAAGTTTACATCATCAGAGTTTCTTCTTTGAATTGCCAGTCCTTGTCCAGCTAGATACCTTAAGGAAGAAATGATCTTTATCAAGGCAGTTCTTGCTTGTTTTTTATTCTAGAAGAAAATTACAGTTTATTTGAAGCAAAACACTGTCTCCTTTTTTCTTTTGTAAGTTATTTGATAATGCAAGTCTGTGAGTTTTATTTCTTTCGTGAGCATCAAACTTTTCTATCCCTTTCTTCCAATTTTGACGCCCTTTGAGAGAAAACTATCATTAGCTCTTTTTGCCAAATCAAGAAAAATTGTCTTGTTTGGCAGTCGCACAAATGTGACACAAAACTCTGCCAGAGGCTGTGTCAAAATGTAACCAGGTATAGTTTTCAAGCCACTTTTGCTGAAATTAAAGGTTTTTTCCTTTTCACAGTTTGATACGGGATTGAAACGGCACAGTTTGAAGCTGCATCAGGCTGGCATGGCTCTGGTGGAAGTAGCTTAGAAGAGTCAATGAAAGCAGCACTGTTTTGATTTTCAAAATTAACACCGGTATTTAACTGAGAAGGTGAAAAGTCATCAATTTTATTGATTGTTTTTGAGAACTTTTAAACCAATGTCTTATATCTATTGCACAAGTTAAGTAAATTTAACTAAAACAAACACAAATTGACATAAAGTAAATATTCATCTTGCACAAACTCAAGGAAAATGTCCTCCTTGCCATAAATTTGGGGGGAAAAAAGGTATTTTGTCCTCCATTGTCTAGATAATGGGGGGACATGTCCCCCCTTAAAATAGGTCCCTGATTAGGTATATTTTAAATTTTGCAGTAATTTTAAGATAAATCTATCTTTTATAAGTGTTTGATGATCAAATTTTTTTGTGGTTTTTAAGAAAATATTTAGTGTTAGAATAAATTGTAAGTAATTTTTTTGATATTAAGAAAATTTAGTGCATCTAATACTTAAAAATAAATGATCAAAAAAAATTTCCAAAATGTAGTCAAAGACTATTTTGACTTAAAATCTTCATCTAAAAGTACTCATTGAGTTTTAAAGACTTGCTATTCCCATAGTTTCCTCTCAGAGAAAACCATACTTTACTGGTTTGCTCGTTTTAAAACTGGAAGTTTCACTCTTGAAGAAAAAATAGTGTGGGAAACCAAAAAAGATTAAAGATAAAGACATCATTTCGACAGTTCAAGAAAATCCTAACACAACACAGAAGACATTAGCAGAAAAGTTTAATATGACTCAGCCTACGATTTCCAAACGTCTAAAAAAATAGGCTTGATTTTAAAGAAAAATGTCTTGCTTCCACTTGAAATATCCGGAGCAAATAATAAAAAAAGAAAGCAAATTTGTATTGAAAATTTAGGAAAACAGGAAAAAAAGAATTTCATTTGGAGAACCATTACCAGGGATGAAAAATGGATTTTTTTGATAATTGTACGGCCAAAATTTTTAAGGGTTTAGGAAAAGAGTTTGGATGGGAAGTTTTGATGAATCCTCCATATTTAGCTGATCTTGCTCCCTTCGATTATTTTTAGATCTTTATCTTATAAACTTTAGATAAAAAATTTAAAACAAGGAAAAAGTCCAAATCATTTTGCAAAATTTTTTAATGAAAAAACAACCTTGTTTTATAAAAGAAGGATCAAGCTTTTAATCAAAAGGTGGCGACAAACAATTGTTAATAATAGTAAGTATTTTGAATAAATGTGTCAGGTCTCAATTTTTTTATTTAATATTTACAGATAATTTAAAAACTGCAAAAACTTAGGAATACACCTAATATTATAAAATAAGAATAACTAAACACCATAGCAAAAATAAACTAACTGCGACTTAAATAAAGCAAATGTTGTATCCGTCACTGGTCGTGAGGGTATTTCGGTACACCAATGTCCTTCATCATGTTGGCCAACACATTTTCAAAAGAAGTTGTTATCACGTTTTCGTGTCCATCATACTAATGCAATGCAGATTTCGAACGATCTCTATAGACAAGTGATTAGTAGTACAGAATTTAAAGATGGCTAACAAAATCTCATCTCTAAGCTTTTGTCCGACAATCGTTAGGAGTAAACGTCGGAATAAAGGGAAAAAAAATTCAATTGATTTTGCAATAAAGCTGAACGATGATTGATTGTTTGAGAGAAGCGTTACAACACGTGATCAACGCAACAGTTTCGAGTTGCAAACAAACTTTTTTTGGCGGCATAAATTGGGCTTGCATGATTTGATGCAAACGGCTTCTAAAGCAGATAAATGAAAGACAAACGACCGAATGAAACAATTAGAAATTTTTTATCACTATAATTTTTGGCGCAAATAGGGTTATGTAAAAGGTGTTGGCCAATCGCAGAGTCACTGAACTTAACTGGGGTTGAAGATTTGCCAGAACGAGTAGAAATGTTGCGAGAGTTTGGAATTTGGCCGGTTCTCATAAATTTTGGTACCTGTTGACAAATTCTGTCCTGTAATCGTTGAGATGTGCGGCCTACGTACCGATTATCACAAAAGCACGAAAAATTACCAACTACATTGCTTAAAAGCAAAGCACGCAGCACTGCCTTTTTCATTGCAGGAAGAGGTGGGCGAGATGTTAAAATGTTATTTTTACATCTCGCCCACCTCTTTCAACTCTCGCAATTTTTTTTAGAGAATTTTTTAAATACATAAAAAGATATTTACTTTAAAAAATTATGTATATGAGTGTATATACCAGGGGTGCAAAAACACGGTCGCGCACTCGCACCGCGCGACCAGAAAATTTGCCCGTGCGACGTAAATCAGGGACGTCCAACCCGTGGCCCGCGTAAAGTTTTGAATGGTTCACGCAGTATTTTTTGAAGCCCTCTGTCGCGTCAAGTTTGGCAGAAATGGAAAATAGATTTGTGTAAAAACCTTGTTATTTTTTAAAGTTCATTATAATTTTGGGACGAAAAAGTCGGAAATCTGAGACTAATTTTAGGCGAAGATCTTTTTTTTTTTTTTTAGAGATCACTACGATTTTTCGACAAAAAGTCGGAAATCTGAGACTAATTTTAGGCGAAGACCTCTTTTTTTTAAAGATCAATGTGATTTTTTTAGAGATCAAATTCAAAATGGCCCTCGGCTCAAAAACGTTGGCACCCCTGATGTATGTGCTACTAAAAATTTCTGTGTGCTACTAAAGTTAACAAAAAATTTTGCACCCCTGGTATATACATATATAACTGCAAATTACTGGTGCTAATCGGAAGAGTGCTCAATGGCTTTAATAGTCAGAACGATTATTCCTGATTATCAAAACACAAATATTAAAAAAATATTGTATTAAAATAGTCCCAACAGACTGTTTCACCTGTAAGGCTCATCAGAGGACACAGTTAAAATAAATTTTTACGCTTCAGATGAAAACTCGCATCTTAGAAAAATAACGCTATCAAAAGTTTGGGTTTAAACGATTATTTTATTAAAGTAAGTGATTGATTAGCAAATAATTACTTTTGTTACGAGATATTTAAAGAAAACATGCTGTAATGTTGCACATAGATGTATTCTTAAACTTGACCAAGCTGCCGAAAAGATTACCGGTAAAGCGTAAAAAAATTTATGGATCATTAGTTAAAAGAAAGTGTTATACAAGAATCTTTTTATAAAAAAATGATTTTATAACACTTTCTCTTAACGAATAATTCATACAAATGTTTTATACAGTATAAAAAAAATTTTTTATAGCACTTGCTCTTAACTAATGATCCATAAACTCTTCTACACTTTAATTTTTTCGGCAACTTGGCCAAGTTTAATACATCTACAAGTATGCGCAACATTACAGCATGTTC
This sequence comes from Diplosoma virens, assembly GCA_963680785.1. NCBI lineage: Eukaryota > Metazoa > Chordata > Ascidiacea > Aplousobranchia > Didemnidae > Diplosoma > Diplosoma virens. The sequence goes on along the minus strand of OY796881.1, from coordinate 23,674,483 downwards.
TCTTTTAATATCTCGTAACAAAAGTAATTATTTGCTAGTCAATCACTAACTTGGGTAAAATAATTGTAAAAACCCAAACTTTTGGTAGCGTTATTTTTTTAAGATGCGATTTTTCTTGTGAAGCCTAAAAATTTATTTTAACTTTTAATTTTTGCTTATTTTATTTCTTTCAACGTAAATAATATTACTTTTTTTAATTGTTGAGCCTCACAGGCGAAGCAATTTGTTAAAACTATTTTAATACAACATGTTTTTTTTGTTATATTTATGTTTTGATAAATACGTATATACATATAATTATATTATGTACACAACCCATTAACTATAATTCTTACTGTGTTTGAATGAAACATTAATAAAAATCACATTTGGAAAACTAATTCGAAATGGCATACATAACTCGAAACTAAATATGTATTCTATACTTAATGTTTATCACATTTTCTGAACATCAAAGTATTTTATGGATAATCATGATGTTATCTCTAGTCTATTTTACAGTTATTATTTTTCCCATGGTAAATCGAACCCGCGACAAACCTTAATGTTAATACAATTAATGCAGGGGTACAAAAATTTTTGTTAAGTTTAGTAGCACACAGAGATTTTTAGTAGCACATACATCAGGGGTGTCCAACGTTTTTGAGCCCAGGGCCATTTTGACTTTGATCTCTAAAAAAATCACATTGATCTTTAAAAAAAGGTCTTTGCTTAAAATTAGTCTCAGATTTCCGACTTTTTCGTCCCAAAATTATAATGAACTTTAAAAAATAACAAGGTTTTTACACAAATCTATTTTCCATTTCTGCCAAACTTGACGCGACAGAGGGCTTCAAAAAATACTGCGTGAACCATTCAAAACTTTACGCGGGCCACGGGTTGGACGTCCCTGATTTACGTCGCACGGGCAAATTTTCTGGTCGCGCGGTGCGAGTGCGCGACCGTGTTTGTGCACCCCTGAATTAATGACTTATGTAGGACTAGACCCTGAGTGTTGTCTCCAGCGTGTAGGACTGCATCTATCTGTAGTCGGTTCGAAACTCAATGAGGTATGCATCACTGACGAACTTTAACAAGAGCAAAACTCGAGTCTGGTGCTTCTTGTTTTAGGCAGCTTAGTTTTGTTTTTATCAGTAGGTAATGAGGTTAAAACGTAAATATGAAAATTTCATACTTGTAAAAATTTTTACAAATGTTAGTAATAACTATGGAATTTATTGACAATGAAAATTTGAAAACAAAAGTTTATAAAAGCAAGAGAAGCAAAAAACCATACGTAAAAGAATTAAAAATTTAAACCCACAATTATAGACTACAAGAAAAACAATAAAATGCGACTAATTTTAGAATTTTCCTGAATCACCAACTGCATATAAAAAACTCCAGAGAAAAATGTTGACATTTTCATACCAATAATAAGCTCATCCTTATATCTCTCAAATAAACTTCAGCCATTAGTTTGATGGCACGAAGTCCATCTTCTTCACAGTAATGCATGGTTATACATAGTAAGAATATATATGTGAATTTTGTCGGATTTTGTAAACCAAGTAAAAGGGGGTCTGTAGTTTCTATCTCATGAATATTTCAATTATTGTAATTTTGTACCAGACTGAACATGCAGGCTCCCTGCCGTTTATTGACATTCATATTAGGACATTATTAAAAAATTCACCTTGGTTCTAAACTTTTGGTTGATATTTTTTTTGAAAGAATAGAGCAAGAAGACTAAGTTTTAATTTTCAAAAATTTTAATTTAATAATTTGCTCGTAAAAACAAAATTGTTCTGTGAGTTTCCTCTTTATTGCAGCCCTTTGGTCTATTCTGATGAGCCTTAGTGATAAAAACAGACGTTCAATACTCGCTTCTGTTGGAGGAAGTACTTATTTAAAGACATGTCAAAAAAAAAAAAAAAAAAGAAGGGGCATTTTGGAGGTTGAAACGGATTAATGGCATTTACATTAATTTCAATGGAAAAATTCTCTTTGTCATAGGAGTAAATTGAGGTACGAGCTCGGTCACGGAACGAACTAAACTCGTATGTCAAGGTACCACGTATTATAGAAAGAGGCTGCTTAGGATAGTAAATTAATTATGTACCTGGCATTTGCTTCCTGTCATTGGATTGAAGAAAGGGAAGAAACTAAATCGGCTGCCCGAGCATAGCATTACGCAAAATATTATTTGCTTACAAATTAAAATGTAAACTTTTTATGAGTCGCACGCTGTGTCGCGCGATACGCGGCAGGTTCTCTTAAAAAGATTACTGTACTGCACTCCACTGGCGCGCGAGGCCGCGTAAGTTGCGCTGTTAACATTACTAATACGTAAAGAAATTGTACATGAGGAGTCGGAGTCGGATAAAATATTCCGACTCCGACTCCGACTCCTAGTCTACTTGACAGTCCGACTTGGACTCCGACTCCGACCGACTCCGACTCCGCAACCCTGCTTAGGGCAACTGTCAAATTACTCAGATTTGCTTTCTGAGATGCTGAGATATTACTGTGCGGTTTGAACTCTTTTTTTTTTTAGTTTTTATGTAGAGCTGTTACTAATAACTCCAAACAGAGAAAATTTCCGTAAGCTGTCTTTCTCAAGAACGCAGCAGAATTGTGAGAGAAGGATTTGAACTGCAAACATGTCGATTGCATGAGCCATCAATGCGGCGCTTTTACCTGCCCGACAACAGTTTCGATATTGACGTCTCATCAGTGGCAATTAAATCTTGCAAAATTTAAAAATTTTAATTATTGTTTAATTATTAATATAATGCTTTCTTGCAATGCGGCTATTTTTAATGTTAATGCTTCTACAGTATATAAGGTTTGAGATTCTTGGTTAGAATTTCAAAGTTATGCGGCAAATAGTGTTCCAAATTGGATTAATTTGATATTTGTCTTGAGATTATTGATTGACGTGGGATATTTTTATGCATCTCTTGTTTTGCAAAATTATGAAGTATCAATTTATGGTGATTTGATATTTCTCTTATAAAATAAGAAATGATTATTATTATTGTCAATAGCATCATTATAAATTTCAAAACAATAGGTGGCACAGCACACTACGTTTGCATAAATGCAAAAGGCGCTACTGGCTTATTTAATAAATTCAAGATTTCATAAAAAATAGTTTTTTTACGTTCAGCAGAAAGCTTTTTCTATTTATTAATCTATTACCAGAAGTTCCAAAAACTCATACTTGTGCAAAATTTTTGCGTTATCACTGCATTGTGATGTACAGATGTAAAAAAAGAGAAATAAGCTTTATTTGCCGATTTAAAAATATGTGATGGTTATTCAACAATTTTTAATCACTGACATCAGGCATGTCAAATTCGCGGCCCGCAAAGAAACGTTTTAATCAGATGCTCAATTCAAACCATTACTTAATTCAAAAATGTTTGGACCAGAAAAAGCTTTAGGCTTTATGTAGAAAAATGTTATGGGATATTTTTGCAAAAACTGATTCTATGAACTTTCTTTAGTTAAAGACCAAAAAAAGTTTAATTTATACACTGTAGAGCAGCTAACGCCGCGAATTGCCACTCGGTTTAAGCGAAAACCTTTTTTTGGTCTTCAACTAATTGTGCCCTCGAAATTCTAGTTTCCGGGGAGGTAGTTTTAAAAATTTACGTTGAGTTTAAAGTGAAGACTAAAAAAAATTCATTACTTTGTTTGTTAAACGGATGGCGGCCGTGGCAAATTGATGGGCAAAAATTTCACCAATGTGGCCCGCATATGCTTGCAAGTTTGACATGCTTGATCTACATTAACGTGTACAATACCTTTATGATACAATAAGCTTTTGAAACCTCAGACAGGTGAAAAAGATTTACGCCTAACACTTTTTTCATTGCTTTATCGTACTCTTTTATCTCTCCACAGAACAAGTAAACTTATCTAACTCTGCCAGTTATTTAACAGAAATCAAACTAGCATAGAAGTTTTCTATATAATCGTCATGCAAACATTACAATCACTTCCTATTTTCCACCCACATTTAAAATTATTTAAAAACCTGAGTTACGCTTGGTATTTTAAAAATAAGAATCAGATTCAAGTAATGAACGAAAGGTTACTGTAAAAATACGCAAGACAGGACCATTGCATAAAACAAAAAGTTAATATTTAAAAAAAAATTGCCTTATTGATTGTTGTCTTCCAACAAAGGTTTGGCTACTGCTTTATTTTCGTCTGAAACGACAAAACTTCTGCTTTAAATTGTTCAATCATAAAATAATTTACTGCAAATTCTGCTGGCTTTAAAAGTAAATTTTGAAATAAAAACTGCCAATAGCCTGCAATAAGTTGTTCTACTTCTAGAAACATTTAAATGAAGCCTTCTTTTAATTGTTTCCCTTGCTTTATATTTTCGAGCTTTTCTAAACCCATAAATTTACTCTTAATTTTTCTACTTCTAACGCGTTGCAAAATCTGTCGATTCTTTCTCTAAACCAGGGGTGCCCAACCTTTTCTGACATGGGATCTACTTTTACATTTTTCAGTCTATGAAGGTCTACCAATCTGGCAAAACTTTGAAACAAAACAAACCGAGCCTATGCTAGTGAGCCTATCGGTATATCTCAGTTACACATACAATTTACACTTAAATGATGCAGTGAATAAAAAACATGCACAATGCAGTAAACCAAAATCATATTTTAATTACATTTATTTCATGAAAGCACATTCATTTTTAACGTTATAGTGAGACACCTGGCACTGAGAGGATGTAGCAAGTTCCTCGTAGCTAACGCAGTAGCTGGTGGTTGCAAGTCTCAAGCAAGCCAGAAGATGTTGATCTGTCATAACTGATCTGTATCTGGATTTTATTATCTTCATGTGAGAAAAAACAGATTCACACAGGTAGGTTGATCTAAAACAGGATAATATATAAAAAGCACATCTTTTTATATTGGGGTACTTCTCTTCTAACAGCAGTTTCCAGATCTTCTCTCTTTTAGTCGATGCCCTGGATTTCATCTCTATGTCATTTTGAAGGGAGAGCATTTCATTTTCCACTGCAGTTATATCCAGCTGAAAGAGTGCTCCAATTTTAGAGGCAATGTCCTCCACATTTATATCTGTCGCAAATGGGAAACACATGTAGGTGGCAATAGGCTCGACTGATGCAAAGTCAATGAAACGCTTGTCAAACTCTGATGACAGGCTTTGCACCTGCTTAATGTAACGTGCACTATTGAACTGTGCAGTTGTTTTTCTCTGAAGTACAAGTTCTAAATTCATGTGCTTAAAGTAGTGCAGATCATGGCGATGCAGCTTGGTTGAAAGCAGTTGTAGCTTACGTTTAAATGTGTTTACAAAGCTGATCATGCTAATTATATTTTTCTCTTTTCCCTGTAGCTCTAAATTCAGTTCATTTAGCAGTGCAGTAAGGTCAGTGAGAAAAGCCAAATCTAGGAGCCATTGTTCATCCTCAAGCTGTGCATATTCTGTATCTTTAAACTGCTTGAGAAACTCTTTTATTTCAGGCAACAACTCCCTAAATCTTTCTAAAAATCTTCCTCTATTCAACCACCTCACATCTGTATGGAGCAGCAGGTCTGTGTGCTCTGCCTCTGCCTCTTCCAAGCGAGCGCGGAAAAGTCTTCCCTGCAGGCTCCTTGCACGAATTGAGCAAACAATTTTCATGGCAATGTCCATTATCTCTTTCATATTTAATACTTTCCCACATAAAACCTCTTGATGGATGATGCAGTGATAATGAATAAAATTTGAAAAAGAGTTATTCTGTTTGCAGAGAGCAATAAATCCATTACTACTGCCCATCATAGCGGGTGCCCTATCAGTTGTAATGGAAATAAGCTTGACGAGTGGCAGCTTGGTCTTGCTAGCCAAATTCATGAATGCTTGGAATGTGTCTTCACCCCATGTATGTCCTTTAAGAGGCAACATGCAAAGTAGCTCCTCTTTTGCAGTCATGTTTTTAAACACCATCCTTATGAAAACGCACAATAGCGCGATAACCACAGAGTCTGTTGACTGATCAAATTGAAGTGAAAAACACTCACACCTATCAATATCTCTCTCCAACTGAGCCGCAAGGTTCTCCTCCATTCCTTCAAATTGCCTTGTCAGTTTAATGAAATTATAAACGTGTTGATATAAAGTCAAGACAAATTTGTTGCAAAATTATTCCAATCAGTGACGGTAAGGCAGTTGAATTGTCGGAGCACTGTTTTGTTCGAACATATAGATGGTTTTCTGAAACATAAAAGAAAGAAAACCAGCAACAAGTTGCATGAGGAAGCAAGTAGTTTAGGTGTTAGATAGTTCTTCAAGAAAGAAAATTTTTGTTTTTTTATTAAATGCACTCAATGAATTACTCTTTTTTATGCTGGCAGGCAATTGCTTCCAAATTTTAGGTCCAATGTATCTAATAGATTGTTTGGAGACCGTATTTTTACATGATATGGATATAATTTGAGAGTTGCTCCTTGTAATCACATTGGATGTTTTTGTTTGAAATACATTGTTAAACGCTGTAGGCAATTGTTTATTAAAAAATTTATACATAAAAATAGCAATGTTTAACTTATAAAGTTGTTGTATGTTGTACATAATGTTGCTTATTTTTGTTTTTTTTTTGAATTTTTAATAGATTTTGAAATAAATATCATTTTCATAAACTTATTGCAGATTTTCTGAAGCTTATTTAGTAAAACGTTATGACCAAAACACCAAGTTGTAATACAGTATCTTATATGATTTAGAATTAAGGAGTGAAAAAGTGTTAATAGTGATTCTTTGTTTAGATATGGTTTTACTCTCATCACACAATATAAGGATGATTTAAGTTTGATAAGTAGCATTTCCATGTGATCTTTCCATGTTAAATGTTCATTGAATATTACTCCTAAAAGCTTGGTTGGTGAAACTCTATCAATTGTTTTTCCTCTAGTTGTCAAAAGAGATTTTTTTGTGTTCTATTTGAACTAGATATGCTGAATATCATGTACTTTGTTTTTTTAATATTAAGAGATAGTTTGTTAGCTATTAACCAGTTGTCAATGTTTTTCAGTTCTTTGTTTCCTTTTTGTACTAAGAGATTACTGTTTTTTGCAGAAAGAATTACGGTTGTATCAACAGCAAAAGACAGGTTGCTGCTGAATTTTAAGCAATTTGGGAAATCATTAACATATATGATAAATAGTAGAGGACCAAGAATTGAGCCTTGAGATACAGAAGAAGAGATAATTCTTATATTGGAGATATGTGAATTATAGTCAACCTGTTGAGATCTTCCAATTAAGTAGCTTTTGAACCAATTGTATACCGTTCCTCTGATTCCATAATGATGAAGTTTATTAAGCAATATTTCGTGGTTAATAGTATCAAAGGCTTTGGAAAGGTCAAGAAAAATTCCAAGAGTATTCATTTTGTTCTCAAAAGATGTTGCAATATTAGCAGTTAAAAGAGAAGTAAGGTGACTTGTTGAATGTTTTTTTCTAAAACCAAATTTATGTTCATTAATTGCATTAGATTTTTCCAGAAAAGAATAAAGACGATTATAGACCAATTTTTCAAGAATTTTAGAGAAACAAGAGAGCAAGCTGATTGGTCTGTAATTAGATACATCTTTGGCACTTCCTTTTTTAAATAGAGGAATTATTTTTGCATGTTTGAAATTGGAGATAAATTTTCTTTGTGATAAAGATACTGTAGGTTAAATATATAACTAAGAATAGAAATCACATTATTAGGAAGATATTTTAGCACAATAGAAGGTATTCCATCCCACCCAGCACTTAATTTTGGCACTAAAGTAGAGATAATCCTTTTTATTTCTTGTGGACATGTTGGGTAAAAAAACATTGAAGATGGATTAGAGGTATATAAATAGTCTTGATATTTGGTTGTAGATGGTGGGAGTTGAGATATCAATTTGCTTGAAACAGTAGAGAAGTGCTCATTGAGAGTGTTTGCAATTTCAGTAGGTTCATATATATCTTTTCCAACTTTTGAAAGACAGTTAATTTTATTAGTATTATACTTGGATCTTCCTAGAATTTCATTAATAGTTTGCCAAGTTTTTTTAATATTATTTTGGTAATTTGTGAATTTATTTTTATAATATTCTTTTTTCTTTCTTTTGATGAGGTGAAAGTATTGATTTTTTACTTTAATATACTTTTTTTTAGCTTTAGTGTTATTTTTTTGCAAAAATATTTTGTGTAGCCTGTCTTTTTTGTGTAGTAAGCACCATAGCTCTTTGTCAAACCAAGGGTTATTTATTTTGTTAGTTTTTAATTGTTTTTTAGAAAAGTGCTTGTTGAAATTACTTATTAGAATACTTTGAAAGTTTTTAAAAGCTAAATCTGTATCAAAATCAGTTATGACATTATTAAAATCAGTGTTTTCAAGAGTAGTTCAAAAATTAATAAGATTAGAAGTAGAGAAAGATAAACTTTTGACAGGTAGATTTTGTTGTAATTTACCAATTTCTGATATTTGCAGTATAGGAAGATGATCAGAAATATCATGTATCAATATACCACTTTTTATGTTTGTGCATGTCACATTCGTCCAAATGTGATATTCATCTTCTTTACTATTCATTCAATATTCTTTAAATTATTCAATATTCATCTTCTTTATTAGCAATATTCATCGCTCTTTACTAAATTTATCTAAAGATTCAGATATTAAAGTTTGTAAATTGGATAAAGGTAGAGGTGTTGCAGCACTAAATTCGGTAGATTATTTTTCCAAATTAGATTCCATAATATATGATTCTACTAAATTCATTAAAATTAATGATAAAGAAGAAAGCAAATCACACCTTTTGATAGCAAGGGAACAATGAATCAGATATCACATTCAGAAACATCTAAAGCCGTACGGAAATGAAATTACTCAGCACCTTCTCCCAACCGGATCTACACCAGGCAAGTTATATGGACTAATAAAAGTACATAAAGAAGATAATCCTGCACGCCCAATTATCTCGATGGTGGGCCCTCCCGAATACAAACTAGCTAAATTCTTGGATACGATCATTAAGCCATATATATCAGATAAACACATGCTACGTTCATCTTATAAATTCTTAGAAAAGCTACAAGAAATTAATTTGAATTCAAATCAAGTAATGGTAAGCTTCGATGTCCAATTCTTATTTACAAATATCCCCTTACAAGAAGCAATCGACCTTATTTCAGATAAAATTTATGACAAGAGCTCAAACGCTAATCAACTACCAATAAGAAAGAAATTTTTAAAAAAATTATTAAATTTAACAACTAAAGGAATATTTTTATACAAAGACTAATTATTTCAGCAAATTGATGGTGTTTCTTTGGGTTCAGCACTAGGTCCTACTATAGCTAACTTTTTTCTGGCTGAAACGCAACTACCAACAGCCACTCCATTCCGCCCCAAAAGTCTATTTTAGATATGTAGATGACATTTTTGCAATATTTAACAACGAAGCAGACCGTATGGAATTCTTAGATAGATTAAATTTACAACATAAAAACTTGCAATTTACAATGGAAAAGTCTACAAATACTCTCCCCTTTTTAGACATGGAACTTAAAATACACAATGATAATTTACAATCATGGATTTGGAGAAAATCGACTCATACTGGTGTTTTTTTCAAATTTCTTCTTGACCAATACCTAAAAAGTTTTGATAAAAGTTTACTAAATCAATTTATTTTCTACAGCCAGGCAGCATGAGCTGTGGTGGAAAAACTACCCTTGTGGGCCATGGTGCATGTTTGTGATACTTATTATCATTTCAATTTATTCTCCTGACTCACTGGACAACGTCAGAGAGATAAATTTTAGGCAACCGTAAAGGAATTATCTTGACTTCCTTTCGGAGTTGCCAAGATAGTGCTTTCCGGTTAAAATGTTTATTTAGTTTTTCTGTTTTCTTTATTCAAAGATATGACTATAATTTGGAGCTGTTTGTGAATTACGCAAAGCAGAAAAAAGTGTCATAAATTGTTTTTTCAAAGGAAACAACAGAATGACACGCGACGAGTTGAAAAGATACTACGTTCGATTCTATTCGCCATCAATGAAATGGTCTTTCAGCCAAAAATGTATACATCACGGACGACCGAATAAAAAATCGGTTATTTATGTTGCTCCTGTGTTCCGCTTAAGTCGTAGCCAACCTAAAAAACCAGAATCAGCATGTTTGTTTGTTTGCTAGGTTTATTCATTACCGGCTTTTGCGTTTTGCCGCCGAAACAATAAATTAAAAAGCTTTGAAGAGAAATTAACCGTAATAAAAAATCGTTTGATTGAAACGAGTAGCCAAAATAATATTTTGCATTTAAAGTAATGCTTGTAGAAATTCAACTGGCGACAAACACGTGGCCGTCAAAAGTTGGTGGGAGGTCAAAATTTTAAGATGGTTCATTCACTAATCTGTATGACATGAAACAATCAGAAGACTTTATTTGTTTTTTCAATATAACTTTTGATTATCTGTAGCGTAACTGTGTTACTAATTTTTCATGTTCAATTTTCACATTTTCTTTTTTGGTTACATGTTTTTATCAGTTTTCGTTGCTCTTGTATATCTATCAACAACGTTAGCTAGTGTTGCCTTACAATAACGGAAATTGATATATAATCAGGATGTAGGAGTTCAGGTTGCTGTGGGTGCAAGCTGTTATTTACTTGTTCATAATAAAAGCAGAACGGCTGTATAGAAGGGCAACCTTATTGTGTTTTGTTTTTCTGTTATTTTGTTTTATTTTTGGGTCAAACAACTTTGATAATAAGTAAATAAAATCGTGCTAATAGATATAAATAAAATTATTAATTAATCGTATTGTAAAACGTTATTAAAATATTCGACATTACCCCTCAAGTACATCACTTAATTTGTAGCTACAAAGGTAAAAAAACTTGGAAATCACTTAGGATCCGCAAATGTAGGATGCCCACACTTAACCGAAAAAGTAATAATATTGCTATATTATATCAAATAGAACATTTAATATAAATCTTTATTAGGGTAGTCATTTTAGGATATATGGCTTCCAATTTAAAGTCAAGTTCTTGTTTGGTCTTTCTTAAATAATATTCGAAAGAAAAGCCGAAAGCTAATTTCGGTGTCTAATTCAAAATAGAGGTCTATCAATCAAGGTTTTCTATTAGTTTGAACTTTAAAATAGGCAATTTTCTACCTTTTTGCACTATAAATTTTCTGAATTTGTAACTTTGTAACACGGAAAGGTTTTAACTAAAAATCTTGTATTTACAAAAGCACAGTTTCTATACAGGTCAGCTAAAAAGACTTAATCGATAATGATTTCAATGCTTTATGCTCAATTGATTTTTCAGCCTAAAAAAGTGGTCTGATATTTTTATGCATGATTCCACAACGTACATTTATTTTGGGAGTGTCCCATTTAAGTTTCTGATAAAATTGACCATTCTTCAATCGTCATATTCTTAAAGACACTCTCTATCTTTCATTTCAGAATGGATAAAACGTTGACTTATTGTCAAAACAAACACATTTTAAAAAATTTTGGATTTAAATCTAGTCGATTCAACATGCTCACTGCAAAGAACACTTTTAGTTATGACTTCTAGATTAAAAACCTGCAATAACCATACTAATATATCTACATAAAATTGCAAACTCAATGAACTTAATAAATAGCGGAGTGTGGTGTCCCTAGGTGCGGATAGACCAGCCTGGGAAAGCATAGATAAGAGTGGGGCGAATAACAATTTTATATAAGGTACAGGGGATTCTTTAAAGTGCTCCAGGGAAGCTGAGCAATAAAACGGAAGGCACGGAATCGGTTGTGGAACTTTTTTGTGAAGATAGAACGTGTTGTTTGAAAGAAAAGGTTTGATCAAAGGTTGCGCTAAGAAATTTTGATTTTGGATTAAAGCAAAGTGGATTGTTGAGAATCGAAGAGAGGCTTAAAACCGGGTTGGTAGGATTCTAGGCGGCTGAAGAAAGATGACTCACATTTGAGGAGTTAAGACGTAAACGTCTTTAGAGGACCACTCCACCAATTTATTGAGGGTAGTCTGTACGGCCGCAGTTGCTTACTCAACTTTTAAGGAGGCCCATATGGCAAGGTCTTCAGCTTAAAAAGAGACTTGTGCAGTTGAAGAAAGAGAGAGAGACAGGAAGATCATTAATAAAAAGAGAGAATAGGACTGGTTCAAAAATTGATCCCTGAGGAACAATCTATAAAGATAGAAAAAACGACTGAAAGAATTACAGATGCCGACTTTCAAACGAAAATCTGAGAGATAAGATCGTATCTATTCGATAAAACAAAGCTAATAGAAAGAAACTTAGAAAAAAGGACAGAATGCCAGGCTGAATTAAATGTTTTCTCAAAATCAACAGTAGGAAGGACAGTACGTGGTCTTCCTACTGTTGATTTTGAGAAAATCAACCGTAGGATGTCTGTGATTTGCTTGATTTAAGAACAGGGATGATGATGGGTTGTTTCCAGGCTGATATACAGGTGTGTATGGATAAGTAGGTTGAAGACGTGAAGGAGGAATTGTAGACCAGATTGAGGAAGCCGAGTTAGAAGCAGGTAGGTGATTTGATCCGGGCCAGTGGAAATTGAGCTCGAGTGTAGGGAAAGAGCAGAGGAAAATTCCAGAGTAGATAATCTTGGATAGAGAGAGGAAAATAGTTAGACCGTTTTTGATCAGTGGTGACACCACCCCCTAGGTTTCCTGCAGGGTTGGTGGTTTCCGTCCTAGTCACAAATATGTGCTTTCTGTGGTTTTATATCCAGAAATATGAAAAGTGAGTCTGGAGAGAGGTGTGATTCCTGTACAAAAATAAGGCGGTACTGGTTTTGAGAGAAAAATTGGATTAGTTTAGTACCTCGCGGTTAAATGCCATTAGTATTCCACTGGAGGATTGGTAATAATTTTTGGGAGAGTGAAGAATGATAGAAGTTAGTTTAGGTAAGTGGTGAAATAGAGATTTGTGGTTGGGGATGAGGGAGGGAGGGAGCTGAGATGGATAAATAGAAGTAAGTTGAAAGTAATTAGAAAGATTAGAAGGATCAGCATTGGAGGAGGGGGTAGAATGATTTTTAGAAGTGCTCATTTTTGAAGATAATTGAGAGTTGGATAGAGGGGATTTTGAAAAAAAGGCGGACACTTTGGGCGAGTCCAAGAGTGTCCTGGAGCAGTGATTTAGTCAATATCACAAACATCCAGACCGAGACCAAGACCCGATAATTTTTCCGAGACCAGGACCGAGATTGAGATTGGCAAATTTCTAGACCTAAGTTTCGAGACCTAGACCAGAAACAATCGAGGGCAAGATCGAGACCGAGACCGGACAAGTTTTTAAAAATGTAATCCATTTTCAATTATTCCAAAAAACAATTATTTTTGTTTTTTTTGTAATCTAAGAATGCATTTTAAATAAACAAGCATTTCTAACATGTTGGAAAGAGCTTAATTCTGTGTGGTTGCGTAATTAAACGAATCTCTTTAAAAAAAATTTCAACTAGAACAGAAGAAAGCTAAAACATCAAGGCATGCTGGTTAACAATCTTGAAAAAAGCAATCAAAAACATTTTTAATTAATATTCATCAAAATCTTTTTTTTATAACTCAAAAATACTGAAGGCGCGGTCATCACAGGAATGGTTGAAACTTCATCCAAATATTTGATTAGCTTGGTTATCTGTGTTGGCGTGTTGGAATTGCTGAATTTGTTGGATATCTTTTTCTATAAAAATCTATAGAAAAGATAGAAATCTATATTCTTCCGTCTCAATAGAAATCGTCTAATTAATCACTTCAAAAAGGTTAGAAACAATGACGGATTATGCAAATGAGTAAAACTGTTCAACGACTCGCAGGGTTTTTTCGATATTGCTCCCTGTTTATTTTCTGTCTATCTTTGGGTAGGCTATTTGGAGTATTTTTTAAGACGCTGTCCTTTACTTCCTCTTCATATTAGCAAGTTCGTATTTCGTTTTAATCAATTAAATTCATACAATGCCGTTTACAGAAATTTGTTAGCGGGAGGGAGGGAGAAGTTGCGAGCCAAAAACATGATCACTACAATCCGTAATGTTTTTACAAAAGGGCGGCCTTGTGCAACAAAAAAAAGAAGGCACTTTTAAAGATTCACTTAAAAAAACATTAAAAAAATTTATTATTTATTTTTAATATCATTTTATCTTAATTTTTATCTTCCTGACTTTCTGACTCACAGAAAATGGAGATTTTTTAACCATAGAGCAACTCTCCAGTTATTACATTGACCTGCTTTCGGAGATGCCAAAATATTGCTGTCCGGATGAAATTTTTATTTTGTTTTTTTGTTTATATTTTGAGGTATGATCGAAATTAGGACTGCTTGATAAGACCGGCGAGCAGGGGAAAGTGTTTTAAAGTGTTTTTCCCAAGAACGCAACAGAATGACCAGAGAAGACTTTGAACCGTGACGGTATCAATCATGGTACTCTTAATCACTCAAACACGCTGCCGACGAATGTAAAGTAAAAGTGAAGACCTTTTTTTGCTCTTTATGTTTTCAAGCCTTAATTCTTTTTTAATTAAAAAAAGTTTTCTTTCTGTTTTAACAATTTTTAAACTGTGTTAGTGCTACAATGAAGCTTTGACCTTCATTCTTCATAAAGGTTTTTCAATCCCAAACCTCTCTCTTTCGCGCAAACGCTTATGGATTCATAGATTACATCTTTTTAACCGGTTGTTCGACGAATCTTGAACAGCGTGATAATTGTGATTGAAACGGCCAAGGTTCAAAGCCTACTGGCGCCATTCTGTTGTGTCCTTGAGAAACACATTTTACGGCACTTTTCCTTGCTTGGTGGTCTTGGCAAGCAGTTTTAAATCTCAGTCATATCTATTTAAAAAAACTAAAAAAACAAAATATAAAAGTTGAAAACAATATCTTGGAATATCTGGAAGCCGGTTGGGGTAATTAAATATTCTAACTATAGGGCCTCCGACACTTTTCTGCAAGAGAGTAGGATGCATATAGAGATGAAAATTAAAAAAAATAAACAAACTATAGGGGTGGGCAAGCGTTACGGCTTCAGGGGAACCATATTCACTTTTAAAAAATCGCGGGCCATAATAAATATATAAATAAGTATGCAAATTACTGCAATTTTTCATTGAAATAAAAACTTGTTTGTTTCATTTAGGAAAAAATATGTAAGATCAAAGTGGTGACTTTTTCGGGGAAAAAGATTCGATCTAAGTTAACATGTACGATAATTCGAGATAATCATTGAAATCAAAGTAAAACCAAAAAAAGTTTTATCACTGTAATTCTGTACCGATTGCGGCCCAGGAAATACTTGCAAAAAAATTTGGCCTCCAGCGTGTAAAACAGTAATTTTCAACCTTTTGGTTACCAGGTACCATCTAAATATCTTTTTGTTACACTAAGTACCACAAAGTTTATCGAAAGATTAATTTCTTGAATTTGCTTAAATGCAAATTGTAATATTATTTACCTACCATAGTAACCTATCTGTTTTTCCTGTAAAAGTTGCTTTAAGCCTGCGCTTCACTGCACATCGGAAGTCACAGCAGGGCCATGTAAGACAATTTTGGCTTTTAGTTGTAATACACGTCATTGCTGAGAAGCTCTGCTAGCACTCCCATGACCCGGGAAATACTAGAAATTACTAAAAAGCTTTGAGTCCGAGTTGGTTAAGCAGAGGCCATTGTTAGCTAGAAACTGATTGGCAACTATTCTTTATGCTTGATTTTAGCTGCCTCATCACAATGAATGTCAATGGTTGTCTTTTATCATGCTGTTTGACATGTGATCGGATGGATGAACAAAGAATAGATTAAAAATGTCGGGACAACTATTTTTGCTCGAAAAATAATGCATCACGAGCGTTTTAAGCAGTTTTAGATGGCAACCAATTTTACGAACCAAACTTTTTTTGGATTATTTTACAACGAGGAGCGATGTGTCTACATTTGGTACTCTTTTGCTTTCTTTATTCATTGGCCATAAATCTAGTTTTCGTGCAAAAGCATGCAATTTAGAAACAAAATTTCCAAAAGAGCGTTTAAACCTTGAAAAAACTGATCGCTATTTACTTTACTGTTCGCTATTTACTTTACTGTCACAAGAAAAAATAGTCAGAAGAATTTTTGAATCAAGAAAAAAGTTACTTGAATTTTACACAAAAAAACAATTACAATTTGTATAACCCAGAGTTTCTATCGAGACTTATAGCTATTTGTCGGATATTCTTGATACTCTCATCATCAAAAATTTGCTACAACTATCTACATGTACAAGTCATGAGATAGCCGAATTATTCAAATCGTGATTTTTTTCTTTAAAATTGAAATAACTTTTTCCTTAATTCAAAAACTCATCTTATTTTCCTTCGTACGGATTTCCTTGTGAAAGCAAACGTAGATTTGTACAGAAACAAAGACATTTGATCTTTAAAACATTCACATCATTGTACGTTTAAAACAGAAACAATAGAAATAAAGTAATTTAATGATTTTTTAGAAGTTTTTTTACGTGCCACATTAAACTTGCATTTGCGCTTTGAAAATAACTAAAATAATTGCGGCGCAAGGGTTATAGCAACTTTTTCAAAAATTCTGCTTGTAAATCAGTTCTTACGTGTACATCAGCTGCTAAAAGTATTAACTCTGATAATTGTATTGATTATGCAATAAATTTTGTTTATTGCAATAAATTAGCTAAAAATTTACTTAAATGTATGTATTACTATAACACCAATAAATATCTAGAAAATATAATTTAATTCGAGTTTTATTGGAATTCAACAACTGCCGGCGTAGCACTTAAAAAGCTCTCGGATACCACTAGTGGTACGCGTACCACAGGTTGAAAACCGTTGGTGTAAAAGGTTGGGTACCCGTGATGGAATCCTAACTGTTAGCGATTTAAAAATTGCATCATCTTATATTACTGCACTCCTGTCATATCAAACTTTAAAAAATTCGAAATAAGATTTTATTAATCGTGTCGTGGGTCATTTTCTAGCCGTTTACGAGCTATATTTTGCACAGATCTTAATTATATTAGTGTATTCTATTGCATAACCCACTTTAAGCTCGTATATCTCTGGGCAACTTTATTGTTAACATAGCGTTATTACTATTGGAGTCTAATTCTAAATCTACTTTAAGACGTTTTTAAACTAAATATTTAAAAAATTTTAGGTTCCAGTTAACGTTAAATTCATTTTTTTTATCTCAATTAATCTGCTAACACATACTAGTAAAAGATATTGTCATAGGCAATTATTAATGTGTGTTTTAAAGCAGATTAACTAATATGTTTTTTAAAGCAATTTTAATTTTTTCTTTTAAAGCTATTAATTTTCTTTTTAAAGCAACTTAATCAATTAGGCACTTTAGTTTGTTTTTAAAGCAACTTTTGGCAGGCGTACGAAATTTTAAAGTAGGTGACTAGCTGTAGATTTACTGCATCCAACAACATTAAAAAGTTATGTGCGCTCTCGAAGATTACCGTTGCGTTTATTCTAAATTTAAGCTACGTTATCTACCTTGCTGCTGTAGATCTATTTTTTGTATTATTTTCTTTGTTCTTTTCTTAAAACTCTTCTTCTCACTGAAAAAAACAAACTAGCTTCAAAAAATATTTACGGAGTCAAGATAGTTACTTGATTTTTCTAAAATTGGATTAATGTGGTGTGAAAGTTTTGACGGGCGAGGGTGTGGGTTGAAACATTTAAAGCATCCAGGCTTGTTTGTTGTCAAAAAAAAAAATTAGGTAAACTTTTTTCGTAATCGGATTAACTCGTAACAGATCGCCCTGATCAGAATAAAAATTTTTATTGAAATAAACATAAGGAAGTTGTAAAGGTAAAGAATAAAGTAGTTTGGCTCTAAGTTTTTACCACTTCAAATTGCGGCAAAGCTGTTCAATTTAGTGTTGTTCTTAAGCGAATTGCAATATTCACCAAGTAACAAAATATAAAAAATGTCCGGTCTCGAGACCAATTTAAAAAACACGAGACCGAAACCACGCTACCTCAAGATCAAGGCCGAGACAACAAGCAAAAGTTCGAGACCGAGACGAGATCGAGACTACAAAAAATTGGTTTCGAGACCAAGATTAGTCTCCAGATCTTCATCACTATTCTGAAGATATTTTTTTAAAGACGAAGAGTTCGTGAGCTCCAAAGCAAGAGCGATGTACCCAGAGAGAACAGTTTGAACATTGTAGTGACCTGTTTTTCCAGGTCACACCGAGAGGTCAGACAGAGCACTTATTAGTTGGAGTGTAAGGTTGAGTAGAAGCGACAGAATGTATATTTATATTATATATATTCATTCTATGTATATATATATATATATATATATATATATATATATATATATATAATGTACATAGAAGGAATGTATATACATAGAATGAATACATGGAATGAATGCATATATATATATATATATGGGTAAAAGATTTGCGATAAACGAATATTTTGAAAATACAGGGGGTTGCAATAGCGGTGGATAGGCAGGCGAAGAAAGGGGCGGTCAATTAGGGTTAAGATTGCTGTCTATCTACGACCACTCAGAGAACAACAGGTGCAAAAAATGAGGACAGATGTCTATATGGTACCGCCCGAGGATGTGACCCTTAGAGAATCGACAAGCTATTTTGACCCACCCCCAGTTCAGAAAAGGAAACTGCACCACCACAATAAAGTGGCTTGTCCCTGGTGCTGAATATTTTTTGCATGGATTAAGTATTTGCTATAAAAGCTCCTTTTGGTGTTGAGCTAGCTGGCAGTGCTAATTGGTTTATTTGTTACAGGAACAGATCATCAGAAGTCGCTTGTTGTGGGCGGAGAAGCTTGCATGTGGAGTGAGTGGATGGACGGAACTAATCTCTTACCGAGACTTTGGTAAAAGCTTGTTCAGTGTAAACGATCACACCGAGTGTTTACACTGAGCGTATTGTGTTCTTAGTTTAGGTTTGAATGGAAAGAGAGTGCGAGGGTCAAAAATGTTTTACTTTTTAAATGCTTCCATTATTTTATTTGATAAATACACTAAATATAGTATTATTGTAATCTTGGATTACGTCAAATAAAAAACAATTTTAATGTTTAATCTTCAATGCAACGATTGTCGCAGGCCCCGCGCCAGCGCCGTCGCCGAGCGATTGTGGAGCGCTAAGGAAGTGAACGACACGGACAAAGCAACTCCCAACTCCACCAGCACAGGTGTAATCTCATCCTGTAAGTTCTTAGTTTTTATAAAACTGCTGCACAAGCAATTGCTTGTAATAAATTACCTTGTGACCTCATTAAGCTTAATATTTTGTCAAGCTCATTCAAAACTTTTTCATGACGAATTGTATTTTGATCACTTTCAGTTTAGTATTTACTCTCAACAAAACAATAGCAGTAGTAGATTTAATAATTGAATTTCATTGAACTAGCAGTAGATTTACGGCCGAATGCCTTTTCAGACACTAGGACAGATGGGGCAATAGGTAAAACAAAAGTGAAGCAGACAAAGCAAAAGCAAAGTGAGACAAAAGGCGAAGGAGTACAAGTAAAACAAAAAACTTTTTAATTGATATAAACACTGTTACCAGGGATATTAATTAGTTTAAAATCCATTTGTTCTTCTGGTAGAATCAGAGGCAAGTAAAACTTCAACAAATACAGAAAGCGTAATATATTCATTAAAGAAAAACTCAACACGACGTTTCGTCCGTTACATCGGGCGGACTTCATCAGGTAAAAGCAAAATACAATGCGCACCGTATTAAAAACCAAGAAGTTAAAAACACAAACTAATAAACACAAGGTGAGAAGCGAACATACATAACAATTTAAAAAAACTTTTTTGTAGGAGAAAGAATAATGCAGAAATTGCCCATCAAGTATCCATGTTTAATTTATAGAAAGAGTATTGGAATTGATTCCGTCCGATGCAGAAAATGCATGAAATGGGTACATAAAAAGTGCTCAGGAATTAAAGGAAGGTTGGCTAAGGTAAAAATGTTTGAGTGCAATATGTGCAAAACAAACTAGATTGCTTCAGATTCCTTAAAAAATGTAAACATGGCTGGAGATGTGATAGAAAAACGGAGATATTTTGCTATCTTTGGAATGTTTTTGTTTGCAGAAGGTGGAGTTCAAGAAGCAGTGTCCTCAAGAATAAGAGCTGGGTTGAAGAGATTTAAGGATGTTGTAGGTGTGTAACGCAAGAAAGGTTTGTTGGTAAAGTTAAGGAGACTTGTATGTAAAATGTATATCTTAGAATAATGAGTTACGGAGTAGAGTGCTGGCCAATAAAGGTAAATGATATAAGAAGAATGGAGTCCACCTAAATGAGAATTCTTCTATTAGTATGTGGCAAAGCACTGAAGGGTGAAGTAAAAAGTCAGCTCATAATAATAAAGATGACTGTTGTTAAGCCATTGAAGAAATTTTCGAGAAGTCAAAGATTGAGGTTGTTTGGGCACGTTAAATGAGCAAAGAAAAAACTCCAGTGATTGCTATGAAAGTTATGATGAAAGGTAAAAATAAAGGAAGACCTCAGAAACGATAGATAGAGGTAAGGAAGACATAAGAAGAAGAGAGGTACGACGAGAACTGACGAAGAGAAGGCAACAGTAAAAGCGCGGCTGCAAGAAACGGCTAACCCCTGCCAGCAAGAAAAACACGTCGTGTCCCTTACTCCGGGACGAAAATGCATGACGATGATAAAAGCAATTGCAGTACATAAAAAAAAACATCATAAACAGCCAATAAAATGTTAACACCGAAATATATACCTAACATGAGAAAGCTGGACGCTATGCAAAGTACAATATATCTAAAAATTAGCTGAGCTGCGTCTTAATAAATAAACTGTTATCATACATTTATAAAAAATCAAAACATTGCGTCCAAGAATTCCATTAAAATATTTTGAATCATAGTTTTGCGCAGTGATGGTCTTACAAAAAGAGGGCCTGGTACAAAAAATATAAGGAAGGGGCAACTATTTAATGTACTAAAAAAAAGGTAGCTGAAGCCATTTTTAGTGTTTGGAACAAAGTGATCTTTAAAAAAAAGTCTGTACTTCCACATTTCCACAAGAACAAGTGACAATAATCTAAGGAGTAGAATTTTCCAAATTTTTTTCATTTCGTTTTGACATGCCATCAACGTTTTGGTACTACAATGAAGAAATGGAGCAATTTCTTCTGTAGGGGGGCACTTTTTGATGTATTTTAGGGAAGGCCTGGTGCGGCCGCACCCTGTTAAAGCCATCACTGGTTATGCGCATAGGTATTTGATGTTCGTCTAATAGAAAGCCAAGTGGATAAATAAGGCGATATCAAACGGTTTTTAAAAATAGGTGCAAAATTGCACTAAGTACGTTTAAAAGCGATTTTAATAATTTAAGAACTCAGGATTTTATTTATTTATTTTTTTATTTTATCTCAATTTTTATTCTCCTGACTCGCAGGAAACGACGGAGGTGCTATACATAGGGCAGCAATTACCCCAACCTGCTTCCGGAGATGCCAAGATATAGGTGTCCAATTAAAATCTTTTATTTTGGTTTTTTAATTTTTTTATTTTTTTTTTATAAAGATATGACTGAAATTTAGAATTGCCTGGCCAGACCACCAAGCAGAAAAAAGTACGAAAAGTGTCTTTCCAAAAGACACAACAGAATGGCGCCAATAGGTTTTTTAACCAAGACCCTGTCGATCATAATCACGGTGTCTCACCTGTGAAAATTAAATAAAGCAAAAATAAATTATTGAAGTCATAGTCTTTGCAAAATAGTTGCAACATGCTATTACTTAAAAAAGAAATTAGTAAAAATTATACCGTACTTGTAATAGTTTAATTAGTTTTGCTTTTTAACCCTAATTTTGGACGGTTTAATCATTGTCTTTTCAGCGCAGTAATCATTTTGTCAAGCGTTTCAGTCAACAAAATGGCTAATACGCTAGTGAAGCGGCTTCAAGACTGGCCTCTTTTCAGACAAAAAAAAGAAAGAAAAGTAAAACGATATAGCGCTTTTTTCTCTTTTGGTGAAAATATCTGTTACAATGAGAGAGATTTGAGGCATGCCGCAATTCTGACTTCGTGGAAAAAAAGTTTGCTTACTCCGACATTTGCTAAAACAAGATAAATCAATTTGTTTTTAGCAAGTCAAAATACACGCATTGTGCAACTGCAAAGCAATAAATTTCTTTTAAGTTGTAGTAATGAAAGATGATTTTGTATTTAATTTAAGAAAACTTTAACGTTAAGCTTTCAATTTCATTTTGATATATCTATAATTCATTTTTTGAACCTCAATTTTTGACAGCATTTTTATATTTATAACATACATTTCTAGCTAATTGTGCCTTACCTTTGACGCGTTTTTGTAGTCGAAATTGCTGATATAGGCGAGGTGCGGCAGCGGCACTGACAATCTTGCTTCTCTTCAGACACTGAAAGTTCCATAAACTGAATGAAGTGTGCCTTTTTTCTTATTGGCAAAAGCGGCGCGAATCTATGCTGAACAGATAAAATTTGAGGCATGCCGCAAATCTGACGTCATAAAGAAAAAGATAATTTGCTTTATTCTCGCCAAGTTGGAATAAGCGTATTGCAGAAGTTTCCGACTACAGTATAAGTTTAAAGTTTAAGGATAATGGAGGAAGATTATATATTGAAGCTAAGAAACTTTTTAAAACTAAGCTTTCAATTTAAAGTTAACATCTTAAAAAAAGGTAGGCCTATATCTGATCTAAAAAATTTGCTTTAGACAACTGGACGAAAAAAGGAAAATCGCTCCTTTCATAAGGAGTGGTACACAAGAAAGGAATGGTTGTGTGGATGTGCTTTAAGAAATCGTCTTTTCTGCTATTCCTGTCTCTTGTTCTCAACAAGTGACAATGTTTGGACTAAAACTGGATTTTGTGACTTGAAGAATTTGCCGAGAAGTCTTAGCAAGCATGAGAAATCCAATATTCACATTCAAAGTCAAATTTCTTTCAAAACGTTTAGAACTTCAAGAATTGATTTGGCCTTAAGACTTAAATATAAGACTTAATATCAGCCTTCACAACTCCGAAGTTAAAGAAAACCGAGAAATTTTAAAGGTTCTCATTAATGGAACATGCTACCTAGCTAATCAAGAGTTGGCTTTTCGTGGAAATGATGAGAGTGCGACCTCGTTTAATCTTGGCAATTACGTCGAACTTATTTACGCTTTTGCTGAAAATGACGAAAGAATTTCTCGTCATTTGGAGACTTCCACAGTGTTTTCTGGTTTGTCCAATCGAATACAGAACGATATAATTGAAGCAGTGGCAGAGGTTATTCGAACTGATATCAGAAAAGATATAAATAAAGCCTCCTTTGTTGCTGTAGAAGTTGACGAGACGACAGATGTTACGCAAAAGGCCCAGATTTCTGTTATTTTTCTTTATGTATGCAGTGGCGTACGCAGAAATTTGTAAAGGGGGGGTTCTGGAGCCGAAAATGTGATTGCTCTCAGTAGTCCTGGTAATGGGAAAAAACTTCCAAAATTAGGCCTACATTCAAAAATAAAGTGTTTTGGTTTTAAGAACATCTTGCAGTAGCATGAATTTCTTTTTACCAAACCGTAAAACTAACTATTGAAAAGGTATGTGCGAGTAATTCAATCATGACAAGAAACTTTTCAAATTAAAAGCAACTCGTGTAAATGATGAGAACAATAGGTGGAAAATCAAACGAACAAAAAAATAACCTTACTTAACAAATATTTAAAAATTTTTTAAAGGCGTATATTCAAACGCCTTTTTTTTCAGTTAATCCTTTAATTACATCATCAGGGCAAGGCACGCGTGTGGCTTCTATAAATGTTTAGTAATGCACATCCATTCATTCGAGTGGTACCACTTGAGCTTCGTAAGCACGTTTTTAGTTTGCGTAATGTGGAAAGCTTTACAATTGTTCACTAGTGCATGTCATCACTGGAAGAGTTAACAAAATAGTCATCAATGTAAATATGTTCGGAACAGCATCGGAAGTGCATTCTTTGATGCTGCTCAACGCATCCGTTGGTCTTTCTGCTGCGTTCAACCGAAAAAGTTTCCTGTAACATAATATCAGTTCAGGCACTAATTCTCCCCAGGATTTCGTTAAATCATTTTCGTAAAATTTTCCGAAAACTTGAATACTTTTAATTTGTTGAGGAGTTGGTGCACTAGTTTGATCAGCAGAAATTAAACACTGAAATTCACCAATAATCGATTTGTGGGCTGTAAATCTTGCTTTGAGAGTGACAATAAAGTTATCAAGAAATTGAATAAAAATCCCTAGTCTAAAACGTTCTTCATCTGTTACAGCAGCAATATTGCATCGATTGGTCTGTCTTCAAGAGGGCATGGTATTTTCAAAATAAAATCTTCGGCTTTCACCGTTTCTTGCGCAAAAATATAGAGCTGGGGAAACTAATATTCGGTTTTTTCTCTAAGACATTTCAACTCATTTGCAATATCCTGTGCAATTTTGAGGGCCTCAAGAAGATTTATCGACTTTTTTTGCTTAACTTTACACAAAACAACACTGTATCCAAAAACGTTTTTTAAAACTAAGAGAGCAATGCAAAATTCACTTTGCGTAATTGTCGATAGCAACTGCAGAGCTCGTGATGAGGTTTCTCTGTCTGGCCATGCTGAAATTTCTGCCAAAGCTTCTACAACGGTAAATTGTAAATTTGAAAAAGTACTAACACTCTCGTGTCGATCGACCCATCTGATAGCACAAATGTGAACAAGTTTTTAAGCTTTTGTTGTTGACGAAATCGTGTTGATGGACTTGCGCAAAATGTTTTGAAGTTTTGGAGCATTAAAAAATTGTGAACTGAAGCTATTGTTCCCATGCAGTTTATTTCCATTCCCATGCTTAACTTTCAATATTTTACAAGTTTGAAAGTCTTCTTCACAGTGGCAATGTACAGTACATTAGCTAACTTTGAAGCAATTTAAACGATAGCAAAAATTGATGCGCAAGCAGTAATTAAGTTTAAAAAGTGCGGTAAACAATAAAAACCAAAATCCTATTATTAAAGCCTATTTATTACCATGTACTGTATATATGACTGAACACCATTCTTCAAGGGGGGTTTTGACCCCTGAAACCCCCCTTGCGTACGCCTATGTATGTATGTGAGGCTTCATATATAATCAAGGAAGCTTTTTTGGGGTTTGATGATGAGTAATGACAGACGAGCTTCTGCAATAGCTCAATATGTTTTGGGAATATTACAAAAGTTAAACTCTGTGGAAAAGCTGGTAGCGCAGACTTATGACAAACATCTGTAATGTCATCTGAATTGAATGGGGTGCAAGCCAAGATAAAGGAAGATGTGCCCGAAGCAATGTTTTTGCATTGTTATGCCCACAAACTGAACTTGGTGCTCTTACATTCAGCAAAATGTATGCCTGAGTCTAAAGCATTTTTTAAAAAACGCTTGAGGGTTTAACTGCATTTTTTAGTAGATCAACTGAACGCACTTACTTATTGGATATGTTGTGAAGCGTCGTTTGCCAAGGACATCACCCACAAGATGGAGCTCAAATTCTAGATTGTTGCAAACGGTTAGCATATACCACTCATTGGTGAGCTGAAGACAAGGACAATGATTCGGCAATAAAGGTAGCTGGATTTGAGCGGTGGTTCTTAAAGAGGAATACCTGCTTTTTAATTATCGCTTATGAGAAAATTTTTAATAAGACTGATGCGTTGTTCAGAGTGCTGCAAAACAAATTAATGTACACTGCATTTTGCTGCGCGCAAATACGCGACATGATCGATTATGTTGAGCGCAGAGACAAGAGTTTGACGGTTTCTATTACCGATTTGAGCAGAAATGTGCAACACTTCATCTTACTGACACCGGCGATATGCGTCAAATAAAAGACAAAAGAAAACAAACATTTTACGATACTTTGGACGATATTATTGTTTAACTAAAATCGAAGTTTGAAAATTTCAGTGGACTGTTCTTTCTGGGTTTGGTTGATTGTTCAAAATTTTCGGAAATGGCTCAAGAGTTTGATGATACCTAATTACAGGGCCTGTCAGAAAAGTATGGTAAATTTTTCGACTGTGTAAAACTAAAGGCAGATCTCATTGGACTTTGCAGCTCAGAAACGGTTAGAAATGAATGTAAAACTCCAGCACAACTTCTCAGTTTTTTGTACCAGAACGATTTAATTCAGACAGTTCCGTAGGCGACAAAGTTACTGAAGCTAGTGCACACATTACCCGCTACAACATCATCGATGGAAAGATCCTTTTCTGCACGGAAGAGGATTAAAACGTATAATAGAAATCGAACTGAGAAGGAGCGACTACAAAAGTTCCGACAAAATAAAGAGGATTTCTACAACAACGCCCTAAATATTTTTGTCCAAAAGGATAGGCGAATGGATTTTATTTTCAAATAAATGTGGAAGCATGCTGGTTTTTATTTTATTTAGTAGGTAATTGTTATTTGTTGGTGATAAAAAATTATTTGTGCCTTCAAAAGCTTCACCGCACGTAACTGTTTATATAAATAGGTGTGGTTTTTTATCGTAACTAGAAATTGATTGTTGTTTTTCACGTGGAAGTTAACATAAGTCGCTATGGTTTGATCACGTATTGCTCAACTGCTCCAGCTTTTTCAAAAATTTTCAGACTAATCGGGTCGAAGACTGTTCCGGCCATGTATTGGTAATTGTTGATTGAATCTAAACCGTTGGTTTATTTGTTTATTGCTACATATATGGAAAAAAGGTTAAAAAATTCGAAAGCAATGTATAATATTTTGAGGCGCACAAAACAATCTAAGAGTTCCCAAGTAAATTGTAAATTAACGCACGATAGTTTTATGTTTATTCAAAAAAAGAAATTTCTTTCAAGTCACGTGTTTTTGAAGTTAAAATAATCTATTCGCTATTAATAGACCTTTTTCCAACCACCTGGTGCACATGGCGACTGTTGCTAAGCCGAGCAAGCTTCGACTTTATTTAGTTTGTTTTAACAGCCATGTCAAGAACCGGATAACATATTTCGATAATTTGAATTTGAGTTGAGAGTATAAAATTAGTTTAAATTTTACAATCTGTTGGCTAAGTAATGAAAACTAATTTCTTGCATTTATTATGCTAGACTTTGCTTGTAGTTGAAACTTCAGTTTTTTTTTAAGAAACTTCTAAACATTTTTTACACTGTAGCTCTCGGTAATTTTGCTTTCAAAATTTATTTAAGTCCAATGTTACATAGTTTAAATTAAAACCAATATTAGGTAGACGACCAACTATTTTATAACTGTAATATGGTAAACAGATTTTGTTAATTTGATTTACAAATATTAATGATTTACGCGTCTGTGTCAACATTTTTTATAGATATGAATAGAATAATTGCATTCTGGTTTCATATAATATAGTTGCATCTGGTTTGTCTCTAGTACTTACGAATTGATTGAAAAATGCAAGTGCAAAACGAACGCAAAACAACAACCATAAAGCCAATGCACCTAAAAAATCCAAATAACAAAAATAACAATTTAAAATATATTTAACAAAAACGATGTTGTTTTGCGTTCGTTTTGAGCTGGCATTTTTCAATCAATTCTCAACCATTTCTTTTCTGAAAACCTCGTGCGACAAATTTGGTAAACAACTGTACGTAATCAGGTCATTGACATCTATCTTTAAATTACATGACAAAACTACTAAACATTTTATTTTCATCTGAAAAGGGCTAATGTAAGCCGAAAATGTTTATGGTTTCTTTTGTTTTATTTTAGCATAAATGTGTGTGTATTGCTGTATGTAATAGTAATATCTTAAGATCATAACATAATGAATTTTAATTAATTCTTGTAAATATGTTCTGACAGTTTTTCCATTCAATTACTTGCAAAAAATAAAGATAGCTTTAATTATAACAAATATTTGCTCATTGCCTTTTGATGAAGTACTGTATAGCTTCTTGTAGCCTATTTATTCTACAGTTAGTAGCTAAAATTAATAAAAAAAAAGATTTGATACTGTAATAATTGGTTTGGCACCATACTTTTCTGTTTTTGAATAGTTTGGTTTTTGCATTAATCGAAGTACTGTTTAAAGTTGGTTTAGACTATGCAGCGTATGTAACCATTTAAGCTCTTAAATAGTATTTAATGCAAAAACCAAACTACTCAAAAACTGAAAAGTATGTATTAAAACAATTATTACAGTAGAAAATTAATATTATTTTTATATAAATTTTAGCGGATTAAATTAATATTATTTTTATATTAATTTTAGCGGTTAATTTTAGTGAAAGAATTAGTGACGTCATGAAATGGCGTCAAAATAATTCAAGTTGATTCTTTAACGCGTAAATCCCTGTTTTTAGCCTTTGAAAACTATTTGATTATGTCCGATTAATCATTGTTAAAACTTATCCGTTTCTTTAAGCTTTATAGCTCGTTTTTTGCGCTCGGATTTGACCAAGTAGTGTTGATTGTTCAACTAAAGCAAAAATCCTCATCCAACAAAATCAATCGTTGCAATATCAGTCGTCGGAAATTGATTGTGAGTTTTATTGTTGGTTTTTAAAACTAAGATGATGAAACATTATGAAAAATCAGTGATTAGCAACTTAATTTTCAAATTTTGGGATGGTTATTTCCAATGTGGTTTTATGCTTAGAGAGGGAAGTCCAGTTAAAATGCAAGTTGAGCTTAAAATATTCTTTAAGTGGTTAAAAATCAACTTTGAAAAAATTTTTACTCAAAGGTCTCTGTTATTCTAGTTATCCCCAAAAGAAAAAATTGCCATTTGTGGCGCACGTGAGTGATGATGTCATTGGCTGGCACAACAACTGAGACTAGCATTGTTAGAAGTATATACTACAGCTGCATCTGCTTGCAACTAGCAAAAGTACAGTTTCAAAGCTGGTAAAAAGAAAAAAAAAAAAAATGGAAAGCACTGCTAGGAAAGGATTTTTATATGAACCTACGAAAGAATTTAATGAAATAGACCAAGAACAACAGCTTGATAAAACCTCAAATAATTTTCCAAAATCAAATGAAGAATATTTTCATTGTTCCTGCGAGCATTGTTATATTATGCCATCGGTACAGTTACCAAGCAAAACTTTCGATACTGGGTTTCAGAAAATCTTCGTGAATTACATCAGCGACCACCATAGAGCCCAAAAGTGACTGTTTGGTGTGGTTTGGGAAAGTACGGGATATTTGGTGCATTCTTTTTCGAAGAAGAAGAGACAGCAACGGTTACTTCAGACCGCTATATTCGAATATTTGAATACTGTTTCCTTCCTGAGCTTCGCAGACATAATGGCATAGTTTAGTGAATTTTTTTATGTACATTATAAAATTTTTGTTAAAATATTCGCAGAGTTTTGTCTTCATTAAAAACATCCGTTTCCCGTAACTCACCCTGTATATATATATATATATATATATAATAATAAAAGTGGCAAGACTGTCAGTAAAGAGCTCAAAGAAAACTCAGAGCATTAAATTAAATTACAAAAGCCACAAAAGAGATTTTATTAAAACCTCAACAGTATGTTTCGCCTTTTTGGCTCATCAGGAGGTGATTCTAAACGCAGACGAAAAGTTAAGAAAAAACGCACGAAAAAGCTAATTATTATAGTTAAGAGCCAAAAGTAATAATATTACGGATAAAGTAAATATAAGTTAATTAAAATAAAATAAAATTAAAAATTTAAAGTTTAAAAATTAAAAAATTTAAAAATATTTGAGTAAGCAAGCTAGTAGTAAGGCTCAAAATTTAGAATTTAGAATTTTGTAATCAAACTAAACATTTGCGTATCTGACGCTGCAAAAAAAACTGACTGGCGATCAAATTACAAATGCGCGGTAGATAGTGGGAGAGAAAGAACATTGTAAAAGAAGGAAGTAGCGAGGCGTGAACGGACAGCGAGGAAATGGCTATAGAGGAGATCAGGGGGCGCAGGAATAGATATAGTGGGAACACGACAACAATGAGTAAACACGGCGTAAACGGGGGGGGCAAAGGATTGCAAAATTAAAAGCTCAAACATCGGAAAATCGAATTAATTCTTAGAATCTATTTGAAGAAGATTTTTAATCGCCCCCTGACGAGCCCAGGCAGGCGAAACAGTCTGTTGGGGCAAATAAAATTAATGTTAAATTAAAAAATTTTGTGGTCTGTAAGTTAATTATCTAACCGCTCTGACTCAACGTCATTGAACACTTTCCTGATGAGCACCGACCAAAAAATTTTGAAAAATTTATATATATATATATATATATTTTTTTTTTATCCGAAAATAAATAAATAAATATATATATATATATACGAGATTGGACAAAGCCAGGTTACCGTCTAACAATCCGAAGAAGAAAAACTGCGAAAGCCTTGTATTTTGCAACGCACGAATCAAAGCATAGTACACGACAAAGCCCTGTTTCGCCCTTATGGGGCTCATCAGATATACGAAATGTCAATGAAACGAGTGCAGTCATTGCGACTAGGGACGCATGTTATAACGTTAAAATCATCTGATATTCACATTGGCCCAAGAAATATATATTAGGATACTTGATTGAACAAAGCCCGGTTACCATTTATCAGTCCGAACAAAATAACTGCGAAAGCCTTGTATTTTGTAATGCACGAATCAAAGTACACGACAAGGCCCTGTTTCGCCCTTATGGGGCTCATCAGGTATACGATTTATCAATGAGACGAGTGCAGTCATTACCACGAGGGACGCATGTTAGTAAGTTATAATCATCTGATATTCACATTGACCCTGGATGGAGAACCAGGCACGAATGAATATGTCTGACACAAGATCGAGAACTTGCCACCGACATACATAAAATACGATTGCACAATTACGCACTTAAACAAAACGGGAGAGTAAAAAAATCGCATTTTATATAATCAATGAAAATATTAACAAAGCTGATCAACAGGCCGGGCTCTAAGCTTGATTCTAAACTTAAAAGTTTTATACATGTATATATATAAAAACATCAAGTCCGGAAACGTGATATGTGCAGCTTCACGGCTTCAACCTTGGATGGTTTCTCTTCGCGAGCTATTGCTTGCTTCGCCAAAGCAGGCACGTGTATGTCTTGAATTTCTAAAAATCAAAAATTTAAATTGCAACAAGGGGCGATAATCTTAAATTCATTTGATCACAAACACCTTTAAAAAAATAGGTTCGGATACGATTCATAATACGATTAATTCCTTCTAATCTAAACAAACAATTTGCTGTAGCTAGCATACTTGTAGCATCTTCCTTACTGCCATGCACTATGCTGCCTCTTACATGGATTAGAACCGCTCCACGCAGGCCCAACAATCATGCAACTCGCAGGATTTGCAAGATGACTGTGAAAGAAGACTGGTAATAGTTTGGATAAGCAAATTTACAATAAAATTCTTACAAAAAAATACAAAACAATTTGGCATATAAGAATTTCACAAAAGCAAATGTTAATATAATATTGATATAAAGGATAGTAAAAAAAAAAGCAATTAAACTTAGTGAATAATACAAATTAGCAATTTGTATCAGGGACATTCCTTTTTTACCTATAAAAAATTACAAACTTTGGCAAGTGTGCCAGGAGACAGCAAAATAGTCAAAATGGTCTTTTATGGGGTCTCTTAAACAAGTCACCGTGAGCAATTTTTTTTGGTGCAACTAACCCGGATCCCCTTGCAGTTCCTATCAGTTCTTGAGAGATTCTTTTTCTCTTAGTTTTTTCTTTATTCCATTCTGGTGCCGAAAGGGAGATTCTGGGTTAGTTTCACAGAAAAAAATTGCTTACGGTGACTTATTCAAGAGACCCCTTTTATGTTTTCTCAATTGGCGCATACAAATAAATAATGATAATATTAAAACTAAAACAAATTAGAAAAAGTCAGAAACTAGAAAAAATCCAAATAACCAATAAACAAACAATCAAAAAACAATAGCAAAAAAAAGTAAACCATGAAATGTAAAATTGGATAATTTGAGAATTTTTAACATTGTTTTATTTTTTTAAGAAACATATTTTCAATAATTTTGCTCAATCTTAATTATTATGTAGAATAAAATGAAATTTTAATTAATTGTTAAATCTTAAGTAAACAGGATTCTTATATCACTTGGTATACCATTTTCTGTTTTGGGGCCAAGAATTACAAGTTTTGATTATGGTTTTTAAATCTTTTGAAAAATAAGAATGTTTTTCTTAAGAAGTGGTTGTAAGTTTGAAAACAGATAAAAAAAATTTTCAGATTAAATATAAGCTTATCAATTTCAAGTTTACATAAATCAATAACCAATTAGACTGACAACATTGGATGTAGATTAGACCATAAGTTATGTATATGAAAGTGTATTGAGCAAGAAACACCAAAGATTTTTAAAAATTTTACCAGTCAAATTAAAAACACTAAAAGTTGCTGCTCACCTTTTGCAAAAACTTCTTTTGTTCTCTTTGTTCTATCCTCATTTGTCTTGCCTTTGATGTTCCTGACATTTTTGGATTATTTTGTTTTGTCTTCTTAAATTTTTTACCAGTTAACATGTTATAAGAGGAAAAATCAAACAATGTTGGAACTGCATCTCTTTTTAATTTAACTTATTTTTTGATTCCTGGCAATTCCAATTTCAGGTCTCGTTCATAACAATCTTCAGTAAAATGCTTGCTACATCTTCTTTTCCTTTCAGCCTTTCCCTTCAGTCAGGGGTGGCCACAGCGTATCATCATTCTCCACATCTTTCTGTCTTCAACATCTGTCTCCTTCACACCAACTTCCTGCATATCTTCCTTTACTGCATCTAAAAATCTTCTCTTTGGTCTCCCTCTTCTCCTCTTTCCCGGTAACTCCATTTCCATCATTTTTCTTCCTACATACTCTTGGTCTCTCCTCATGACATGTCCATACCACCTCAGCCTGCCCTCCCTCATCTTTATTCCTAACTGTTCAACCTCAACAGTACTCCTGATGTGCTCGTTTCTAATCTTGTCTTTTCTCGTCACTCCCATAGCAAACCTCAACATTTTCATCTCTGCGACTTCCATCTCTTCTACTTGTTTTTTTGTGATTGCCACTGTCTCAAGTCCATACACCATTGCTGGTCTTACCATTGAACTGTACACTTTTCTTTTTACTCTAGCTGGTAACCTCCTGTCGCAGATTACTCCTGATACTCTTCTCCATCCGTTCCATCCTGCCTGTACTCTCTTCTTTACCTCCCTCTCACAACCACCACTTTCTTGCACCGTTGATCCCAAATACTTAAATTCCTTTACTCTTGGCACTTTTGCATCCTCCATCTTTACTGTTTCGTCATCATTTCCTCCATTTATGCAAAAATATTCGGTCTTTGACCTACTTACTTTCATCCCTCTTCTTTCCAATGTATACTTCCAGGATTCTAATCTTCGCTCCACTTCTTCCCTGGTCTCTTCACAAATCACAATATCATCAGCAAACAGCATCGTCCATGGTGGTTCTCTCCTTACTTCATCAGTTAGCCTGTCCATTATCACTGCAAACAGGAATGGACTTAATGCTGATCCCTGGTGCAGTCCAACCTTAACCTTGAAACTTTCTGTAGTTCCTGCTGCACACCTCACCACTGTTTCGCTTCCCTCATACATATCCTGTACTAGTTGTACATACTTTTCCACTATTCCGGATTTTCTCATACAGTACCACAGCTCTTCCCGTGGAACCCTGTCGTAAGCCTTCTCTAGGTCCACGAATACACAATGTAGCTCTCTTTGACCTTCCCTGTACTTTTCCATCAACATTCTTAGAGCAAACATGGCATCGGTCGTTCCCTTTCCTGGCATAAATCCATATTGCTGTTTGCTGATCTCCACTCTATCTCTTAATCTTGCTTCAATAATTCTTTCCCATACCTTCATTGTGTGGCTCATTAGCTTTATTCCTCTGTAGTTTCCACAACACTGTGCATCCCCTTTATTTTTATAGATTGGGATAAGCACACTCCTTCTACATTCTTCTGGCATCCGTTCACCCATTAATAGTCTGTTGAACAGTCTGGTCAAAAATTTTATCCCCATCTCTCCCATGCACTTCCAAACTTCTACTGGCAATTCATCTGGTCCAACTGCTTTACCTTTTTTCATCCTTCTTAGTGCATTTTTTACTTGTTCTCTACTGACACAATTTACCTCTTCGTTAACCACTTCTGTTTCCTCTGTCCTAGGTGTTGTCGATATACGTGTTATTTCGCCCTTAAACTTTTAATTTGTCACCTATCTTTTTTGTTGGCAACACGGTGGCGTAATTCTTCTTTGTCTTAACTGAATTAAGCACATGGCAAGGTGCTAGCTGAGATATGCTTGTGTTCTTTATGTATCAATTTTAATCTATTAATTTGGAAGATAATAACCGATATTCTATTTGCTAAATTAACTTTATATTTTAATATTATATTGTACTTGTTTCAGACTGTGAAGTATTAGTCTAAAACCGCCGGACCAGTTACGATAACTTTATTAAATTACAATATTGATATAAACTGTGTCGGGTAACCTCTTCTGTGCGAGAGAAGTTTAGCTGGCTCCATACCCTCACAGTCGGTGTTCAAATAGGACCAGAGAGAGAGAGAGAGAGAGAGAAAGATCTAGCGAGTTTCTGTGTCTCTTTTATCTTTCGATTGTCTGTCTGTGTGACAAAATTGTGTCTCTCTCTCCGTTTTCACTAGGGTCTCTGTTATTTTCCTCGTTCATCAGTTTCTCAAAGTACTCCTTCCATCTCTTTAACACTGCTTCCGAATTTACCATCACATTACCATTTTCATCCTTTATAACCCTCACATGCTGTACATCTTTCCCTGCTCTGTTTCTCTGCCTAGCCAATTTGTACAACTCCTTTTCACCTTCTTTTGTTTTCAATCTAGCATACAAATTGTCATATTCACGTCCCTTTGCCATTGCAACTGCCTTCTTTGCCTTACTCTTCTTTGTATATTTTTTTAGTATTTTTATTTCTTATTTTGTCCCATGCTTTCTTTGCCTCTTTCTTTTCTTTTATGCTTTTTTGAACTTCCTCATTCCACCACCAAGTCTCCCTGTCTCCTTTTCGTTTTCCGAATGTCACTCCCAGTACAGTTTCAGCTGTTTTTCTTAGCATTTCTGCCGTTTTGTCCCACTCATCAGGTAACCCATCCTTGCCTCCCAAAATCCTGGTTACCTCTTGTCTAAACGCTTCTTGACAGCTTGTCTCTTTTAGTTTCCACCATCCTATCTTTGGCTTTACTTTCTCTGCCTTTTTCTTTTTCACCATAAGAGCCATTTTGCATACCACCATACGGTGCTGCTTTGCGACACACTCATTCAATATTACCTTACAATAACACATTTCCTTCAAGTTTCTCCTTCTGCACATCACATAATCTACTTGGGTACTTTTTCCTCCACTCTTATATGTCACTCTGTGTTCATCTTTCTTCTTGAAATAAGTATTGACAATCGCCAAATCCATCCTTTTCCCAAAATCCACAACCATTGATCCTTCCTTATTTCTTGTTCCAGCACCGTACCTCCCCATTATTTCCTCATTCCCTATGTTTCCTTCGCCCACATGTCCATTAAGATCTGCACCAAGAACTATCTCTCTTCTTTTGATATACTTTCAATCAATCCATCCAGGTCTTCCCAAAAATCATTTTTCTCCTCCATGCTGTTGTTAACCTGTGGAGCATATGCACTTACTATATTTAGGATGGACTCATTTACCTCCAGCATCATGGCCATCAGTCTGTCTTACGCCCTCTTCACTTCCAAGACACTTTCAGCCAGCTCCTCCCTCAGCACTATCCCTATCCCATTTTTTCTTCCGTCAGCTCCGTTGTAGAATATTTTGCATCCACCTCCAATGTTCCTTGCTTTACTCCCTTTCCACCTTGTTTCCTGTAGACACAATATGTCTACATTTCTTCGCTCCATCATATCTGCCAGCTCTCTTCCCCTTCCAGTCATCGTTCCAATATTTAAAGTATCCACCCTAATGAGTGAGCATCTTCCTTTCCATGCTTCTCGCTGCTTCTTCACTCGCTTTCCTCCTCTTTTTTTGCTTTTATTTTCACAATGTTTAGCAGTAGCATAATTTCCACAGGTGCCCTGCTGTGCGACACCTGAGGCGGTCGTTGGTAACCCGGGCCTCGACCGATCCGGTATGGATTGATGATGATTTCGAATTTGTCTGTTTTGGCAAAAAATTTTTTACGCCGGATGCCCTTCCTGCCGCAACCTTCCCCATTTATCCGGGCTTGGAACCGGCATCAAGAGACACAGAAAAATGCTTGCTGCATAACCGGCTATATTTCAAATTGGGTGGCTTTTTTAGCTTCATGTTGTTCAACCATTTCTGTAGCGTAGTGGAATCTTTTATTGGTAATGGGTGAAAACTAATATCATTTTGTTTTCCTCTATTAGAACAACCGGGAGCCACACAAGAAATAACCATAACTTGAATTAGAATAAACTTATCAACCAGAATAAAATTATAACATGTACTGTACTTATGCAGTCCTTACACAACTTGCCAGCCATTGACGTCATAAAACTGAGGACCAATCAAAACCGCTCATTTTAACTTTAGTTTTTTTTGAAATATTGGGGCAACGGGGAATAGGATTTACATCAAACCAAAACAAATGGGTTAAAAAAATTCTACTCCATTTATGAAAAAATTTTAGATTTTGTGTGGACCCTACCTTTAATCTTGAACAATCACCGTTATCCGATCGTCGCTCTTTTCCTAAGATGGCCAGTGGTTATGCAGTTTTAATATATCCTTGATTTTAAACATACGTGAGCTATTTGCTATAAGCCTACATCAAAATTAAGATCTTTTTTCAACCTTTATTTGTATTAATGTTTAATTGTAGGAAAAATAACAATAATCAGGTTGAACAGTTACATTAACATTTGAAATACGCACTTGTGTTTTATGCATTTTTTGTTTTTAATTGATTTTAATCTCTTTGTGTTTAAATTTGCGCATGTGATTTTTCAACATGCTATCACTTTAATGTTTACTAAAATTTGCTTCTTTGCTCAAATTTTATTTTGCATTTATTAAAGTAAATTTGCGTCAAGAAATTTTTTTTTATAAGTGTTTGAACTGTCATAACGTAAATTGAGAGCAAATTGCAATCGCAGTCGACAAGTAAGCATAATGATCAAGGAAAGTCCAGTTCCGAATTAGAGTTGTCATGCAACGCACCGTTTAAAAGCCACTGCTAAAAAGTATAATTTGTCCAAATATTCGGCATTATTACCGGGAGCTTGAACTTGCTCTGACCGACCCTAAATTGGTTGAAGTTCCTCTATTTTAAGATATTTCCAAATCAATATCAATATTTATGAAAAATATTTATAGTAATGTAGTTGTGCTGGTGTGTTATGGTGTAGTGGTGTTCATTCTGGAAATCAAAGCGAAAACCTTGAATTGACATGAATTCTTTTGACAAATACCACTGATGCTTACTACTTAAGTTTCCAACTCTTATGACAAGAATGATGTAGGCATGGTTTTTCAGTTCAAATGAATTCAATCTCTGCTAGGTTTCCAATTGCTGATAGTTCATAAATCGATTAACTTGTAATATGTTTGGCTTTTTTATTAATTTTAAAAACTCGAAGCTTTCTTGCAGATTTAAAAGTTTGTGTAGCCAGTTCAATTTTATCAACAGAGGTATTGTTACTATCAAGAGTTTCTTCAATTTAGATGTCAGCAAAATTTTAATTAAGTCGAGTTTTTAAGTTCAATTTAATATTGAAGAACCTCTGAGTCTAGGTGGGACTAGATAGATTTTAGTACAAATCAAGTTAGAGCGTATGTAGGAAACTGCTGCTGGTAGCTTATGCTATGTTTTTGGGATGAAAGAATTATTTATCAATCTATAATTTTTTGAATTTTGTATTGTTACCTAAAAAATGTGTATCTTTTATTGTAGCTACTTTCTGATTGAAATAAAAAAAAGTTGTGTTATTAATTATAGAAAAATAAGTTGTGTGCATCTTTTGAGACTAAATTAACTTTGTAGCCTTAGTGGTTTTGGAGATATGAAATTTTGTCAAGGTTGGAACCCCTGTGACTTTTTGATTAAAATAGCCACCTCAGTTTTGGGGGCAACTACTTTAACAAGTTTTGTATTGAAAGACAACTTTTTAAGCTTCTTTTTTTATAATTAC
The DNA here is from genome assembly GCA_963680785.1 of Diplosoma virens. Taxonomy (NCBI): domain Eukaryota; kingdom Metazoa; phylum Chordata; class Ascidiacea; order Aplousobranchia; family Didemnidae; genus Diplosoma; species Diplosoma virens. Next base: position 23,636,237 of record OY796881.1, on the reverse strand, counting down.
AAAAAATTTATTTACTTCACCCTATTGCAAATGAAAAATGTTCCGGATCTGGGCAGTGGAAACTTTAAATTTGTTTTACAAAAATCGTCTATAAAACAAGTACAGTGAAAATTTTGGTTTGATTTCGCAAGGTTGTAAAACACTAAAACTGTTTTTAATTTAGACATCGAGTAAATGGCTATTCAGTAAGAGAATAATCTTAAATCAGAAAAACAGGAGATGAGAGCTTGAACTGATTAATAATTCCGTTAAAATCCTTGTTTTATTAAAGCATTGCCTACTTTAAATTGAACTCAATCAAATCCAAGTGAAACCTGCTAGCCTGACATTGTCAACGCAAACGGAATAAAAAAAATCTCATTATATATATTTTATATACAGCTTTTTTTCTCATCCCTATGTATGACATCTCGATTCTATTAATATGATATTAAAAATTTTAAAATAGAAAATGGAAACCAGAATAACAAGAAAAACAAAACATAATAGGCTAAACAAAATACGGAAGGTATAAGCCTAAAGTGCTAAGCCCGGAAAATGCTCAACACACTTTGACAGAATTATCTTGCTTTACCGAAGTTTTAGCTTTGCTTTAATTAATCTTCTAATAGCAATAAGAATGACCAAAAAATTTTGCTCTGTTTTCAATGATCCGTAAATTAGCTTAAAATTTGCATTATAAGTATGAAAAAGTTTATACGAGAGGTTTACAAAGCCACAAAACATGAAAAATGTTTGCGGTATGTTTTGGATTGTATAGATATATAGGCTACACAATTGTTTGTTTTAAATTCCACTTTTTTTACCCTATTTAGCTACCAAACTCGGAATAAATAGAAAGCATTTTTGTGATTTGATTTGCTTTTTCTTTATGGGATTGTCTATAATTTGATGGACGAACAAGATCAAAATTTATTGCAGATATGGCGTCATTCAGAAATCCATAAAGTGAAAACAATAAACAACAAATTTTTTAAATAGTAAAATGCAGAAACGGGAAATTAAACGTTAGGCCTACAACATTAACTAATCAGGCTACTTTTGTAACGAAGTCGCTTTTACAAAAATTATAGTTATTTACTATTTTGACCTTATTAAAAAATAATTACAGTTACTGTTTAAATTGAAGATATTTTTTGCAAACCAACCAATAACCCGTTTTCAAAACTGTGTACATCAGATAATGTTTAGTCGAACGTGAAAGATTGCCTAACTGCAACTGTAACTTGTTGCAACTAGTTACTTTTTAGGTCGAGCAATTATAACTTGTGACAAATGAATTTTACAAAGTAAGTTGCGTCCATTTACCAATCACTTCTAAACTTCTTATTTTCAAAACTAACAAAACACAAATATTATTACGTACTAAAAGACAAACAAAACGCATTTTAGGTCTACGTCAGTTTCTGACTTATTTATTATTATTTTTCTTGTAGATTCTCATAAAAGTTACATTTATAGTCATTATTCAAATTAAGTTGATTGACGAATTTATACAGTTTTGGTAACAAAACTCGCATCATAGCAACTAAAGTTTGCTCAGCAATTTTACAAGAAGATTAATTGCAACTCTGCATCAAAGCTGTTTTTAACGACTCATAAAATATCAAATCATCTGTGATTGCTGGCCAATAACATAGCACTGAATAAGGATTGCGATGATGCTGGAATTGCAACATTCCTCCTGAAAACGTTTCTTTGTAGGTTATAATCACGCATTTGTTCTCTTTTCTGACGAAGTTTAACTCCTCCAAAACAGAAACAACATATCGACATTGTGGAGTCTGGGAGAATCCCTTTGATAAAACGATTATTGTTTTTCTGCTTGCTTGTATTCGAATATGAAGCTGCTTCACTTGACTAGTTCCACACCAATCTTCTTTACCAACCACACCAATGCGAAACGATTGATTGGATATTTCGAGCTGTGGCACTATGATGTCATCGACCCAATCACCTACTTCTGTGTTTGATTTGTCGTAAAACACAAATGCGTCGTATGCATAAACAATTTTCCTTTTACAATGATGGCTATCATCGCTCTTCAACATTTGAATGCGAATGTCATGTGACAATAAAACAAACAACTTTCGTTTGAATTCCTTGCTCGAGCAAACAAGAAACGTTGTCGTGAAAAGCACAATGAATGACACAAAACAACTTGTTAAATCAATGAGAAACTCCTCCTCGCAGTTGTTGGACAGACTGTAAACAAAGATCGACGGAGGTTTGACCGACTTAGGTGCTTCGCATCTCAAACATCCGCCGTAATAATCAATGAGAACATCGGAACATTCAGGGAGAAAACCAGGTATGCTTTTGTTAAGCAAGGCCTTGGATCGAATCAACCAACCAAAAGTGCTACTCATCGTGCAGTCACAGCTGATTGTATTACCACGAAAATCCAAGTATGAAAGCGATTTCAATGTTTCCTTGTCAATGATTGAAGCGTCCATTTGACGAAGTTGGTTATGATTTAATGAAATATTTTTAAGACCATTTTCCGCAAAGACTTTCAGGGTTTTCGGGGTGATTTTATGAATAAAGTTGTAAGACAAAATCAATATCCTTAAATTGGTATAATTTGAAAGTATTTCTGAGTCCAAGATTTGAATTTTGTTAAACGATAAATCAAGATAAGTCAAGTTGATCAACTTGTTCAAAGCAATATCTGGAAAGTGTTCTATCCAACATTCACTCATGTACAAAGTTTGTAGTTTATACAATCCTTTGAAAAAATTTGATTGAAGTTCAAACTTTAGTTGAGCTCCATTCATTGCGATTGTTTGAAGGTTTGGAAAAGACGAAAATACTTCAAGATTGTTTGAAATATAAAAAGTAGGAACACCAACATAAGAAACATCAAGGACAGTTACTTTGAAAAACTTTTGACTGGTATTGGCATATGAAACCAAATGGTAATAAAAATTTGAACTTGTGTCACCATACAATAAAGTTATACTTTGATTTAATATCATTAAAAACTGAAAATTAACGTTTGATTGGAACGATGTTAAGTGTAATTTGAGTTCGTTTAATTTTGGCAAAAATCTAAAGGATCCAGACTCAATCCGACGAATTGGATTGTAGCGAAGATCTAAAGATTGTAAACCAGAAAAGTTATGAAATGTAACATTACTTATAAACTCAATTTGATTGTGAGATAGATCCAAGAAAGCAGCATTGGTCAAATGTTTCAAATCAGGAGATTTCATGTTTGATAAACTTATACTGTTATAACTCAAGTAAACAACTGGTTCAATAATTGGCTGCTTTGTTACAATATTGAGATTATAGATTTGTTTTGTTTTTGGTGGTGGGAATTGTCCATATTGTTTGGTATTTATTAACGAATCAAAGTTTTCTATTACGCTTGAAAAATGTTTGACCAAATTAAATCGAAGATCCAAGTAACTCAAGTTCAATCCAACAAAAGCAAATGTGTCGATATCACGGATGCCACAAAACGAAAGTGCAAGTCGTTTAAATCGTGTAAGATTTCGTAAAACATCAAAACTGTTTTGATGGATTTTACCATACTCTCGACTGTACCAGGAATAATAATGAGGTAAAGCGCTGATGAACTTTGACCCTAGAATGTCAATACTTGTTCCCAGCACAAGAGTGGTCAGATTTGGAAATCGAAGATATGCACTGCTGAATGTCAGTTTCTTTTCGATTGGTTTGAGTGGAATGACGTCTGGCTTACAAAACATGTTTCCAGATACATATAACTCATCAAGCACTGGAAGTAACGGCAACACTTCTGGATTTGTTTCGATTGTTTTCAAACAATTAAACGCCAAATTTAACGATTTAAGCTTTGAATTGTTGGAAAGAAAGTTGATGGGTAATCGAGAAATCATATTGCCTGACAAATCTAAAATTTCTAGATAGGTCAGCATGTTCAACGCGTTTTCTTCAATGTGCAATGGTATTTGATCATATTGTGAGGTCCAAGCCAGATTCAAATATTTTAGTTTATTTGAGTTGTTGAAACTATGATAGTGGAGAATGTGAAATGGGTTTCCACGAAGTTTAATGCCGAGTAAGGACTGATTGAACAAATAGGTTGGTATATGTTTCAAGTTATTGTAAGAAAGATCCAAAAACTTCAAAACACTGGATGGAAAAACTGGTGCTTTGATAGAAAAATTGCCTTGACAAAAATGTTTGATATCTCCTGATATACAGTTGGTCGAAAAAACTGCAATTTCCAATGAGTTTAGATTTTCAAAATTGTTTTTAGTCAAAGGGCCCAATGATGATAAACTTATAAACAAAGTTGATAAGGAACTAGGAAAACGAGGCAATGTTTTCATTACGTTTCCGTTTAATGCCAAAAACTTCAAAGACTTTAAACTAGAAAAAGCACCGATTTCAGCTGTAAAATATCCTTGGCAACGTGGTATTGTATCGTCATCAAAATCTACTTTAATGCAATTGTTAACCATTGTGATGGCCACGAGTTTGGGATAAGAATCAAAATCGTTTTGATAAATTTTTGTGATAGAGTTTTGATCAAGGTTAAGAATTTCGATGTCACTTTCAAGACCGCGTGGAACTCTGGTGAGTCCTTTTTGAAAGCAATTAATGTATGTTCTGTTTTGATATAACCAAGGTGGGTTTCCAATGATGTCAAACGCAATATCATCTTCACTTACAATTGAAATTATCGAGTGTGATGACGATGGAGAACATTGCCATTTTTCCACATTCGGTTGTCCATTTGCTTTTGATACAAATATTAAAGTCAATATTACGAGTGAAATAAATTGTTTTATATTTAACATAATGATTAAATAACTTAATTCTTGTCATAAAATATAAAAATTGATGAGAGCTAATTTTTAATAGTTTTGAAATTGTTTTAAGATAGATTTAACAACAACCTCAGAAAACCACATTATTTAAAAATTTCGTTTGCTGATGGCAGAAAGTACTTAAAGCGTGCTATTGCCGCGCTTACCTGCATTAGAGGTGTTCCTACTTCATTAGATTTATTTTTAACACAGAACTCGACTCTATTTTTAGCAGTTTCATTTGCTACTTCTATTAGCTTGAGCAGCATCGCAAGCAAAGGAAACAAAAATGACACAAATTGGTCTTAAATTGATTAATCGTTAAAGTAATCTTAAAAATTTTTTCATAGTAATTTAAATAAGATCGGTATATCTCTTCATGTCTTATGAAAATTCTGAAAAGATAGATCCATCTACTATTCTGAAGTTTTTTTAAATTAAGAAAAAAAGTACCGAAATAGCATAGTTCTGAAACTTTTTTACAAGCCAATTGTTTTGCAAATTTGGCGAGATATTTCAAGAGATAAAAGCTCATTAAAAAATGATTGTTAGGCAGGTGGCGAGTTTGACCCAGGGGTCATAACAGCGTTTTAATGTTTAAGCTGTTAAGTCAAATAAAGATTTGAAGTGTCGATTTGCACTCAAGTGTCAATTTGATTTCAAATGTTTTGTATTTTTTAATGCTTTTCTTTTTTACCTTTCAAATTTTGATTGAGTAAAATTTTCTTTTGCAGGATGTTTTGAAAAATTTACGCTTGATGTATTTTAAGTAGAATGCTGTAACAGCCATACTCAACATTGTCCATAAAAGTTTGAATTTGTATATCGAAGTTTGTAATATGAATTAAGACATCGTTGTCATTTTCGTCGTTTAGAAAACCATCCATACAAAACCATTCTAAACTAGTTTTCTAACTAGTTTAGATGGTTTAGAAAACTAGTTTAGAAAACCATTTAGTCACCAAGTCAGACACAAGCAAAACTGGGGCCAAGAGTTTGATTTTTGCTACCCCAGTTTGCTGCACTGCTATGATTAACGCTGGCAGCGATGATATTGAGCCAACATCGGGTTTAGTCATCCAAAACCGTAAACCTCGTGCTCCGTATGGTACCCAACTTATGGGACACGTTGTTAAGACGTGGTTGTGATTTTTCCAGTGGCAGTACACTCGCAATCTAATGAAAGAGCAGACTCCATTTGTGCCTGAACAAATGGAATTTCCCAACATTAGTCTGCTGGCGATTGAATTTAACCGAAGTTGTTGGGGCAAGCTTATTTTAAGTATCCTACTACTGGGCTGCATTCTGATGCAGAGTACTCAGCTGTCGATTAGTCCACTTATGAGACAACTGTACGCAATGTTTAGAGACAACAAGGGACCAACAGCCCATCCTAAGCCGGCAAGGCACCTCAGGAATGTGTCACGCGAAAATATTTTTTGCGCAATTGGTGACGAAACGTAATCAATTTGTCTAATATTATTTCAAAATAAGTAAACACTGGTAAGAATGGTAAAAGTTTATTTTTGTTGAAAACATTGAGCTCACGTTTTGCCTTTCAATCATTTAAACGAAAGGCTGCTGTTACCGTCTTTGAATAACTGAGCTTTAACCTTCACGTCTGGAGATACGCTGAAAGTATACTAATATCTTGAGTTAAAGTCCCCTCCCTAAGTCTTTTCAATTTCCAGAAGGATGCAACGACTCCAGACCGTCAGGATTAGCAAACTTTCCACAACTTGTGAAAGGCAGATCGTACGTAATGATGTTAAAAAGCAGGCAACAAAGACCAATTCCTGAGAAACGCTGCTTCTCAGACGGTAAAGCGTCTATGTTTGCATCACCGGTAGCAAGGTTGAAACTTCTGTTTCGGACAAGTTTCATCATCATTCAAACCATGTGATTATCGGCCAGAAGTCTCAGGAGCTTGCAAGTAAGGCCACGGTGCCATACAGTATCATATTTAGCTGTCAGATTGACAAATGCACCACCAGCTTTCTTAAAGTCCCGAAAGAATCCTCGAAAGAATTGTCTATGTTTCATTAAACCACATTTCAATATAGTTAGTGGTGCTGTTCAGCAGGTTCCGTAGTCAATAAATGGTTAACACATTAGTATAGGCACTAATCGATATTATTGTTACTCAATCATTATTTCGAAATGTTGTTCGGGAAATAGTTAAAATTGATCAGTTTATTTGCAGACTAATTTTTTTTTTTTGTAATAGCATTTACTGACAAAAAAAGAAGAATCCCACAATTGTTTACAAGGCCTTACGTATAAAGTGTTTTTTCCATTTTCTATTGTTTAGAAATTTGTGGATAAAAAATAAATTTCCAACTTTTGTCAAATTGAAATTAACAGTCAATTATATAAATAGGTTGAAGTTTTGACCAGTGACTGCAAATTAACGTGAAAATTGTTTTGCTTTTTTGTTCTGCAAATGCAAAGCATGGGCATGACCTTGCTTTCGTGTACTAAGCAAATCGAGTTTTAATTTTACTGTGATTTTTACGAGCTTGATTGGGTACTGACTAATCTTTACAGCTTTTGTGTGGTCCGGCATATAAAAAATTTTAAAAAGTTTTAACTCTAAAACACATGGTTATGTTGATTTTGTTCGTTTTTTTAAATAATTTGAGTTGTGCAAAAGGCTTGTAGAAGCAATGAAACTTAATTTTTTTTCTTACACAGATGTCTTAATGTTAAGAGCAAAAACACAAAGACGCAAATATACGCATGGTGTAGATAAGCTTTGATCCTTTAAAAAAAAAATTCTGACAAAACGACGGTTACTTAAACGCCGTCATATCCGGGCTTTATCCTACTTTCTTAAAATAAAATCGTAAAGTAGAAAGAGTTTCGATTAAAACTTTTATCAGAGTTCGTATGCTTGCTGTAGGATTGTTCGCTAAAACTGCGGAAACGAGGAAAGAAACATCTGAGGTTTGTAGTTCTAGCTGCAACAATAAGAACACTTCTACCCGGAAGAGCTGGGGTTCGGCGTGGGTTACTTACAATGCCATAAATAATGCTGTTTAGTGATGTTCCTATCAACTCATATATTTCCTAACCATTAGTTATCGGCTTGCGTGATGTACAATGCCGCTTCCATCGATGCAGTAATGCATCCAACTTAATACTAACCCTCAAGTCCTTGGGAAAAACACCTAATGGCACTTTATTCTGCTTAGAGGTTTTAAGGAGCAACGTGCTGTAAATTGCAGTCACATCACTTTGTAAATGAGCAAAATGATCCGATAAAAAACTTTCTACCGAGCATATTTTGACGCTCCAAGAGTATCAAAAAAAAATTTAGCAAGCTTAACTGGGGTGAAGCTTAAAAATTTTACAGTCCTGGCCTTGAGCGTTTTATCTTTGACTGCATTTTTATTTGAGATTTGTTCTTTTAGATTACTGTTTTATTTTCGTATGGTTACAGCTACTAGAACTCTCCAAAAATAAAAAAGTTAATTGTTTTCAAATACTGTAACAAAAATTAAGTTTTAATCAACCCGAGCTACAACAAAGTGCAAATTTAATCACCACCCTCTTTAAGTCTTGGTTCTTTCTATTACTTATATCAGGCGTGTCAAACTCGCGACCTGCGCAACTGTTATTTTTTTATGAGTTTTCTATTTTTGAAATATTTTTGGTTTTTGAAATTTGCAAGACAATACTACAAGGTTTAAACAGATTTAAGCAAATTTGGCACATTTTTCTCAATCCAAACAGCTTGAGAGGAGTATATTTATCAACTCAGAAATTTTATGGGACATTAAAAAATACGCCAATTTTACGTATTTAAACTCTTTGACAAAAATTCAAAAGGTTTTTTGATTTTTCATCAATTTAAGACCAATTTTTGTCATATTATTTTCTTCTCTTTATTATGCTGCTCAAGTTAATGAATGTAATCAAATGAAATTTTAAAGAATTGAGTCGAATTTTGTGCTAAAAGTAAAGTATAATGAAGTTGGAATACCCATGTTTAGTTCTTATATGCAAACAATCGAGATTGCAAAATCATTCGTGAATTAGCATTAAAAATCTTGATGTTGTTTGGGTCAAATTATATCTGTGAAAAACTATATCAATAAAAATTGTTAAAACTAGTCAGAGAACCAGGTTGATTTTGATGCACCTTTATTTTTTCGGGTTAAAATTGGGATTGCAAATTTTAACCGAGCATTGATAGCCTTATGAGCAAAAAACAATGTCAAGAATGCACCGGACATTTATGCATAATCAAGTCCTAAATACGAATCAACAATCCTAAATGATTATTTATGACCAATAAGATTTTAATTTGTAAACATTTGCATTTTAAAAAATACCTTAAATGGTTTATTTTAGATTTAACAAATTTGTAACTGCAAAAGGGCATAACTTCTTTATGATCTAGTGTAGGAGATTATGTAAACATTAGACAGATTATCACACCAAATATCAAAAAATAGTTTAGGGTGAATAAATTTGTGGCCCACAATCTTAGTCATGCTATGAATGCAGCCCGCATAAGCTCACGAGTTTGACATGCCTGACTCAAAAGACCTGTACTTTTACAGCATCTCATCATCACCTTACCACAAAACAAAAAGTTTATAGTAAACAATTGATTTTAATTTTGTTTTAGTCTTTTTTAAAAAACATTGGCCTAGAGTAAATTATTTTTTTATAAAAAATTAATTGTCTTAGTTTGATTTCTGTCGGCGTTTCATTCAAAAATTAGAATTTTCGTATTAAAATTTTTAATAAAGTTTTTTTTAATAAAGTCAGCTTGATTTATGACTTCAAAATTAAACAACGTTCGGTTAGCTATTTTTCTCAGGAACTCGTTCAAGTAATCTCAATTTTGTTAATAAATACTTGAAATATTTCATGTCTAGTACGATACCTTGCTTGCAAACAACGAAACAAGAAAATAATAGCTGCATATTGTCGATTATCTTAATATTTACTTAAAGCTGAAATGCTAAATAATTTTAAAGTTTATTTAAAGCAAAGTTTTTGTGATCTTGAAAAAAAGAAAAATTTGTCTAGTTCGGGATCGATCAATTGAAACGTTTACTCAAGACTTATGCTAAAAGTGGAATAGTTTTGAACTTTTTTGTTTGAAAGAAAGTTTTATTGAAAGTATGTGATCTTATCAAATACGTAAATTCTAAAAAACTCAACCAAGTCTGCATTTTATTCATCAGACTTTAAAAAGTTTTGACAAACCAAATATTTCAATGTTAAATCATAGAATTCTAAAAAAGTTTTATTAGTTATTCGATTTTGGAAGATTTTTTTATGCATATGATATAATCCAGGGCTGCATTGCTCAACCTTTTGGTTGTTGCCGGTCTCAATTGTTGCCGGTCCAACTAAGATTTGTAAAAACATTTTGAAAAGCAAAACAAAACAAAAGTACACTCAATGAAACCATATTTATGTACACATTTACTTTGAATTATTCACTCTTTTGTGGTATACAGTAGAACCGCGCAGTACAAATTTAATTCGTTACCAGGCTGAGCTCGTATTGCGATTTATTCGTATTAAGAAGCAATTTTTTGCATTAAAATTAATATGAAAATAAATAATCCGTTCCATCCCTAAAATGTCTGTTTTTATGTTTATTTTTTAAACAGAAAAGGTGCAATCCGAAAAAAATAAACCATATTGTACATGTAATACGAATAATAAAAGTACATGCAATAAATAATCATGTTTTATTAATCAATTAAACTTAAAACGGAGACCATCTAAGCGTATGGAAGACAGTGAAGCTGAGAATAGGTGATTTGTTTGTAATAAAAAATATCTGTCCATTGAAACGTCATGTAGAACAATTTCTGGTATTTTTAATATTTAATATATAATATTTCTATCAACATCGCTTACTATGGCATTTTTGGCCTCAGAAGCTTGATATGTACTGTATACACTTTAAATAGGTTTTTAGTTTGTCAAGTTTTTAATAGAATTACAAACTTCAAAATCGAATTTCGAGGTTCCTGGAAGTTGAGGGCCTACGATCGCTCGTACTACGAATTTTTACTCATCGTATGAGACAAAATTCTTTACGAATAGCCGCTCGCAAAGCGAATTTCTCGTACAACGAGGCACTCGTACTGCGAGGTTCTACTGTAATTGATTCTATTGCCAATAAAGAAGAATGTCATTACGTCTCACAATGAAAGCTTGTTTGGCAGTGACACTGCTTGCAAGTTTGCAACGACGTCTTTTTTTCGGAAAATAATTTTTAGAAAATGATGAATTTTTCAATGAATTAGAATAAAATGAAGTTGGCAGCGTGGTCAAGTGGTTAGAGCGCCGGGATGGTAATCGACATGGTGTCAGTTCAAAACCTACTCGCGACATTCCGTTGTGTCTTTGGGAAAGACACTTAACGTCACTTTCCCCTGCTTGGTGGTCTTGGCGAGCAGTTCTAAATTTCAGTTATATCTTTATAAGACTAAAATACCAAGATAAAAAATTTGAACCGCACAGCAACATTTTGGCATCTCTGGAAGAAGGTTGGAGTAATTGCTTGTCCTACGTATTATTGCTTCCATCGCTTTCCTGCGAATCAGGAGGATAAATATAGATATAAAAATAAATTGTTTTAAAATCTTCCAGCTTGGTTTCATTCTTGGAACAGTAATCGTGGTAATTCATTACTTTGCTGTTGGTTTCAATCTCTTCCCCTCTCTCTCTTGCAGCGTTTGACATCACTATTTATTTTCTTTCAAATTTTTTGTCCATGCTCAATCTATCACTGACTACACCAGATTTTGGTGGCGCTGTGACCACGCTAATTCACATTTAACATATTCACATTTATCAAAATCAACTAATGCTTCTTTTAATAGTCAGGAACCTCTACCTAGAGATTATTTAATATAACGTTATGAGTTTAAAAAAAGTCAGTAGTTACCTTTCTTCGCTTTTTTTTACAATGTTCGACTTTTGCTAACTATCTCTGTGCATGCCAAGTAAATAAATAACGTACTCATAAACTCTTAAAGCAAAAGTTTGAGTTCTAGAGAAAGATTACGGCAATTTTACGTGATAAACCATTTCATTTATTTTTATCTTGATATAACTTTTAGATAGCTAAACTGGTATTTTAAGGTATTTTTGTTTTATCAGCAACTCTTCAAAACAATGGTGTGTTTCTCTGACAAATAGTAATATAACGCTTTCACGATGACATTGCAGAAATGATACACCAAAGCCTGGACATAAATATCTCTAACAGTTTTTTAATGTGAAAGTCAAGTTTTCACCGGTTTATTCTTGAAATACTATACTATAAGTTAAAACTATATTTTTAATTATTTTATTGAATTAATGCATATTGAAACGCGTTGAACAAAACGTGGTCGAAATTGTAAAAAATCTTGTCAAAATACTAATATAAAATTTTTTTTCTTCGAAATAAGATTTAAACAGTTTAAAGAAAGTTCAAATGCTAAGAAAATTAAATTTTTTAGAGAAAGAGTTCTTTTTAAAGTTACTTTATAGAAGGTCAAACCAAACGTTGCAGCAACGCAACGTCAGCGGTTGATGGGATTAGTAAACAAGGTGAAAACAAAAAAAGTTTTTAACTGTAATCAAAACATGAACGATTTAATCGCCAGTAAAGATATTTGTCTTTACCTATTTTTTTGTTCATGAAAATCGTGCATTCTACAATCGTTATTTGTTACTCGTTATGTGGCCCTTTTCACATAAATCTGAGACAGTCTTGTAAACGAGCCCATTTTTATGCCCGAACCCGACCCGAGCCCGAAAAGGCAAGCCCGTACCCGGCCCAAGCCGAACATAACCATAAAATTTATTTCAAGCCCGAATTGGGCCCGATTATTTTAGATCTGAAGGTTTGATTTAACAAATATATTAGCTAAAAGGCAGCTTAGGTTTTTATTTATGCGAGTTTAAACCCCAGTGAAGCCCGAACTTTTTAAAAACTCAAGCCCGAACCCGACCCGAACCCGAACCGAAAATCCCGGCCCGATTTACAACTCTGGGCTGAGATACAAGTGAAATTTTTATTAGGTTAAATTTGGGACAAACGCGCGCGGCCGCAGGTGGTGCACCGTGGTAATTGACGAGGAGAGATACAGTGAACTACAGACTAGGTCCTCTCAAGGTCCGGTTTTAATGGCATTTATTGACCTATTAATCATTTCCAAAAAGAAACCAGCTTAAATGTGAAAAATATAACACCCGGTCAACTAAATATAATTCCTGTTATAATTTAATCTATGGTAACCTTGAAATTTTGTAAACCTGCCAAAGTTGTGTTAAAAAAAATGCTTGTTTTAAGCTTTGGTTTGGATGTGTAACATCCTTCAGTTGTAGTTTAAAAGTTTGAAAGATACTGTGATAAAAAAAATTTTAAAGTTAACTTGAAGCTAAAAGCTCCTAAATATCGAATTTAAAAACTTTTTAAAGTAAATTTAGATTTAAACTCCTATGATGATGTGATTTATGTTAAGGATGTATTGCCGAAAAATTTATTTATGGAGATACAATTTAGTAGGTAGTGCATTAGAATGCTGTCACTCTTATTTAAGATAAAGCCAGCAATTTTAATCTTGCTGGGAAAAGGCGAATAGCTAGCTCGCTGAAAAGTGCTTATGGAAAAAAGAAAGTAGTGGGATCTGTAAGGTGAGCACTGGCAGGCCCCACGAGAGGGGGGTGCAGACGGTGCTCCGTACCAGGGCCAGTAACAGTCTAAAAAGCTTGCGAATATCAAAGTTCAAAATGGAAATGGGCAATAATGCATCAATTTTTTCTTATTGCTTTAAAACTGAAAGGGATTTCCATATGCACAGTCACGAACAAATTTCGCAGGAATGTTTTGAAGAAGGCATTTATACAGGAAATTTAAGCTCTAAAGGCCCGTTTCCACTACGAGCGTGGAAAAGATTATTCTTCGTTTGTTTTATTGATTTTTTTGCTTTGCTTAGCGCTTGCTTCAGTTTTAAGCGCGGAAAGATCAATAAAAGAAACAAAAAATGCTCTATTCCACACTCGTTGTAGAAACGGGCCTTAACCTGATGTCAAACTTGCTAACGTTTTCGGAATGACTGTGACGAAACAATGGAGGAAAGTAATACAATACCCGAGGGTAGCCGTTTGGCTTGGTAGTAGTAGGGTAGCATAAACGAAAAAATAAGATCCAGGAATCACAGGAGCGTATCGAAACGTGGTATGTTGAAAATAGAATAATGGCTGACGCAACGAGACAAGAAACGACGCCATTGATGCAAAAGGAAGTCAACATGCACGGTCAGCGTTAGATAGAGACATCAATTCGCGGGTTCAGATAAGAAAACAGCCGATAGTCTATTTTTCAGCTACCGTCGCGTACATTTCATTGCATATTTCCTAAACGTGCCGCGATAAGCGCATGAAACTTGGCAAGCGCATAGAACGGGGGTGGGCAAAGTTTTTAATGGACGAGCCACATGTGAAAATTCAAAGCTGCCGGAGAGCCACAAATTCTGTTTAAGGTGTTAATGCAAATACGGTAAGCAAAGTAATTTTTAAACAAATAATAAAACAAATACAACGTTACACAATTTACAATTTTTCCGAGATTTTACCAGCATTAGATCTATTGTGGGTTTCCACTTTATTAGCTAGCTTTTGAAAATCTGGGCGATATGAAGTCAAAGCGGTGTGAATTAATTTTCTCAAATTTTCATTTGTTAGACTTGCACGATATCATGATTTTGCAAATTTCATTACCGAAAGCGAATCTGAGAGAAGCGAGCACTATCTTTGTTTCTTTTATTCTAATGTTACCAGCGTGTATCGGCGGGCGAGAAATAAATAAAACAAAGATAGCGCTCGTTTTGCTCAAATTTTTGCTGTAGTGTAAATGGTTCTTAACAACAAACAAAAAATTGCTTAATTTCCACGCTATAATCCGACTTAGCACCTAATTAGAAATCTTTGTTTGACCCAAATTCAACTGTAAATAACAATTATACATTATTCGATTTCATTATTATTGTTTAGCTAGAAGAGCCGCAAACGAAAGGTGGGTGAGCCGCAATTTGCCCACCGTTGACATAGACCAATTTTCGTCCTAAAATCATGGTGTTCTTTAAAAGTCCCAAATTTTACACTTTTCGTCCTGAAATTGTAGTGTTCTCCAAAAAAAAAGGTGTTCACCTGAAGTCTCTCCCTGATTTTCTACTTTTCGTCTCTAATTTCGTCTCAAACTACCTCACCTTTCTCTAATTTCGTCCCAAACCAGCGGTATTCTTTATTTCATTCAGAAATAAAGGTCATCGCACAAGAATTCGTTGGGCATGCAACGCATCGCTTGCATGCCCTGACCGCACGCCATAGCTGGAAGTTTATATCTAATTCCAAAAGCACAGAAAAGCAGTTTTAGGATATGCAAATATGCAAATTTTTGCGTCATGGAAAACAGTGCTATCATTTTTGAGGAATTCTTTGCATTTTAACCCTTTTTTTCACCACAATTTTTGCATTAAAAAGCGATTATATCTAATGTAGTTTCTCAATTAGTTTCTCATCTATGTATCTCGTAAGTTACAGTTTCCAGTATACATGTACAGTAGGCTCTACATAAGTTAAATCTTTGTGTTTTTCTAATCTTTTTTGTGCTTCTCAGTACTCTTCATGAGCCGGTTTTCAAATCGTGTTATCACAAGAAGTTACTAGTAACTTGTTAAAAAGTTTAACGATTCAAAAAATGCGCAAAATTCTTGTGTAATAGTATGCTTAAAAAACATCAAATGCATAAATAAAAAAACATTAAACATCTAAAAAACTAGACCACACAGAAAAAAATTTCACAGCATTTTTAAGATCAGTGTTCCAACATTATCCTAATAACCCTCTCAAACCCGAATCTCATAAAATTCGTTTAAAATTGTTGAGCTGTGTAATAAGCCTAAGCTAAACCTTATTTTTCTGTTTTATACTAACCTAATTACGGTCAAAGCAAAAATAGGAAACAAACAAGTAATCTACTGAACAAGAAATGAAGAAAGTCGTAGCAGTTTTACGCAAGAAATCTCCGCTGTTAGGGATTCTGCAAGAAAGGTATGGTCGCAAACGCTTTGCGTAATTATTCAAAAAAAGTAAAAAATCCCTAAAGCGCTTTTGTCAGGCCCGTCCCCAAAGGAGGCCACAGGGGCCATTTCCTCAAATTTTTTCTAAATTTTTTTGGTACATAAATAAATAAAATATTATAATTCTACTTGGCTGGGTCCCGCAGCATAACCGAGAGATCTTGACCCAGACAGGCTGAATGCAGCGTTTAAATTTTTTTTGTTTTTACTTTGACCTGATTATCTAGTTTGAAATCCAGTTTGCCTCTATGTATTCCTCACATCTTGCATTCTTGGAACGGGCCTGGTTTTTGTACAACTGAAACGCAAACCAAGTCATTTTAAGTCGATATGCTTTATGACTTTATGTTAAAACATACATCTTTTTATTTAAGAAAACTAGAAGTATGCAACCTTTCCAAAACCAGCATTGATAAGAAAAACCTACTAGAGTTCTCTTTTTGTTTTTTTTTTTAATTTTTTTTTATTTTTATCTCTATATTTATCCTCCTGACTCGCAGGAAAGCGACGGATGCACTATACATAGGGTAAGCAATTACCCCGACCTGCTTCCGGAGATGCTAAGATATTGCTGTCCGCTAGTAATTTAATAGAGATATTACTGTAATTTAGAACTGCTTGTCAAGACCACCAGGCAGGGGAAAGCGCCGTAAAGTGTCTTTCCCAAGAACACAACAGAATGGCGCAAGTGGGTTTTGAACCGAGACCATGTTGATCATCATTCCAGTACTTTAACCACTCGACCACGCTGCCGACATCATATATAGTTGTAAACAATTGGTATACTTCAAAAGTTGTAAACAATGCAAAAAATAAACTGATTTGCCAACAAAAGGATTAAATTGGTGAATGAGGAACTTCTATAACTACACGTTGTATGTTAATTGCATTGAGGATTGCGTTTATCTTGACTTTTTTCGACAACCATCTGCACTAGATGATTAAGCAGAACGCTGCATGTCCGAAATAGGACGGGATAGCTGTTATATCGTGACCCGACAATTAATCGAACGGATTTGGATCGAAACGACATTTGAACGAAACGACACTTGATCGAATAACGAAAGAGAAAATTTACAACTTTGAATCTGTCTCAATTTTGTCAATTTTTTGTCCCAAAAACATATTGATCTCTAAAAAAAGCTTTTCACTTTGAATCTGTCCCGGTTTTGTCGATTTTTTGTCCCAAAAACATAATCTCTAAAAAAATTGATATTTTCTTTTATATTCTTCTTTCTGTCTCTGATTTCTGCAAGGGGTCTGCAGGGGTGGGGCCATGGCACAATCCCCCCTAAATAACTAACTACAATGTAAAAAGAATGCCAAAAAATGGCAGCAATAAGCATATAACGATTAAATAACAAAAAATATAATTAAAATAAAAACAAATTGTCTTCTTACTGATGGGCTCTGCTTTTTGTGAATCTAATTTACATTAACAAAGAGATTGTTTAATCGCAGAAACATACAAAACTAAATCTTTTTTTTATCAATTGTCATTTCGATCAAATGTCGTTTCGATCAAGTGTCGTTTCGCTCAAGTGTCGTTTCGATCAAATGTCGTTCAATCAAGTGTAGTTTCGATCAAGTGCCGTTCGATGAACTGTTGCAGCACTCTTTTATATACCTCTCATAATAGACTAGTGTTTAAGCCAAATTCGATAAACGCAGTTCTAAATGATAGAATTGATTTGGCGCATTCATCATTGTTTTTCAGTACAATCGAGCATTCTGTTGGACTTTTCGGCGCTTCAAAAAATAATTCAGTACAACTGCTAATTTGTTCGCAGCGTGGTTGAGAGCGCCCTGATTAATGGCGTACGTGATCAGCATCTTGGCGGTTCAAAACCTACTCGCACCATTTTGTTGTGTCTTTGGAAAAGACACTGCGGCACTTTCCCCTGCTTGGAGGTTTTAGCAAGCAGCTCTACGTTTCAGTCATATCTCTAATAAAAACAAAAAAAAATCAGAATAAAAATTTTAACCAGGCAACAATATCTTGGCATCTCAGGAGACAGGTTTGGGTAACGGTTTGCGAGTTGCTCTATGTATAGCGCCTCCGACGCTTTCCTGCGAGTCAGGAGAATAAATATAGCAATGAAAATAAAAAAATTTGTTTCTGTAGTTGTTTATCGTCTTGTAGAAAATCTCGACGCACAAAAGTCAAAGATTTATACAAACGACTCCTTTCCCCCAAAACTTTTCAAGCCAGAGGTTAAAAAGTATATTTAAAAGGATATATCTCATGAAATTCAACATAAGTTTTTAATTTTAACGCACAAAAATAAGTCTACCATTTGTTAAAAAAAATTTTATTACATGTAATTTAATTTAAAATCGATTTTGACTATACGCAAGTCATCTTCCACTAAATCTACAAAATTTTAAAATAAATTCAGATTAAAGTTTTTTAGATGTTGTAAAATTCATAAATAGAATTAAATAATTTTTTTATTAATTTAAATTTTTTAAATTGTTTATTTAAAGATTACATTTTAAATAAACAAGCATCTTTAACATGTTGTAAAGAGATTAAATCAGTGAGATGACTTTGGACCGCAAGGAGTTAAAAAATTTGAAATAAAAGTTTTTTTAAATTGCGTCGTGGGCTCTATATTCTCGGCGTTCAAGAACCATATTTTGCACAGATCTTAACTATACTGTTTATGTTTATTTATTTTCATTTTTACTCACAATCAACTTAAAATTAATCATAGTGCATGTAGAAACAAAGATTGTGAATAAGGAAGCAGCGACTAAACGAAGTACGTTATTACATGCACAACTGACGTTGTGCATGGTCGCCGTACCTTTAAATAAAGCGATGTGATGTTAATAAGAAAAGGAAAGCGAAAAGAAGATAATTAATACACACATCCGAGCCATATTCAGAGAATGTTGTATAATCATGGGTGGGAGAAACAACAAACTCAAAGACCAAAAGGGTCTGGACCAAAAAGGGTCAGGCAGGCAAAGAAACCCACCAAAAGAAATCCTGCCACGGGTCAAAAGGACCATTTCAAAAGCATATGGCTGGACAAAAAATTTATATACGTAAAACATACAAATAGCAAACAAGAATAGGTGCAAAAGAAGTAAATTATGTGAATTTTCATCGAACTGGACGGGCCATAATGATCTGGATGTTGCCTTTGAAATTGCATCGGGCTTTTATCACCTTCAATTTCTTTGTCCAATTAGGTGGAGTTACCTGTAATAATAAAAACCAGCAGCAGATGTTTTAAAATTTGTAAAGTCTATCACCATTAAAAATTACGTTGCTATAAGGTGCTTTTGAAATTCTGTTCGAAATTTACTATATGATTTTATCTGTTTAATGCTTGATGGGACTTTTTTCCAAGCAAGAGGACCTCTGTATCTTAAAGATTGTTTAGTTATATTTAATCTACAAAATGAAGGATAGAATTTGGACTGGCTTCTTGTACATTTAGTGAAATTGCCGCTTACCAGGTTATTTTGAAAAAAATGATCAAAACATGGTGGTAACATGTCTTTTATATACTGTATTTATACATAAAACAAGTTATTTCTAATTCGGTTATTTGATCAATTGTCATTATGTTGTTGTTTCGCAAGATGTCAGAAACGTTAGCTCTGTGATGTAATCCAAATATCAATCGTATAAATTTATTAGCGATTCGTTAAATTTTCGAGGCTGTGGTTTTATTACCAATATGGCAAGTTATAATGCAATATCTTACATGACTGATTATCAGGGAGTTGTACAATACAAGCAACGTTTTTTTGTCAAAGTGTTTTGAAATTTTTTTGATAGTACCATAACTTACGCAGATTTTTCGTAGAACAAAGTCCATATGCAATTTCCAACTTAAATGTTCATGAAATATTATTCCCAAAAATTTCGTTTTTGGTTGCTGAGAAATAAATTTATTTCTGATTGAAATTGTCAGTTTTTTTGATGGAGGCTTTGTTTTGGGTGTGCGAAAGATCACATAATGTGTTTTGTAAGTGTTTAGAAATAGCCTATTTGCTAGAAGCCACTTATCTATGTTCACTAACTCCTTGTTTGCAGCTTCATATAAGGTTTCATAGCAATTACTTTTTAAAAATATGTTAGTGTCGTCTGTGTACATGATGCATTTTCCTAAGGTCAAGCAATTATTTAAATCATTTACATAAATTGAGAATAGTAAAGGACCTAAAATTGAACCCTGAGGGACACCATATTTTATTGACTTAATATTGGAGCAGATATTATTTATTTCAACTAATTGTGTTCTGTTACTAAGATAGCTACAAAACCAATCATGCGCTACACCACGAATTCCACAATGCCATAATTTGGATAATAAAATTTTATGATCAATGGTATCGAATGCTTTAGATAGATCAAGAAATACGCCTAGTACATGTTCTTTATTTTCAAAAGCTTCAGCAATATTTTCAATTAATAATGAAGTTGCGTGGCTAGTTGAGTGATTTTTTCTGAAGCCAAATTGATATTTATAAAAAAAGTTTTGTTTTTTTAAGAATAATACTACACGATTGTATATTAACTTTTCCAATATTTTTGACATGGAGCAAAGTAAGGTGATTGGGCGATAATTGCATACATTAGTTACACTACCCTTTTTATGAATTGGTGCTACTTTTGCAGTTTTAAAGTCAGAGATAAATTCACCACAAGCTAACGAAAGATTAAACATACTATTGTATTCTATTGCATTACCTGCTTTTAAGTCATATCTCCGGGCAACTTTATTGTTAACATAGTGTCATTACTATTGAAGCCTAATTCTAAGACGTTTTTAAACTGAATATTTAAAAACTTTTAGGTTTAAGTTAACCTTTTTTATCTCTGTTAATCTGCTTACACACATTAGTAAAAATATATTTCCTATCACAATATATTTTTTTAGTAAAGCAGATAAACTAAGATTTTTTTAAAAGTAACTTAATCGATTAAACATTTTAGTTGGTTTTTATAGCAACTTTTGACAAGTGTACTAAATTTTAAGCAGGGCGACTAGCTGCAGATTAACTGTATCGAACAACATTTTAAATTCAAGTCCGCTCTCGGGGACTACTGCTGCATTTAGACTAAATCAAAATTATTTTTATATTGCTGCTGTTGATCTAGTTTTTTTTGCGTTAATGCGAAATTGCAGGAAAAATAAGAATAATCTTGATCAACAGTTATATTTGACATTTGAAGTATGCACCTGTGTTTTATGCATTTTTTCTCTTTAATTGATTTTAATCTCTGTGTATAAATTAGCGCATGTGATTGCGCGACATAGTATACCGTACATGCTATCACTTTATCTACCGTTTTCTAAAATTTGCTTCTTTGTTCAAATTTGAGTATGCATGAAGTTTTTTTCTTGCTATTTTAAAACTGTTGTAATATAAATTGAGAGCTTAACCACTTAACATACCAATTATTTTCGAGTTGGTGGATAAAAAAATGTCTAATTTTTTTAAGGCTTATTCGGTTTCTGCTACACATACGGATCATTTTGATACCAAACTTTCTGCTCAAAGCTAAGTATTTCTTGAGATATTGATATTTGAAATGTTGTATATTTCAAAAAATCGTAGGCAAAAAAGCAGTAGAAAAAAGACATTGACACAACAGTAAATTAACCGAAATCATAACAAGGCCATCAAAATGCAGTCCTTGTGTGATACGTCTGAAAACAAGGTGCTACACATAGTCCAACATCACAATCATTGCATTTTTCAATGCTAAAAAAGAAAGCACAGTCGTTATGTTACTTTTGTCCACTAACTTTCATTTCGTATTGAAGCAAAAAGCCCTCAGAAGGTGCTTTTCTCAAAGTTCTGATCAGTCAACCTTGAAATAATATTTATGTACCGATGGCGCTAATGATCGGGGACAAACGAATTAATACGGGCGAAAAAAATCATTTCAATGTACAAAACGAGATATCTCGGGCAAGCACGTTTTTGCACAGACGTGCTTGCCCGAGATATCTCGTTCTAGTACGTTAAGTGGTTAATTGGCTCTACATTTAAGCACAACGATCATAACGAATAAAAGCATAACAAGAATAACGATAAAAGCGAGGTTTACATTGAAGCATAACGATCAAGGAAAGTCCAGTTCCGAGATGGAATTGTCATGCGACGTACAGTTGAAAAACCACTGCTAAAAAGTATAATTTGTTCAAATATCCGGGATTATTACCGGGAACTTGGACTTGCTCTGACCGAGCTTAAATTTGTTGAAGTTCGTCTATTTTTAGATATTTCCAAATTAATATTTAATATTTATAAAATATATTTATGGTAAGAGCCGCTGTGATGTAATGGTTTTTGTTCTGGAAATCAAAGCGAAAACCTTGATTTGGCAAGAACTCTTCTGACGAATATCACTGATGCTTACTACTTAAGTTTCCAACTCTTATGACAAGAATTGTATTTCTTTATTTTTCTTCTGATTTACAAGTACTTAAAACGCAGCATTTAAATTGTAAAATAAAGCGTAAGGTACGGTAATTATAAAAAATGCAAATAAAATGAATTACACGAGGCACAATAAAACTACACGCGGTAGCTCGCGCTTAAACGAAGTACGAAACGCGTCGGAGTTCGATACGCGCTAAAGTCGACATACACAACAAGAATGATGTAGGCACAGTGTTTCAGTTCAAAGGAATTCAATCTCATTCAATCTCAATGAAAGGAATTCAATATAGGTTTCCAATTGCTGGTGGTTCATAAATCGATTAACTTGTAATACGTTTTGGTTTTTTTATTCATGTTAAAAACTCGAAACTTTCGTACAGAGTTGGAAGTTTGTGCAGTAAATTCAATTTTATCAACAGATGAATTGTTATTATCAAGAATTTCTTCAATTTAGATGAAAAATAAGTCGAGTTTTTAAGTTTAATTTAATATTAAAGAACCTTTCGAATCTAAATAAGAGTAGATAATTTTTAATTCAAATCAAGTTAGAACAACGTACGTAGAAAATTGCTAATGATATCTTTTTTATGAAGATTCAATTTTTTATTAAACTGTAAATTGTTGTCGTTAGTAAAAAAATGTGTATCTTTTATTTTAGCCACTTTCTGATTGAAATAAAAAAGTTGTGTTTTTAGTGATAGAAAAGTAAATCTTATGCATCTTGACACCATATTAACGTTATAGCCTTAGTGGTTTTGAAGATATGAAATTTTGTCAAGATTGGATCCCCTGTGACTTTTTAATTAAGATAGCCATCTCAGTTTTTTGGGACAACTCACTAAAACTGCTTTTAGTTAAAGTTTTGTATTCCAAGACAACTTTTTAGGCTGTTTTTTTATAATTACAAAAAATTTATTCACTTTCACCCTATTGCACACGAAAAATGTTCCGGATCTGGGCAGTGAAAATATAAAGCCTCTTTCCGGAAGATCGCCGATTAAACAAGTGCTGTACAATAAAAACTTTAGTTTGATTTCGCAAGGTTGTTAAATTTAAACACTATAACTGTTTTTGATTTAGGCATCTGGTAAATGTTTATTCAATAAGAGAATAATCTTAAATCAGAAAAACAGGAGATGAGAGCTTGAACTGATTAATAATTCCGTTAAAATCCTTGTTTTATTAAAGCGTTGACTATAAATTGAACTCAATCAAATTCAAGTGAAACCTGCTAGCCTGACATTGTTAACGCAAACGGAATAAAAAAAATCTCATTATATATATTTTATATACAGCCTTTTTTCTCATCCCTATGTATGACATCTCGATTCTATTAATATGATATTAAAAATTTTAAAATAGAAAATGGAAACCAGAATAACAAGAAAAACAAAACATAATAGGCTAAACAAAATGCGGAAGGTATAAGCCTACAGTGCTAAACCCGGAAAATGCTCAACACACTTTGACAGAATTATCTTGTCTTTACCGAAGTTTTAGCTTTGCTTTAATTAATCTCTCTAATGGCAATAAGAATGACCAAAAAATTTTGCTTCGTTCTCAATGATCCGTAAATTAGCTTAAAATTTGCATTATAAGTATGAAAAAAGTTTATATTATAAATTATAAAAGGTTTACAAAGCCACAAAACATGAAAAATGTTTGCGGTATGTTTTGGATTGTATAGATATATAGGCTACACAACTGTTTGTTTTAAATTCCACTTTTTTACCCTATTTAGCTACCAAACTCGGAATAAATAGAAAGCATTTTTGTGATTTGATTTGCTTTTTCTTTATGGGATTGCCTATAATTTGATGGACGAACAAGATCAAAATTTATTGCAGATATGGCGTCATTCAGAAATCCATAAAGTGAAAACAATAAACAACAAATTTTTTAAATAGTAAAATGCAGAAACGGGAAATTAAACGTTAGGCCTACAACATTAACTAATCAGGCTACTTTTGTAACGAAGTCGCTTTTACAAAAATTATAGTTATTTACTATTTTGACCTTATTAAAAAATAATTACAGTTACTGTTTAAATTGAAGATATTTTTTGCAAACCAACCAATAGCCCGTTTTCAAAACTGTGTACATCAGATAATGTTTAGTCGAACGTGAAAGGTAGCCTAACTGTAACTGTAACTTGTTGCAACTAGTTACTTTTTAGGTCGAGCAATTATAACTTGTGACAAATGAATTTTACAAAGTAAGTTGCGTCCATTTACCAATCACTTCTAAACTTCTTATTTTCAAAACTAACAAAACACAAATATTATTACTTACTAAAAGACAAACAAAACGCATTTTAGGTCTACGTCAATTTTTGTTTTATTTTTTAATATTTTTCTTGTAGATTCTCATAAAAGTTACATTTATAGTCATTATTCAATTTAAGTTGATTGACGAATTTATACAGTTTTGGTAACAAAACTCGCAACATAGCAACTAAAATTTGCTCAGCAATTTTACAAGATTAATTGCAATTCTGCATCAAAGCTGTTTTTAACGACTCATGAAATATCAAATCATCTGTGATTGCTGGCCAATAACATAGCACTGAATAAGGATTGCGATGATGCTGGAATTGCAACATTCCTCCTGAACACTTCTCTTTGTAGGTTATAATCACGCATTTGTTTTCTTTTCTGACGTAATTTAACTCCTCCAAAACAGAAACAACATATCGACATTGTGGAGTCTGGGAGAATCCCTTTGATAAAACGATTATTGTTTTTCTGCTTGCTTGTATTCGAAAATGAAGCTGCTTCACTTGACTAGTTCCACACCAATCTTCTTTACCAACCACACAAATGCGAAACGATTGATTGGATGTTTCGAGCTGTGGCACTATGATGTCATCAACCCAATCACCTACTTCCGTGTTTGATTTGTCGTAAAACACAAATGCGTCGTATGCATAAACGGTTTTCCTTTTACAATGATAGCTATCATCGCTCTTCAACATTTGAATGCGAATGTCATGTGACAACAAAACAAACAACTTTCGTTTGAACTGCTTGCTCGAGCAAACGAGAAACGTTGTCGTGAAAAGCACAATGAATGACACAAAACAACTTGTCAAATCAATGAGAAACTCTTCCTCGCAGTTGTTGGACAGACTGTAAACAAAGATCGACGGAGGTTTGACCGACTTAGGTGCTTCGCATCTCAAACATCCGCCGTAATAATCAATGAGAACATCGGAACATTCAGGAAGAAAACCAGGTATGCTTTTGTTAAGCAAGGCCTTGGATCGAATCAACCAACCAAAAGTTCTACTCATGGTGCAGTCACAGCTGATTGTATTACCACGCAAATCCAAGTATAAAAGCGATTTCAATGTTTCCTTGTCGATGATTGAAGCGTCCAATTGACGAAGTTGGTTATGATTTAATGAAATACTTTTAAGACCATTTTCCACAAAGACTTTCAGGGTTTTCGGGGTGATTTTATGAATAAAGTTATAAGACAAAATCAATATCCTTAAATTGGTATAATTTGAAAGTATTCCTGAGTCTAAGATTTGAATTTTGTTGAACGATAAATCAAGATAAGTCAAGTTGGTCAACTTGTTCAAAGCAATATCTGGAAAGTGTTCTATCCAACATTCACTCATGTACAATGTTTGTAGTTTATACAATCCTTTGAAAAAATTTGATTGAAGTTCAAACTTTAGTTGAGCTCCATTCATTGCAATTGTTTGAAGGTTTGGAAAAGACGAAAATACTTCAAGATTGTTTGAAATATAAAAAGTAGGAACACCAACATAAGAAATATCAAGGACAGTTACTTTGAAAAACTTTCGACTGGTATTGGCATATGAAACCAAATGATAATAAAAATTTGAACTTGTATCACCATACAATAAAGTTATATTTTGATTTAATATCATTAAAAACTGAAAATTAACGTTTGATTGGAACGATGTTAAGTTTAATTTGAGTTCGTTTAATTTTGGCAAAAATCTAAAGCATCCAGACTCAATCCAACGAATTGGATTGTAGCGAAGATCTAAAGATTGTAAACGTGAAAAGTTTTGAAATGTAACATTACTTATAAACTCAATTTGATTGTGAGATAGATCCAAGAAAGCAGCATTGGTCAAATGTTTTAAATCAGGAGATTTCATGTTTGATAAACTTATACTGTTATAACTCAAGTAAACAACTGGTTCAATAATTGGCTGCTTTGTTACAATATTGAGATTATATAATTGTTTTGTTTTTGGTGGTGGGAATTGTCCATATTGTTTGGTATTTATTAACGAATCAAAGTTTTCTATTACGCTTGAAAAATGTTTGACCAAATTAAATCGAAGATCCAAGTAACTCAAGTTCAATCCAACAAAAGCAGATGTGTCGATATCACGGATGCCACAAAACGAAAGTGCAAGTCGTTTAAATCGTGTAAGATTTCGTAAAACATCAAAACTGTTTTGATGGATTTTAGCATACACTCGACCGTACCACGAATAATAATGAAGTAAAGCGGTGTTGAACTTTGACCCTGGAATGTCAATACTTGTTCCCAGCACAAGAGTGGTCAGATTTGGAAATCGAAGATATGCACTGCTGAATGTCAGTTTCTTTTCGATTGGTTTGATTGGAATGACGTCTGGCTTGCAAAACGTGTTTCCAGATACATATAACTCATCAAGCACTGGAAGTAACGGCAACACTTCTGGATTTGTTTCGATCGTTTTTAAACAATTAAACGCCAGATTTAACAATTTAAGCTTTGAATTGTCGGAAAGAAAGTTGATGGGTAATCGAGAAATCATATTGCCTGACAAATCTAAGATTTCCAGATCGGTCAGCATGCTCAACGCGTTTTCTTCAATATGTAATGGTATTTGGTCATATTGTGAGGTCCAAGCCAGATTCAAATATTTTAGTTTATATGAGTTGTTGAAACTATGATAGTGGAGAATGTGAAATGGGTTTCCACGAAGTTTAATACCGAGTAAGGACTGATTGAACAAATAGGTTGGTATATGTTTCAAGTTATTATAAGAAAGATCCAAAAACTTCAAAACACTGGATGGAAATAGTGATGTTTTGATAGAAAAATTGCCCTGACAAAAATGTTTGATATCTCCTGATATACAGTTGGTCGAAAAAACTGCAATTTCCAATGAGTTAAGATTTTCAAAATCGTTTTTGTTTAAAGGGCCCAATGATGATAAACTTATAAGCAAAACTGCTAAGGAACTAGGAAAACGAGGCAATGTTTTCATTACGTTTCCGTTTAATGCCAAAAACTTCAAAGACTTTAAACTAAAAAAAGCACCAATTTCAACTGTAAAATATCCTTGGCAACGTGGTATTTTATCGTCATCAAAATCTACTTTAATGCAATTGTTAACCATTGTGATAGCCACGAGTTTGGGATAAGAATCAAAATCATTTCGAGTAATTTTTGTAATGGAGTTTTGATCAAGGTTAAGAATTTCGATGTCACTTTCAAGACCGCGTGGAACTCTGGTGAGTCCTTTTTGGAAGCAATCAACGTATTTTCTATTTTGATATAACCAAGATAGGTTTCCAATAATATCAAACGCAATATAATCTTCATTTACAATTGAAATTATTGAACTTAATGATGATGGAGAACATTGCCATTTTTCCACATCGGCTTGTTCATTTGTTCTAGATACGAATATCAACAATGACGTCAATAATTGCAGTAAAACCATTTGTTTTATATTTAACATAATTACACTTAGAACATAAAAAATATTAATATAAGTAGATTTGTAAAAGCAACGTAAAAAATGATTAAAAAATTATGGCTTAATTTTGTACTAAAAGTCTGAATAATTTTGCCATAATAACAGATTTAAGTATTTTTATGAAAGATCAAACGTATCAATGCAAATGGTATCCAACACAAAACAGATAAAATACAACTACCGATTAAAAATACTGTACATAGGCAGATGTCATAACAATGCAAGAGTCAAAACTCAATCAATACCACAAAACGCCAAACATTTCTCATTTCACGCCTATCAGAACAGATCGCACCTATTAACTAGAAGGAGGCCTTCTGACTTACATTAAAAAAACATCAGCTTTTCACAACTCAATTTATCAAACATCTCACTCATTAAACTACAAATTTACAAAATCCACCATGCTACAACACAGCAATTATACATACTGCAAACATGTACATTCCACCCAAACAATATAACCAGCTATCACAGACAGAAGAGTTGATTTTATCTATAAGATTTAAAACCATAACAAATCTTTCCAACACAATCATCTCAGCAGACGTCAATGCTCATTCGCCATTATGACACTCGTCGACCGAAGACCATTGAGAAGAATTGATTGAAGACATCCTGCTTGACTCTAAGTACTGTACATCACGCAAAACGAAAACACTGCAACATGTCTATCACCCAATCAAACATATAGGGACATCACCACAACTTCAGCAGACTTGCTTGATTGCACTAGCAGGCAGACCATTCACTCGCTCACATCCAATCATTTACCCTCACTAACCAACTTCAGCATGCATTACAAGGTAAAAACAACATGTTGTCACTTCACTAAAATAATAACAAACAACCAACAATCCGATTGGACATAGTTTAAACAACATGTTGAAGACTTCATGTCCCACATACCCCATAACACAAATTTTCATGAGGCGAATAAACACCTTGTCAAGGCAATACTGAATGCCAACACATTGTTTATCCCTAAAGAAAGTAACACATAAATCACACTTACTTATCCATGCATATATGCAAGCTCATTCAACCACATTATCAAATTTGCAAACAAAACAAATCATTACTCTTAAAATTCTTATAAATAAACAAATTTATAAACACAAAACAAAAACCTGTTAGAAGCATCTTGACAAAATTGATTACAAACAAATTCCACACTTCCTGTGGGGCACCATAACAAAGCTATTTAACAAAAAAACCACCTACACAACAAAACAGGTGCATCAGCTTTGAAATTAACATAACCATTACCAGCATAGACAAAAAAAAAGCTTTTAATAAATAATTTACAAACTTCACTTCATATAGCAGAAAAAAATCAAGAGACACATAGAACACAGAATCAAAAATCTTTACTAAGGGAATACTACTTACCACTACTCAAGTGCGATTAGCCATGCCACAGCACAAGCAACAATTTCACTGGAACTGATGCAATAAACAACACGCACCTGAAACAACTTGAATCATTTGTAATCTGATACCTCACAAACATGTACAACACTTTCTTCAACAATAACGCACTACCCCAACTTTGGAAACTTGCCACAATCATTCCCATTCCAAAACTAAACAAAGACCACAGCATTAACACTAACTACCGACCAGTGGCGTATTGACGATTTTAAAAGGGGGAAGGGGAGTATGCAAACACAATCAATTATGCTTAGTGCAAAATTTTTTTCAAATATTCGATTTCTCGATTTTCGTCGAAAAAATTTGTTGTTCTCTAAACAAAAAAATCTTCACTTAGAATCTGTCTCCGAATTGTCGTATTAGTGATCCCCAAAAGGGGGCAATGGCACAACACTTTACTAAATGTGCTATTGCTACGAACACCACTTCACTTTGATTTATTGCACCACTTCACATTGATTTATTAAAGGTTAAGATAAAAAAGCATTTTCACTTTGTTTTTATTGATTTGTTTCACCCATAGCCAATTGAGCTGGAGACCTCTACTTTTTTTAAAGATTACTATTTTTTTGGGTTGAAAATTGAAAAATTTAAGACAGATTCAAAATGAAAAACTTTTTTGGTTTTCACCCTAAATTTGACACAAAATTTCTTTTCATTTTTGTAAAGTACTAGAAAATTATGATTCGGGAAAATGTCATAAAATTTGGGCCAAGCTGTATTCCTTGAGGAGACTGCAAGAAAGTTCTATAGAGTGTGGTCAGAACGAACTATTTGTACCTTTTCATTTTTACTGCCAATACTTGAATGGCTCGTGAAACATTATTTCAGTTGGCGCTTATGATGTCATAGACGTCCTGTACTAACCACGTTTTATTTCTAAAGTTAAAGCAATTCATTTTAACAATCTCTTTTCAATGCGTTCTCTGGGGTTCAGCAATCTCAGAATTTTATTGATTCAGTTTAATTGGAAAAGCAAATCTAACAGTTGATCGTTGTTATTTGAAATTGTAATCTTGTAATTAATAGAATTAAAGGAAATAATTGGCTGAATTTATTACAAGTTACGAGTAAGCAAGGTAGTTAGACTCTATTGATTAGCTGTATCTTCCATTCAGTGCAGCTACTTTTGTCTATCTAGTTTCTGTGGCTGGCCCAGACCCATCTGACGTCAGGAACAGAGGGATTCACATTCCGCATCTCAACACTGAATATAGTTGTTTCGATGACCGCGAAAGATAGTCTTTTTGGCTGCTTTCTTGATGATTTTACAGAAGTCCTGGTAAGCCGCATCCCCGTCAAGTAAATCAGGCTGCAACAACGTCTTTGCGAATTTGTTCGTCAAAGCAATGTACAGTAGTGACTTCATTTGGCCTTGCAGAAGTTCCATTGCATAACAGGCATGCTTGGCACTGACAAAGCAAATCTTTGTGGTGCGATAAGCATAGGTCGATGTTGCGACCCAGGGAATTTTTCAAGTACACGTCTATCCGATAAGCGACTGTAAGAATCTACGCTAGAGAAAGCTAAATCTAGATTACTACCAGTTTTTCAGCGGCTGGAGTAAAAGTTGGTGGCATCCTTGTCATGGTACAAGAGAAAAAGACAATTAATACTTGCCCAACCAGCCAAGCACTTACCTTTCGAAATGTTATCATCGTAACCCCAATCAACGTGGTGACAGTTGAAATCGCCGGCATAAAGACAGGGGTGAGGAAACACTGAAAGATCTAGGGATCGCAGTCGCGTTGATTAAAGTTTGTAGACGTTGACTATTTTATAACCATCAACGTCCACACACAACCACTCACTCTCCGACGTTGGTGGAAATTGGTCGAAAAGCGTATACCGTAGTCGCTCGTGGACAAACGTGGCAAGGCCATGCTTTATGCTTAAGAAAAATCCATCTAGTTTATAGCTTGGAAGTACTAGTTTCTCTGCAGCAGTGCAGTGCGTCTCCTGTAGTAGGATGATGAGTGTCCCAAACTGCAGAGCAAGATAATGAAGAACATTCATCTTGCTTGCAGTGATGCCTTCGATGTTCAGCTGAAGAATAATGGGTCTTCGGAACTTGTTGGCAACGTGCCCTGAAAAAGACGCTTACTAATTAGCAGATCCTCGCTGAACATTGGAATGGGCAGATACCCTTCCGTTTTGACAAGTTTAGTTTTGGTATGTCATGTTTAACAGCAAGAACAGATTTATTTACGGCCCAGGCTGCGAAAAAGCATCTGTCATCTGTTTCAATAATTTAATTTTTACCTATGTAATTAACATAATAAAGTGTTGTTGTACATGGGTGAAAATCGAACTTGCTGCTAAAATTAAGTCGGTATTTAAAAATCTCGCACAAATAAAATGCTAAAATAAAATTTGATTTTTTATAAGGGAAAAATATAAAGTTCCATGTAGATTAAAAAATAAATAAAAAAAATGTAATTTTTTCACATACTTTATTTTAAACTATTTTTTATGCTTGACTGGAAATTGGTTGGTTAACTGTTAATGTTAACTCTAAAAAACAAATTAATATTTATACAACATAACAAAATAAAACATGTATTAGGTTAATAATTGTGTTTGAAGTTGAATCCATGTGGTTTACTAAATAACAACATTGAGAAAAACAAAACTTTTTAAAAATCAAGCTCACCTAAGTAATAACAAACACCAAACTTGACAAAAATGAAGCTTGATTAGAAAAAAAACAACAAACTGTTAAAAATATAAAACATCTGTTTAAAAATTTAACATGGGTATTCTATAAATAGGAAAAAAGTAAAACTTTTCTAGATAGTTAACTATTAAAAGAGTCCTCTTGGATAGTCTAGGCCAGAGATGGCAAACCTTTTCAATTGACTGGATCATTTTTGATATCTTAGAATAAAAAAAGAAAAAGTGGGTAACAAAATTACTTACAGCATTGATGAGAAACTTGTTGCTGCAACTTCTCTACTAGATCTGTACTTTTTGGGTTAATAGTTTGTAGTTTTTAGCTTGACACATGCAGCACTCGTATCTGCTCCAAGGCGGCTCCTTGTTCTTGATAAAGTTCATGCGTAAAAACAATGCTTCACTTGAATATGTTGAAATTATACAGCAAAAAATTACCTTATGGCACTGCATAATAAAGTTTCAGTATGTTTTTTTTTTCTGCCATTTAACGCTAAGTTACCAAATATATAACATGGGCCAACTGCGAATTAAGGGTTTTGCTAAATTTTGTTTAGCGTATTTTAAATAAATTTATATAATAATTTAAATAACGTTGGCAGCGTTGTCGAGTGGTTAAAGTACCGGGCTGATGATCAATATGGTCTCAGTTCAAAACCCACTTGCGTCATTCTGTTGTCTTCTTGGCAAAGACACTTTACAGCACTTTCCCCTGCTTGGTGGTCTTGGCAAGCAGTTCTAAATTACAGTAATATCTCTATTAAACTACTAGCGGACAGCAATATCTTGGCATCTCCGGAAGCAGGTCGGGGTAATTGCTTACTCTAAGTATAGCGCCTCCGTCGCTTTCCTGCGAGTTAGAAGGATAAATATAGATAGATAGATAGATAGAAAACAGTTTATTCGCCTGATCAATTAGAACGCATGCTAAACAACACATTTAAATCAAATTACAGTACACTTGTTCAGGCCAGGAAGCATCGACGAACCCGAAGGTTTTGTAATCCAAGATGCTTCCTGACAGAGAAGAAAAGAATAAAAACAAAAAAAAACGGAAAAAAAACAAAACAAAACAAAACATAGAATTTAGCCAAAGTAGAAGAAATGATATAGCAAATAACTTAACATTGTTGTATGTTCACACTGATTAGTTCAACTAATGCGACGGCAAGAATGAATCAGACAAAATTCAGTTAAACAAGTATACGGCACGAAAATTGATACACAATGAAACAACAGCATAAAATTTATATCTTCAGAAACTGGATCAAAAAGGGTTAATGTAATATGTAGTATTAAATTGCTTTTTGTTTTATCTTTTTTTTGAATAATATCCACGATGATTCCTTTATTTTAGGTTTAATTTTTTCCCATAATTGAGTTCCTCTGTACGTCAGGGATTTTTCACCTGCTGACGTTTGAACGCGAGGTTTGAAGTATACTAGGTTGTGTTTTGTTCTAGTATTATGACTGTGAATTTTTGTGATACGAAGCAGTCTTTGAGTGCAGTCTTAAATTTTTTATTATGAAGCTGATATATGAATTTGGCTAGTTCAAGTCGATAAATGTCATCTAATTTCAAAAAATTCAATTTTTTATATAAAGAGGTTACTGGACAATATTTGCTACTATAAGTTATGGTACGAACTATATTATTTAATTTCACGTTAAGTTCATGCATTAGTGTTTGGTTAGCTGTACCCCATGTGACTATTCCATATTGAATACGACTGTAAATAAGCGAGTAGTAAAGCATACACAAAGTCTTACGATCTAAAAATGTTCGAATTCTGTACATCAATCCAGAATATCGAGTAGTAGTTGTAACGATAGATGATGGATGTGACGAGACCAATTCAGTTTTTCGTCAAAATAAATTCCTAAATATTTTACCGATCTAATTCGTTTTATTTTAATTAAATTTAAGGATACATTAAAGTTTGTAGAACATGAGCGATTGAGTTGCTTGTCAAACAATAAATAATGAGTTTTTGAATAGTTCAGCTGAAGCTTGTTTTTTTCATCCAGAGATCAATTTTACTCAATTCAATGTTCACTCTGTTTTGTAGTTTATATAGGTTGTGGTCTGACAGGGCTAAGAATGTGTCATCGGCAAACAAAATGGTGTCAAACAGACTAGCCAAAGGAAGGTCATTGATGTACAGAAGAAAAAGTAGCGGCCCAAGGGAAGAGCTTTGTGGTACACCGTATTCAATTTTTGACCGGTCGGACATAAAGCTATTCATTTTCGTATATTGTTTTCTGTTGCTCAAGTAACTATGTATCAGTTTAAAAGCCAATCCCCGAAATCCATAAAAATTTTTCATTTTGTGCAGCAAAATATCGTGATTCACAGTATCGAAGGCTTTGGTGAGGACAAGGAAGATACAGCAAGTGTACATTCTTTTATCAGAATTTTATATTAGTTTTTCATAAATATTGCTGATAGCATGAGACGTAGAAGAGTTTTGTCTAAAACCAAATTGTTCGTCAGAAATTAAATGATATTTTTCTAGATAATTGTTGATTCTATTGTATATAAGTTTTTCAAAAATTTTACTGATTTGGGAAAGGATCGAAATCGGACGATAATTTGTGAGCAAATTAGAATCTCCTTTTTTGAAAACAGGAGCCACCTCTGCAATCTTCAAGGAATAAGGAAATTCTTCTTGTTGGATACAGGAGTTGAAAATGCTGCTTAAGAATGGAGAGATTATTGTATTACTTAATTTTAACAGTTTATTGTCTATGTCGTTTTCTCTAACTGCCTTTTTTATTTTTATATTGCCAATAAGTGAGTAAATCTCTTCAGGAGTAGCAGAAGAGAAAAAGAACGAGTTAGGTGAATTGGGTAATAGAGGAGGGGTTGATTCATGCGATTTAATGTTTTTCCCTATTTTTTCTCCAATTGTCGCAAAATGAACGTTGAAAGCTTTATAAATTTTTTGAGGATCATCTATCACATCATTGTCGGTGACTATCTCACTGGGAAATGTATTTTTGGTTTTCTTCAAATTGGCCAGCTCACCAATAATTTTCCACAGCGTACTGAAGTTACTTGTGTTGTCGTCAATCAAATCCTTGTAGTACGCTTCTTTAGCACTCATAATTTTTCGATTTAAAGCATTTCTTTGTTTTTTGTAATTTTCAAAAATGTCTTTATCAAATTTCTTGTGTAATTGTTTGAAAAGTTTGTTTTTTTGTTTGATCAAATTTAGTAGTTCACGTGAGAGCCATGGTTTTTTACTAAGCTTTTTTCTCTTCTTGAAGCTTTTTTCAGAGGGGCAAATTTATTTACCGTGTTTTTAAACACTTCTTCAAATTTATCAAAAGCATCATGAACCGAATCAGTGCTGTCTAGGTTGGCAGCATTTAAATTATTACCAAGTGTCATTAAATAATCTTTCAACTTAAATTTTTTCATGTCTCGAATTAGAAACTGTTTTGTGCTTTTAACACGAGGCTTTTTGACAGAAATACAAACAAATGTAGACATATTGTATGTGAGTTGAACCGTTAATTAAAACAACACATTTCCTATAATTTAGGTTTTATCAACTTAAGACGCTGCGAAGAAATATAACACAATTAAATACAAGTTAACAATAAGCTCTACATAAAGAATAGCTGAACTGAGAAATTGTACAAAAGAAGCAACTTAAATAACTCGGTTAAAGAAGATTATTCTTGATTACTGACTGTACAAGCGAGTAATAATAAAAGCGAAACAATTAAACTAATTACAGTCTTTTGGTGAGTATAGTTCGATTCCATACTACATCATTCACCCCACCCTTAAGATTAGCGCATGTGTTCATGGTTATAAGTAAGGCGATCTGAGGACGCCGTTCTCGGGTGGAACGACGTAAAACCTGTTGCTCAGGAATAGTTTTCGGGTTCATTTTCGGCTGAAGAATCTGTCACAACTTTGTCTGATGAAGATTGGGAGTTATTTAAATTTTCTTCAGGAAGTAGTTCAATGTTGTTCGAAGGTTGTAGGCCTACGTCATTGATAACTTCTTTTTCTCCGAAAGGTGCCACATCTCGTAATGAAACTGTGACTTCCCGACCGTTTTGTAACCTCACGCGTGCATGGGTAGGAGAAGCTTAGATGAGCTCGACTTCATCAACGAGAGGATCGTATTTGCTAGTTCGGACATGACGTTTTAACAAGACAGGTCCAGGAGAAGACAGCCAAGAAGGAACATAGGTTCCGAGAGTGGAGCGACGATTGAACGTTAAAAACCGCTCGTGGGGGGTCGTATTAGTAGCCGTGCATAGCAAGGAACGGATGGAATGTAATACATCGATCAAAACAACGTCCCATTTCGATAAAGGCCAATTTCGCGATTTTAAAGCTAATTTGACACCAGAACAAATTATGTCATTGTACTTTTCATATTGACCATTACCACGAGGGTTATACACAGATGTCCGACTATAAGCGATACCTTTGCCTCGTAAAAATTCAATAAACTCTTTTGACATAAAAGCTGATCCTCTATCCGAATGAATACATGAACACAACCTAAATAACGAAAATAACTGCGTCAAACACTTTATAACAGTCTCGGCATTAATATTAGAGCAAGGAAATGCGAACGGAAATCTAGAGTACTCATCTATTACAGTAAGCATATAGTTATTACGGTTAAGATTTCCAATAGGACCCTTAAAATCAATGCTAAGTCGTTCCAGGCTTTGTGGCCTTGATTACGTGCATGTCTGGTGGTTTGTAGAAACGTGGTTTTACTTCAGCGCATATTTTACAAGAAGCGGTCATTTTTCTTACTTCATCAAGCGAATAAGGTAAGTTCTTAGCGCGAACATAATGATACATTCGGGTAACCCCAGGATGGCATAGACTTGAATGAACTTCATACAATTGATTGAGCGAAATTTGAGCACAATACATTCGAGACAACACATCAGGTGCAGTATTAAACTCACCCGCACGATACACGATTTCGTAGTCGAACTGAGAAAGTTCTATTCGCCAACGCAATATTTTTGCATTTTTAATTTTTCCGTGATTCTTGCCATCAAACATGAAGGCAATCAAACGCTGGTCTGTGATTAGTTTGAAACGACGAGCTGCCAAAAAATGGCTCCACTTGCGGACTGTTTCCACTATAGCAGCCGCTTCCTTTTCCACGCTGGAGTGTTGAAGCTCACTTTTAGTCAGAGATCTAGAAAAAAATGCTACGGGTTGATTATTTTGATTTAGAGTAGCAGAAAGTGCTACATTAGAAGCATCTGTCTCTACAACAAACTGTTCTTTTTCGTCAATGACCCCCAGAGAGACGTCCGCTAATTCTGACTTCAGAAGTTTGAAGGTTTCCAAAGCACTGCCTGTTAATGGAAAACAACAGTTATTGATTAAAGGTTTAATCTTATCGGAGTATTTTCCAATCCACTGGGCGTAGTAGGCGAACAGTCCTACAACTCGTTGCAGCTCCTTGCTGTTCCGTGGCGGAGAAAGTTTTAACAATGTCTCGACACGTGCCGGGTCAGGCTTCAAAGAACCGCTGTTGATTTGATAACCCAGCAAGTTAATACACTTAGCAGAATAAACACACTTGTCTTTATTCAAGGTTAAATTGCAATCTTTAGCTACCTTTAAAAACTTTTCTAAATTGGCATCGTGTTCTTCCTGTGTTTTTCCTCCAACTGTGATGTTGTCCAGATAAGCGTACGTACCCGTGCATTTGTTGCTTTTAATTATTTTATCAATAATCCTTTGGAAACATGGGACTCCATTCGTCAATCCGAAAGGAATTCTTTTCCATTGCCAAAGCGATCCTTCGGCTTGAAAGGCGGTGTACATTCTATCACAGGCAGGTATTTCAACTTGGTGGTAGGCACTAGACATGTCCAATGTCGAATAAATTTTGTACTGCGCAACTTTTTGAACCACATCATGCATCTTGGGCAATGGATATGAATCGACAAAGGTAAATTTATTAATAAGGGTGGGGTGAATTTATTAATTGTCCGACTGTAATCGATCATCATTCGTTTTTTGTGATTATCTTGAGTGACCACTAGCGGTTGAGATCTCCATAGCGAGTTACTTGGTTCGATAAGGCCATCAGCCAACAGCCGTTTTATTTCTGAGGAAATGAAAGATTTGTCCTGCCACGAGTAGCGTCGCTCTTTAGTAGCAATAGGTCGACAATCATTGTGAAGAAATTGAAATAACTTGACAGGAGTTGATGTTTTTACGGCTTCCAAAGCACCTAATTGTAGTGTGGGTTTTACGCCTCCAAAGTTGATGTTGATGCTTTGATGTTGCGTCATAAAATCTCTTCCCAAAATAACGTCGGTTATGAGATTTTTCAGAACAGTCGCTCAAATCGCACGAGAGTACACCACTAGTGTATAAGTGTTTTGGATCGTTCACGTAAACGTAGTCGAGCAATGTTCTTGAGTGATCTGTTACGCGAGTCGGGAGATCAATGGCACATTTGATTGAGGTGCTCAAGATATCATTCACATACTTTCGAAAGTTTTGATTGACATTGATTTGCATTAAGTCAATGTTATAGTCACCGACAGTGTAAAA
Source organism: Diplosoma virens (assembly GCA_963680785.1). Taxonomy (NCBI): domain Eukaryota; kingdom Metazoa; phylum Chordata; class Ascidiacea; order Aplousobranchia; family Didemnidae; genus Diplosoma; species Diplosoma virens. Next base: position 23,597,498 of record OY796881.1, on the reverse strand, counting down.
AACCGTATTACTGGTACGTAGTTCAGCAAAAATATCACATAAATTTGTGGTAAAGCATTCATAGTCATTAACAAGTGTAGTGGGATGTCGATAAATTACCCCTATCACTATCGACCCTGTGGTAGTTTTAACTTCAATCTACATGTTTTCCACAAAATTTAATTCAATATTTATTTCAGTTTTTGTTTGTAAGGTAAAGTTTGTTTTACGTAAAAGCTTTTGTAATACTATCACAATGAATGAAATCATGTCCAGTAATGTCAACATTAACTATTGGTTGACCATAAGTAATTTTTGTTTCTGATATTGCAATGATATCTGGCGTTTCAGAAAGATTGGCCAAAAGAGTGATAAGCTTGTCAATATTTTTTGTAAACTTCGCATGTTAAAATGCATGATGAATAAGTCATTTTTTTATGTTTTACCACATTATTTAACGACGAAATATCATAATACTCGCAATTGTTAAAAAATTCGCAATAATTAGAATTTTCATCACAAGTTCCTAAAGTGAAGTTATCAGGTCTTGTTGAATCAAAATGCTTGTCAAAACTTGCATCTACCGCTCGTGAGTCGCAAAGCAAAGAGCTGCTGACAAGTTTTTTGTTTGTAAATGAAGTATCACTGACTTTAGAAGTCAAGCAACTTTTGTGCAAACTACGCGAGCAGTCAGTACAATTTATGAGGTCATTTACAGTTAAGCAAGCTTCGCACACACAATACAAATTGGTTGGTTCTCCATTTTATCAAGATTTTGCAATACAATTATACATACTGAGACTGCGTTTTTCAAGCCGCAGACAACTAGGCCTATTCAAGGCTTTCGCTGCTTGAACCTTCACTATCACAATGACTAACCTCATTGAAAAGCATTGGTTTGTAGTCCAGCTTGGCAAAGTCCACATTAATATCAAGTCGAAATAGATCCTCTGGAGACAAAATCACTATCCAGTTACCAATACCCTCATCTTTGCTTCCATCAGTTGAGACACCTTGTTCAAGAGCAGACTTCTTCATTCGAATTCTGCCATTGTATGTGTGGCAGAGAACGAATTTTCCTGCGCAGTCATTTTTCACGTAATTCAGAAGTTTTGAGCGAAGTGGCGTCAAATCTTCAGTAATAAACGCGTTTTTAAATTTTTCGTCATTGCATTCTTTTATTTTCGATTTTGAAAACAAGATGTCGTTTCTATGTTTATATTTGACAAACCTGGCAATTATAGGACGCGGTTTCGCCCTTGGTGATCTCATTCTACCCAAACGGTGGGCCCGCTGGATATCATAGCTTTCTAGAATGATACCCAGCTTTTTAGCCAACTCGACAACCACTTTTTCACCGTCATCCTTCTTATCTTTAGGTTCAGGTATGCCATGAATTCTTATGTTCTCTCTTCTGGAATATTGCTGCAGATTGTCAATCTCAGGAGTGTTTATGTTTAAGACCTGTTTGAGTTTTTCATTTTCTGTTTTCAGTTCCTCAATTTTTTGGTCACTTTTCTTCAGTCTTTTTTGCAGTTTAGAAACTTGCTTAGTCAGGCTTGCAACCGTATCGTAAATTTTATATAATTTTTGTCGATCAGCTTCAGTAAAGTTGCTTTTCTCATTGCGACCAGGGCTAGCACTTGATTCATCTTTATTGCTTTTGTTTTTGTTACTTTTACCTGCCATACCTTTTGCCTGCTATATTTGAATTTGGAGAGAGAATTAGATTTACTTGTTAAATCAAAATATTTGCGGGCCAAGTGTGTAAAATATCGCTGCCGAAAAGTCAAGACCTTTATATTTATTAATTTTTTGGTCTTCATTAAGTTTTTTAATAAAAATTTTCTCCAACACTAAAATTTGCGTTTGTTAAAGTATCTATTCCACCAAAAAGGTAACCTTTTTAAAAGTTTGCCCCTCCTGCCCAATTTTTTTGGCATCACTGGATTGCAGTTTCTCGTCGTTTTTTACTTGCCAGCCCTCACTGCTGGGTAGGGATTTGTACTTCATTGAATAGTGGTTCTGTTAAACAATCTTTTGGTATGTGTGACGAAAATAGCGTCATGAACTGAAGCGGTAAACTTGAAATCAAAAAAATAGAAATTTCTGAACCATAAATAAAAAAATGCAATCCTGTAAATTATTTAACTAATTTTGAAATAACTAGACCTAGTAAATATTAACTAGACCTCTTGCAACAGACATATTAACTGGGAATGAGAATTAACACAAAAATTACATAACTCTTTCCTAAACTCAAAAAACTTTAATTTGCAAAATTTTTGTGAGCTTGAACAAAAAGTTAAACTCTAAAATCTATCTAATTTCTAGTACTGAAATAAATATTAAAGCACTTAGGCCCACTTAACCACAGTTAAAGTTTTAAAAAATTTAACTTTTTCCAGATTAAAAACGTTTCAGCGAGCGTAAGTACATAGCACCACAATTACACATCATGCATTGGAGAGACTAAGTAGGCACTTCGGGAAGAACAACAAAAATCTAATATTTACTTCTTTCCAGGAAAATTATTGTTTAAATTTTCAGATTAGCCATATCATTTATAGTCACGTAGGTATAAAAATTTATCTTATTTTTCCACTTGGGCTGTTATAGGTCTGTACAATGAGAGAAAAATAGCATTCTTGTTCTTGCAAAAATAGTAACGCAACAGGCAAACCTAATCAAATAAATACATGTATATAGTGCTAACAGGCATCCAATAAAAATCAATAAAAATGTCACTGCAATAGGCCTATATGGTAGTGAATGCAAAATTCAATTTATTGCAGTTAAGATTGGCAAAATAAAAACAATCTTTATTATCATGAAATGAGAACTTAGCACTCGATTGCTAAAATAGCAATTTTGAAAATCCTTGGGACTCTTGCCTTGGCTTCTTTCCGGTCGCAGGCCAGCATATACATAGGGCAATAGATAAAATAGAACAATTTTAGTTTCAATTATTATTTTACAATTTCTGTATTTAATTTTGTTCTCATAAATACTTTCTGTCGGGTTTTAAATCATTTAAATTGTTTAATTTTATTTTGTGACTTAATTCAAAATGTCCTGCTCGAACACTTTCATCAAGCACTTTGAAAAATTGATATCAAACCTTAAAGTATACAGCTCAGGCTAACAGATTTAAAAAAATGGTTGGCTTTTCCTTTTTTCTTCAGATTATAAAAAGTGTGACTTAATCAAGGTTGTGGAGTCGGAGTCGGGAGTCGGAGTCGTACATTTTAGGGTGGAGTCTGAGTCGTTTTTTAGATGTTCCGGAGTCGGAATCGGGAGTCGTAGTCGACTCTGGAGTCGGAGCTGGAATCGTAAAATCTTTAAGAGGTGGAGTAGAAGTCGGAGTTGGAGTCTGAAAATTTTAAAGAGGTGGAGTCGGAGAAAATGCTACGACTCCACAACCCTGGTTAAAAGTTTTTAGGTTAACATTCTTCTTTAGGTCAACGCCCTTGGCATTACTGACAAAGCGCTGCTGTGCTTCCGGCGCCGCGCTTGTGAGCTTTGACCCTCACCAAACGACGCGAGTATTACTACTTTTATTCTACTCAACTTAAACAACTACCTCAAACACAAACACACCCTTTACATGATCTTAATGTAGATTAGATCAAATCAGAAAAATAAAGCCGGAATTTTTCATAAAAGAGCATACCAACATCATCATCTCAGAACCAGACATAACACCTGAGGAATGTAAAGAAAATCTTTAGCACATTCACACTACCATCACCTCACAAAATCTCAGTTCCAGAAAGAACAACAAAGTTACTACTAAAACCCGCCCTATGACATTTATTCTTCAGAACAAATATTACCACGTCATATGCGTTCAAAAATTGCACTGCACAGAGTTAAAAAATTACCATTGTTGCAAAATTACCTACCCTGAGTAAACCCTAATATTTACACGCCACAATGCTCACTATGCTTAACACAAAAGCATGATACAAATTACCTCTTCAACTCTACCCAAGTACCAACACAACACCACGCCACTGGTCTGTAGAAAAAGCCTTTGGAAGCAGCAGAGTTAGTCCAAGGGTGGAAATCAGCAGTTCATAAACTGGTGTCGATGGGCAAAATCAAATGGTTTTAAAAATTATAGACTAAGTTGTTCTTTTTGTCCCAAATTTATCAACTTATTAATCTGCAAAGTCAAAATTAAACGCAGCTTTGACGAAATTTATGATTGACCGTTTTGTTTAGGTTATGTTTCGAATTCTTGCGGATTTTCTTTGTTTTAAGGAGGTCTTCCATTATTTCAAAAAAGCGAAAGGTGTCCACCAGTTAAAAAGTTTGGAAATTAATGATCTAGATTGCCTTCTTTTAAAGTTTGAAAGATGGTATGACGACTGCGAGGTTTGAACAATCTTCTTTCGTTTATCTTGTTTTCCTTCATTTTCATTTGTACTGCATTTTTTCTTTTGCATCATTATTTTTGTCTAAAGTGTTTTTGTTTGGATTTTTATGTGACTACAAGATTTGTAAAACAGTAGAGAGGACCTACTGTTAGTTGGATTTTGTTAGCTTAGTAGTTATGTGTTGTGGTGTTTGGAGAGATAGGGAGAGAAGGCGCGCGCTTTGGCAGGAGAGAGAAGAACTTGAAGTAGACAGAAAACTAGAAGTAGACGTGAAGTACTAAGAAAAATTAAAGTAATTTCGTTACAAACAACAGATGTTGTGTGCGACAATGATGAATTTACAAATGTTAGTTGAAAAGGTGAGAGAAAAATTTACCAAAGAACACTGAAAACGGCGAAATAAATAACTTCACTAAAAAAAGCGGCAGTCAATGAACTGCAACCTGTTCTGCTTGAAAGTGGCAATGTAAAACCACCAGTCTCTTAAGGCCCGTTTCCACTACAAGCGTGGAAAAGAGCATTCTTTGTTTCTTTTATTGATCTTCGATTGAAGCGAGCGCAAAAAAAATCAATAATACAAACAAAGAAAGCTCTTTTGCACGCTCGTAGTGGAAACGGGCCTTCACAGATGATTGCTATAGATTTTGGTTCAAACAGAGCAATTGGGAAATATGAGAGCTGTAAACCTTTTTGAAATGGTAAACTATACGTCAAGTGCAAATCTGTGAATCAAACTAATACTTTACTTTAATTTAAGAAATTAACTGATCAGTCCGGAAATAGCATTCCGATTGTGAGTTTATTATTGACTCAGCACGAAAATAAGTGACTATTACGCAATGTACGATTAGAACTTACTGAAAAAGATGTTCTTGATTATTTGTCGCACATTAAAGTAAAAACAATTAAAGATTTGCATTTAAAAATACAGATAGTAATGAATTAACGTACGGTAAAAAAGTGCATTTTGAGTGGAATGACGTCTGGCTTGCAAAACGTGTTTCCAGATACATATAACTCATCAAGCACCGGAAGTAACGGCAACACTTCTGGATTTGTTTCGATCGTTTTTAAACAATTAAACGCCAGATTTAACGATTTAAGCTTTGAATTGTCGGAAAGAAAGTTGATGGGTAATCGAGAAATCATATTGCCTGACAAATCTAAGATTTCCAGATCGGTCAGCATGCTCAACGCGTTTTCTTCAGTATGCAATGGTATTTGGCCATATTGTGAGGTCCAAGCCAGATTCAAATATTTTAGTTTATATGAGTTGTTGAAACTATGATAGCGGACGATGTGAAATGGGTTTCCACGAAGTTTAATACCGAGTAAGGACTGATTGAACAAATAGGTTGGTATATGTTTCAAGTTATTGTAAGAAAGATCCAAAAACTTCAAAACACTGGACGGAAAAAGTGATGTTTTGATAGAAAAATTGCCTTGACAAAAATGTTTGATATCTCCTGATATACAGTTGGTCGAAAAAACTGCAATTTCCAATGAGTTTAGATTTTCAAAATCGTTTTTAGTCAAAGGGCCCAATGATGATAAACTTATAAACAAAACTGCTAAGGAACTAGGAAAACGAGGCAATGTTTTCATTACGTTTCCGTTTAATGCCAAAAACTTCAAAGACTTTAAACTAAAAAAAGCACCGATTTCAGCTGTAAAATATCCTTGGCAACGTGGTATTGTATCGTCATTAAAATCTACTTTAATGCAATTGTTATCCATTGTGATAGCCACGAGTTTGGGATAAGAATCAAAATCGTTTTGATAAATTTTGGTGATGGAGTTTTGATCAAATTATTTTTTAAACTTTTTTAAACTGTCAAATAATACTAAACCTCTGAACTGCTCTTGCAACTTACTATATTCAACTTAGCCAACTATCATTATAAAATAAAAGCAACTAAAATACAAACATACAAAGAAAATGTAGCTTACTATCAATATACAGTATAAATAAAAGCATCTAAAAATTGCTTTTATTTAGTCTCCACACTTAAAAGTGTGGTATTTCAGTAGCCTGTGCTTATGCGGTGATGAATATGTTTATCAGACTATTTTGCGACGGCTTTGCAGTTTTGAAATGACGCTCAAGGACGCACAGTTGGAGACCACTGCTGCAATTATTTTGTTACCCTTTCCACAGCTCTTATTTTTAATGAAAAGCTTGAAAGTGATTTATTTTTAATGAACAAATACGTACTATGATAAAATATGAAAAAGTGAAGCAGATATGAATTTTGTTGCAAATACTTTCACTAATATGACGCGATCGCCACAGCGCACAGTCTTCTTTAAGCAGGAAGCATGGCCTTGCCACGTTTGTCAACGAGCGACTGAGATACACGCTTTTGGACCAATCTCCACCAACATCGGAGATCGAGTGGCTGTGTGTGGACGTTGAGGGCTATAAAATAGTTAACGTCTACAAGCCACCGCCAACGCGATTGCGAACCCTGGATCTCCCAGTGTTTCCTCACCCCTGTCTTTACGCTGGGGATTTTAACTGTCGTCATGCTGACTGGGGCTACGACGACAACAGTCCGGACGGTGAATGCTTATCGGGCCGGGCAAGTATTAATTGTCTTGCCCTCCTATATAATGCCAAGGACGCTGCCAGTTTTTATTCCGGCCGCTGGAACACTGGCACCAATCCAGATCTAGCTTTCGCTAGCGTAGGTCCAAACAGTCGCTTACCGGATAGACGTGTCCTTGACAAGTTCCCCAGGTCACCACATCGACCTTCGCTTATTATACCACCAAGGTTTGCTATGGCAGTGCCAAGCATGCCTGTTAAGCGATGGAACTTCCGCAAGGTCAAATGAAGTCACTACATTGTTTGACGAATAAATTCGCAAAGACTTTGTTGCCGCCTGATTCACTTGATGTGGATGCGGCTTACCAGGACTTCTGTAACACCATTAAGTAAGCAGCCAAAAAGACTATCTTACGCGGGTATCGAAACAACTATGATGCAGAGTGTGAATCCCTCTATAAAACCTTTCTGCAGTCTCCTCAGGGAGACGACTCAAGTTTGGCTGCTACAGCTCTGCTTTCCAAGCTTGACAGAAAGCGAAGGGATTGATGATTCGAGGCAGTTCGGTGCATTGACTTCTCACACTTTAGTCGAAAAGCATGGAGTATTTTGAACAACCTTACTGGTAGGTCACGACACTTTTCTCGTCACTGTTCCGTTTCAGCCGATGCTATTGCATTTCAGCTGGTTAGAAATGGGAAATACGAGGCTGTTGATTGCAAGTCATCTCGACTTGTCTTTCAAGAAGTGTCTGACCTTTGGAGGGCCACAACACCAGACGCAGTAAATATCTCTGACAATTTTTCACAGAGAGAATTTGCTGCTGCCCTCCAACATTTAAAACCAGGTAAAGCTCCGGGACCTGATTCCATTTGCTCAGAGCTTATACTCCATGCCGGAACTGCTTTGAAGTCCTGGTTACGTGATTTCCTTTCTTCCTGTTTGCGCCGACTCAAAATTCCCAAGATCTGTAGAAGAGCGCTTGTAGTCGCGATCCCCAAACCAGCAAAGCCCGTGGGGGACCCAAAGAGTTATCGACCGATATCTATGCTCTGTGTCCCCTACAAGATCCTCGAGAGGCTTATCTACGCCCGCGTTGAACCATTAGTCGATCCACTGCTCTCTAAAGAGCAGGCTGGGTTCCGACGCGGGAAGTCAACCGTAGATCAAGTTGTTCTGCTAACCCAGAACATCGAGGATTCTTTTGAGGCTAAAAAGAAACCCGGTGCCGTATTTATCGATCTGACAGCTGCTTATGACACTGTCTGGCACCGTGGCCTTACCTGCAAGCTGCTGAGACTACTTCCGGATAAGCACATGGTCAAAATGATCATGGAGCTTATCCGAAATCGAAGTTTCACCCTTACCACCGGTGACAGCAAGCAAAGCAGGCTACGCCGTCTTAAAAACGGCGTTCCTCAGGGATCGGTCTTGGCTCCCCTCCTATTTAACATCTATACGTAAGATCTTCCTTCCATGATTTCCAGAAAGTTTGCTTATGCTGATGATTTAGCATTGTTGCACTCTTCTGGAAACTGGAAGGACTTGGAGGGGACCTTAAGCCAAGACATGTCCACACTGTCAGCGTATCTCCAGACTTGGAGGTTGAAGCTCAATCATACTACGACGGTGACGGCAGCCTTTCACTTAAATAACCGAGAGGCCAAACGTGAGCTAAAGGTCTACAACAATGGTAGACTTTTATCGTTCTGTTCAACCCCTACTTACCTTGGGGTAAAACTGGACAGATCGGTCACGTTTCGTCACCATTTAGTGGCATTGCGCAAAAAACTATCCTCGCGCGTCACACTGCTGAGGCGACTCGTGGGCTCGGGATGGGGTGCTGGTGCTAAAACACTACGCATAGCCACCTTAACTCTAGTCTACTCAACAGCTGAGTACTGTGCGCCAGTCTGGTGTCGCAGTGCTCACACTCGCCTCATTGACAGTGTCTTGAATGACGCCTTGCGTATAGTTACTGGATGCCTACGTCCCACTCCAACGGACCACCTACCTATACTCTCAGGCATCCAACCAGTTGAGATTCGCCGAATGGGAGTGACACTCTCCTTGGCTTACCGTGGATCTCTGGACCCCGATCATATCTTGTATGGTCTTTTAAGTTGGTCCTCAGATACTCGCTAAGTGAGACTAAGATCCAGACGCCCGTTTGTGCCAGCTGCGCGGAATCTCTTGAACAACCTTGCCAGACTTGGCATCCGCGCTTCTGAATGGACCAATCACAAATGGAAAACGGAGTACTGTGAAAATGCTTCCAGGCTCCGTGCTTTTGTGCCCCGGACCGGTGCCAGGGCTGTTGGGATGGGCTTACCCCGATCAGCTTAGGTTAAACTCAACCGCCTGCGGACTGGTGTTTGGCGATTCCATTCGTCCATGCACAAATGGGGTCTCGCTCCTTCACCGAATTGCGAGTGTGGCGCCTCAGAGCAAACCGCAGACCATGTACTAACAGCGTGCCCTATACATCGGGCACCACATGGAGCACGAGGTCTGACGGTTTTGGATGACGAAACTCGATGCTGGCTTAATAACACCACTGTCAGCATCTGATTCAGGCAGTACAGCAGTCTAGGGTAGTAAAAGAATAAACCCTCGGCCCCAGTCCTGTTTTTGTCTGACCTGGAGTGGATGCCCTTCAAACGATGACGACGACGACAACGGCCACAGCGCAACAAGCGACCAATCGCGCCTTTTGAAGTAATCGCCTGTTAAAGGGTTAAAAAAAATAACATACATACATACATATACAAATATATCGCTAAAATTTATTCAGCAAGAAACAAATTTCAAAATTTTTTATTTTGCTTTAAAGGATTTGCGGATAACCCATAAATAGCAGGATGCCTGTATACACAATGGTTGCTTAAAAATATCCCAAAGTTAACTAATATCAAACTAAGTTGCTATCATTTACACAAATAAAACCACAAAGTTGCTCTTGGTAATTTCAAAAAGCCTAAAAATCAAACAACTATCATTTAAAGCTAAATCATTAAGCTCTTTCAATTTTTTTTCTGAACTTGGAAATGCTTTAATCTCATTTTCAGTCTTAAGCAAAATTGGGGCTCGTGTTCTCGTAATTTCAATATAAAAAATATTAAAGTTATAACATTTACTGTACTGCAAAAAGTCCAAGCATGCTACGATACCAGTAAAAGTAAAAGATTTGGGATACAGATATAATTATGACGCCAATGTGACGTCATTCGTAACCCATCGCAGATTAAGCAAAAGCAAATCCGAAATAGGATTGTGACAGTTATAGATGATACGTCAGTTTTAAGTGCTTGCCTTTTGCAGTTCAATTTAATAGCATATCGATTACATCTTGCTTACCCAAGATGACATTACGCAATAAAGCTGCCTCGTCCATAGATTTTTTGTGATAAAAGCATTTTTTTATGTTTATTGAATTTTTCCTATTGTCAAATTTATTCAGACTTTGTTTTCTCGTTCGTTGTTGAACAATTCTCACTCCACTAGTAAGGCTAAAAAGTATACAAAACCTAAGCAATGTTTTTGTTTCTTTCTCCGAATGACGAAACTAGCCATTTCGATATAATCGGCTGAGAGCGCCACTGACGACTTTCAAACGGGCGGAAATCCAGTTGAGATATCTGATTGAAAAATTCAGTTTAATAGAAACTTCTTAGTTGATAAAATACAATTTAATAAACAAGCTTTATCATTGGGATAACTACGCTCGTAGGTTTATACCTGTTTACTTGTTTCGAAAATAAAGTAGAATTACTTGACCTCTTTAATTTGACCTTGTTTACTTTCAAACGCGCTTTATTTTCTTGTCTTTAGTCTTGGAATTCTTCATTTCATTTCATTTTATCTCCATATTTATCCTCCTGACTCACAGGAAAGCGACTGAGGCGCTATCACGTTGAGCAAGCAATCACTCAGACCTGCTCCTAGAGATGCCAAGATATTGTTGTTCGATTGAAATTTTTTTTTTTGGTTTTTTAGTTTTATAGAAATATGACTGAAATTTAGAACTGTTTGCCAAAACCATTAAGCAGAAGAAAGTGCCATAAAGTGTCTTTTTCAAGGACACTGCAGAGTGGCGCGAGTAGGTTTTGAACTGAAACGAACGCATAACAAACGAACTTTCCTTATCTTCTAACATAGTTACTTACTTTTTTAAAAAGTTGTGAATAAGTGCTCCCACGTTTTTCTGACATTATCACTTGCTACTTTTAGCAAATTTTCTGACTTTTTATCATATTTACTATTACTACAGTCACTTTTATTATATAAAATATTTCCTTTTATTTCTATTTTGCACACCAATTTTTGTACTTAATAACTAAAGTTATCAGATTCGAAATATTTAGAGAATATGTATATATTTCCATGTTGCTTCTGATTAGTCAAATATTGATGCTGAGTTTTTATTCCAATTCTATTTCAAGTAGTTCAAAAATGCACGTTGAGCACTCGCTTTTTTACAGCTGACAAACCGATATTGTAGGAAAACTAATAGATAACACCAAACTACATAATAATAGAAACCCTGCATAAAACAAAACACCAAACCATGCACTGCCTTCTTCGTGGTAAGCAAGAATTCTATTGTTTTTAAGTATATTATTACGAAACAGTTAAAGATTAACAATAAGAAGTTCGTAGTGGCTGCAGTTAATAATTCTGTTGGTTAATTCAAACCACACAAATTGTGTGTTAAGAAGAAAACTAAGCGTCAATATTTCCCTTAAGGCTGTATATTGATCCTCTTTGTTTATTTGCTTTGTGCGAAATCGACGGTACCTTTATTAATTAATCGTTTAAAGTAAAGTAATGCATTTTGGCGCCATCAATGAATTTCACCTGGTCAGCTCAAGTCAAAATTCTGACAGCTAACATCACTTTTTTATTTCACTTTTTGGGAAAAATAATCTTTAAAGCAAAGATGGTACACAAAAAATATTTGAAATATTTTTACTTGTTTAAAACCTAGTGATAGCTTTAGCATGGAGCAAACGGAACAGCTGCACCTTCTTCCCCCTAAAAAACGTTAAAAAGTGCCCCCTTAAACAAAATATAGCTCTATCTCTTCATCGTATCACCATGATTGTGTCCCCCCTGTTTCCCGCTTCCGCAAATTGCCCCTGTACCCTTTGTTTAAACAAGGTTACTTTTTTTTATTAGCATTGCAAAATAAATTTCAAAAAGTGCCCCCTTTTTTTTCTTGCACCAGGCCCCCTTTTGTAAAACCATCACTGTTAAAATCTTTTGGAGCTCAAAAAAAAAGCAACTGACCAACTGATAAAAGAAATAAATAAGAAAATTAGAAAAGGAAATTGTCTTATGATATTTCAAAACGATTTGCCTGATATTTATGCTACTGTAGTTGCTATGAGTATGGACGGTCAGTTAATTGTTTTTTCATTTTTCGATGTCATAAATAAATTTTAAATTATTAAGCTATTTTTTACACTAAAGGCCTAAAGAGAAAAACTATTGAGAAACAATTGTATGTCTTTTCAGCAGCGGCGTTAAGGTAAGAAAAAACATCAAAAATACTTTTGTGATTCTAATTAAATACATGATTTAAATTTAAATTTAATTTTGTCTTATTTAATTTGTTCAATTGGGGTTCAAAAACCTTCGAAATAATGTGTTGAAATAAAAATTTAAAAAATTTTAAGTTTAATTAAACCCCAAAACTACAGGGTATTAAAGAGAGAATAAATTAAATGGAGGAGAGTGATTAAATGGGAGAAGAGTAAAGTGGTGACGTAGACTATGAAATATAAAATCAAACAAGGTTAAAGAGAGAGATATGTGAGGTGGATGATGAGGAGGAAAGATATAGGAAGGTAATTGCGGGTGCTTGGTATTCAGTTGGAGAGGTCAGTGAAAGAATAATTGAATGTGTGAGAGAGAGAGAGAGAGAGAGAGAGAGAGCGAGAGAACTTAAAAAATTTTGATGGGTTTATGATGGGTTAAGCCTGAGGGATTTTGGATTATTTTGAAGAGACAACAAAGAAATGAAAGTTAGGAGGGATAGATTAAGAATTAAAACGAAAGTCTGGAGTATTTGAAACAGCACCAAGGATTGGCCAGCAGATATTTTTTGAAGACAGGAATTTAGAGGTCTGAGTAAGTGCGATGTACTTAGAAAAATAACGTGTGAAGCATTATATTTTTAGGTGACACTGCTGTAGCAAATATGGTAGGGATCAACTTGTCCAAGACAAAGACAAACATTGCCACTAATAAGTAGCAAAGCTAGAATAAGTTGGAAAAAGGAAAAGTCAAATTATTGGCGGGTAAAGATGAAATAAGAGGGTCGGAGATTTGAAATAATATAGAACCAATGGAGGTCAATCTAGAAAAAATTCACTCAGGCGTTGTTTGGACAGTAAGTGGGAAAAAAGTGAAAAAAGAGAGTGTCCGTACAAGAATGCCTTACCGTCCGTACAAGTTTACAAACTCTTATAATTGATGCTGTTCTGCAAAACCTTACTCTGCTACAAACCGCAAAATCGATTAATTAAACTAATATTCTGCACCATGTGGTTACTGTAGTTTCATTTTCTGCTTTTGTTCTTAAACTTTTAATGACTCAATATGAACTTATAGATCTTTGACAAAAAAATTTGCTTCTTTAAGGTCGAGTAATAACTGCTATCGGTCAATTTTCGTTTATTCTTCATATATTTTTGCACAAAATTTTGATCCCCTTAATTCTTTTTTCTGGCTACGCCCTTGCAAGTCAATGCTCACTCGGCGGACGGGAGCTACGTGTACCAATTTATGTATTAAATGTAAGGGGCCTTGAGATATGCAGTTTTATTTTAAGGATTACGCAATGGTAAAAGTTTGAAAAACGCTAATTTTGAGACAGCTATACTTTGTATGTCATCGTTAGTCAACTACATTCTACTTGTTGTTCTGAACTTTGTTATTTTTATTCGATAAAATAGGTTTTAGTTGATCAAGAAAACCTAAACCAGGAAAAAAGCAGAGTTATTCCATCACACATGGTACAAATTACTTCTTTGTTTTTGGGCAGACGTTTGTAATCTTTTCAGTCTAGTTTCCACAAGGCCAATCACAAAGCTCGAAAATCTCCCCTAATAATACCACTGACAGAAAGTCATTTAACCAATAGTGGCTATAAGCTTTGTGTCATATTGGCTTTGAATAATAGACATAACATTTAAAGGATTTTACTCAACAATTTTACTAATTTACATCATATCGCATCAAACAGAAAAGCAAAATGCTAATTTTAATATAATTGTTGCAATTGCTTTTCTTTGCAAACGTTATTCTGGGGAAACCCTAATTCTTCGGAAACCAAACCCCGATTCTTGGGAAACACGGCGTTTTCTTCTGCTTGGTAATCTTAACAAGAAGTGTGTGTTCGTATACTACACATGTCAGTGATAAAGGTCTCGAGACGGATTTTTGGCGGTCTAGGTATCAACCTTGTGCTGGTGATTTGGGCCTTGGTATCGAGACCAGACATTTTTTGATATTTTTGATACTTGATGTTATAGTAATGAATTTTGCAATTTTTTTATAAGAATAACACTCAATTGACCACCTTTGCTGCCAATTGATGTGGTAAAAATTTTTAAGTCAAATTTCTTTAACTTTTAGTTTTGCAACTTTCTCATGTTTGTTTCTTTGGCTCACTGCAGATCCCTGGACTCTCCAGATTAGGAGCGTCACTTCTTTTGGTTTTACCATGGATCCCTGGATCCTGACCATATGTTGCATGATTTTTTAAGTGGGTCCTCAGATGCTCGCCAAAAGAGACTAAGATCTAGACGCCCATTTGCATTCGCGCTTCTTAGTGGACGAATTACAGATGGAACACGGAGCGCAGTGAGAACACACACAGGCCCCGTGCTTTCATACCCGTAGCCAGAGCCAGGTTTGTTAGATTGAGCTTGCCCCGAACAACTTGGGTCAAGCTCAATCGCCTGCGGACTGGTGTTGGGCGATTTTATTCGTCCATGCACAAATGGGATCTCGTTTTCTCAACAAATTGCAAGTGCAGCGCTGTTGAACAAACCACAGACAACGTCTTAATAACGTGCCCCATACATCAGGCATCACATATGGAGCACGCGGTCTGACGGTTTTGAATGACGAATCCTGATGCTGGCTTAACACCATCATTGCCAGCATCTGATCTAGGCAGTACAGTAGACTGGGATAGTAAAAGGAGAAACCCTCGGCCCCAGTCCTGTTTGTGTCTGACCTGGAGTGGATGCCCTTCCAAACAACAACGATGATGTATATTCCAATGAAAACTTCACTTGTAATCCAGGTCATCTGTGACAAACCAACCAGATTACGAAAAAAACTTTGTTTAATATTTTTTGGCAACAAATAAGTCTGGTAATGCTTTGAAAGTTTTTACTTACATCCTTGCTCGTTAAAACATTCACACCAAATTTATTTAATTTTTAAAAAATAAAGATTCTCAATTATATAAATATTTTTTAAAGCTTATTTTTTTCAGTTGGAAAACAAGCTTAACGGAAGAAACAAAGAAACAATACAAAGAACTAGAGCTATAGTAGCAAGATAGATTATGTAGTTTTAATTTAGCCTTAATGCAGAGTAAACCTAGGAAGCGGACATGAATTTTTAAATGTTGTCTGTTGCAGTTAGTCTACAGCTACTTAAAAATTTATTCCGCCGCCAAAAGTTGCTTTAAAAAAAAATTAAAAAGCTTGTTTCAACATTGATTTAGATGTATAATGCCATATGGAACATCTTTTTCTGATGTATGTTTTAAAGCAGATTGACTGTGATAAAAAAAAGACTGTAACGTTAGCTGGGAGCCAAACGTTTCTAGATATTCATTTTAAAAACTTTTTAAAGTAAAATTAAATTTGCACTCTAATACCGCCTTCGACGCTTTACTGCGAGTCAAGAGGATAAATATAGAGACAAAATGAAAAAGTTTTAAAAAGTAGTGATATGGTTAAGTAAGCAATAAAACAGTTGCCCGGAGACACAATTTAAAGGGCTAGTACAATACGTAGAATACAATGGTATAGTTCAGGCCTGGCCTACATAGCCTTTGAACTTGAACAATTTGGTCCCGGACAATTTGGTACGAACAATTCAGTACCAAGAATGAATTATATCTTAATCTTTAACCACATATTTTATTTGAGATGATTAATTAAGGATAAGGTTTAGGTTAGGGTTATAAATTCTTCGGAAAAATTAATTGTCGTGATACCAATTGTCCTAGTACCATGGCCCACAATACAATAAATTTTTAATTTGAATTTTTTGAATTGTAATAAGCAATCGATAGAAATGCACTCACATAAGATGATACGATTTTTGAATTGCAAAAACAATTAGTATTACATCACGGCTGTCCAACCATCTTTTACATGCCAAGACCAACTTTTTTCTGCAAGTATTTCTTGGTTTGTTGGTAGCATTGCATGTATCCCCAGAGTACAGAATCAAAGTGATGAAACTTTTTTTCGTCTTCACTTTGATTTTAACAATTATTTTCAATTATCTTTCATTAATAGCGAACTTGGATTCGAATAAAAAAAAAATTATACCTTGATTCTATATGTGTGTATATATTTTTTTAAATAAAACAAACAAATTCTTGTTGTAACGACGTTTATATAAACAATAAATTGAACACCATATTTTATCATTTATTAATTACGGCCCGCGATTATTTATAAAGGTAAAGAGGTGGTCTTCTAAGTCAGGGTTTGTCAAACTGTACTTCTCGGACCTTTAAGGGTCCATGATGACTGCACAAGGGGTCCACAACGATATGAAAAAATTTGCAAATATACATACTTGGAAAGTAATCCATGCCATGAAATCTAAGACTGATCCAAAGTAAAGACTTTTTTTTAAAGAGCACCTTGTTTTAGGTACAAAATTTATGAAATTCGAGACTTATTCAAAGTAAAATTTTTTTTTAGGGAGCACTACTTTCTGGGGACGAATTTTTTTCTGTTAACGAGCGTCCCGGTTTGCCCCTTCGAAAATATGGCACCCTATTTGTAGGCCATTATCTTTTCTCTTTGGTTGGGCAGAAAATGATGTGACATAGGATTGAAGGCCTTGAAAAAAATTTGCAAATAGGGGTGCGTGGTCCAAAAAGTACAGACAACTCTGCTCTAAGTCACAAAGTTTGACCTCTCTTGGTATAGCTTGTGTAAATTTTTTGATCATTAAATCTATAAGCCTATGCACGAAAGATGGGGAGTTGGGGATTAAAAAATATCCATAGAGAATGATAGTCAAAGGTTCATTATAGCTCTACGACAGCTTAAAAGTTGTTAAAATCAACTAAAGGCTTTTTCCAATCGAAAGAAAATTAGGGATTAAAAAAAAGTGAGGGCAAGAAAAGGTCTTCACTTTTATTTTACAATCGTCGGCAACGTGGTTAAGAGCGCTGCGATCAGTGGCAAACGTAATCGACACGGATGCCGTTCAAAGCCTATTTTCGCCATTCCATTGTGTCCTTGCAAAAGATACTGTACGGCATTTCTCTGCTTGAAGGTCTTGGCATGCAGCTCTAAATATGTAGACTAAAAAACCCAAAATAAAAATTTTAACCGGACAGCATTATTGTCGCATCTCCGGAAGCAGGTCAAGGTAATTCTTGACAGGTGTATAATCGTTTTTCTGCAACGTTTTTCTGGAAGTCAAGAGAATAAATAAAAAGATAAAAGAAACTATATTAAAAATAACTAATTTTAATGGTTTTTTTAAGAGAATCTGTAAAAGTGACTCCAATTTATTTGTTTCTTTTTGAAAAAGCAATCATGGCTTTTAGTATCGTGTTTTCGGCTCTCAAACTCTTCCATAACAAAGTTTTGCATACGCTACTGCATGAATTTCATCGCTTGAAACAAAATGCAAAATTGTTTATAACTCAAATTAAGAAAGGGTTTATATGTCAAGATAGAAAAGGACAATGTCTAAAAAAACCACTTCAAATAATTTATTGAAAGCTAGATTGACAAAAAATAAACTGGGGCAATATCGAAAAAACCTGCGAGTCGTTAAACAGTTTTTTATTCGTTCGCATAATTAGTCATTTTTCCTGAAACTTTTAAGGTGATCAATTAGACCAGGGCTCTTCAAACTGGGGGTCCCGACCCCCAAGTGGGTCGCGAAGGGGTTCAATGGGGGTCGCAAGATGTTTCAAGAACATTATTAAGGTATAGATAAGAAAACATTTTAAACAGATGAGAAAATCCGTTTTACGTGATTTTTATTAATAGCTCTATTATAGTGTACAATTATTTCTACAAGCACCATTATTAATTAATGCAAAGAAAACAAATGTCATAAATTATACAATTTGTTTGATCGACTTTAGGTTGCATTAGTTGCTAACACATTCGAGTTACGGCAGCTGCTAACACGTTCAGGTTCAGTTTGATTCTGGAAACAAACGCAAGTGGCCGATTGCCTGTTTGATTGTTGAGTGGTTGAGCATATAATACTGTACTTAGTTCTTGTTTGGTTTCCATTCAATTTATGGCCAGAAGAAGTGACTATATATTATTTTACTGGTGACGTAACATTTGCAAAGTGATTTTGTTTTTAATTGTTTACCATGGCATGGGTATTTGCTTGTGAAATTGAAAATAAATAACCAAATGCTATAATTTTAGTTTATCTATCACAGATGGCAACACGGAGTTCATTGCTTCTCGATGCATGGTTGCAATTTCTTTCGTGCAAAAATATTGTTGCAATACCCTATTAGAAATCGACAACTCTTAGTTCATTATTCATAGTTATTTTTATCAGGGGAAAGCGGGGTAAAGCGAACACCTTCATGTTCCCGCAAAATAAAAACTAGCAAAAAATTTTTTTTTTCCTGAACAGCTAGAATCAAGTACAAAACTGTTTGACAAAAAAAAATGGCAACACAGCTTTTCTTAATTTGAAGCAATTCAAGCTTATATTTTTTTTGCACTTGTGATGAAATAAACTTGCTACGTAAATAGTGTTTTTGCTATGTTTTGCAAATAAAATATTATAAAGTTTTTTTTCTTCTAAGATTTAGGTATAGTGGTTTACTATCGCACTACGTTTTATTTGTTGAGGCTTAGTTTTTTTTATTAGCATTTAACTAAAACATGTCGTAATGGTGTAAAGCGGACATTAGCTGTGGGTGCAAAACGGTCATACTAGTATCCTAGTTAGTACTGGTAGTAAAATTGTCTGTAGACTTATCATGGTTGTATTATACTGCAATAAAATTTGGTAAAGGTTGATATAATTAACTTTAGAGTGAGGTTAACTGGTTAATGATGATTTTGAGTTCGTTAGTAATTGACCAGCTAACTGTTTTTTAATTTGCAGAAAAGTATAGTAATTATATACCTATCTTAAGTGTGCTTAAGCCTGATAAAATTGACATTTCATTGCAATGGTTTGAAATTATAAAAGAACTACAAACCAATCAAGTTGGTAATTTTTTTGATAGCATGACCGCTTTGCCCCATAGCCGGGGCAAAGCGGTCATGCTATCAAAAAAATTCAAAACCTAAATTGTGTAAAAAATTTTAAAAATTTACTATAAAAAGATGAGTATAGGGAATCACTCCTAACTCTGCCACTGCTTTAATGAATATAACCAAAATCACTTTTGGCCTGCAATATATTCAATTGATCGAGAAAATGCACACACAGGGGTAATTTGACCTCTTACCATCGAGGCAAATGACACATTACTGTGCAAAAGTACAAAGACTCATTCGATTTCGACCAATATCACATTGGTACTTCGCTGTTTACGACCGCATTGCGCTAATTTTCAACAGCCAGGACAATTACTGGTGAAAATTGACTTGGTAAAGTGCAAACAATAATCAAGCTAGCTAATTTGAAGAAAAAAAAAATTTATGTAGACACAAATATTAGAAGATTGAAAGCGTAGTTTGGGGGCCTCAATTTGTAAAAAAGAAAAGGTAATCTTGTCATAAAGCAATAGAAAAAAAAATTTTAAAGGTATAGCTTAGCATAGTGCATATAGCCTAATTAAAAACAGAAGATACTATTGGGTAGCAAAATCCTCCGCCAGACAGCAGTTTCGACAATTAAAGTCTCGTCAATGACGGTTTGATTTTTGCAAATGTTGAAAATTTGAAAGGCAAAATGACAGAAGTGACAATTTGATTTTTACAGAATGTCAAAATTGTTGAAAATTAGCGCAATGCGGTCGTAAACAGCGAAGTACCAATGTGATATTGGTCGAAATCGAATGAGTCTTTGTACTTTTGCACAGTAATGTGTCATTTGCCTCGATGGTAAGAGGTCAAATTACCCCTGTGTGTGCATTTTCTCGATCAATTGAATATATTACAGGCCAAAAGTGATTTTGGTTATATTCATTAAAGCAGTGGCAGAGTTAGGAGTGATTCCCTATACTCGTCTTTTTATAGTAAATTTCTTGCTTGCCATAAAACTAAAAAAATTTTAAAAAATTTGCAAATTGGATATTAGAAAAATGTTTTATATTGATGTCTTGGTCTTTCCAATCTATTGGTATCATAATTTTATTTGCAGAAACTAAAAATATCTTTTTATTTTAGTCCCTAGGGGTCGCAAAAAAATTTGGCCGTGCAAAGTGGGTCGCGATGAAAAAAGTTTGAAGAGCACTGAATTAGACTAATTCTATTGTAAGTAAGTAAAATATACCTAACAAATCCAACAACTGGAACACGCCGACACAGATAGCCGAGTTAATCAAATATTTTGATGAAGTTTTAATCATTATTATGATGACAGTGTCTTACCCATTTTTGAGTTTTGAAAGAAAAAAATCAATGAATATCCTGCTTTTTTAAACATTGTTAATGAGCATGCCCCGTGGGTTTCGACTTTATTCTGCTTTGATTGAATGGGTTTCTAAAAAGAGTTGTTCAAATGACGCAACCACACAGAACAAAACTTTTTCTTGCGTATTCGAGATGCTTGTTTACTTAAAAACAAACTTTAAATTATTTAAAAATAAATCATTTATTATTTATGGAATATTTGAAAGTGGACTTTAGTTTTGTAAAATTTATCGGTCTCAGTCTTGCTTTCGATCATTTCTGGTCTCGGTCTCGAACTCGGTTTCGACTACATCACTGGTATATATACTGCAAAAAACATGCAAATCTGCACACAAAAAATCCGCAAAGCCACGAACCCACGAAAGATTAATCGCTTTTTAGCAAAAGACCCTAGTAATTTATTATTTTAAAAGACATCCAAAATAAAACTCAAACTTGCATATGTTTAAATCAAAACTGCAAATGGAATATTTTACTTTGTGGCAAAATAGAAAACATAAATGCCAACGTTAATTTTTTTGAAAAGTTTAAAATCCGCACATATATTTCTAATTTTAGCGTGGATTTGGTTTTCAATCATTGCAATGTTTAATAAAGATTGAATTGTTTTTTTTGTGACATCACCGCAGTCCTTTCGTTATTGCTTTCTTTTGACAAATAAAAAATGAAAGTAAATTTTTATTGTTTTTGCTGGTTTGAATTTCCCAGATCAAGAACAGAAGTTCCAGAACATTTTAACTTTCAGATTAAAAAATTTTCAGAATTTAGTTTGTTCGGAAAAATTCGCAATCATTCAACTATTGTAGCCACTGTTATATGCTTTAGAAATCAAATAATAATTCTTGTTAGTTTGTAAGGAACTGAGTATATTTTTTAACTTATTAGAGTGGAGCGCAATCGTGATGAAGCCAATTGATATTAGTTAGTATTTGAAACTGAGATATGCTGACGTAGACTTTGTTGTTGTAAATTTCAGGTCAAATTTAAGAAAAATGTCGAACTACATAGTAGGTAAAAAGATCACTTAAAAACTGGAACCATTATTTCATTGTATTTTTGAAAATTTTTTCTTAAGTAAAGTCCAAAAAATAAGAATGCTAATTTGAAACTCGGAGAACAAAAGTATAATTTTTTTAAACATTTTTTTAAGCCTAATACAATTGATTGAACTTATACAATATATAAAGTAACGAAGTTTATTTTTTAGTGAAAATAAACACAGCTATGTAAGCAAATTTTAACTCATTTAAAGAAGTAAAAATATTGAATTTTTGTTTCCATATAAATAGAACATTGAACTTGAAAGTTCTAGGTCTTCACAATTCTTTTTTCACAACATAATTCGATTCAAAGTCAATACAATTGGAAAAAATTTTTTGTTTTTTTTCGAACTTTCTAGTACTGAAGAATATGAATGTAGGAGACTGAATAGTTTGGGAAAATTTACTGTAATTTTATTGCAATAATTTCAAGGTATGGTAATTACATCTCATGCATTTTCACCCTGTTGTAAACTATGTTGCTCTGTGAGTGATATGTTGCGATGTACTCGCAACATATCCAGGGGCGCCGAAGTTTTTTTGCCAGGGGGGAGCAAAATTTGAAATACGGGGACTTTTTTGTTGAAAAGGCACTGCCAACAAAAGCAATTTTTGGTAGTCATGCTGCAATTTGAAATTTTGATTGACATGATAGAATTTTAGTTTGTACAGGACAGACAGGTCTTGAAAAAGTTTTATTTTGCTAATCTGTTATTTTGGTTCGATCAATTTTTCGGCCAATGTCAACTTATTTTAATTAAGCCAGAGTTCAAAACCTTAATCTTAAGAAGTGCTGCATCTTGCAAAAGCCTTTAAGTTGACTCCGCCATGACCACTCGCTGCGATAGCCGCAGTAATAGCCAATTTTACACAAGTTTTTCTCAATTAGGCCAGACATTAAAAAAAATACAACTCTATTAACTGGTTACTAAATCAAAAGCTATCTAACATAGGCTACCCATAACTAAACTTTTGTCAAAAGCACCCAAGCTAGTTTCGAAATCAGCATTCAACAATTGCGACGTCCATGCACGGCAGCCAAAAGAAGATAGATACAGATCGAAGGCATTTCGCTTGGGAATATCATAAAATGTTCTTCACATGCTAATCTGTGAATAGTTTTTAGTTACCCACAACAGAACGCTGGCTAAAACATTTACGCTATCAAGAATACCAAAGGTTAAAATAGATAGAACAATAAAAAACTTAAAGAGCTATTAACAATTGCGTAAAAGTAAAAACGTAATTACATAAGCATGAATGGCCCTTTAGATTGAGGTTTGATGTCAATTATTAAACGCTGCATAATTAATGTAACTGTAACCCAAAATAATTTATTAATGTTTCGCTTGCTGGCAAAGTCACCGGCAACGGCTTGTAAATTAATATTGTCCAACAAGTTGAAATGAATATTTGCAAACGTTCGATTATTGAGACTGTTATGTTATTCCTCATATTGTTTTTAAGGCATGTTTTCATTCATCTCAAACTCTTTTCTGAAACTCTTTTCTGCAAAAGCCGAAACGAGAGCTATGCCGGAGTAAATTTCAATGCCGCAGTAAAAGGGCTAAAAATGTCACGCGTTTAGTCTTGGTGTTTTTATTTTTAGACTTTAATGTCGGCCATAAGTGAATATTGAGCAGCCAAGTCAGACGGCTTGTGTTGCTTGTTAAAATTAGATTAACGCCACAATTTCTTTGCTTCTAAATCAAAATTTTTTTGATTATTACTAGAAACTTTTGCTCTTGGTAAGCACTTATGAATTTTCTGATGCTTTATTCTTTTTTTAGAACGCTTGGTATAATTGTTGTCAGAGATACCTAAACTACCGGGATGATAGTTTAGGTATCCCTGACAACAATTATTCAAGTATATGGCTTTTGCCATCAGTTAATGAATCGAAAATTGACTATTAATCAAAAAATGCTGTTTGTAAAACTTTCGGCTAAAATATAATGCAGTTTACTGATTCAAGTAGAATACGATGTTTACCAGAAGTTTATGTCGCTTACGATATCAATAGCTCTTATATTGCATACGTTAAAACTTTTATGTTGCTTTTATGTGCTGTTATATGCTGTTTTATATGCTGTGCTATGAGTCACGGTTGTCTTCGTAATTTACAAACATCGTTGGATTTAATGGTGATCAAGATTATATAGGTTAATTATAGAGGATAACTAAAAAATATATATCTGTAATACTAATTTTAAAGAGCACAATCTGTCCCCTTTGCCCCCGCGTTTTAAGAATATTAAAAGGCAGGGGAGCAATCGCCCCTCCACTTCCGGCGCCCCTGAACCTGTCACATCGTTAATAATTTCATCGTCAGGTTTCTTTCGCTAAGTAAACAGCACCAGGCCTGAAATAAATGAACAATAAAATATAATTTACTTGTTTTGCTCTAAAACGTAAAATTTAATATTGAAATAGCTTTTGATGTTATCTAACTATCTAACTGTTCGCAAATAGTTTGCTTGTTGATGGAAATATAACTATCAGCCAATAACCTGCTTGTTGGCTTTTCGGTTTTTTTTAGCAGCTTGTCTTCTGAGTAGAATAAATAAAAATATGGTGTGCTAGACTAACAAAATAAAATTGTAATCATTACTGACGATATGATATTGTGATGGAATTACAATGCGGTGAAAATGCATGACATGTAATTATCAAACAATGAAATTACTACGATCAATTTAGCGCGATGAAATTACCAGACACCCTTTGGGAGTTGTCAGAACAATTTTGTTCGAAATTTTTGCAAACTTCGTGAGAATTATAATTTTGCGCTATATCCAAATATACGCCCAAATACTTTATAAAATCGACAGAAAACCAAAAAACTCTTCTAAAACAAAGAACAGTTTTTTTTATTGATTGTGACAAGCCAAGATTAAAAAACACTCTTGCTCTTCTATCACGATTTTAAAAAGATTTCCCAAAATTTCTCACGATTGTCTTCATTCTTCGAATGAGTGTAATGGTCTGTATGCTGTTATTTGTTTGTCATTCAAAGTCTATGTTACATGAAAAATCGTGCTTTAAAAAATAGCTTTAAATATTCTTAATTGTTTTTAAATTAAATCATATGTATTCAAACAGATGTTAGGTATAGTGCGACTTATTCTATTTGCACTCACAACTTTTAAATTGACACAGAGAACAAACGGACAAGCCGATGTGGAAAAATGGCAATGTTCTCCATCGCAAAATCGTTCAATAATTTCAATTGTAAGTGAAGATTATATTGCGTTTGACGTCATTGGAAACCTATCTTGGTTATATCAAAACAGAAAATACATTAATTGCTTTCAAAAAGGACTCACCAGAATTCCACGCGGTCTTGAAAGTGACATCGCAATTCTTAATCTTGATCAAAATTCCATCACCAAAATTTATCAAAACGATTTTGATTCTTATCCCAAACTCGTGGCTATCACAATGGTTAACAATTGCATTAAAGTAGATTTTAATGACGTTAAAATACCACGTTGCCAAGGATATTTTACAGCTGAAATCGGTGCTTTTTCTAGTTTAAAGTCTTTGAAGTTTTTGGCATTAAACGGAAACGTAATGAAAACATTGCCTCGTTTTCCTAGTTCCTTAGCAGTTTTGTTTGTAAGTTTTTCATCATTGGGCCCTTTAAACAAAAACGATTTTGAAAATCTAAACTCAATGGAAATTGCAGTTTTTTCGACCAACTGTATATCAGGAGATATCAAACATTTTTGTCAAGGCAATTTTTCTATCAAAGCACCAGTTTTTCCATCCAGTGTTTTGAAGTTTTTGGATCTTTCTTATAATAACTTGAAACATATACCAACCTATTTGTTCAATCAGTCCTTACTCGGCATCAAACTTCGTGGAAACCCATTTCACATTGTCCACTATCATAGTTTCAACAACTCATATAAACTAAAATATTTGAATCTGGCTTGGACCTCACAATATGACCAAATACCATTGCATATTGAAGAAAACGCGTTGAGCATGCTGACCGATCTGGAAATCTTAGATTTGTCAGGCAACATGATTTCTCGATTACCCATCAACTTTCTTTCCGACAATTCAAAGCTTAAATCGTTAAATCTGGCGTTTAATTGTTTAAAAACGATCGAAACAAATCCAGAAGTGTTGCCGTTACTTCCGGTGCTTGATGAGTTATATGTATCTGGAAACACGTTTTGTAAGCCAGACGTCATTCCACTCAAACCAATCGAAAAGAAACTGACATTCAGCAGTGCATATCTTCGATTTCCAAATCTGACCACTCTTGTGCTGGGAACGAGTATTGACATTCCAGGGTCAAAGTTCAACACCGCTTTACTTCATTATTATTCGTGGTACGGTCGAGTGTATGCTAAAATCCATCAAAACAGTTTTGATGTTTTACGAAATCTTACACGATTTAAACGACTTGCACTTTCGTTTTGTGGCATCCGTAATATCGACACATCTGCTTTTGTTGAATTAAACTTGAGTTACTTGGATCTTCGATTTAATTTGGTCAAACATTTCTCAAGCGTAATAGAAAACTTTGATTCGTTAATAAATACCAAACAATATGGACAATTCACACCACCGAAAACAAAACAATTATATAATCTCAATATTGCAACAAAGCAGTCAATTATTGAACCAGTTGTTTACTTGAGTTATAACAGTATAAGTTTATCAAACATGAAATCTCCTGATTTAAAACATTTGACCAATGCTGCTTTCTTGGATCTATCTCACAATCAAATTGAGTTTATAAGTAATGTTACATTTCAAAACTTTTCACGTTTGCAATGTTTAGATCTTCGCTACAATCCAATTCGTTGGATTGAGTCTGGATCTTTTGCGTTTCTCCCGAAATTAGACGAAATCAAACTGTATTCGACCACACATCAATCAGATATTAAATTTAGGTTTTTGGAAGAAATACAAAACCATTTAACTTTGGTGTATGGAGAAACAAGTTCTAATATTTATCATCAACTGAAGTTATACGCCAATACCAGTCGAAAGTTTCTTAAAGTAACCAAGCTTGATGTTTCGTACGTTTATGTCCCTGTTTTTTATATTTCAAACAATCTTGAAGTATTTTCGTCTTTTCCAAACCTTCAAACACTCATAATGAATGGAGCTCAATTAACATTTCCACTTCAATCGAATTTCTTTAAAGGATTGTCTAAACTACAAACTTTGCATATGAGTGAGTGTTGGATAGAACACTTTCCAGATATTGCTTTGAATAAGTTGACCAACTTGACTTATCTTGATTTATCGTTAAACAAAATTCAAATCTTAGACTCGAAAATACTTTCAAATTATACCAATTTAAGGGTATTGATTTTGTCTTATAACTTTATTCATAAAATCACCCCGAAAACCCTGAAAGTCTTTGTGAAAAATGGTCTTAAAAGTATTTCATTAAATCATAATCATCTTCGTCAATTGGACGCTTCAATCATCGACAAGGAAACATTGAAATCGCTTTCATACTTGGATTTGCGTGGTAATACAATCAGCTGTGACTGCACCATGAGTAGAACTTTTGGTTGGTTGATTCAATCCAAGCATTTGCTTAACAAAAGCATACCTGGTTTTCTCCCTGAATGTTCCGATGTTCTCATTGATTATTACGGCGGATGTTTGAGATGCGAAGCACCTAAGTCGGTCAAACCTCCGTCGATCTTTGTTTACAGTCTGTCCAACAACTGCGAGGAGGAGTTTCTCATTGATTTGACAAGTTGTTTTGTGTCATTCATCGTGCTTTTCACGACAACGTTTCTCGTTTGCTCGAGCAAGCAGTTTAAACGAAAGTTGTTTGTATTGTTGTCACATGACATTCGCATTCAAATGTTGAAGAGCGATGATAGCTATCATTGTAAAAGGAAAACCGTTTATGCATACGACGCATTTGTGTTTTACGACAAATCAAACACGGAAGTAGGTGATTGGGTCGATGATATCATAGTGCCACAGCTCGAAACATCCAATCAATCGTTTCGCATTTGTGTGGTTGGTAAAGAAGATTGGTGTGGAACTAGTCAAGTGAAGCAGCTTCATATTCGAATACAAGCAAGCAGAAAAACAATAATTGTTTTATCAAAGGGATTCTCCCAGACTCCACAATGTCGATATGTTGTTTCTGTTTTGGAGGAGTTAAATTACGTCAGAAAAGAAAACAAATGCGTGATTATAACCTACAAAGAGAAGTGTTCAGGAGGAATGTTGCAATTCCAGCATCATCGCAATCCTTATTCAGTGCTATGTTATTGGCCAGCAATCACAGATAATTTGATATTTCATGAGTCGTTAAAAACTGCTCTGATGGAAAGTTGCAATTACGCACATTAAATGAATCGGACATTCTTTTATTACATGAATTCAAATTCAAATGGCAGTCTTAAGGATGTTTTTTTGTTTTTATAAATTCAATATTTTATTTTTTCATTTTAAGCATTCAAGATCGCAAAACCAATGTTTAAGTTGAGAACGCATATTTTTTATTTAAAATTACAAAGCGTTCAGTTTAAAAAAAGTTTTGCAAAACCTATTTTGCTGACATAGGTTATTAAAAGTTGAATTTGAATGAATTCATTCCAAGATTAAAATAAATGTAGAATTGATATCTGTAAAAGCGGTTTGAATCTCAAATGTGATAGAATAACAACAAATAGACGTGAAACTAATAGATGTTACAGAAAACTATAAACTTTGTGTGCGTTATTTTAAATATCGTATCACATTTATTTTTTTGATGACCCCTAGAATTCATACCTAGGACATCAATAATTCTGAATGAAATAGAAACTAATAGAATCCATACCTAGACAAGTGTAATCCTAGGGCAACCATTCAACGCTTACGCCGACCTGCTTTGGGAGATGCCAAGATACGATTAATGCTGTCCGATTGAAAATTGTTTCATTTTTTTTTATCTAAACATATGGCTGTCACACTTCATTCATAATTTTAATCATAACGATGTAGTGTATCCCCGTTAAAAGCAGTTCGTAGTTTTATTATAAGAGAATAAATGCGGCTCTTTGAGCGCTGTCTGCGATATACGTCCAATTTGTTATATGGCTCGATACATGTATCTTTTTTTCTTTTTTTTTCTCTTTGTATTGACGTAATATGTTTTTGACTAACGTCATTGTACTGGAAAATTCGCGTATATTCCACTTGATTCGCGTAACGAACTCTCCAGGGGTTTCTGGCTGAATCTTGAATTTACGAGAAAGTTTACGTCACGTGATTTTGTTTTCTATATAAAGCCGATGCGTAGCGAGAAATTATTATGATGATTATTATCGTTGTGAGATAATTTGAAGCGACTCGAGTGGCGGCTCGAGCGAAGGTGATTTTGTTTGGCCACAGGAGGTGGACCGTTAGATTTTGTGTCGGTGGACAATTGTTGAATTTATTTTGTGCCAGTGGTTGGCAGTTTTGTTCTACAGAGGTAGAATTATTTGTGTTGATTGAGTCGAGTTATAGTGTTGATTTCGCTTTGCAGTTTGGCAAAGCGTGGAATAGAAGTTTCGTCGGACGTGATATTTTCGTAATACATTTGCTTTTATTAGAGACAAGGGTATCTGTTTGTTGTGAAAAAGAATCTTCAACGAAATCAATCCGAGCTTTCGTTAACCAATTGTATAAACCGTCAGGCTGATAGCAAGACTACTTCTTGAGCCGGAATAAAATAAAATTTAGACACAGCTTTGTTTCAGCGCAGGTATTCGGGTTACCTAGCTCAACTGGTCCTTTGGGATTCCCGAACAAGGTTTGTGACAATGGCTAACACTTAGGGCTGCGTGCTAAGACCACCGAGCAAGATTTAGTGCTTTTGAAAACACAACAGAATCAGGAGAGTCGGAAATAAATCGAGATTGTGTTGATTACGCTTGCAATCGACACAGCACTCTACGTGTACTTGGCCACGCAGCCTGCTTCAATGCCATAAAAAATTCAGCACAATCACTAAAAGTATAAAAAATCTTGTTTAAACGAAAAAAACAAAAAATTAAGCAAAGTTTTGCCCATTCAAAAATTGGCAAAATTTAAACAAAGCATAACAAACAGTTTTGCTGTCTAGTATTTGCATGTACCCAAGGGACTCCAGACAACGAAGATCGATAAATTTCATATAAATATGTTTAACGTATTAAAACAATTTCACTCAAAACTTTTAATTATTTTCTGTTATTTTTTCCAACTTCAATTTTCGTTTTCGTAGCCTATATTTCGCAGACATAGTTAGAATTTTTAACTGGCAAATAGAAAGCTGCATATGAACAGATAGTATCTGCAAGTACATTTTTGTATAACCTGCCTGAAAACTTCTTTAATCTTGCAAGCCGCCAGTGACTTATTATTTTCGAGTACCACCATCAAAAACAAATTATCAAAAAACACAGAATATATATTTAAAGAGAGAATAGTTATACCTACGTATACACAACTTACAATGAAAAATTATTTGGCTCGTTCGCTGACTCCTAAATAGACTGGATCGCTGATACACCGCAAAAGACCGTTAGATCTTTCTGCTTTTCGAAGAACTTTTACTGATATGTTGACTTGCCTATAATATTGTTTTGAGCTGTGCATAAACTATACATTACTATACAATTGTTGTAAAAGCTAACGGCAATTAGTAAGTACATTTTGTAGCTAGCGGCGAAGTTTTGCTACCAAGTAGGCAACGTCAATTCCTGTACTACTATAAATTCATCGTATACACTCAGCCTGGTTCAGATAAAATGTAAATTCTGTAGACCCTGTGAATTCTGCCTCATCATTGAACAACAGCCATAAATACGAAGAGGGTTGAGCTTGATAGAAAACTTTTACAGGAAAGTCTCTAAAACGTCATTTTTGAGCCCAAGCTAATGATTCGTGATTTATAGAAAACGCAAAAACAAGCCTTTTTAAACAATCTGTGATTCTTTACAAAATTTTATCATTAGAAAATCTAGCAACACAAACCAGTAAAGCCTGAAAATATACAATCACAAAAAGCGTGATCAAACAAGTCATCGTTTCAAATGTTTTGGTGATGGCTTAACACAAAAATAAAGTTTTCCAGATTTTTACCGGGGGCAAAGGTCAAAGGCGACTAATGAGTACACACAACAATGATAGTGAGGGAGGTGAGACTCACGTATTTTTACATTTTTTGACGCTTTTCTAGGGGTGTGTGGAGTAGAGTGTCCACTGCACGTTTCAAGTCCTCCCTTCTAGCCGCACGAAAATTGAAAAGTAAAACTACAGATAAAAGCAGCTAAACTTTGGTTTCTTCAAATAAACGTGAGGACACACAAAGAAATTGTTTTGACCGAAGTGAATTTCAAGTTTCTTTTCGGTATTGACCACGATTATACAATTTTCTATTCAATTTTCTACACCAAAGCAATTGAACATAAAAACTTCTCGGAACCAACATGAAGTCAATTGCATACTGATCACAAATAATGGCATTTAAGATTACCAACAATTTGATAAACGCATATTGGTCAAAAGAAAATAACCATGAGCGAATTGCTTGATGAAAACCAAAAATATGCGAGAACTTAAGGGAATGTACTGAAAGATAACACAAATATTACATTGTCAATAAAAACAGAAGTTTAAAAAGTGGGCCTTGATGAAATGTTTGCTAATCCAAGATGTGCGGTAACTGTTCAATAAATACGTCGTCCATACAAGTTACATAAACAAGATTTTGATTGCTGGTTAAAAAATTGTTTTGTGAAAAAGCCTTTACGAAATAAAAATGTATTTGAATAAGGAATTGGTTTTATCCAAATATTGTAGATTCGACAAAATTCTGCCCAAAATCCAACAATGCCGCTGCGAACGGCGCTAGCAATCGGACAATCCTTATCGGTCACGTGATAAACTGCCAACAATTCCAATTATAACAGCGCAGCAATAGTAAAACAAAATAAGTAGTGTGTTTGAGTTGCTTAAAAACAATATGAAACAAATATTCTCTATCTGGTCGCAGTTCTAAACAAGCCGCAAAGCCATCGGTTTCTCGACGAGTCTCTAACGCAGTCCCTGTAAAGTCGAACGAAAGCGTTTTCGAGCTTAGCAGCTTGCTTCGTGACGAACGAATCCTCTGCGTTGTAGAGCGAAGCGTTATCGAGCAAAAGCCTTACGTCATCGAGGATTTGATCGAGTCCATATCCGAAATTGTCGTCGTCTTTTTTGAATTAGAATAGAATCATTTAATTATCTGTATTTAATTAGAATCACAAAAGTATTTTTGATGTTTTTTCTTACCTTAACGCCGCTGCTGAAAAGACATACAATTGTTTCTCAATAGTTTTTCTCTTTAGGCCTTTAGTGTAAAAAATAGCTTAATAATTTAAAATTTATTTATGACATCGAAAAATGAAAAAACAATTAACTGACCGTCCATACTCATAGCAACTACAGTAGCATAAATATCAGGCAAATCGTTTTGAAATATCATAAGACAATTTCCTTTTCTAATTTTCTTATTTATTTCTTTTATCTGTTGGTCAGTTGCTTTTTTTTTGAGCTCCAAAAGATTTTAACAGTGATTGCTTTACAAAAGGGGGCCTGGTGCAAGAAAAAAAAGGGGGCACTTTTTGAAATTTATTTTGCAATGCTAATAAAAAAAAGTAACCTTGTTTAAACAAAGGGTACAGGGGCAATTTGCGGAAGCGGGAAACAGGGGGGACACAATCATAGTGATACGATGAAGAGATAGAGCTATATTTTGTTTAAGGGGGCACTTTTTAACGTTTTTTAGGGGGAAGAAGGTGCAGCTGTTCCGTTTGCTCCATGCTAAAGCTATCACTAGGTTTTAAACAAGTAAAAATATTTCAAATATTTTTTGTGTACCATCTTTGCTTTAAAGATTATTTTTCCCAAAAAGTGAAATAAAAAAGTGATGTTAGCTGTCAGAATTTTGACTTGAGCTGACCAGGTGAAATTCATTGATGGCGCCAAAATGCATTACTTTACTTTAAACGATTAATTAATAAAGGTACCGTCGATTTCGCACAAAGCAAATAAACAAAGAGGATCAATATACAGCCTTAAGGGAAATATTGACGCTTAGTTTTCTTCTTAACACACAATTTGTGTGGTTTGAATTAACCAACAGAATTATTAACTGCAGCCACTACGAACTTCTTATTGTTAATCTTTAACTGTTTCGTAATAATATACTTAAAAACAATAGAATTCTTGCTTACCACGAAGAAGGCAGTGCATGGTTTGGTGTTTTGTTTTATGCAGGGTTTCTATTATTATGTAGTTTGGTGTTATCTATTAGTTTTCCTACAATATCGGTTTGTCAGCTGTAAAAAAGCGAGTGCTCAACGTGCATTTTTGAACTACTTGAAATAGAATTGGAATAAAAACTCAGCATCAGTATTTGACTAATCAGAAGCAACATGCAAATATATACATATTCTCTAAATATTTCGAATCTGATAACTTTAGTTATTAAGTACAAAAATTGGTGTGCAAAATAGAAATAAAAGGAAATATTTTATATAATAAAAGTGACTGTAGTAATAGTAAATATGATAAAAAGTCAGAAAATTTGCTAAAAGTAGCAAGTGATAATGTCAGAAAAACGTGGGAGCACTTATTCACAACTTTTTAAAAAAGTAAGTAACTATGTTAGAAGATAAGGAAAGTTCGTTTGTTATGCGTTCGTTTCAGTTCAAAACCTACTCGCGCCACTCTGCAGTGTCCTTGAAAAAGACACTTTATGGCACTTTCTTCTGCTTAATGGTTTTGGCAAACAGTTCTAAATTTCAGTCATATTTCTATAAAACTAAAAAACCAAAAAAAAAATTTCAATCGAACAACAATATCTTGGCATCTCTAGGAGCAGGTCTGAGTGATTGCTTGCTCAACGTGATAGCGCCTCAGTCGCTTTCCTGTGAGTCAGGAGGATAAATATGGAGATAAAATGAAATGAAATGAAGAATTCCAAGACTAAAGACAAGAAAATAAAGCGCGTTTGAAAGTAAACAAGGTCAAATTAAAGAGGTCAAGTAATTCTACTTTATTTTCGAAACAAGTAAACAGGTATAAACCTACGAGCGTAGTTATCCCAATGATAAAGCTTGTTTATTAAATTGTATTTTATCAACTAAGAAGTTTCTATTAAACTGAATTTTTCAATCAGATATCTCAACTGGATTTCCGCCCGTTTGAAAGTCGTCAGTGGCGCTCTCAGCCGATTATATCGAAATGGCTAGTTTCGTCATTCGGAGAAAGAAACAAAAACATTGCTTAGGTTTTGTATACTTTTTAGCCTTACTAGTGGAGTGAGAATTGTTCAACAACGAACGAGAAAACAAAGTCTGAATAAATTTGACAATAGGAAAAATTCAATAAACATAAAAAATGCTTTTATCACAAAAAATCTATGGACGAGGTAGCTTTATTGCGTAATGTCATCTTGGGTAAGCAAGATGTAATCGATATGCTATTAAATTGAACTGCAAAAGGCAAGCACTTAAAACTGACGTATCATCTATAACTGTCACAATCCTATTTCGGATTTGCTTTTGCTTAATCTGCGATGGGTTACGAATGACGTCACATTGGCGTCATAATTATATCTGTATCCCAAATCTTTTACTTTTACTGGTATCGTAGCATGCTTGGACTTTTTGCAGTACAGTAAATGTTATAACTTTAATATTTTTTATATTGAAATTACGAGAACACGAGCCCCAATTTTGCTTAAGACTGAAAATGAGATTAAAGCATTTCCAAGTTCAGAAAAAAAATTGAAAGAGCTTAATGATTTAGCTTTAAATGATAGTTGTTTGATTTTTAGGCTTTTTGAAATTACCAAGAGCAACTTTGTGGTTTTATTTGTGTAAATGATAGCAACTTAGTTTGATATTAGTTAACTTTGGGATATTTTTAAGCAACCATTGAGTATACAGGCATCCTGCTATTTATGGGTTATCCGCAAATCCTTTAAAGCAAAATAAAAAATTTTGAAATTTGTTTCTTGCTGAAT
Source organism: Diplosoma virens (assembly GCA_963680785.1). Lineage (NCBI taxonomy): Eukaryota > Metazoa > Chordata > Ascidiacea > Aplousobranchia > Didemnidae > Diplosoma > Diplosoma virens. The sequence goes on along the minus strand of OY796881.1, from coordinate 23,562,684 downwards.
AAATTTTAGCGATATATTTGTATATGTATGTATGTATGTTATTTTTTTTAACCCTTTAACAGGCGATTACTTCAAAAGGCGCGATTGGTCGCTTGTTGCGCTGTGGCCGTCGTCGTCGTCGTCATCGTTTGAAGGGCATCCACTCCAGGTCAGACAAAAACAGGACTGGGGCCGAGGGTTTATTCTTTTACTACCCCAGACTGCTGTACTGCCTGAATCAGATGCTGGCAGTGGTGTTATTAAGCCAGCATCGAGTTTCGTCATCCAAAACCGTCAGACCTCGTGCTCCATGTGGTGCCCGATGTATAGGGCACGCTGATAGTACATGGTCTGCGGTTTGCTCTGAGGCGCCACACTCGCAATTCGGTGAAGGAGCGAGACCCCATTTGTGCATGGACGAATGGAATCGCCAAACACCAGTCCGCAGGCGGTTGAGTTTAACCTAAGCTGCTCGGGGCAAGCCCATCCCAACAGCCCTGGCACCGGTCCGGGGCACAAAAGCACGGAGCCTGGAAGCATTTTCACAGTACTCCGTTTTCCATTTGTGATTGGTCCATTCAGAAGCGCGGATGCCAAGTCTGGCAAGGTTGTTCAAGAGATTCCGCGCACCTGGCACAAACGGGCGTCTGGATTTTAGTCTCACTTGGCGAGTATCTGAGGACCCACTTAATAGACCATACAAGATATGATCGGGGTCCAGAGATCCACGGTGAGCCAAGGAGAGTGTCGCTCCCAGTCGGCGAATCTCAACTGGTTGAATGCCTGAGAGTATAGGTAGGTGGTCCGTTGGAGTGGGACGCAGGCATCCAGTAACTATGCGCAAGGCGTCATTTAAGACACTGTCAATGAGGCGAGTGCGAGCACTGCGACACCAGACTGGCGCACAGTACTCAGCTGTTGAGTAGACTAGAGATAAGGTGGCTATGCGTAGTGTTTTAGCACCAGCACCCCATCCCGAGCCCACGAGTCGCCTCAGCAGTGTGACGCGCGAGGATAGTTTTTTGCGCAATGCCACTAAACGTGAGCGATCTGTCCAGTTTTACTCCAAGATAAATAGGGGTTGGACAGAACGATAAAAGTCTACCATTGTTGTAGACCTTTAGCTCACGTTTGGCCTCGGTTATTTAAGTGAAAGGCTGCCGTCACCGTCTTAGTGTGACTGAGTTTCAACCTCCAAGTATTGAGATACGCTGAAAGTGTAGACATGTCTTGGCTTAAAGTCCGCTCCAAGTCCTTCCAGTTTCCAGAAGAGTGCAACAATGCTAGATCATCAGCATAAGCAAACTTTCTGGAAATCATGGAAAGAAGATCGTACGTATAGATGTTAAATAGGAGGGGAGCCAAGACCGATCCCTGAGGAACGCCGTTTTTAAGACGGCGTAGCCTGCGTTGCTTGCTGTCACCGGTGGTAAGGATGAAACTTCGATTTCGGACAAGCTCCATGATCATTTTGACCATGTGCTTATCCGGAAGTAGTCTCAGCAGCTTGCAGGTAAGGCCACGGTGCCAGACAGTGTCATAGGCAGCTGTCAGATCAATAAATACGGCACCGGCCTTCTTTTTAGCCTCAAAAGAATCCTCGATGTTCTGGGTTAGCAGAACAACTTGATCTACGGTTGACTTCTGGCGTTCTTTAATTAATAGGTGGCTGCTCGACTTGAAGACCAATTAATTATTTTTTGGTCACTTCGCAGTCTCCGCATACATTCGGTATAATTATATATCATCTTATTTTTTTTTTTTTTTTTTTTTTTTTTTTTTTCGTGTAACAAATTACGTCAATTAAATGCACTCATTTTCTTCATTATAATTATTTTTACTGTTATTGTTTTGTTTTGTGTGCGTTATATATTAATACGGAATTGTATGAAATAAACTTGTCTGTCTGTCTGTCTGTCTGTCTGTCTGTCGGAACCCAGCCTGCTCTTTAGGGAGCAGTGGATCGACTAATGGTTCAACGCGGGCGTAGATAAGCCTCTCGAGGATCTTGTAGGGGACACAGAGCATAGATATCGGTCGATAACTCTTTGGGTCCCCCACGGGCTTTGCCGGTTTGGGGATCGCGACTACAAGCGCTCTTCTTCAGATCTTGGGAATTTTGAGTCGGCGCAAACAGGAAGAAAGGAAATCACGTAACCAGGACTTCAAAGCAGTTCCGGCATGGAGTATAAGCTCTGAGCAAATGGAATCAGGTCCCGGAGCTTTACCTGGTTTTAAATGTTGAAGAGCAGCAGCAAATTCTCTCTGTGAGAAATTGTCAGAGATATTTACTGCGTCTGGTGTTGTGGCCCTCCAAAGGTCAGACACTTCTTGAAAGACAAGTCGAGATGACTTGCAATCAACAGCCTCGTATTTCCCATTTCTAACCAGCTGAAATGCAATAGCATCGGCTGAAACGGAACAGTGACGAGAAGAGTGTCGTGACCTACCAGTAAGGTTGTTCAAAATACTCCATGCTTTTCGACTAGAGTGTGAAAAGTCGATGCTCCGAACTGCCTCGGACCATCAATCCCTTCGCTTTCTGTCAAGCTTGGAAAGCAGAGCTGTAGCAGCCAAGCTCGAGTCGTCTCCCTGAGGAGATTGCAGAAAGGTTTTATAGAGGGATTCACATTCTGCATCATAGTTGTTTCGATACCCGCGTAAGATAGTCTTTTTGGCTGCTTTCTTAATGGTGTTACAGAAGTCCTGGTAAGCCGCATCCACATCAAGTGAATCAGGCGGCAACAAAGTCTTTGCGAATTTATTCGTCAAAGCAATGTAGTGACTTCATTTGGCCTTGCGGAAGTTCCATCGCTTAACAGGCATGCTTGGCACCGCCATAGCAAACCTTGGTGGTATAATAAGCGAAGGTCGATGTTGTGACCTGGGGAACTTGTCAAGGACACGTCTATCCGGTAAGCGACTGTTTGGACCTACGCTAGCGAAAGCTAGATCTGGATTGGTGCCAGTGTTCCAGCGGCCGGAATAAAAACTGGCAGCGTCCTTGGCATTATATAGGAGGGCAAGACAATTAATACTTGCCCGGCCCGATAAGCATTCACCGTCCGGACTGTTGTCGTCATAACCCCAGTCAGCATGACGACAGTTAAAATCCCCAGCGTAAAGACAGGGGTGAGGAAACACTGGGAGATCCAGGGTTCGCAATCGCGTTGGCGGTGGCTTGTAGACGCTGACTATTTTATAGCCCTCAACGTCCACACACAGCCACTCGATCTCCGATGTTGGTGGAGATTGGTCCAAAAGCGTGTATCTCAGTCGCTCGTGGACAAACGTGGCAAGGCCATGCTTCCTGCTTAAAGAAGACTGTGCGCTGTGGCGATCGCGTCATATTAGTGAAAGTATTTGCAACAAAATTCATATCTGCTTCACTTTTTCATATTTTATCATAGTACGTATTTGTTCATTAAAAATAAATCACTTTCAAGTTTTTCATTAAAAATAAGAGCTGTGGAAAGGGTAACAAAATAATTGCAGCAGTGGTCTCCAACTGTGCGTCCTTGAGCGTTATTTCAAAACTGCAAAGCCGTCGCAAAATAGTCTGATAAATATATTCATCACCGCATAAGCACAGGCTACTGAAATACCACACTTTTAAGCGTAAAGACTAAATAAAAGCAATTTTTAGATGCTTTTATTTATACTGTATATTGATAGTAAGATACATTTTCTTTGTATGTTTGTATTTTAGCTGCTTTTATTTTATAATGATAGTTGGCTAAGTTGAATATAGTAAATTGCAAGAGCAGTTCAGAGGTTTAGTATTATTTGACAGTTTAAAAAAGTTTAAAAAATAATTTGATCAAAACTCCATCACCAAAATTTATCAAAACGATTTTGATTCTTATCCCAAACTCGTGGCTATCACAATGGATAACAATTGCATTAAAGTAGATTTTAATGACAATGCAATACCACGTTGCCAAGGATATTTTACAGCTGAAATCGGTGCTTTTTCTAGTTTAAAGTCTTTGAAGTTTTTGGCATTAAACGGAAACGTAATGAAAACATTGCCTCGTTTTCCTAGTTCCTTAGCAGTTTTGTTTATAAGTTTTTCATCATTGGGCCCTTTGACTAAAAACAATTTTGAAAATCTAAACTCATTGGAAATTGCAGTTTTTTCGACTAACTGTATATCAGGAGATATCAAACATTTTTGTCAAGGCAATTTTTCTATCAAAATATCACTTTTTCCGTCCAGTGTTTTGAAGTTTTTGGATCTTTCTTACAATAACTTGAAACATATACCAACCTATTTGTTCAATCAGTCCTTACTCGGCATCAAACTTCGTGGAAACCCATTTCACATCGTCCGCTATCATAGTTTCAACAACTCAAATAAACTAAAATATTTGAATCTGGCTTGGACCTCACAATATGACCAAATACCATTGCATACTGAAGAAAACGCGTTGAGCATGCTGACCGATCTGGAAATCTTAGATTTGTCAGGCAATATGATTTCTCGATTACCCATCAACTTTCTTTCCGACAATTCAAAGCTTAAATCGTTAAATTTGGCGTTTAATTGTTTAAAAATGATCGAAACAAATCCAGAAGTGTTGCCGTTACTTCCGGTGCTTGATGAGTTATATGTATCTGGAAACACGTTTTGCAAGCCAGACGTCATTCCACTCAAAATGCACTTTTTTACCGTACGTTAATTCATTACTATTTGTATTTTTAAATGCAAATCTTTTAATTGTTTTTACTTTAATGTGCGACAAATAATCAAGAACATCTTTTTCAGTAAGTTCTAATCGTACATTGCGTAATAGTCACTTATTTTCGTGCTGAGTCAATAATAAACTCACAATCGGAATGCTCTTTCCGGACTGATCAGTTAATTTCTTAAGTTAAAGTAAAGTATTAGTTTGATTCACAGATTTGCACTTGACGTATAGTTTACCATTTCAAAAAGGTTTACAGCTCTCATATTTCCCAATTGCTCTGTTTGAACCAAAATATATAGCAATCGTCTGTGAAGGCCCGTTTCCACTACGAGCGTGGAAAAGAGCATTTTTTGTTTGTATTATTGATTTTTTTTGCGCTCGCTTCAATCGAAGATCAATAAAAGAAACAAAGAATGCTCTTTTCCACGCTTGTAGTGGAAACGGGCCTTAAGAGACTGGTGGTTTTACATTGCCACTTTCAAGCAGAACAGGTTGCAGTTCATTGACTGCCGCTTTTTTTAGTGAAGTTATTTATTTCGCCGTTTTCAGTGTTCTTTGGTAAATTTTTCTCTCACCTTTTCAACTAACATTTGTAAATTCATCATTGTCGCACACAACATCTGTTGTTTGTAACGAAATTACTTTAATTTTTCTTAGTACTTCACGTCTACTTCTAGTTTTCTGTCTACTTCAAGTTCTTCTCTCTCCTGCCAAAGCGCGCGCCTTCTCTCCCTATCTCTCCAAACACCACAACACATAACTACTAAGCTAACAAAATCCAACTAACAGTAGGTCCTCTCTACTGTTTTACAAATCTTGTAGTCACATAAAAATCCAAACAAAAACACTTTAGACAAAAATAATGATGCAAAAGAAAAAATGCAGTACAAATGGAAATGAAGGAAAACAAGATAAACGAAAGAAGATTGTTCAAACCTCGCAGTCGTCATACCATCTTTCAAACTTTAAAAGAAGGCAATCTAGATCATTAATTTCCAAACTTTTTAACTGGTGGACACATTTCGCTTTTTTGAAATAATGGAAGACCTCCTTAAAACAAAAAAAATCCGCAACAATTCGAAACATAACCTAAACAAAACGGTCAATCATAAATTTCGTCAAAGCTGCGTTAACTTTTGACTTTGCAGATTAATAAGTTGATAAATTTGGGACAAAAAGAACAACTTAGTCTATAATTTTTAAAACCATTTGATTTTGCCCATCGACACCAGTTTATGAACTGCTGATTTCCACCCTTGGACTAACTCTGCTGCTTCCAAAGGCTTTTTCTACAGACCAGTGGCGTGGTGTTGTGTTGGTACTTGGGTAGAGTTGAAGAGGTAATTTGTATCATGCTTTTGTGTTAAGCATAGTGAGCATTGTGGCGTGTAAATATTAGGGTTTACTCAGGGTAGGTAATTTTGCAACAATGGTAATTTTTTAACTCTGTGCAGTGCAATTTTTGAACGCATATGACGTGGTAATATTTGTTCTGAAGAATAAATGTCATAGGGCGGGTTTTAGTAGTAACTTTGTTGTTCTTTCTGGAACTGAGATTTTGTGAGGTGATGGTAGTGTGAATGTGCTAAAGATTTTCTTTACATTCCTCAGGTGTTATGTCTGGTTCTGAGATGATGATGTTGGTATGCTCTTTTATGAAAAATTCCGGCTTTATTTTTCTGATTTGATCTAATCTACATTAAGATCATGTAAAGGGTGTGTTTGTGTTTGAGGTAGTTGTTTAAGTTGAGTAGAATAAAAGTAGTAATACTCGCGTCGTTTGGTGAGGGTCAAAGCTCACAAGCGCGGCGCCGGAAGCACAGCAGCGCTTTGTCAGTAATGCCAAGGGCGTTGACCTAAAGAAGAATGTTAACCTAAAAACTTTTAACCAGGGTTGTGGAGTCGTAGAATTTTCTCCGACTCCACCTCTTTAAAATTTTCAGACTCCAACTCCGACTTCTACTCCACCTCTTAAAGATTTTACGATTCCAGCTCCGACTCCAGAGTCGACTACGACTCCCGATTCCGACTCCGGAACATCTAAAAAACGACTCAGACTCCACCCTAAAATGTACGACTCCGACTCCCGACTCCGACTCCACAACCTTGATTAAGTCACACTTTTTATAATCTGAAGAAAAAAGGAAAAGCCAACCATTTTTTTAAATCTGTTAGCCTGAGCTGTATACTTTAAGGTTTGATATCAATTTTTCAATGTGCTTGATGAAAGTGTTCGAGCAGGACATTTTGAATTAAGTCACAAAATAAAATTAAACAATTTAAATGATTTAAAACCCGACAGAAAGTATTTATGAGAACAAAATTAAATACAGAAATTGTAAAATAATAATTGAAACTAAAATTGTTCTATTTTATCTATTGCCCTATGTATATGCTGGCCTGCAACCGGAAAGAAGCCAAGGCAAGAGTCCCAAGGATTTTCAAAATTGCTATTTTAGCAATCGAGTGCTAAGTTCTCATTTCATGATAATAAAGATTGTTTTTATTTCGCCAATCTTAACTGCAATAAATTGAATTTTGCATTCACTACCATATAGGCCTATTGCAGTGACATTTTTATTGATTTTTATTGGATGCCTGTTAGCACTATATACATGTACTTATTTGATTAGGTTTGCCTGTTGCGTTACTATTTTTGCAAGAACAAGAATGCTATTTTTCTCTCATTGTACAGACCTATAACAGCCCAAGTGGAAAAATAAGATAAATTTTTATACCTACGTGACTATAAATGATATGGCTAATCTGAAAATTTAAACAATAATTTTCCTGGAAAGAAGTAAATATTAGATTTTTGTTGTTCTTCCCGAAGTGCCTACTTAGTAGAGATGTCAACCGCGCAGCGTACACGGCGCCGCGCGGGCACCGCGTAACTTTTTGATCAAATTTACCGCGCCGTGCGGACACCGTGCAATCGTATGTTTAAAGTTTGCATGTGGATACTTGCTCTTATGTTTAAAGTTTGCAGTGCAGTGCGGGCACAGTGCGGTACTTAAAAAAATTTTGCAGTGCAGTGCGGTTGCGGGCAGAAACCTTGCAGTGCAGTGCGGGCACAGTGCAGGAAAAGTGTGCCCGCGACAACTCTACTACTTAGTCTCTCCAATGCATGATGTGTAATTGTGGTGCTATGTACTTACGCTCGCTGAAACGTTTTTAATCTGGAAAAAGTTAAATTTTTTAAAACTTTAACTGTGGTTAAGTGAGCCTAAGCGCTTTAATATTTATTTCAGTAATAGAAATTAGATAGATTTTAGAGTTTAACTTTTTGTTCAAGCTCACAAAAATTTTGCAAATTAAAGTTTTTTGAGTTTAGGAAAGAGTTATGTAATTTTTGTGTTAATTCTCATTCCCAGTTAATATGTCTGTTGCAAGAGGTCTAGTTAATATTTAGTAGATCTAGTTATTTCAAAATTAGTTAAATAATTTACAGGATTGCATTTTTTTATTTATGGTTCAGAAATTTCTATTTTTTTGATTTCAAGTTTACCGCTTCAGTTCATGACGCTATTTTCGTCACACATACCAAAAGATTGTTTAACAGAACCACTATTCAATGAAGTACAAATCCCTACCCAGCAGTGAGGGTAAAAAACGACGAGAAACTGCAATCCAGTGATGCCAAAAAAATTGGGCAGGAGGGGCAAACTTTTAAAAAGGTTACCTTTTTGGTGAAATAGATATTTAAACAAACGCAAATTTTAGTGTTGGAGAAAATTTTTATTAAAAAACTTAATGAAGACCAAAAAATTAATAAATACAAAGGTCTTGACTTTTCGGCAGCGATATTTTATACACTTGGCCCGCAAATATTTTGATTTAACAAGTAAATCTAATTCTCTCTCCAAATTCAAATATAGCAGGCAAAAGGTATGGCAGGTAAAGGTAACAAAAACAAAAGCAATAAAGATGAATCAAGTGCTAGCCCTGGTCGCAATGAGAAAAGCAACTTTACTGAAGCTGATCGACAAAAATTATATAAAATTTACGATACGGTTGCAAGCCTGACTAAGCAAGTTTCTAAACTGCAAAAAAGACTGAAGAAAAGTGACCAAAAAATTGAGGAACTGAAAACAGAAAATGAAAAACTCAAACAGGTCTTAAACATAAACACTCTTGAGATTGACAATTTGCAGCAATATTCCAGAAGAGAGAACATAAGAATTCATGGCATACCTGAACCTAAAGATAAGAAGGATGACGGTGAAAAAGTGGTTGTCGAGTTGGCTAAAAAGCTGGGTATCATTCTAGAAAGCTATGATATCCAGCGGGCCCACCGTTTGGGTAGAATGAGATCACCAAGGGCGAAACCGCGTCCTATAATTGCCAGGTTTGTCAAATATAAACATAGAAACGACATCTTGTTTTCAAAATCGAAAATAAAAGAATGCAATGACGAAAAATTTAAAAACGCGTTTATTACTGAAGATTTGACGCCACTTCGCTCAAAACTTCTGAATTACGTGAAAAATGACTGCGCAGGAAAATTCGTTCTCTGCCACACATACAATGGCAGAATTCTAATGAAGAAGTCTGCTCTTGAACAAGGTGTCTCAACTGATGGAAGCAAAGATGAGGGTATTGGTAACTGGATAGTGATTTTGTCTCCAGAGGATCTATTTCGACTTGATATTAATGTGGACTTTGCCAAGCTGGACTACAAACCAATGCTTTTCAATGAGGTTAGTCATTGTGATAGTGAAGGTTCAAGCAGCGAAAGCCTTGAATAGGCCTAGTTGTCTGCGGCTTGAAAAACGCAGTCTCAGTATGTATAATTGTATTGCAAAATCTTGATAAAATGGAGAACCAACCAATTTGTATTGTGTGTGCGAAGCTTGCTTAACTGTAAATGACCACATAACTTGCACTGACTGCTCGCGTAGTTTGCACAAAAGTTGCTTGACTTCTAAAGTCAGTGATACTTCATTTACAAACAAAAAACTTGTCAGCAGCTGTTTGCTTTGCGACTCACGAGCGGTAGATGCAAGTTTTGACAAGCATTTTGATTCAACAAGACCTGATAACTTCACTTTAGGAACTTGTGATGAAAATTCTAATTATTGCGAATTTTTTAACAATTGCGAGTATTATGATATTTCGTCGTTAAATAATGTGGTAAAACATAAAAAAATGACTTATTCATCATGCATTTTAACATGCGAAGTTTACAAAAAAATATTGACAAGCTTATCACTCTTTTGGCCAATCTTTCTGAAACGCCAGATATCATTGCAATATCAGAAACAAAAATTACTTATGGTCAACCAATAGTTAATGTTGACATTACTGGACATGATTTCATTCATTGTGATAGTATTACAAAAGCTTTTACGTAAAACAAACTTTACCTTACAAACAAAAACTGAAATAAATATTGAATTAAATTTTGTGGAAAACATGTAGATTGAAGTTAAAACTACCACAGGGTCGATAGTGATAGGGGTAATTTATCGACATCCCACTACACTTGTTAATGACTATGAATGCTTTACCACAAATTTATGTGATATTTTTGCTGAACTACGTGCCAGTAATATGGTTTCTTACACTGTCGGACATAGTTGAAGAGTCGAGACATAGTTGAAGACAGAAAGTTGAAGACATAGTCGAGATATAGTTGAAGAGATATAGTCGAGATATAGTCGAGTCGAGATATAGTTAAAGTCGAGACATAGTTGAAGACATAGTCGAGACATAGTTGAAGACAGAAAGATGTGGAGAATGATGATACGCTGTGGCCACCCCTGACTGAAGGGAAAGGCTGAAAGGAGAAGAAGAAGACACTGTCGGTGACTATAACATTGACTTAATGCAAATCAATGTCAATCAAAACTTTCGAAAGTATGTGAATGATATCTTGAGCACCTCAATCAAATGTGCCATTGATCTCCCGACTCGCGTAACAGATCACTCAAGAACATTGCTCGACTACGTTTACGTGAACGATCCAAAACACTTATACACTAGTGGTGTACTCTCGTGCGATTTGAGCGACTGTTCCGAAAAATCTCATAACCGACGTTATTTTGGGAAGAGATTTTATGACGCAACATCAAAGCATCAACATCAACTTTGGAGGCGTAAAACCCACACTACAATTAGGTGCTTTGGAAGCCGTAAAAACATCAACTCCTGTCAAGTTATTTCAATTTCTTCACAATGATTGTCGACCTATTGCTACTAAAGAGCGACGCTACTCGTGGCAGGACAAATCTTTCATTTCCTCAGAAATAAAACGGCTGTTGGCTGATGGCCTTATCGAACCAAGTAACTCGCCATGGAGATCTCAACCGCTAGTGGTCACTCAAGATAATCACAAAAAACGAATGGTGATCGATTACAGTCGGACAATTAATAAATTCACCCCACCCTTATTAATAAATTTACCTTTGTCGATTCATATCCATTGCCCAAGATGCATGATGTGGTTCAAAAAGTTGCGCAGTACAAAATCTATTCGACATTGGACATGTCTAGTGCCTACCACCAAGTTGAAATACCTGCCTGTGATAGAATGTACACCGCCTTTCAAGCCGAAGGATCGCTTTGGCAATGGAAAAGAATTCCTTTCGGATTGACGAATGGAGTCCCATGTTTCCAAAGGATTATTGATAAAATAATTAAAAGCAACAAATGCACGGGTACGTACGCTTATCTGGACAACATCACAGTTGGAGGAAAAACACAGAAGGAACACGATGCCAATTTAGAAAAGTTTTTAAAGGTAGCTAAAGATTGCAATTTAACCTTGAATAAAGACAAGTGTATTTATTCTGCTAAGTGTATTAACTTGCTGGGTTATCAAATCAACAGCGGTTCTTTGAAGCCTGACCCGGCACGTGTCGAGACATTGTTAAAACTTTCTCCGCCACGGAACAGCAAGGAGCTGCAACGAGTTGTAGGACTGTTCGCCTACTACGCCCAGTGGATTGGAAAATACTCCGATAAGATTAAACCTTTAATCAATAACTGTTGTTTTCCATTAACAGGCAGTGCTTTGGAAACCTTCAAACTTCTGAAGTCAGAATTGGCGGACGTCTCTCTGGGGGTCATTGACGAAAAAGAACAGTTTGTTGTAGAGACAGATGCTTCTAATGTAGCACTTTCTGCTACTCTAAATCAAAATAATCAACCCGTAGCATTTTTTTCTAGATCTCTGACTAAAAGTGAGCTTCAACACTCCAGCGTGGAAAAGGAAGCGGCTGCTATAGTGGAAACAGTCCGCAAGTGGAGCCATTTTTTGGCAGCTCGTCGTTTCAAACTAATCACAGACCAGCGTTGATTGCCTTCATGTTTGATGGCAAGAATCACGGAAAAATAAAAATGCAAAAATATTGCGTTGGCGAATAGAACTTTCTCAGTTCGACTACGAAATCGTGTATCGTGCGGGTGAGTTTAATACTGCACCTGATGTGTTGTCTCGAATGTATTGTGCTCAAATTTCGCTCAATCAATTGTATGAAGTTCATTCAAGTCTATGCCATCCTGGGGTTACCCGAATGTATCATTATGTTCGCGCTAAGAACTTACCTTATTCGCTTGATGAAGTAAGAAAAATGACCGCTTCTTGTAAAATATGCGCTGAAGTAAAACCACGTTTCTACAAACCACCAGACATGCACGTAATCAAGGCCACAAAGCCTATGGAACGACTTAGCATTGATTTTAAGGGTCCTATTGGAAATCTTAACTGTAATAACTATATGCTTACTGTAATAGATGAGTACTCTAGATTTCCGTTCGCATTTCCTTGCTCTAATATTAATGCCGAGACTATTATTAAGTGTTTGACGCAGTTATTTTCGTTATTTAGGTTGTGTTCATGTATTCATTCGGATAGAGGATCAGCTTTTATGTCAAACGAGTTTTGTCAAATTAGCTTTAAAATCGCGAAATTGGCCTTTATCGAAATGGGACGTTGTTTTGATCGATGTATTACATTCCATCCGTTCCTTGCTATGCACGGCTACTAATACGACCCCCCACGAGCGGTTTTTAACGTTCAATCGTCGCTCCACTCTCAGAACCTATGTTCCTTCTTGGCTGTCTTCTCCTGGACCTGTCTTGTTAAAACGTCATGTCCGAACTAGCAAATACGATCCTCTCGTTGATGAAGTCGAGCTCATCTAAGCTTCTCCTACCCATGCACGCGTGAGGTTACAAAACGGTCGGGAAGTCACAGTTTCATTACGAGATGTGGCACCTTTCGGAGAAAAAGAAGTTATCAATGACGTAGGCCTACAACCTTCGAACAACACTGAACTACTTCCTGAAGAAAATTTAAATAACTCCCAATCTTCATCAGACAAAGTTGTGACAGATTCTTCAGCCGAAAATGAACCAGAAAATATTCCTGAGCAACAGGTTTTACGTCGTTCCACCCAAGAACGGCGTCCTCAGATCGCCTTACTTATAACCATGAACACATGCGCTAATCTTAAGGGTGGGGTGAATGATGTAGTATGGAATCGAACTATACTCACCAAAAGACTGTAATTAGTTTAATTGTTTCGCTTTTATTATTACTCGCTTGTACAGTCAGTAATCAAGAATAATCTTCTTTAACCGAGTTATTTAAGTTGCTTCTTTTGTACAATTTCTCAGTTCAGCTATTCTTTATGTAGAGCTTATTGTTAACTTGTATTTAATTGTGTTATATTTCTTCGCAGCGTCTTAAGTTGATAAAACCTAAATTATAGGAAATGTGTTGTTTTAATTAACGGTTCAACTCACATACAGTATGTCTACATTTGTTTGTATTTCTGTCAAAAAGCCTCGTGTTAAAAGCACAAAACAGTTTCTAATTCGAGACTTGAAAAAATTTAAGTTGAAAGATTATTTAATGACACTTGGTAATAATTTAACAGCATTGATTCGGTTCATGATGCTTTTGATAAATTTGAAGAAGTGTTTAAAAACACGGTAAATAAATTTGCCCCTCTGAAAAAAGCTTCAAGAAGAGAAAAAAGCTTAGTAAAAAACCATGGCTCTCACGTGAACTACTAAATTTGATCAAACAAAAAAACAAACTTTTCAAACAATTACACAAGAAATTTGATAAAGACATTTTTGAAAATTACAAAAAACAAAGAAATGCTTTAAATCGAAAAATTATGAGTGCTAAAGAAGCGTACTACAAGGATTTGATTGACGACAACACAAGTAACTTCAGTACGCTGTGGAAAATTATTGGTGAGCTGGCCAATTTGAAGAAAACCAAAAATACATTTCCCAGTGAGGTAGTCACCGACAATGATGTGATAGATGATCCTCAAAAAATTTATAAAGCTTTCAACGTTCATTTTGCGACAATTGGAGAAAAAATAGGGAAAAACATTAAATCGCATGAATCAACCCCTCCTCTATTACCCAATTCACCTAACTCGTTCTTTTTCTCTTCTGCTACTCCTGAAGAGATTTACTCACTTATTGGCAATATAAAAATAAAAAAGGCAGTTAGAGAAAACGACATAGACAATAAACTGTTAAAATTAAGTAATACAATAATCTCTCCATTCTTAAGCAGCATTTTCAACTCCTGTATCCAACAAGAAGAATTTCCTTATTCCTTGAAGATTGCAGAGGTGGCTCCTGTTTTCAAAAAAGGAGATTCTAATTTGCTCACAAATTATCGTCCGATTTCGATCCTTTCCCAAATCAGTAAAATTTTTGAAAAACTTATATACAATAGAATCAACAATTATCTAGAAAAATATCATTTAATTTCTGACGAACAATTTGGTTTTAGACAAAACTCTTCTACGTCTCATGCTATCAGCAATATTTATGAAAAACTAATATAAAATTCTGATAAAAGAATGTACACTTGCTGTATCTTCCTTGTCCTCACCAAAGCCTTCGATACTGTGAATCACGATATTTTGCTGCACAAAATGAAAAATTTTTATGGATTTCGGGGATTGGCTTTTAAACTGATGCATAGTTACTTGAGCAACAGAAAACAATATACGAAAATGAATAGCTTTATGTCCGACCGGTCAAAAATTGAATACGGTGTACCACAAAGCTCTTCCCTTGGGCCGCTACTTTTTCTTCTGTACATCAATGACCTTCCTTTGGCTAGTCTGTTTGACACCATTTTGTTTGCCGATGACACATTCTTAGCCCTGTCAGACCACAACCTATATAAACTACAAAACAGAGTGAACATTGAATTGAGTAAAATTGATCTCTGGATGAAAAAAACAAGCTTCAGCTGAACCATTCAAAAACTCATTATTTATTGTTTGACAAGCAACTCAATCGCTCATGTTCTACAAACTTTAATGTATCCTTAAATTCAATTAAAATATAACGAATTAGATCGGTAAAATATTTAGGAATTTATTTTGACGAAAACCTGAATTGGTCTCGTCACATCCATCATCTATCGTTACAACTACTACTCGATATTCTCGATTGATGTACAGAATTCGAACATTTTTAGATCGTAAGACTTTGTGTATGCTTTACTACTCGCTTATTTACAGTCGTATTCAATATGGAATAGTCACATGGGGTACAGCTAACCAAACACTAATGCATGAACTTAACGTGAAATTAAATAATACAGTTCGTACCATAACTTATAGTAGCAAATATTGTCCAGTAACCTCTTTATATAAAACATTGAATTTTTTGAAATTAGATGACATTTACCGACTTGAACTAGCCAAATTCATATATCAGCTTCATAATAAAAAATTTAAGACTGCACTCAAAGACTGCTTCGTATCACAAAAATTCACAGTCATAATACTAGAACAAAACACAACCTAGTATACTTCAAACCTCGCGTTCAAACGTCAGCAGGTAAAAAATCCCTGACGTACAGAGGAACTCAATTATGGGAAAAAATTAAACCTAAAATAAAGGAATCATCGTGGATATCATTAAAAAAAAAGATAAAACAAAAAGCAATTTAATACTACATATTACATTAACCCTTTTTGATCCAGTTTCTGAAGATATAAATTTTATGCTGTTGTTTCATTGTGTATCAATTTTCGTGCCGTATACTTGTTAAACTGAATTTTGTCTGATTCATTCTTGCCGTCGCATTAGTTGAACTAATCAGTGTGAACATACAACAATGTTAAGTTATTTGCTATATCATTTCTTCTACTTTGGCTAAATTCTTTGTTTTGTTTTGTTTTGTTTTTTTTCCGTTTTTTTTTGTTTTTATTCTTTTCTTCTCTGTCAGAAAGCATCTTGGATTACAAAACCTTCGGGTTTGTCGATGCTTCCTGGCCTGAACAAGTGTACTGTAATTTGATTTAAATGTGTTGTTTAGCATGCGTTCTAATTGATCAGGCGAATAAACTGTTTTCTATCTATCTATATTTATCCTTCTAACTCGCAGGAAAGTGACGGAGGCGCTATACTTAGAGTAAGCAATTACCCCGACCTGCTTCCGGAGATGCCAAGATATTGCTGTCCGCTAGTAGTTTAATAGAGATATTACTGTAATTTAGAACTGCTTGCCAAGACCACCAAGCAGGGGAAAGTGCTGTAAAGTGTCTTTGCCAAGAAGACAACAGAATGACGCAAGTGGGTTTTGAACTGAGACCATATTGATCATCAGCCCGGTACTTTAACCACTCGACAACGCTGCCGACGTTATTTAAATTATTATATAAATTTATTTAAAATACGCTAAACAAAATTTAGCAAAACCCTTAATTCGCAGTTGACCCATGTTATATATTTGGTAACTTAGCGTTAAATGGCAGAAAAAAAACATACTGAAACTTTATTATGCAGTGCCATAAGGTAATTTTTTGCTGTATAATTTCAACATATTCAAGTGAAGCATTGTTTTTACGCATGAACTTTATCAAGAACAAGGAGCCGCCTTGGAGCAGATACGAGTGCTGCATGTGTCAAGCTAAAAACTACAAACTATTAACCCAAAAAGTACAGATCTAGTAGAGAAGTTGCAGCAACAAGTTTCTCATCAATGCTGTAAGTAATATTGTTACCCACTTTTTCTTTTTTTATTCTAAGATATCAAAAATGATCCAGTCAATTGAAAAGGTTTGCCATCTCTGGCCTAGACTATCCAAGAGGACTCTTTTAATAGTTAACTATCTAGAAAAGTTTTACTTTTTTCCTATTTATAGAATACCCATGTTAAATTTTTAAACAGATGTTTTATATTTTTAACAGTTTGTTGTTTTTTTTCTAATCAAGCTTCATTTTTGTCAAGTTTGGTGTTTGTTATTACCTAGGTGAGCTTGATTTTTAAAAAGTTTTGTTTTTCTCAATGTTGTTATTTAGTAAACCACATGGATTCAACTTCAAACACAATTATTAACCTAATACATGTTTTATTTTGTTATGTTGTATAAATATTAATTTGTTTTTTAGAGTTAACATTAACAGTTAACCAACCAATTTCCAGTCAAGCATAAAAAATAGTTTAAAATAAAGTATGTGAAAAAATTACATTTTTTTTATTTATTTTTTAATCTACATGGAACTTTATATTTTTCCCTTATAAAAAATCAAATTTTATTTTAGCATTTTATTTGTGCGAGATTTTTAAATACCGACTTAATTTTAGCAGCAAGTTCGATTTTCACCCATGTACAACAACACTTTATTATGTTAATTACATAGGTAAAAATTAAATTATTGAAACAGATGACAGATGCTTTTTCGCAGCCTGGGCCGTAAATAAATCTGTTCTTGCTGTTAAACATGACATACCAAAACTAAACTTGTCAAAACGGAAGGGTATCTGCCCATTCCAATGTTCAGCGAGGATCTGCTAATTAGTAAGCGTCTTTTTCAGGGCACGTTGCCAACAAGTTCCGAAGACCCATTATTCTTCAGCTGAACATCGAAGGCATCACTGCAAGCAAGATGAATGTTCTTCATTATCTTGCTCTGCAGTTTGGGACACTCATCATCCTACTACAGGAGACGCACTGCACTGCTGCAGAGAAACTAGTACTTCCAAGCTATAAACTAAATGGATTTTTCTTAAGCATAAAGCATGGCCTTGCCACGTTTGTCCACGAGCGACTACGGTATACGCTTTTCGACCAATTTCCACCAACGTCGGAGATTGAGTAGTTGTGTGTGGACGTTGATGGTTATAAAATAGTCAACGTCTACAAACTTTAATCAACGCGACTGCGATCCCTAGATCTTTCAGTGTTTCCTCACCCCTGTCTTTATGCCGGCGATTTCAACTGTCACCACGTTGATTGGGGTTACGATGATAACATTTCGAAAGGTAAGTGCTTGGCTGGTTGGGCAAGTATTAATTGTCTTTTTCTCTTGTACCATGACAAGGATGCCACCAACTTTTACTCCAGCCGCTGAAAAACTGGTAGTAATCTAGATTTAGCTTTCTCTAGCGTAGATTCTTACAGTCGCTTATCGGATAGACGTGTACTTGAAAAATTCCCTGGGTCGCAACATCGACCTATGCTTACCGCACCACAAAGATTTGCTTTGTCAGTGCCAAGCATGCCTGTTATGCAATGGAACTTCTGCAAGGCCAAATGAAGTCACTACTGTACATTGCTTTGACGAACAAATTCGCAAAGACGTTGTTGCAGCCTGATTTACTTGACGGGGATGCGGCTTACCAGGACTTCTGTAAAATCATTAAGAAAGCAGCCAAAAAGATTATCTTTCGCGGTCATCGAAACAACTATATTCAGTGTTGAGATGCGGAATGTGAATCCCTCTGTTCCTGACGTCAGATGGGTCTGGGCCAGCCACAGAAACTAGATAGACAAAAGTAGCTGCACTGAATGGAAGATAGAGCTAATCAATAGAGTCTAACTACCTTGCTTACTTGTAACTTGTAATAAATTCAGCCAATTATTTCCTTTAATTCTATTAATTACAAGATTACAATTTCAAATAACAACGATCAACTGTTAAATTTGCTTTTCCAATTAAACTGAATCAATAAAATTCTGAGATTGCTGAACCCCAGAGAACGCATTGAAAAGAGATTGTTAAAATGAATTGCTTTAACTTTAGAAATAAAACGTGGTTAGTACAGGACGTCTATGACATCATAAGCGCCAACTGAAATAATGTTTCACGAGCCATTCAAGTATTGGCAGTAAAAATGAAAAGGTACAAATAGTTCGTTCTGACCACACTCTATAGAACTTTCTTGCAGTCTTCTCAAGGAATACAGCTTGGCCCAAATTTTATGACATTTTCCCGAATCATAATTTTCTAGTACTTTACAAAAATGAAAAGAAATTTTGTGTCAAATTTAGGGTGAAAACCAAAAAAGTTTTTCATTTTGAATCTGTCTTAAATTTTTCAATTTTCAACCCAAAAAAATAGTAATCTTTAAAAAAAGTAGAGGTCTCCAGCTCAATTGGCTATGGGTGAAACAAATCAATAAAAACAAAGTGAAAATGCTTTTTTATCTTAACCTTTAATAAATCAATGTGAAGTGGTGCAATAAATCAAAGTGAAGTGGTGTTCGTAGCAATAGCATATTTAGTAAAGTGTTGTGCCATTGCCCCCTTTTGGGGATCACTAATACGACAATTCGGAGACAGATTCTAAGTGAAGATTTTTTTGTTTAGAGAACAACAAATTTTTTCGACGAAAATCGAGAAATCGAATATTTGAAAAAAAATTTTGCACTAAGCATAATTGATTGTGTTTGCATACTCCCCTTCCCCCTTTTAAAATCGTCAATACGCCACTGGTCGGTAGTTAGTGTTAATGCTGTGGTCTTTGTTTAGTTTTGGAATGGGAATGATTGTGGCAAGTTTCCAAAGTTGGGGTAGTGCGTTATTGTTGAGGAAAGTGTTGTACATGTTTGTGAGGTATCAGATTACAAATGATTCAAGTTATTTCAGGTGCGTGATGTTTATTGCATCAGTTCCAGTGAAATTGTTGCTTGTGCTGTGGCATGGCTAATCGCACTTGAGTAGTGGTAAGTAGTATTCCCTTAGTAAAGATTTTTGATTCTGTGTTCTATGTGTCTCTTGATTTTTTTCTGCTATATGAAGTGAAGTTTGTAAATTATTTATTAAAAGCTTTTTCTTTGTCTATGCTGGTAATGGTTATGTTAATTTCAAAGCTGATGCACTTGTTTTGTTGTGTAGGTGGTTTTTTTGTTGAATAGCTTTGTTATGGTGCCCCACAGGAAGTGTGGAATTTGTTTGTAATCAATTTTGTCAAGATGCTTCTAACAGGTTTTTGTTTTGTGTTTATAAATTTGTTTATTTATAAGAATTTTAAGAGTAATGATTTGTTTTGTTTGCAAATGTGATAATGTGGTTGAATGAGCTTGCATATATGCATGGATAAGTAAGTGTGATTTATGTGTTACTTTCTTTAGGGATAAACAATGTGTTGGCATTCAGTATTGCCTTGACAAGGTGTTTATTCGCCTCATGAAAATTTGTGATATGGGGTATGTGGGACATGAAGTCTTCAACAGGTTGTTTAAACTATGTCCAATCGGATTGTTGGTTGTTTGTTATTATTTTAGTGAAGTGACAACATGTTGTTTTTACCTTGTAATGCATGCTGAAGTTGGTTAGTGAGGGTAAATGATTGGATGTGAGCGAGTGAATGGTCTGCCTGCTAGTGCAATCATGCAAGTCTGCTGAAGTTGTGGTGATGTCCCTATATGTTTGATTGGGTGATAGACATGTTGCAGTGTTTTCGTTTTGCGTGATGTACAGTACTTAGAGTCAAGCAGGATGTCTTCAATCAATTCTTCTCAATGGTCTTCGGTCGACGAGTGTCATAATGGCGAATGAGCATTGACGTCTGCTGAGATGATTGTGTTGGAAAGATTTGTTATGGTTTTAAATCTTATAGATAAAATCAACTCTTCTGTCTGTGATAGCTGGTTATATTGTTTGGGTGGAATGTACATGTTTGCAGTATGTATAATTGCTGTGTTGTAGCATGGTGGATTTTGTAAATTTGTAGTTTAATGAGTGAGATGTTTGATAAATTGAGTTGTGAAAAGCTGATGTTTTTTTAATGTAAGTCAGAAGGCCTCCTTCTAGTTAATAAGTGCGATCTGTTCTGATAGGCGTGAAATGAGAAATGTTTGGCGTTTTGTGGTATTGATTGAGTTTTGACTCTTGCATTGTTATGACATCTGCCTATGTATTTTTAATCGGTAGTTGTATTTTATCTGTTTTGTGTTGGATACCATTTGCATTGATACGTTTGATCTTTCATAAAAATACTTAAATCTGTTATTATGGCAAAATTGTTCAGATTTTTAGTACAAAATTAAGCCATAATTTTTTAATCATTTTTTACGTTGCTTTTACAAATCTACTTATATTAATATTTTTTATGTTCTAAGTGTAATTATGTTAAATATAAAACAAATGGTTTTACTGCAACTATTGACGTCATCGTTGATATTCGTATCTAGAACAAATGAACAAGCCGATGTGGAAAAATGGCAATGTTCTCCATCATCATTACGTTCGATAATTTTAATTGTAAATGAAGATTATATTGCGTTTGATATTATTGGAAACCCACCTTGGTTATATCAAAATAGAAAATATGTTGATTGCTTCCAAAAAGGACTCACCAGAGTTCCACGCGGTCTTGAAAGTGACATCGAAATTCTTAACCTTGATCAAAACTCCATTACAAAAATTACTCGAAATGATTTTGATTCTTATCCCAAACTCGTGGCTATCACAATGGATAACAATTGCATTAAAGTAGATTTTAATGACGATACAATACCACGTTGCCAAGGATATTTTACAGTTGAAATTGGCGCTTTTTCTAGTTTAAAGTTTTTGAAGTTTTTGGCATTAAACGGAAACGTAATGAAAACATTGCCTCGTTTTCCTAGTTCCTTAGCAGTTTTGCTTATAAGTTTATCATCATTGGGCCCTTTAAACAAAAACGATTTTGAAAATCTTAACTCATTGGAAATTGCAGTTTTTTCGACCAACTGTATATCAGGAGATATCAAATATTTTTGTCAGGGCAATTTTTCTATCAAAACATCACTATTTCCATCCAGTGTTTTGAAGTTTTTGGATCTTTCTTACAATAACTTGAAACATATACCAACCTATTTGTTCAACCAGTCCTTACTCGGTATTAAACTTCGTGGAAACCCATTTCACATTGTCCACTATCATAGTTTCAACAACTCATATAAACTAAAATATTTGAATCTGGCTTGGACCTCACAATATGACCAAATACCATTGCATATTGAAGAAAACGCGTTGAGCATGCTGACCTATCTGGAAATCTTAGATTTGTCAGGCAATATGATTTCTCGATTACCCATCAACTTTCTTTCCGACAATTCAAAGCTTAAATCGTTAAATTTGGCGTTTAATTGTTTAAAAACGATCGAAACAAATCCAGAAGTGTTGCCGTTACTTCCAGTGCTTGATGAGTTATATGTATCTGGAAACACGTTTTGCAAGCCAGACGTCATTCCACTCAAACCAATCGAAAAGAAACTGACATTTGGCAGTGCATATCTACGATTTCCAAATCTGACCACTCTTGTGCTGGGAACGAGTATTAACATTCCAGAGACAAAGTTCATCATCAACGCTTCACCTCATTATTATTCCTGGTACGGTCGAGAGTATGCTAATATTCATCAAAACAGTTTTGATGTTTTACGAAATCTTACACGATTTAAACGACTTGCACTTTCGTTTTGTGGCATCCGTAATATCGACACATCTGCTTTTGTTGGATTGAACTTGAGTTACTTGGATCTTCGATTTAATTTGGTCAAACATTTTTCAAGCGTAATAGAAAACTTTGATTCGTTAATAAATACCAAACAATATGGACAATTCCCACCACCAAAAACAAAACAATTATATAATCTCAATATTGTAACAAAGCAGCCAATTATTGAACCAGTTGTTTACTTGAGCTATAACAGTATAAGTTTATCAAACATGAAATCTCCTGCTTTGAAACATTTGACCAATGCTGCTTTCTTGGATCTATCTCACAATCAAATTGAGTTTATAAGTAATGTAACATTTCAAAACTTTTCTGGTTTACAATCTTTAGATCTTCGCTACAATCCAATTCGTTGGATTGAGTCTGGATCCTTTAGATTTTTGCCAAAATTAAACGAACTCAAATTAAACTTAACATCGTTCCAATCAAACGTTAATTTTCAGTTTTTAATGATATTAAATCAAAGTATAACTTTATTGTATGGTGATACAAGTTCAAATTTTTATTACGATTTGGTTTCATATGCCAATACCAGTCGAAAGTTTTTCAAAGTAACTGTCCTTGATGTTTCTTATGTTGGTGTTCCTACTTTTTATATTTCAAACAATCTTGAAGTATTTTCGTCTTTTCCAAACCTTCAAACAATTGCAATGAATGGAGCTCAACTAAAGTTTGAACTTCAATCAAATTTCTTCAAAGGATTGTATAAACTACAAACATTGTACATGAGCGAATGTTGGATAGAACATTTTCCAGATATTGCTTTGAACAAGTTGACCAACTTGATTTATCTTGATTTATCGTTTAACAAAATTCAAATCTTAGACTCAGGAATACTTTCAAATTATACCAATTTAAGGGTATTGATTTTGTCTTACAACTTTATTCATAAAATCACCCCGAAAACCCTGAAAGTCTTTGTGGAAAATGGTCTTAAAAGTATTTCATTAAATCATAACCAACTTCGTCAATTGGACGCTTCAATCATCGACAAGGAAACATTGAAATCGCTTTAATACTTGGATTTGCGTGGTAATACAATCAGCTGTGACTGCACCATGAGTAACACTTTTGGTTGGTTGATTCGATCCAAGGCCTTGCTTAACAAAAGCATACCTGGTTTTCTTCCTGAATGTTCCGATGTTCTCATTGATTATTACGGCGGATGTTTGAGATGCGAAGCACCTAAGTCGGTCAAACCTCCGTCGATCTTTGTTTACAGTCTGTCCAACAACTGCGAGGAGGAGTTTCTCATTGATTTGACAAGTTGTTTTGTGTCATTCATTGTGCTTTTCACGACAACGTTTCTTGTTTGCTCGAGCAAGCAGTTTAAACGAAAGTTGTTTGTTTTGTTGTCACATGACATTCGCATTCAAATGTTGAAGAGCGATGATAGCCATCATTGTAAAAGGAAAACCGTTTATGCATACGACGCATTTGTGTTTTACGACAAATCAAACACGGAAGTAGGTGATTGGGTCGATGACATCATAGTGCCACAGCTCGAAACATCCAATCAATCGTTTCGCATTTGTGTGATTGGTAAAGAAGATTGGTGTGGAACTAGTCAAGTGAAGCAGCTTCATTTTCGAATACAAGCAAGCAGAAAAACAATAATCGTTTTATCAAAGGGATTCTCCCAGACTCCACAATGTCGATATGTTGTTTCTGTTTTAGAGGAGTTAAATTACGTCAGAAAAGAAAACAAATGCGTGATTATAACCTACAAAGAAACGTTTTCAGGAGGAATGTTGCAATTCCAGCATCATCGCAATCCTTATTCAGTGCTATGTTATTGGCCAGCAATTACAGATGATTTGATATTTCATGAGTCGTTAAAAACAGCTTTGATGCAGAGTTGCAATTAATCTTCTTGTAAAATTGCTGAGCAAACTTTAGTTGCTATGTTGCGAGTTTTGTTACCAAAACTGTATAAATTCGTCAATCAACTTAAATTGAATAATGACTATAAATGTAACTTTTATGAGAATCTACAAGAAAAATATTAAAAAATAAAACAAAAATTGACGTAGACCTAAAATGCGTTTTGTTTGTCTTTTAGTAAGTAATAATATTTGTGTTTTGTTAGTTTTGAAAATAAGAAGTTTAGAAGTGATTGGTAAATGGACGCAACTTATTTTGTAAAATTCATTTGTCACAAGTTATAATTGTTCGACCTAAAAAGTAACTAGTTGCAACAAGTTACAGTTACAGTTAGGCAATCTTTCACGTTCGACTAAACATTATCTGATGTACACAGTTTTGAAAACGGGTTATTGGTTGGTTTGCAAAAAATATCTTCAATTTAAACAGTAACTGTAATTATTTTTTAATAAGGTCAAAATAGTAAATAACTATAATTTTTGTAAAAGCGACTTCGTTACAAAAGTAGCCTGATTAGTTAATGTTGTAGGCCTAACGTTTAATTTCCCGTTTCTGCATTTTACTATTTAAAAAATTTGTTGTTTATTGTTTTCACTTTATGGATTTCTGAATGACGCCATATCTGCAATAAATTTTGATCTTGTTCGTCCATCAAATTATAGGCAATCCCATAAAGAAAAAGCAAATCAAATCACAAAAATGCTTTCTATTTATTCCGAGTTTGGTAGCTAAATAGGGTAAAAAAAGTGGAATTTAAAACAAAAAATTGTGTAGCCTATATATCTATACAATCCAAAACATACCGCAAGCATTTTTCATGTTTTGTGGCTTTGTAAATCTTTTATAATTTATAATATAAACTTTTTTCATACTTATAATGCAAATTTTAAGCTAATTTACGGATCATTGAGAACGAAGCAAAATTTTTTGGTCATTCTTATTGCCATTAAAGAGATTAATTAAAGCAAAGCTAAAACTTCGGTAAAGACAAGATAATTCTGTCAAAGTGTGTTGAGCATTTTCCGGGTTTAGCACTATAGGCTTATACCTTCCGCATTTTGTTTAGCCTATTATGTTTTGTTTTTCTTGTTATTCTGGTTTCCATTTTCTATTTGAAAATTTTTAATATCACATTAATAGAATCGAGATGTCATACATAGGGATGAGAAAAAAGGCTGTGTATAAAATATATATAATGAGATTTTTTTTATTCCGTTTGCGTTAACAATGTCAGGCTAGCAGGTTTCACTTGAATTTGATTGAGTTCAATTTATAGTCAACGCTTTAATAAAACAAGGATTTTAACGAAATTATTAATCAGTTCAAGCTCTCATCTCCTGTTTTTCTGATTTAAGATTATTCTCTTACTGAATAGCCATTTACTCGATGTCTAAATTAAAAACAGTTATAGTGTTTAAATTTAACAACCTTGCGAAATCAAACTAAAGTTTTTATTGTACAGCACTTGTTTAATCGGCGATCTTCCGAAAAGAGGTTTTATATTTCCATTGCCCAGATCCGGAACATTTTTCGTGTGCAATAGGGTGAAAGTGAATAAATTTTTTGTAATTATAAAAAAACAGCCTAAAAAGTTGTCTTTGAATACAAAACTTTAACTAAAAGCAGTTTTAGTGAGTTGTCCCAAAAAACTGAGATGGCTATCTTAATTAAAAAGTCACAGGGGATCCAATCTTGACAAAATTTCATATCTTCAAAACCACTAAGGCTATAACGTTAATATGGTGTCAAGATGCATAAGATTTACTTTTCTATGACTAAAAACACAACTTTTTTATTTCAATCAGAAAGTAGCTAAAATAAAATATACATGTACATATTTTTTTACTAACGACAACAATTTACAGTTTAATAAAAAATTGAATCTTCATAAAAAAGATACCAATAGCAGTTTTCTACGTACGTTGTTCTAACTTGATTTGAATTAAAAATTATCTAGTCTTATTTAGACTCGAAAGGTTCTTCAATATTAAATTGAACTTAAAAACTCGACTTATTTTACATCTAAATTGAAGAAATTCTTGATAATAACAATTCATCTGTTGATAAAATTGAATTTACTGCACAAACTTCCAACTCTGTACGAATGTTTCGAGTTTTTAACATGAATAAAAAAACCAAAACTTATTACAAGTTAATCGATTTATGAACCACCAGCAACTGGAAACCTATATTGAATTCCTTTCATTGAGATTGAATGAGATTGAATTCCTTTGAACTGAAACACTGTGCCTACATCATTCTTGTTGTGTATGTCGACTTTAGCGCGTATCGAACTCCAACGCGTTTCGTACTTCGTTTAAGCGCGAGCTACCGCGTGTAGTTTTATTGTGCCTCGTGTAATTCATTTTGTTTGCATTTTTTATAATTACCGTACCTTACGCTTTATTTTACAATTTAAATGCTGCGTTTTAAGTACTTGTAAATCAGAAGAAAAATAAAGAAATACAATTCTTGTCATAAGAGTTGGAAACTTAAGTAGTAAGCATCAGTGATATTCGTCAGAAGAGTTCTTGCCAAATCAACGTTTTCGCTTTGATTTCCAGAACAAAAACCACTACATCACAGCGGCTCTTACCATAAATATATTTTATAAATATTAAATATTAATTTGGAAATATCTAAAAATAGACGAACTTCAACAAACTTAAGCTCGGTCAGAGCAAGTCCAAGTTCCCGGTAATAATCCCGGATATTTGAACAAATTATACTTTTTAGCAGTGGTTTTTCAACTGTACGTCGCATGACAATTCCATCTCGGAACTGGACTTTCCTTGATCGTTATGCTTCAATGTAAACCTCGCTTTTATCGTTATTCTTGTTATGCTTTTATTCGTTATGATCGTTGTGCTTAAATGTAGAGCCAATTAAGCTCTCAATTTATATTACAACAGTTTTAAAATAGCAAGAAAAAAGCTTCGTGCATATTCAAATTTGAGCAAAGAAGCAAATTTTAGAAAACGGTAGCTAAAGTGATAGCATGTACGGTATACTATGTCGCGCAATCACATGCGCTAATTTATACACAGAGATTAAAATCAATTAAAGAGAAAAAATGCATAAAACACAGGTGCATACTTCAAATGTCAAATATAACTGTTGATCAAGATTATTCTTATTTTTCCTGCAATTTCGCATTAACGCAAAAAAAACTAGATCAACAGCAGCAATATAAAAATAATTTTGATTTAGTCTAAATGCAGCAGTAGTCTCCGAGAGCGGACTTGAATTTAAAATGTTGTTCGATACAGTTAATCTGCAGCTAGTCGCCCTGCTTAAAATTTAGTACACTTGTCAAAAGTTGCTATAAAAACCAACTAAAATGTTTAATCGATTAAGTTACTTTTAAAAAAATCTTAGTTTATCTGCTTTACTAAAAAAATATATTGTGATAGGAAATATATTTTTACTAATGTGTGTAAGCAGATTAACTGAGATAAAAAAGGTTAACTTGAACCTAAAAGTTTTTAAATATTCAGTTTAAAAACTTCTTAGAATTAGGCTTCAATAGTAATGACACTATGTTAACAATAAAGTTGCCCGGAGATATGACTTAAAAGCAGGTAATGCAATAGAATACGATAGTATGTTTAATCTTTCGTTAGCTTGTGGTGAATTTATCTCTGACTTTAAAACTGCAAAAGTAGCACCAATTCATAAAAAGGGTAGTGTAACTAATGTATGCAATTATCGCCCAATCAGCTTACTTTGCTCCATGTCAAAAATATTGGAAAAGTTAATATACAATCGTGTAGTATTATTCTTAAAAAAACAAAACTTTTTTTATAAATATCAATTTGGCTTCAGAAAAAATCACTCAACTAGCCACGCAACTTCATTATTAATTGAAAATATTGCTGAAGCTTTTGAAAATAAAGAACATGTACTAGGCGTATTTCTTGATCTATCTAAAGCATTCGATACCATTGATCATAAAATTTTATTATCCAAATTATGGCATTGTGGAATTCGTGGTGTAGCGCATGATTGGTTTTGTAGCTATCTTAGTAACAGAACACAATTAGTTGAAATAAATAATATCTGCTCCAATACTAAGTCAATAAAATATGGTGTCCCTCAGGGTTCAATTTTAGGTCATTTACTATTCTCAATTTATGTAAATGATTTAAATAATTGCTTGACCTTGGGAAAATGTATCATGTACACAGACGACACTAACATATTTTTAAAAAGTAATTGCTATGAAACCTTATATGAAGCTGCAAACAAGGAGTTAGTGAACATAGATAAGTGGCTTCTAGCAAATAGGCTATTTCTAAACACTGACAAAACACATTATGCGATCTTTCGCACACCCAAAACAAAGCCTCCATCAAAAAAACTGACAATTTCAATCAGAAATAAATTTATTTCTCAGCAACCAAAAACGAAATTTTTGGGAATAATATTTCATGAACATTTAAGTTGGAAATTGCATATGGACTTTGTTCTACGAAAAATCTGCGTAAGTTATGGTACTATCAAAAAAATTTCAAAACACTTTGACAAAAAAACGTTGCTTGTATTGTACAACTCCCTGATAATCAGTCATGTAAGATATTGCATTACAACTTGGCATATTGGTAATAAAACCACAGCCTCAAAAATTCAACGAATCGCTAATAAATTTATACGATTGACATTTGGATTACATCACAGAGCTAACGTTTCTGACATCTTGCGAAACAACAACATAATGACAATTGATCAAATAACCGAATTAGAAATAACTTGTTTTATGTATAAATATATAAAAGGCATCATTTTTGATCATTTTTTTCAAAATAACCTGGTAAGCGACAATTTTACTAAATGTACAAGAAGCCAGTCCAAATTCTATCCTTCATTTTGTAGATTAAATATAACTAAACAATCTTTAAGATACAGAGGTCCTCTTGCTTGGAATAAAGTCCCATCAAGCATTAAACAGATAAAATCATATAGTAAATTTCGAACAGAATTTCAAAAGCACCTTATACCAACGTAATTTTTAATGGTAATAAACTTCACAAATTTTAAAACATCTGCTGCTGGTTTTTATTATTACAGGTAACTCCACCTAATTGGACAAAGAAATTGAAGGTGATAAAAGCCCGATGCAACTTCAAAGGCAACATCCAGATCATTACGGCCCGTCCAGTTCGATGAAAATTCACATAATTTACTTCTTTTGCACCTATTCTTGTTTGCTATTTGTATGTTTTACGTATATAAATTTTTTTGTCCAGCCATATGCTTTTGAAATGGTCCTTTTGACCCGTGGCAGGATTTCTTTTGGTGGGTTTCTTTGCCTGCCTGACCCTTTTTGGTCCAGACCCTTTTGGTCTTTGAGTTTGTTGTTTCTCCCACCCATGATTATACAACATTCTCTGAATATGGCTCGGATGTGTGTATTAATTATCTTCTTTTCGCTTTCCTTTTCTTATTAACATCACATCGCTTTATTTAAAGGTACGGCGACCATGCACAACGTCAGTTGTGCATGTAATAACGTACTTCGTTTAGTCGCTGCTTCCTTATTCACAATCTTTGTTTCTACATGCACTATGATTAATTTTAAGTTGATTGTGAGGAAAAATGAAAATAAATAAACATAAACAGTTAAGATCTGTGCAAAATATGGTTCTTGAACGCCGAGAATATAGAGCCCACGACGCAATTTAAAAAAGCTTTTATTTCAAATTTGTTTTTACTTTGACCTGATTATCTAGTTTGAAATCCAGTTTGCCTCTATGTATTCCTCTATGCGGTCCAAAGTCATCTCACTGATTTAATCTCTTTACAACATGTTAAAGATGCTTGTTTATTTAAAATGTAATCTTTAAATAAACAATTTAAAAAATTTAAATTAATAAAAAAATTATTTAATTCTATTTATGGATTTTACAACATCTAAAAAACTTTAATCTGAATTTATTTTAAAATTTTGTAGATTTAGTGGAAGATGACTTGCGTATAGTCGAAATCGATTTTAAATTAAATTACATGTAATAAAATTTTTTTTAACAAATGGTAGACTTATTTTTGTGCGTTAAAATTAAAAACTTATGTTGAATTTCATGAGATATATCCTTTCAAATATACTTTTTAACCTCTGGCTTAAAAAGTTTTGGGGGAAAGGAGTCGTTTGTATAAATCTTTGACTTTTGTGCGTCGAGATTTTCTACAAGACGATAAACAACTACAGAAACAAATTTTTTTATTTTCATTGCTATATTTATTCTCCTGACTCGCAGGAAAGCGTCGGAGGCGCTATACATAGAGCAACTCGCAAGCCGTTACCCAAACCTGTCTCCTGAGATGCAAGATATTGTTGCCTGGTTAAAATTTTTATTCTGATTTTTTTTTTGTTTTTATTAGAGATATGACTGAAACGTAGAGCTGCTTGCTAAAACCTCCAAGCAGGGGAAAGTGCCGCAGTGTCTTTCCCAAAGACACAACAAAATGGTGCGAGTAGGTTTTGAACCGCCAACATGCTGATCACGTACGCCATTAATCAGGGCGCTCTCAACCACGCTGCGAACAAATTAGCAGTTGTACTGAATTATTTTTTGAAGCGCCGAAAAGTCCAACAGAATGCTCGATTGTACTGAAAAACAATGATGAATGCGCCAAATCAATTCTATCATTTAGAACTGCGTTTATCGAATTTGGCTTAAACACTAGTCTATTATGAGAGGTATATAAAAGAGTGCTGCAACAGTTCATCGAACGGCACTTGATCGAAACTACACTTGATTGAACGACATTTGATCGAAACGACACTTGAGCGAAACGACACTTGATCGAAACGACATTTGATCGAAATGACAATTGATAAAAAAAAGATTTAGTTTTATATGTTTCTGCGATTAAACAATCTCTTTGTTAATGTAAATTAGATTCACAAAAAGCAGAGCCCATCAGTAAGAAGACAATTTGTTTTTATTTTAATTATATTTTTTGTTTTTATTTTAATTATATTTTTTGCCATTTTTTGGCATTCTTTTTACATTGTAGTTAGTTATTTAGGGGGGATTGTGCCATGGCCCCACCCCTGCAGACCCCTTGCAGAAATCAGAGACAGAAAGAAGAATATAAAAGAAAATATCAATTTTTTTAGAGATTATGTTTTTGGGACAAAAAATCGACAAAACCGGGACAGATTCAAAGTGAAAAGCTTTTTTTAGAGATCAATATGTTTTTGGGACAAAAAATTGACAAAATTGAGACAGATTCAAAGTTGTAAATTTTCTCTTTCATTATTCGATCAAGTGTCGTTTCGTTCAAATGTCGTTTCGATCCAAATCTCGTTCGATTAATTGTCGGGTCACGATATAACAGCTATCCCGTCCTATTTCGGACATGCAGCGTTCTGCTTAATCATCTAGTGCAGATGGTTGTCGAAAAAAGTCAAGATAAATGCAATCCTCAATGCAATTAACATACAACGTGTAGTTATAGAAGTTCCTCATTCACCAATTTAATCCTTTTGTCGGCAAATCAGTTTATTTTTTGCATTGTTTACAACTTTTGAAGTATACCAATTGTTTACAACTATATATGATGTCGGCAGCGTGGTCGAGTGGTTAAAGTACTGGAATGATGATCAACATGGTCTCGGTTCAAAACCCACTTGTGCCATTCTGTTGTGTTCTTGGGAAAGACACTTTACGGCGCTTTCCCCTGCCTGGTGGTCTTGACAAGCAGTTCTAAATTACAGTAATATCTCTATTAAATTACTAGAGGACAGCAATATCTTAGCATCTCCAGAAGCAGGTCGGGGTAATTGCTTACCCTATGTATAGTGCATCCGTCGCTTTCCTGCGAGTCAGGAGGATAAATATAGAGATAAGAATAAAAAAAAATTAAAAAAAAAAAAAAAAGAGAACTCTAGTAGGTTTTTCTTATCAATGCTGGTTTTGGAAAGGTTGCATACTTCTAGTTTTCTTAAATAAAAAGATGTATGTTTTAACATAAAGTCATAAAGCATATTGACTTAAAATGACTTGGTTTGCGTTTTAGTTGTACAAAAACCAGGCCCGTTCCAAGAATGCAAGATGTGAGGAATACATAGAGGCAAACTGGATTTCAAACTAGATAATCAGGTCAAAGTAAAAACAAAAAAAATTTAAACGCTGCATTCAGCCTGTCTGGGTCAAGATCTCTCGGTTATGCTGCGGGACCCAGCCAAGTAGAATTATAATATTTTATTTATTTATGTATCAAAAAAATTTAGAAAAAATTTGAGGAAATGGCCCCTGTGGCCTCCTTTGGAGACGGGCCTGACAAAAGCGCTTTAGGGATTTTTTACTTTTTTTGAATAATTACGCAAAGCATTTGCGACCATACCTTTCTTGCAGAATCCCTAGCAGCGGAGATTTCTTGCGTAAAACTGCTACGACTTTCTTCATTTCTTGTTCAGTAGATTACTTGTTTGTTTCCTATTTTTGCTTTGACCGTAATTAGGTTAGTATAAAACAGAAAAATAAGGTTTAGCTTAGGCTTATTACACAGCTCAACAATTTTAAACGAATTTTATGAGATTGGGGTTTGAGAGGGTTATTAGGATAATGTTGGAACACTGATCTTAAAAATGCTGTGAAATTTTTTTCTGTGTGGTCTAGTTTTTTAGATGTTTAATGTTTTTTTATTTATGCATTTGATGTTTTTTAAGCATACTATTACACAAGAATTTTGCGCATTTTTTGAATCGTTAAACTTTTTAACAAGTTACTAGTAACTTCTTGTGATAACACGATTTGAAAACCAGCTCATGAAGAGTACTGAGAAGCACAAAAAAGATTAGAAAAACACAAAGATTTAACTTATGTAGAGCCTACTGTACATGTATACTGGAAACTGTAACTTACGAGATCATAGATGAGAAACTAGATGAGAAACTACATTAGATATAATCGCTTTTTAATGCAAAAATTGTGGTGAAAAAAAGGGTTAAAATGCAAAGAATTCCTCAAAAATGATAGCACTGTTTTCCATGACGCAAAAATTTGCATATTTGCATATCCTAAAACTGCTTTTCTGTGCTTTTGGAATTAGATATAAACTTCCAGCTATGGCGTGCGGTCAGGGCATGCAAGCGATGCGTTGCATGCCCAACGAATTCTTGTGCGATGACCTTTATTTCTGAACGAAATAAAGAATACCGCTGGTTTGGGACGAAATTAGAGAAAGGTGAGGTAGTTTGAGACGAAATTAGAGACGAAAAGTAGAAAATCAGGGAGAGACTTCAGGTGAACACCTTTTTTTTGGAGAACACTACAATTTCAGGACGAAAAGTGTAAAATTTGGGACTTTTAGAGAACACCATGATTTTAGGACGAAAATTGGTCTATGTCAACGGTGGGAAAATTGCGGCTCACCCACCTTTCGTTTGCGGCTCTTCTAGCTAAACAATAATAATGAAATCGAATAATGTATAATTGTTATTTACAGTTGAATTTGGGTCAAACAAAGATTTCTAATTAGGTGCTAAGTCGGATTATAGCGTGGAAATTAAGCAATTTTTTGTTTGTTGTTAAGAACCATTTACACTACAGGAAAAATTTGAGCAAAACGAGCGCTATCTTTGTTTTATTTATTTCTCGCCCGCCGATACACGCTGGTAACATTAGAATAAAAGAAACAAAGATAGTGCTCGCTTCTCTCAGATTCGCTTTCGGTAATGAAATTTGCAAAATCATGATATCGTGCAAGTCTAACAAATGAAAATTTGAGAAAATTAATTCACACCGCTTTGACTTCATATCGCCCAGATTTTCAAAAGCTAGCTAATAAAGTGGAAACCCACAATAGATCTAATGCTGGTAAAATCTCGGAAAAATTGTAAATTGTGTAACGTTGTATTTGTTTTATTATTTGTTTAAAAATTACTTTGCTTACCGTATTTGCATTAACACCTTAAACAGAATTTGTGGCTCTCCGGCAGCTTTGAATTTTCACATGTGGCTCGTCCATTAAAAACTTTGCCCACCCCCGTTCTATGCGCTTGCCAAGTTTCATGCGCTTATCGCGGCACGTTTAGGAAATATGCAATGAAATGTACGCGACGGTAGCTGAAAAATAGACTATCGGCTGTTTTCTTATCTGAACCCGCGAATTGATGTCTCTATCTAACGCTGACCGTGCATGTTGACTTCCTTTTGCATCAATGGCGTCGTTTCTTGTCTCGTTGCGTCAGCCATTATTCTATTTTCAACATACCACGTTTCGATACGCTCCTGTGATTCCTGGATCTTATTTTTTCGTTTATGCTACCCTACTACTACCAAGCCAAACGGCTACCCTCAGGTATTGTATTACTTTCCTCCATTGTTTCGTCACAGTCATTCCGAAAACGTTAGCAAGTTTGACATCAGGTTAAGGCCCGTTTCTACAACGAGTGTGGAATAGAGCATTTTTTGTTTCTTTTATTGATCTTTCCGCGCTTAAAACTGAAGCAAGCGCTAAGCAAAGCAAAAAAATCAATAAAACAAACGAAGAATAATCTTTTCCACGCTCGTAGTGGAAACGGGCCTTTAGAGCTTAAATTTCCTGTATAAATGCCTTCTTCAAAACATTCCTGCGAAATTTGTTCGCGACTGTGCATATGGAAATCCCTTTCAGTTTTAAAGCAATAAGAAAAAATTGATGCATTATTGCCCATTTCCATTTTGAACTTTGATATTCGCAAGCTTTTTAGACTGTTACTGGTCCTGGTGCGGAGCACCGTCTGCACCCCCCTCTCGTGGGGCCTGCCAGTGCTCACCTTACAGATCCCACTACTTTCTTTTTTCCATAAGCACTTTTCAGCGAGCTAGCTATTCGCCTTTTCCCAGCAAGATTAAAATTGCTGGCTTTATCTTAAATAAGAGTGACAGCATTCTAATGCACTACCTACTAAATTGTATCTCCATAAATAAATTTTTCGGCAATACATCCTTAACATAAATCACATCATCATAGGAGTTTAAATCTAAATTTACTTTAAAAAGTTTTTAAATTCGATATTTAGGAGCTTTTAGCTTCAAGTTAACTTTAAAATTTTTTTTATCACAGTATCTTTCAAACTTTTAAACTACAACTGAAGGATGTTACACATCCAAACCAAAGCTTAAAACAAGCATTTTTTTTAACACAATTTTGGCAGGTTTACAAAATTTCAAGGTTACCATAGATTAAATTATAACAGGAATTATATTTAGTTGACCGGGTGTTATATTTTTCACATTTAAGCTGGTTTCTTTTTGGAAATGATTAATAGGTCAATAAATGCCATTAAAACCGGACCTTGAGAGGACCTAGTCTGTAGTTCACTGTATCTCTCCTCGTCAATTACCACGGTGCACCACCTGCGGCCGCGCGCGTTTGTCCCAAATTTAACCTAATAAAAATTTCACTTGTATCTCAGCCCAGAGTTGTAAATCGGGCCGGGATTTTCGGTTCGGGTTCGGGTCGGGTTCGGGCTTGAGTTTTTAAAAAGTTCGGGCTTCACTCGGGTTTAAACTCGCATAAATAAAAACCTAAGCTGCCTTTTAGCTAATATATTTGTTAAATCAAACCTTCAGATCTAAAATAATCGGGCCCAATTCGGGCTTGAAATAAATTTTATGGTTATGTTCGGCTTGGGCCGGGTACGGGCTTGCCTTTTCGGGCTCGGGTCGGGTTCGGGCATAAAAATAAGCTCGTTTACAAGACTGTCTCAGATTTATGTGAAAAGGGCCACATAACGAGTAACAAATAACGATTGTAGAATGCACGATTTTCATGAATAAAAAAATAGTAAAGACAAATATCTTTACTGGCGATTAAATCGTTCATGTTTTGATTACAGTTAAAAACTTTTTTTGTTTTCACCTTGTTTACTAATCCCATCAACCGCTGACGTTGCGTTGCTGCAACGCTTGGTTTGACCTTCTATAAAGTAACTTTAAAAAGAACTCTTTCTCTAAAAAATTTAATTTTCTTAGCATTTGAACTTTCTTTAAACTGTTTAAATCTTATTTCGAAGAAAAAAAATTTTATATTAGTATTTTGACAAGATTTTTTACAATTTCGACCACGTTTTGTTCAACGCGTTTCAATATGCATTAATTCAATAAAATAATTAAAAATATAGTTTTAACTTATAGTATAGTATTTCAAGAATAAACCGGTGAAAACTTGACTTTCACATTAAAAAACTGTTAGAGATATTTATGTCCAGGCTTTGGTGTATCATTTCTGCAATGTCATCGTGAAAGCGTTATATTACTATTTGTCAGAGAAACACACCATTGTTTTGAAGAGTTGCTGATAAAACAAAAATACCTTAAAATACCAGTTTAGCTATCTAAAAGTTATATCAAGATAAAAATAAATGAAATGGTTTATCACGTAAAATTGCCGTAATCTTTCTCTAGAACTCAAACTTTTGCTTTAAGAGTTTATGAGTACGTTATTTATTTACTTGGCATGCACAGAGATAGTTAGCAAAAGTCAAACATTGTAAAAAAAAGCGAAGAAAGGTAACTACTGACTTTTTTTAAACTCATAACGTTATATTAAATAATCTCTAGGTAGAGGTTCCTGACTATTAAAAGAAGCATTAGTTGATTTTGATAAATGTGAATATGTTAAATGTGAATTAGCGTGATCACAGCGCCACCAAAATCTGGTGTAGTCAGTGATGGATTGAGCATGGACAAAAAATTTGAAAGAAAATAAATAGTGATGTCAAACGCTGCAAGAGAGAGAGGGGAAGAGATTGAAACCAACAGCAAAGTAATGAATTACCACGATTACTGTTCCAAGAATGAAACCAAGCTGGAAGATTTTAAAACAATTTATTTTTATATCTATATTTATCCTCCTGATTCGCAGGAAAGCGATGGAAGCAATAATACGTAGGACAAGCAATTACTCCAACCTTCTTCCAGAGATGCCAAAATGTTGCTGTGCGGTTCAAATTTTTTATCTTGGTATTTTAGTCTTATAAAGATATAACTGAAATTTAGAACTGCTCGCCAAGACCACCAAGCAGGGGAAAGTGACGTTAAGTGTCTTTCCCAAAGACACAACGGAATGTCGCGAGTAGGTTTTGAACTGACACCATGTCGATTACCATCCCGGTGCTCTAACCACTTGACCACGCTGCTAACTTCATTTTATTCTAATTCATTGAAAAATTCATCATTTTCTAAAAATTATTTTCCGAAAAAAAGACGTCGTTGCAAACTTGCAAGCAGTGTCACTGCCAAACAAGCTTTCATTGTGAGACGTAATGACATTCTTCTTTATTGGCAATAGAATCAATTACAGTAGAACCTCGCAGTACGAGTGCCTCGTTGTACGAGAAATTCGCTTTGCGAGCGGCTATTCGTAAAGAATTTTGTCTCATACGATGAGTAAAAATTCGTAGTACGAGCGATCGTAGGCCCTCAACTTCCAGGAACCTCGAAATTCGATTTTGAAGTTTGTAATTCTATTAAAAACTTGACAAACTAAAAACCTATTTAAAGTGTATACAGTACATATCAAGCTTCTGAGGCCAAAAATGCCATAGTAAGCGATGTTGATAGAAATATTATATATTAAATATTAAAAACACCAGAAATTGTTCTACATGACGTTTCAATGGACAGATATTTTTTATTACAAACAAATCACCTATTCTCAGCTTCACTGTCTTCCATACGCTTAGATCGTCTCCGTTTTAAGTTTAATTGATTAATAAAACATGATTATTTATTGCATGTACTTTTATTATTCGTATTACATGTACAATATGGTTTATTTTTTTCGGATTGCACCTTTTCTGTTTAAAAAATAAACATAAAAACAGACATTTTAGGGATGGAACGGATTATTTATTTTCATATTAATTTTAATGCAAAAAATTGCTTCTTAATACGAATAAATCGCAATACGAGCTCAGCCTGGTAACGAATTAAATTTGTACTGCGCGGTTCTACTGTATACCACAAAAGAGTGAATAATTCAAAGTAAATGTGTACATAAATATGGTTTCATTGAGTGTACTTTTGTTTTGTTTTGCTTTTCAAAATGTTTTTACAAATCTTAGTTGGACCGGCAACAATTGAGACCGGCAACAACCAAAAGGTTGAGCAATGCAGCCCTGGATTATATCATATGCATAAAAAAATCTTCCAAAATCGAATAACTAATAAAACTTTTTTAGAATTCTATGATTTAACATTGAAATATTTGGTTTGTCAAAACTTTTTAAAGTCTGATGAATAAAATGCAGACTTGGTTGAGTTTTTTAGAATTTACGTATTTGATAAGATCACATACTTTCAATAAAACTTTCTTTCAAACAAAAAAGTTCAAAACTATTCCACTTTTAGCATAAGTCTTGAGTAAACGTTTCAATTGATCGATCCCGAACTAGACAAATTTTTCTTTTTTTCAAGATCACAAAAACTTTGCTTTAAATAAACTTTAAAATTATTTAGCATTTCAGCTTTAAGTAAATATTAAGATAATCGACAATATGCAGCTATTATTTTCTTGTTTCGTTGTTTGCAAGCAAGGTATCGTACTAGACATGAAATATTTCAAGTTTTTATTAACAAAATTGAGATTACTTGAACGAGTTCCTGAGAAAAATAGCTAACCGAACGTTGTTTAATTTTGAAGTCATAAATCAAGTTTATTATAGTTTCAACTTTATTAAAAAAAACTTTATTAAAAATTTTAATACGAAAATTCTAATTTTTGAATGAAACGCCGACAGAAATCAAATTAAGACAATTAATTTTTTATAAAAAAATAATTTACTCTAGGCCAATGTTTTTTAAAAAAGACTAAAACAAAATTGAAATCAATTGTTTACTATAAACTTTTTGTTTTGTGGTAAGGTGATGATGAGATGCTGTAAAAGTACAGGTCTTTTGAGTCAGGCATGTCAAACTCGTGAGCTTATGCGGGCTGCATTCATAGCATGAATAAGATTGTGGGCCACAAATTTATTCACCCTAAACTATTTTTTGATATTTGGTGTGATAATCTGTCTAATGTTTACATAATCTCCTACACTAGATCATAAAGAAGTTATGCCCTTTTGCAGTTACAAATTTGTTAAATCTAAAATAAACCATTTAAGGTATTTTTTAAAATGCAAATGTTTACAAATTAAAATCTTATTGGTCATAAATAATCATTTAGGATTGTTGATTCGTATTTAGGACTTGATTATGCATAAATGTCCGGTGCATTCTTGACATCGTTTTTTGCTCATAAGGCTATCAATGCTCGGTTAAAATTTGCAATCCCAATTTTAACCCGAAAAAATAAAGGTGCATCAAAATCAACCTGGTTCTCTGACTAGTTTTAACAATTTTTATTGATATAGTTTTTCACAGATATAATTTGACCCAAACAACATCAAGATTTTTAATGCTAATTCACGAATGATTTTGCAATCTCGATTGTTTGCATATAAGAACTAAACATCGGTATTCCAACTTCATTATACTTTACTTTTAGCACAAAATTCGACTCAATTCTTTAAAATTTCATTTGATTACATTCATTAACTTGAGCAGCATAATAAAGAGAAGAAAATAATATGACAAAAATTGGTCTTAAATTGATGAAAAATCAAAAAACCTTTTGAATTTTTGTCAAAGAGTTTAAATACGTAAAATTGGCGTATTTTTTAATGTCCCATAAAATTTCTGAGTTGATAAATATACTCCTCTCAAGCTGTTTGGATTGAGAAAAATGTGCCAAATTTGCTTAAATCTGTTTAAACCTTGTAGTATTGTCTTGCAAATTTCAAAAACCAAAAATATTTCAAAAATAGAAAACTCATAAAAAAATAACAGTTGCGCAGGTCGCGAGTTTGACACGCCTGATATAAGTAATAGAAAGAACCAAGACTTAAAAAGGGTGGTGATTAAATTTGCACTTTGTTGTAGCTCGGGTTGATTAAAACTTAATTTTTGTTACAGTATTTGAAAACAATTAACTTTTTTATTTTTGGAGAGTTCTAGTAGCTGTAACCATACGAAAATAAAACAGTAATCTAAAAGAACAAATCTCAAATAAAAATGCAGTCAAAGATAAAACGCTCAAGGCCAGGACTGTAAAATTTTTAAGCTTCACCCCGGTTAAGCTTGCTAAATTTTTTTTTGATACTCTTGGAGCGTCAAAATATGCTCGGTAGAAAGTTTTTTATCGGATCATTTTGCTCATTTACAAAGTGATGTGACTGCAATTTACAGCACGTTGCTCCTTAAAACCTCTAAGCAGAATAAAGTGCCATTAGGTGTTTTTCCCAAGGATTTGAGGGTTAGTATTAAGTTGGATGCATTACTGCATCGATGGAAGCGGCATTGTATATCACGCAAGCCGATAACTAATGGTTAGGAAATATATGAGTTGATAGGAACATCACTAAACAGCATTATTTATGGCATTGTAAGTAACCCACGCCGAACCCCAGCTCTTCCGGGTAGAAGTGTTCTTATTGTTGCAGCTAGAACTACAAACCTCAGATGTTTCTTTCCTCGTTTCCGCAGTTTTAGCGAACAATCCTACAGCAAGCATACGAACTCTGATAAAAGTTTTAATCGAAACTCTTTCTACTTTACGATTTTATTTTAAGAAAGTAGGATAAAGCCCGGATATGACGGCGTTTAAGTAACCGTCGTTTTGTCAGAATTTTTTTTTTAAAGGATCAAAGCTTATCTACACCATGCGTATATTTGCGTCTTTGTGTTTTTGCTCTTAACATTAAGACATCTGTGTAAGAAAAAAAATTAAGTTTCATTGCTTCTACAAGCCTTTTGCACAACTCAAATTATTTAAAAAAACGAACAAAATCAACATAACCATGTGTTTTAGAGTTAAAACTTTTTAAAATTTTTTATATGCCGGACCACACAAAAGCTGTAAAGATTAGTCAGTACCCAATCAAGCTCGTAAAAATCACAGTAAAATTAAAACTCGATTTGCTTAGTACACGAAAGCAAAGTCATGCCCATGCTTTGCATTTGCAGAACAAAAAAGCAAAACAATTTTCACGTTAATTTGCAGTCACTGGTCAAAACTTCAACCTATTTATATAATTGACTGTTAATTTCAATTTGACAAAAGTTGGAAATTTATTTTTTATCCACAAATTTCTAAACAATAGAAAA
The DNA here is from genome assembly GCA_963680785.1 of Diplosoma virens. Classification (NCBI taxonomy): domain Eukaryota; kingdom Metazoa; phylum Chordata; class Ascidiacea; order Aplousobranchia; family Didemnidae; genus Diplosoma; species Diplosoma virens. The sequence continues at coordinate 23,521,262 of OY796881.1, read as the reverse complement.
TGGAAAAAACACTTTATACGTAAGGCCTTGTAAACAATTGTGGGATTCTTCTTTTTTTGTCAGTAAATGCTATTACAAAAAAAAAAAATTAGTCTGCAAATAAACTGATCAATTTTAACTATTTCCCGAACAACATTTCGAAATAATGATTGAGTAACAATAATATCGATTAGTGCCTATACTACTGTGTTAACCATTTATTGACTGCGGAACCTGCTGAACAGCACCACTAACTATATTGAAATGTGGTTTAATGAAACATAGACAATTCTTTCGAGGATTCTTTCGGGACTTTAAGAAAGCTGGTGGTGCATTTGTCAATCTGACAGCTAAATATGATACTGTATGGCACCGTGGCCTTACTTGCAAGCTCCTGAGACTTCTGGTCGATAATCACATGGTTTGAATGATGATGAAACTTGTCCGAAACAGAAGTTTCAACCTTGCTACCGGTGATGCAAACATAGACGCTTTACCGTCTGAGAAGCAGCGTTTCTCAGGAATTGGTCTTTGTTGCCTGCTTTTTAACATCATTACGTACGATCTGCCTTTCACAAGTTGTGGAAAGTTTGCTAATGCTGACGGTCTGGAGTCGTTGCATCCTTCTGGAAATTGAAAAGACTTAGGGAGGGGACTTTAACTCAAGATATTAGTATACTTTCAGCGTATCTCCAGACGTGAAGGTTAAAGCTCAGTTATTCAAAGACGGTAACAGCAGCCTTTCGTTTAAATGATTGAAAGGCAAAACGTGAGCTCAATGTTTTCAACAAAAATAAACTTTTACCATTCTTACCAGTGTTTACTTATTTTGAAATAATATTAGACAAATTGATTACGTTTCGTCACCAATTGCGCAAAAAATATTTTCGCGTGACACATTCCTGAGGTGCCTTGCCGGCTTAGGATGGGCTGTTGGTCCCTTGTTGTCTCTAAACATTGCGTACAGTTGTCTCATAAGTGGACTAATCGACAGCTGAGTACTCTGCATCAGAATGCAGCCCAGTAGTAGGATACTTAAAATAAGCTTGCCCCAACAACTTCGGTTAAATTCAATCGCCAGCAGACTAATGTTGGGAAATTCCATTTGTTCAGGCACAAATGGAGTCTGCTCTTTCATTAGATTGCGAGTGTACTGCCACTGGAAAAACCACAACCACGTCTTAACAACGTGTCCCATAAGTTGGGTACCATACGGAGCACGAGGTTTACGGTTTTGGATGACTAAACCCGATGTTGGCTCAATATCATCGCTGCCAGCGTTAATCATAGCAGTGCAGCAAACTGGGGTAGCAAAAATCAAACTCTTGGCCCCAGTTTTGCTTGTGTCTGACTTGGTGACTAAATGGTTTTCTAAACTAGTTTTCTAAACCATCTAAACTAGTTAGAAAACTAGTTTAGAATGGTTTTGTATGGATGGTTTTCTAAACGACGAAAATGACAACGATGTCTTAATTCATATTACAAACTTCGATATACAAATTCAAACTTTTATGGACAATGTTGAGTATGGCTGTTACAGCATTCTACTTAAAATACATCAAGCGTAAATTTTTCAAAACATCCTGCAAAAGAAAATTTTACTCAATCAAAATTTGAAAGGTAAAAAAGAAAAGCATTAAAAAATACAAAACATTTGAAATCAAATTGACACTTGAGTGCAAATCGACACTTCAAATCTTTATTTGACTTAACAGCTTAAACATTAAAACGCTGTTATGACCCCTGGGTCAAACTCGCCACCTGCCTAACAGTCATTTTTTAATGAGCTTTTATCTCTTGAAATATCTCGCCAAATTTGCAAAACAATTGGCTTGTAAAAAAGTTTCAGAACTATGCTATTTCGGTACTTTTTTTCTTAATTTAAAAAAACTTCAGAATAGTAGATGGATCTATCTTTTCAGAATTTTCATAAGACATGAAGAGATATACCGATCTTATTTAAATTACTATGAAAAAATTTTTAAGATTACTTTAACGATTAATCAATTTAAGACCAATTTGTGTCATTTTTGTTTCCTTTGCTTGCGATGCTGCTCAAGCTAATAGAAGTAGCAAATGAAACTGCTAAAAATAGAGTCGAGTTCTGTGTTAAAAATAAATCTAATGAAGTAGGAACACCTCTAATGCAGGTAAGCGCGGCAATAGCACGCTTTAAGTACTTTCTGCCATCAGCAAACGAAATTTTAAAATAATGTGGTTTTCTGAGGTTGTTGTTAAATCTATCTTAAAACAATTTCAAAACTATTAAAAATTAGCTCTCATCAATTTTTATATTTTATGACAAGAATTAAGTTATTCAATCATTATGTTAAATATAAAACAATTTATTTCACTCGTAATATTGACTTTAATATTTGTATCAAAAGCAAATGGACAACCGAATGTGGAAAAATGGCAATGTTCTCCATCGTCATCACACTCGATAATTTCAATTGTAAGTGAAGATTATATTGCGTTTGACATCATTGGAAACCTATCTTGGTTATATCAAAACAGAAAATACATTAATTGCTTTCAAAAAGGACTCACCAGAGTTCCACGCGGTCTTGAAAGTGACATCGAAATTCTTAACCTTGATCAAAACTCTATCACAAAAATTTATCAAAACGATTTTGATTCTTATCCCAAACTCGTGGCCATCACAATGGTTAACAATTGCATTAAAGTAGATTTTGATGACGATGCAATACCACGTTGCCAAGGATATTTTACTGCTGAAATCGGTGCTTTTTCTAGTTTAAAGTCTTTGAAGTTTTTGGCATTAAACGGAAACGTAATGAAAACATTGCCTCGTTTTCCTAGTTCCTTATCAACTTTGTTTATAAGTTTATCATCATTGGGCCCTATTATTAACATTTTAATTAACATTTTAATTTTTATTTAAAGCAACTTTTGGCAGGCGTACTAAATTTTAAAGTAGGTGTCTAGCTGTAGATTAACTGTTACAACATTTAAAAATTTGTGTCTGCTCTTTGTGGTTATTGCTGCATTTAGGCTAAACTAAAACTACATAATCTATCTTGGTGCTGCACGTAGATCTAGTTCTTTTGTAATATTTTTTTCGTTCTTCTGTTAAAGCTTGTATACCAACAGAAAAAAAACTTGCTTTAAAAAATATTGGCGTAATCAAGTTTTTTTGTTTTTCTAAAATTGGATTAATTTAGTGTGAATGTTTTAACGGGCAAGGGAGTGAGTAAAAACATTCAAAGTAGTGTATACAGTAAGGATAATAAGACAGAAATTACAAGATTACACATTAATAAATCTTTATCAGAATAATTTTAAACTAGCTAAAAATAAAGCTAAATTTTCCGCTTTAGGGCTAAAAAATACGTCAGGGCTAAATATAAAATTTAGTTGGCTAAAAATCATAAAAAGGCCTAAATTGGCAACCCTGAACACAGGAGGTGCAAAAGTGCAACAAAAAACTTGCGTGTTCGACCGTGATTTGCAGCGACGTAATAACAGCTGATAGCTTTTATATTTTATTTTTTGGTCCCCACTTGTTATCTATAGGCATAAATAGAGCAACGTCATACAAATTTAAAATAAAAAATTTTTTTGATCTTTCCTAGTTTTTTTAGACGTGAAAAAAGCAACGTCACTAAAACTTAATGTAAAGTTTAGTTGACTAAAACTTAAACTTTTTTGTTCTACACAAGATTTGTATATAAAAATGAAGTGTTTTGGCATCCCTGCTGTAACTAGATGTATCACAGTTTTTATGCCCCATAGTTTTACTGCCCCATTGATTGTTTGAAATGGCAAACAATCTATGTTGTGGGCCGTATCCTATTAATATCTAACTAAGTCTAATTAATGTCTAACTAGGCCGTCCTATTAATGTCACGGGCCAGATGATTTTGCTTGGCGGGCCGGATCTGGCCCGCGGGCCGTAGGTTGCCGACCCCTGGTATAGCGCCTCCAAGGTTTTTTTAGAAGTCAAGAGAATAAATAAAAAACTAAAATAACTATATTAAAAATAAATTATTTTAATAGTTTTTAAAGTGAATCTTTAAAAGTATTTTCTTTTTTTTTTGTTGCACCAGGTCCCTTTGTAAAAGCCATGACGGCTTATAGTATTCGTGTTTTTGGCTCTCAAACCTCTTCTCATAAAAAAATTTTGCACATGCTTTACGGTATGAATTTCATCGCTTAAAACAAAATACAAATTGTTTAAAAGTCAAAGTTTAAATAATATTAACATGTCAAGGTAGAAAAGGACGACGTCTAAACAAAACTACTCTGAACAGCCTACCCAGAGATACACAAAAAATAAACAGGGGTAATGCAGAAAAAAACCAGCAAGTTGTTAAACAGGTTTTATTTTGCATAATTCGTCGGTATTTTTAATCTTTTTGAGATGATTAATTAGAAAAATTCTATTTTATGTAAGCAAACATAACCAACAAATCGAATAACTGCAGCATGCCAACACAGATAGCCGAGCTAGTCAAATATTTGAATAAAGTTTCAACCATTACTGTCGTAATTGTGCCTTTAGTATTTTATAGTTTCGAAAGAAAAAATTTAATGAATATCTTGTTTTTTTAATCATTGTTATTGAGAATGCCCCGTGTATTTCGGTTTGTAATCTGCACTGGTTGTTTAAATGACACAATCACACAGAGCAAAGTTCTTTTTAACATGCTTGAGATACTTGTTTACTTAAAACGTATCTTAGATTAACGTTGCCAGATGACTCGCAGTGCTTTTGGCCAAATCTTTATTAAAAAAAAGCCAAAAATGCGCCAAATGCTTAAAATTTTGTACATTTCCTTCAAAAATAAAAGATTCTAAAATAAATTAGTTTCAAAAAGGGTTGGAGGATAATTATTTTCCCGTTCCTTCTTGTATTTTTGATCACTGTCGTAAGAAGCCTTCCACTTCGGCATATTTAAAAAAAGCTTTTCAAAAATAATCTGTTTTTTACTAATAATAAGCCCGTTGGGTATTCAAAAATATAGAAATGCTTGAACACAAGTAATAATCCACAAACGTTTGGGACAGGGATGTCCAACCCGCGGCCCGCTTAAAGTTCTGGTGCGGCCTAGCGACGATTTCCAGTTTTCTGGTTATAATGAAGGTTACGAAAAAGAGTTCCGCTAGATTGCTAAAAGATATTTGGGGTGGAAATTGATAAATAAGAGGGGATTCTAGGACAGGTTCCAACCCATAGCCCGCGCAATATTTTTCGAAAAGCTCTGTCCCGCCCGTTTTGGCAGAAATCCACCCAGAAATCGAAGACAGTTTCCATGCGCAGACCTCCTTTTACATACCCGTACCTGCCGGGGGGCAGGGGGGCAATTGCTCCTCCCAAGTTTCCAAGATTTGGGCAAAATTCATATTTTTTGCAAAGTGACAAGAAAATATTTGGGCAAAATCATAATTTTGTGCGAAGTGATTTAAAAAATTTGGGCAAAGTTAGACGTTTTAGGGCAGTGACAATGACCAAATGCAGAAAATAGTTAACAAATTGAGGAGACGACCTTATTTGTAGGGAACACCATGATTTTGGGACGAAAATTGAAAAATATGAGACTGAATTCAAGTGAAAACGTTTTTTTTTTTTTTTTTAGAGAACATCTTGATTTTGGGACGAAAATTGGGGTGTTTTATTTGTTTAACCGGCCAATATTTTTGATGAGGCAAAATAGCCCTCGGATCAAAAAGGTTGAACGCCCCCTGGTTTGGGGCATGCACAGCTGTTAAAACATTGAACAACAGCTTTTATATGCGTCATCAATAGTCAAAGTACACATAACTACTACATTAACACATTAATAATATCAACTTATTCTTCACATTCACAGTGAAAGACTTCATTTTCTTACTACTTTCCTATTTATATTTAGCATATTGTAAAATGTCGTATTGTTGTCAGTAAAGATAATTAAATGACAAAATAATGTTATGAATTATGTGAAAACTTATCTTCTTCTTCTTCTTCTTTCGGCTTCTCCTTATTCGGGGTCGCCACAGCGCGACAGTATTCTCCATTTCACTTGATCTAATTCGTCTCCTTCCCTAGCTTCAACCCTTTCCATGTCTTCTCTCACCAAATCTATCCACCTTCTCCTTGGCCTTTCTCTTTTCCTTCTGCCTGGCACCGCCATCTCCATCATCCTTTTCCCCACGTAATCTTCTTCTCTCCTTTTTACGTGTTCATACCAACAAAGTTTGTCTCCCAGATTTGCAATTTTCGCGGTCCCTCTCACGTATTCGTTTCTTATCTTGTCCTTTCTTGTCACTCCCAGTGCCCATATCACCATTTTCAACTCTGCAACTTCCATTTTTCCCACCTGTCTTTCCGTCACTGCCACCGTTTCCATTCCATAAAGCATGGTTGGTCTAACAACACTCTTCTACCATTTACCTTTAACCTTTGCTGATAACTTCCTGTCGCACAGAACTCCAGACACCTTCCTGCAACTCATCCATCCTGCTTGGATCCTTTTCCTTACTTCTTCTTTACATCTTCCATCGCTACTAACTGTTGAACCCAGGCATTCGAAGTTTTTTGCTCTCTTTACTTTTTCTCCTTGCAGCTTCAACTCTTCTCCATCATCCACACCCACAACCCTCAAATATTCGGTCTTGCTCCGGCTCACTTTCAGGCCTCTTCTCTCCAGTGCATTTTTCCAAATCTCCAGATCCTCCTCTATCTCCCTATGATTTTGTCTAGACAAGACTATGTCATCTGCAAACAGCATATCCCATGGTGCGTCCTTCCTGATGTCCTCCGTCAGCCTGTCTACGATGATGGTAAAAAAATGGGCTGAGTGCTGAACCTTGGTGGAGTCCAACATTTACCTTGAATTCTTCAGTCAACCCTGCTGCACTTCTCACAGTTGTTGTCGCTCCGTCATACATATCCTTAATAATCTTTATGTAGCACTCTGATGCTTCAGCTAACCGCAAGCATTCCCCCAGTTCCTCCCTGGGTACCCTGTCGTATGCTTTCTCCAAGTCAATAAAGGCACAGTGCACTGCCTTCTGCCCTTCAGTCCACTTTTCCAACAGCATTCTTAGACAAAAGATTTTGTCGGTGGTACTACTTTTTGGCATGAACCCAAATTGTTGGACAGCAATCGTCACCTCCTTCCTTATCTTTGCTTCTGTTATCCTCTCCCACAATTTCATTGTGTGTCACTTCAAAATATGGACAAAAAATGGCCCGATTACGAATATGGCCAAATGAAAAATTTAATGGCTAAAAGAGTTTTAAAAAGGCCAAATTTCTTAATTTTGGCCATAAAATAACCAATCTGGCAACCCTGCCTTAGATGCTTTAAAGATAAGATTTTTTTGTTTTTGGAATATTTGAAATGGACTTCGGTTTTGTAAAATTTTTCGGTCTCAGTCTTGGTCTTGATCATTTCTGGTCTCGGTCTCGAACCTTAGGTCTCGAAATTTTCTGGCCTCGGTCTTGGTCTCGACGTTTGCGGTCTTGACTACATCGCTGGTACATGTACTGCACAAAGCATGCAAATCTGCACACAAAACAAGCCGAAACTGCGAGGCCGCAAAAGGTGAACCGCCTCTTAGCGAAAGACCATTTTAAATAACATCTAAAATTAAAACTCGAATTTACATATTTTGAAATAAAAATCGCAAATGGAATATTTTACTTTGTGGCAAAATAGAAAACATAAATGATAAAGATAATTTTTTTAAAAAATCAATACCCGCACAAATATTTTTAATTTTAGAGTGAGTTTGTTTTTCAATCATTGTAATGTTTAATGAAGCTTGAATTGTTTTGTTTATGTGACATCACCACAGTCCTTTCATTATCGCTTTCTTTCGGAAACAAAAAAATTAAAGTAAATCTTTATTGCTTTTGCTGTATGTGATTTGAATTTCCTAAAACACGAACAGAAGTTTTAGAACATTTTAACTTTCAGATTAAAGAATTTTCAGAATTTTGTTTGTTCGGAAGAATTCGCAATCACTCAACTATTGTCGCCACTATTATATGCTTTAGAAATCTAATAATAAATCTCGTTAAAGTTGAGAAATTGAAGTAGTTTATAAAGCATCGAGTTTATTTTTTGCTCGTTAGAGTGGAGCGCAATCATAATGAAGCCAATTGATATTAGTTGGTATTTGAAGCTGAGGTAATTTAGCTTGCACTTTGGCCGTCGTAAAGATGATTTCAGGTAAGATTTAAAAAAACAAACGTCCAACCACTTGTAGGTAAAAACACCACTGAAAACTTGAAAGATTATTTTGTTGTACTTTTTAAAAATTTTTGTAAAAAAGATCAAAAAATAAGAATGCTAATCTGAAACCCAGGGAACAAAAGTATAATTCGTTAGTGAAACGATTTTGTAAACCTAAAAAATACAATTTAACTTTCATGTAAAATGACAAAATTTATCTTTTAGTAAAAATAAACACAGCTATGTGAGCAAATTATTAATCATTTGAACAAGAAATAATATAGAATTTTTGTTTTGACATAAATAGAACATTAAACTCGAAAGTTTCAGGTCTTCACAATTCTCTCTTCACAACATAAATCTAATCAAAGTCAACACAATTTAAAAAAAGAATTTTTTTTTTAACTTTTAAGTATTGAAGAGTATATGAGCGTAGGAGACCGATTAGTTTGGGAGTTGGCAAAACATTTTTGTTCGTAGTTTATGCGAACTTTGTGAGGATTATAATTTTACGCTATATCCAAATACGAGTATATGACCAAATATTTTTTTAAAATCAACGAAAAACCAAAAAACTTTTTTTTGAAATCGAAAACCGAAATTTTTTTGTTTGTTTGCTTTGTTGATTCTAATTAGCCATGATGAGCCAACGTTAAAAAATACTCTTCTTATTGCACCACGAATTAAAAAACTTGCCTGAATATTCTCACAATTCTCTTCATTCTTCACATGGCTGCAATGGCCTGTATGCAGTTATTTGTTTTTTATGTTAAGTGAAAAACTGTGCTTTAAACTATAGCTTTGAATATTCTTAATTGCTTTTAAATTAAATCATACGCATTAAAATAGATGTTAGGTATAGTGCGACTTATTTTATGTGGACTCACAACTTTTAAATTGACACAGAGAACAAATGGACAAGCTGAAGTGGAAAAATGGCAATGTTCTCCATCGCAAAATCGTTCGATAATTCCAAGTGTAAGTGAAGATTATATTGCGTTTGACGTCATTGAAAACCCACCTTGGTTATATGAAAGCATAAAATACATTAATTGCTCTCAAAAAGGACTCACCAGAGTTCCACGCGGTCTTGAAAGTGACATCGAAATTCTTAATCTTGATCAAAACTCCATCACCAAAATTTATCAAAACGATTTTGATTCTTATCCCAAACTCGTGGCTATCACAATGGTTAACAATTGCCTTAAAGCAGAATTTTATGACGATAAAATACCACGTTGCCAAGGATATTTTACAGCTGAAATCGGTGCTTTTTCTAGTTTAAAGTTTTTGAAGTTTTTGGCATTAAACGGAAACGTAATGAAAACATTGCCTCGTTTTCCTAGTTCCTTAGCAGTTTTGTTTATAAGTTTTTCATCATTGGGCCCTTTAAACAAAAACGATTTTGAAAATCTTAACTCATTGGAAATTGCAGTTTTTTCGACTAACTGTATATCAGGAGATATCAAACATTTTTGTCAAGGCAATTTTTCTATCAAAACATCACTATTTCCATCCAGTGTTTTGAAGTTTTTGGATCTTTCTTACAATAACTTGAAACATATACCAACCTATTTGTTCAATCAGTCCTTACTCGGTATTAAACTTCGTGGAAACCCATTTCACATTCTCCACTATCATAGTTTCAACAACTCATATAAACTAAAATATTTGAATCTGGCTTGGACCTCACAATATGACCAAATACCATTGCATATTGAAGAAAACGCGTTGAGCATGCTGACCGATCTGGAAATCTTAGATTTGTCAGGCAACATGATTTCTCGATTACCCACCAACTTTCTTTCCGACAATTCAAAGCTTAAATCGTTAAATTTGGCGTTTAATTGTTTAAAAACGATCGAAACAAATCCAAAAGTTCTGCCGTTACTTCCAGTGCTTGATGAGTTATATGTATCTGGAAACACGTTTTGCAAGCCAGACGTCATTCCACTCAAACCAATCGAAAAGAAACTGACATTTGGCAGTGCATATCTACGATTTCCAAATCTGACCACTCTTGTGCTGGGAACGAGTATTAACATTCCAGAGACAAAGTTCATCATCAACGCTTCACCTCATTATTATTCCTGGTATGGTCGAGAGTATGCTAATATTCATCAAAACAGTTTTGATGTTTTACGAAATCTTACACGATTTAAACGACTTGCACTTTCGTTTTGTGGCATCCGTAATATCGACACATCTGCTTTTGTTGAATTGAACTTGAGTTACTTGGATCTTCGATTTAATTTTATCAAACATATTTCAAGCGTAATAGAAAACTTTGATTCGTTAATAAATACCAAACAATATGGACAATTCACGCCACCGAAAACAAAACAATTATATAATCTCAAGATTGCAACAAAGCAGCCAATTATTGAACCAGTTGTTTACTTGAGTTATAACAGTATAAGTTTATCAAACATGAAATCTCCTGATTTAAAATACTTGGCCAATACTGCTTTCTTGGATCTATCTCACAATCAAATTGAGTTTATAAGTAATGTTACATTTCAAAACTTTTCACGTTTGCAATGTTTAGATCTTCGCTATAATCCAATTCGTTGGATTGAGTCTGGATCTTTTGCGTTTCTCCCGAAACTAGACGAAATCAAACTGTATTCGACCACACATCAATCAGATATTAAATTTAGGTTTTTGGAAGAAATACAAAACGATTTAACTTTGGTGTATGGAGAAACAAGTTCTAATATTTATCATCAACTGAAATTATACGCCAATACCAGTCGAAAGTTTCTTAAAGTAACCAAGCTTGATGTTTCGTACGTTTATGTCCCTATTTTTTATATTTCAAACAATCTTGAAATATTTTCGTCTTTTCCAAATCTTCAAACACTCATAATGAATGGAGCTCAATTAACATTTCCACTTCAATCGCATTTCTTTAAAGGATTGTATAAACTACAAACTTTGTATATGAGTGAGTGTTGGATAGAACACTTTCCAGATATTGCTTTGAATAAGTTGACCAACTTGATTTATCTTGATTTATCGTTTAACAAAATTGAAATCTTAGACTCGAAAAAAATTTCAAATTATACCAATTTAAGGGTATTGATTTTGTCTTACAACTTTATTCATAAAATCACTCCGAAAACTCTGAAACTCTTTGTTGAAAATGGTCTTAAAAGTATTTCATTAAACCATAACCAACTTCGTCAATTGGACGCTTCAATCATCGACAAGAAAACGTTGAAGTTGCTTTCATACTTGGATTTGCGTGGTAATACAATCAGCTGTGACTGCACGATGAGTAGAACTTTTGGTTGGTTGATTCGATCCAAGCATTTGCTTTTAAACAAAAGCATACCTGGTTTTCTCCCTAAATGTTCCGATGTTCTCATTGATTATTACGGCGGATGTTTGAGATGCGAAGCACCTAAGTCGGTCAAACCTCCATCGATCTTTGTTTACAGTCTGTCCAACAACTGCGAGGAGGAGTTTCTCATTGATTTGACAAGTTGTTTTGTGTCATTCATCGTGCTTTTTACGACAACGTTTCTCATTTGCTCGAGCAAGCAGTTTAAACGAAAGTTGTTTGTTTTGTTGTCACGTGACATTCGCATTCAAATGTTGAAGTACGAAGATAGCTATCATTGTAAAAGAAAAACCGTTTATGCATACGACGCATTTGTGTTTTACGACAAATCAAACACGGAAGTAGGTGATTGGGTTGATGACATCATAGTGCCACAGCTCGAAACATCCAATCAATCGTTTCGCATTTGTGTGGTTGGTAAAGAAGATTGGTGTGGAACCAGTCAAGTGAAGCAGCTTCATTTTCGAATACAAGCAAGCAGAAAAACAATAATCGTTTTATCAAAGGGATTTTCGCAGACTTCACAATGTCGATATGTTGTTTCTGTTTTGGAGGAGTTAAACTACGTTAAAAAAGAGAACAAATGCGTGATTATAACCTACAAAGAAACGTTTTCAGGAGGAATGTTGCAATTCCAGCATCATCGCAATCCTTATTCAGTGCTATGTTATTGGCCAACAATCACAGATGATTTGATATTTCATGAGTCGTTAAAAACTGCTCTGATAGAAAGTTACAATTACGCACATTAAATGAATCGGACAATTTTTTGCTACATGAATTCAAACTCGAATGCCAGCCTCAAGCATTTTGTTTTGTCGTTACAGGTTCAATATCTTATTTTTTCATTTTAAGCATTCGAGATAGCAAGACAAAGTTTAATTTGAGAACGCGTGTTTTTTATTTAAAATTACAAAGCGTTAAGTTTAAAAAAAGTTTTGCAAAACCTATTTTGCTGACATAGGTTATTAAAAGTTGAATTTGAATGAATTCATTCCAAGATTTTAAAAAATGTAGAATTGATATCTGTAAAAGCGGTTTGAATCTCAAATGTGATAGAATAACAACAAATAGACGTGAAATTAATAAATGTTACAGAAAACTATAAATTCTAAAGAATAGCATCAGATTCATTTTTTTGCTGACCCCTAGAATTCATACCTAGAACAACGATAAACCTGATGCAATCATTCAACGCTTACGCCGACCTGCTTTGGGAGATGCCAAGATACGATTAATGCTGTCCGATTGAAAGTTGTTCAATTTTTTTTAATCTCAAGATATGGCTGAATTTTAAGGCTGCTTGCTATAAGACCACCAAGCAAAATAACTGTTTTTAAAAACACAGCAGAATGACGAGAATCATAAGTAAATCGAGATTGCGTTGATTACGCTTGCAATCGAGACAGCACTCTATGTGTACTTGGTCACGCAGCCTGTTGCAATGCCATAAAAAATTCAACACAATCACTAAAAATAAGAAAAAAATTTTTTTTAACAAAAAAAAAAAAAATTAAGCCAAGTTTTGCCAGTTCAAAAATTTGCAAATTTGAACAAAACAAAACAAACAGCTTTGCTGTCTATTGTTTGCATGTAGGCAGGAGACACCCGACAACGAAGATTGATAAATTTCATGTAAATACGTTTAATGTACTAAAACCATTTTACCCAAAGCTTTTAATAATTTTCTGTTTTTTTTCAACTTCAATTTTCGTCTACGTACATTTTGCAGAGATAGTTCGAATTTTTAATTTGCAATTAGAAAGTTGCATGAACTGATATTTTGTGGGCCGTATCTGTAAATACATTTTTGTATAACCTACTTGTAAACTTCTTTAATTCTGCAAGTCCGCCTGTGATTTTTTGTCTTTGATTACCCTCAGCAAAAACAAATAAAATTATGAAAAAACACAAAATGAATTTTAAAGAGAGATTAGTTATATCCGGGGTTCTTAAACTGGTGTTTGCGCCCCCCTTGTGGGGCGTAAAAGATTCATAAGGGGGGCGCTAAAAAATGGCTGCAAACTGAATAGATAACTGCATTGACACAAAATAAATGGAAAAGAGAATGCATTACAACGATTATTTAAAGTATAGTTTTACAGATGCCACAGTGAATAGTCAAGTGGTACCACAATACTATCAAAATATCAGCAATCGTGCAATGTGACCAAGTCGTTTGCAGCCTCATCTTCAGAAAAAACACTCTGGCCATAAAAATAAGCATTTAGCCTTTTTTCAAAGCAAGAAAAAACTTTCTGAAAAAATTAAAAATTGTAAGTAAGAGCTTTCACCAATCTTCGTCTGCAGAAATAGTAAAAGCGTCAATCGAAATCGCTCACATGATTGCTAAAGAGAAGAAACCTTACAACATTCATGAAACATTCATTAAACCCTGCATCTTAAAAACAGCTGGTCTTTTGTTAGGAAAAACATACAGCAAGAAGATGGCGAAGATTTCACTCTCAGATTCTACGATCAAAACAACCATTGATGAGTTTGCAAAAAACATTGAGTGTCATATTTTCATAAAAAATTACAAGCCTCCCTTTTTTCAATTCAATCTGATGAAACAACTAATATTGCCCAATTGTCGCAGTTGTTAGTTTATGTTTGTTTTAATTGAAGAGGATATGCTTTTTTTAGATAATCTTCTTCGCCATCTTCGCCATCTTCTTGCTGTATGTTTTTCCAACCCACGATTATACAACATTCTCTGAATATGGCTCGTATGTGTGTATTAATTATCTTCTTTTCGCTTTCCTTTTCTTATTAACATCACATCGCTTTGTTTAAAGGTACGGCGACCATGCACAACGTCAGTTGTGCATGTGATAACGTACTTCGTTTAGTCTCTGCTTCCTTATTCACAATCTTTATTTCTACATGCACTATGATTAATTTCAAGTTGATTGTGAGTAAAAACGAAAATAAATAAATAAAAAAAAATAGATCCATAGAGACAACATATAGAGCAGAAAAAGTATTTAAAGTTGTCTCAACGTTAATTGTAATAATGGTATATCTTGAAAAAAATTTGTGAGTGTTTACATTGATGGCATTCTGACAATGTTTGGGTCTCAAAGTGAATTCAACGCTAAGATAGAGAAAAAAATCTAATGTGGTTCGATCTCATTGCGTGATTCACCGATAGGTTCTGAATTTTACTTATTGCTATGAAAAAAGAGCTTCTATAAACGAAAGAATTGCTATGAATAAAAGATAAGGTAACAATCATACCAGCCGTCAACTACGTTAAAACAACTGCTGTCAATACAAAACGGTTTCTCTTGCATACTTTGCAAAGACATGGATTCCAATCATGAGACTCTGCTTTTTCATACATCCGTTCAGTGGTCATCAAAAGTTAACATGTCAGCCCGCATGTATGAAATACATTGTAAAAGATGAACTTATGTTGTTTTTTGAAGCTCATGGATAACAAGATCTTCTTTTGTGTGTTGAATCAAAAGAGTTTCATCTGACGTTGAAAAAACTTCATGAACATTTTTGAAACATTAATGATTTAAACTTAATTTTGCAGGGCAACAATATCAACTGTATCAATGACAATGATACCATCAACGCTTTCGTGGCTAAACTGGGACTGGACATCGTGAATTAAAAAAGAAAATGCACCTTTTTTTCTAAACTAAATATTGCCGTCCAGAAAAACCAAGTTAAACTTAAGGGTAAGCTTAAAGTCGAAGTGGAGGGTCACCTGCAACATCTGAAACAAGGATTCTAACGCTACTTCCCAGATTTGAGTAACACTGAGCTTTCAAAATTGCAGATGATATTTATAGGTGATATGGAACCCTTTTCGTGTGAACAAGGATATTCTTTCCAAAGATTTGCAGGAAGAATTTTCAGAAATGAAATGTAACTTGACTGCAAAAAACTTTAAACTTGTGTCACTGACTGATTTCTGAAAGAAATATCTGCACGTGTACAAGAGTGTAGGTGCTGTATCTATACGTACACTCCTTTCATTTTCATCGATTTACATGTGCAAAAGTGGCTTTTCTTCCAATGAGTATAAAGACAAAACACAGGAACAAACTTAACAGTGAAGCTGATCTGAGGTGCGTTATCTGCCACAAAGTAACGAATTAGACTTTTGTTTTCCAAAAAACAGTTGCAACCTTCTTATTAATAAAATCTTTCTAGTGTTGTTCTGCTGTTAGATTTTTTAATATGATAGGGTTTAAATTTTGTTGGTATCATCTAAGGGGGGGGGGGGTTGTTTGCAGCCAGCAGCAAAGTTTTGCTACCAAGTAGGCAACATCTATACCTGTACTACAGTATAAATTCATCGTATACATTAAGCCTGGTTCAGATAAAATGTAAATTTTGTAGACCCTGTGAATTCTGCCTCACCATTGAGCAACAGCCATAAATACGGAGAGTGTTAAAGTTGATAGAAAAATTTTACAGAAAAGTGTCAAAAAATTCATTTTTGACCCCAAACCTAATGATTCGTGATTTATAGAAAACGCAAAAACAGGCTTTTTTCAAACAATCTGCGATTCTTTTGCAAAATTTTATTATTAGAAAATCTAGCAACACAAACCAGTAAAGCCTAAAATATACAATCGCAAAAAACATGATCGAACAAGTCATCGTTTCGATTGTTTTGCTGATGGCGTAACACAAAAATAAAGTTTTCCAGATTTTCACCAGGGCAAAGGTCAAAGGCGACTAATGCGTACACACAACAATGATAGTGAGGGAGGTGGGACTCACGTATTTTTACATTTTTTGACACTTTTTCAGGGGTTTGTGGAGTGGAGTGTATACTGCATGTGCCAAGTCCTTTCTTCTAACAGCACAAAAATTAAAAAATAAAATTACAGATAAACGCAGCTAAACTTTGGTTTTTTCAAATAAACGTGGGGACACACAAAGAAATTGTTTTAACCGAAGTGACTTTTAAGTTTCTTTCCCGTATTAACCACGATTATACGATTTTCTATTTACTTTTCTACACGAAAACGATTGAACATAAAAACTTCTCGGAACCAACATGAAGTCGATCGCATACTGATCACAAGTAATAGCATTTAAGATTACCAACAATTTGATAAACTGTCACACTTCATTCATAATAATTTTAATCATGACGATGAAGTTTATCCCCGTTAAAAACTTTTATTATGAAACAATAATCGCGTCGCCTTGCAGCGCTGCTTTCGTATTATGTGATATAACGTCCGATTTGCTTTCTATTGCGTGATGCATATATCCTTTTTCTCTTTTCGCCGGACAATAATGACGTAATATGTTTTTGATCAGCGTCAATGTAGTAGAATGTTCGCGTATATACTATGCGGTTGAAGCATAAGTTTTTGGAGCTGTGTTCTACAGAGGTAGAATTATTTGTGTTAGTTGAATCAAGTTATAACGTTAATTTTGCTTTGCAGTTTGGCAAAGCGTGGAATCGAAAATTTCGTTGGTCGTGATTTTTTGTAATACATTCGTTCTTATTAGAGACAGTGGTCTCTGTTTGTCGGTTTAGAAGAGTCTTCAACGGATCGATCCGAGCTTTCGTTTAAACCAACTGTATAAAAGCTTCAGGCTCATAGCAGGCTACTTCTTGGGTCGGAATAAAATTAAATTTAGACACAGCTTTGTTTCAGCGCAGGTATTCGGGTTACCTAACTCAACTGGTCCTTTAGGATTCCCGAACAAAGGCTGTGCCATAAACGCATATTGGTTAAAAGAAAATAACCATGAGCGAATTGCTTAATTCGTCCTATAAATTTGGCTACGTCACTGTCATGGGATCGCGCGATGGTCACAAGACCGCACGAGGCACACATGACCAAAAATCATGGGACCTCATGTGACTCATCGCTATAAAGGCCAGAATTGAAACCGGTGTCTTACTTTGGTCGTGGCTAGGAGCGACGAGGTAACGCGTGATAAGTAATCCAGAATATGTAAAATAAGTAAAATAATTATTAATTAATAAATTAACGTGTCACATGCGATGAGCAGTTTTTTCTGCTCATCGCATGTGACGTTTCTGTCTTCAGAGAGAGATAGCGATCTATAGCACTTGCTTTCATACAATCTTTTTCAGTAGTCCAGGGAAGGACAGAATTTTTAACAGTAGGCTTTCAAGAAAATGATCGTAATTTCTAAAAATTTAGGATTGTCATTATATTATTTTATGTGCCGCAGGCTACTTTCAGTTTCTTTTTAAGAGTAAATTTTATATGGTAATCGACTAATCGTATTGAAAGAGTAATGGCTTCTAATGCCAAAAAAAAGTGTCGTACATATCTTGTGGATTATATCAGGTTTGGCTTTGTGCCATGCCCATCCAATATTCAACTTCCAATGTGTCTCTTGTGCAAGAAAATTCTTACAAATGAGGCAATGAAACCGTCAAGGCTGAAAGATCACCTAACCAGGCTTCATCCTGATAAAGCAGACAAATCTATTGAATTTTTTCAAGCATTGAAAGAGCGTGAAGCTCAAAGTTCTATAAACAAGGCCTATGCTAAAAATGCTTGCCCAAATGTCAAAGGACTTATAGCCCCGTACAAGATTGCTTTTTTGATTGCGAAAAAGGGTTTACCATTCAACGTTGGGGAAAGTTTGGTAGCACCTGCTGTGAAAGAAATTATTTCTACTGTAATGGAGAAAGATCCCACACCTGTACTACGAGCTGTTCCACTGAGTGATACCACAGTAACCCGACGAATTAACGAAATGGGTACGAATATTGAAGATCAACTCTGTGAAATCTTACGAAACACTTCTTTCAGCTTACAATTAGACGAAACTACCACATCAGACAATAACGCTTTATTAATGGTTTACGTCCGTTACATAACTGATGGAAATATTATGGAGGAGCTTCTATTTTGCAAGTGTTTGGAAACAGACACTAAAGGTCTAACAATATTTCAGACTTTGTCAGACTACTTGCGAAACAAATCCATCCCCCTTACCAACATAATAGCATGTGCTACTGATGGAGCTCCAGCCATGGTAGGCAGGTATCGCGGGTTTGCTTCATTACTCAAAGAAAAAATACCCAATCTATTTACTGTGCACTGTGTGCTTCACCGTCAGCATTTGGTAGCAAAGCGTCTTTCTCCACGTCTGCAAGAATGTTTGGGAGTTGCTATCAAAGCAGTTAACAAGATAAAAGCCAACGCTAAAAATGACCTATTGTCTCGACAGCTATGCGAGGTAAACGATGAAGAGTTCGAGCATCTCCTTCTCCATACGGAAGTTCGTTGGCTGTCGAAAGGCATATTTCTGGCAAGGTATTGTAAACTTAAAAACAGCGTGGTGGAGTTCCTTGGTGAAGATTCTGACCTTGCCAAAGATGTAATTGCCTGCCATCAAGATAACAGTTATCTAGCTGATTTTTATGAAAAAATTAATACAGCAACGGACAAACTCCAAGGTAAAAAGATTACTTTGGTTCAAAGCAAAACTATAATACGTGGCCTAATCAACAAACTTGAGCTCTACCAGCAAAGTTTGAGCAGAAGAAAGTTCGATCACTTCTCTCGTCTGTCAAAAATGTCTGATAGTGTCACTGACGAACATTTGCTTGTTTACGTTGAACACCTGAAAGCTGTGATAGAAGACATGAAGGTTCGCTTTAAAGATCTGCTTGACCTTGAAGTTTTTCCGTGGCTAGTGGAACCATTCGCCACTAACATCAATGACTGCGATTCCACCATGCAAGAAATGCTGATAGACCTGCAAAGTGACGAAGAAGCGCGCGCAATCTTCAGGGCACATGGATGGGCAGCCTTCTGGATTAAGTGAAAAAACCGATTTCCGCAACTGTGGGAGAAAGTAGAGCTCTTTATTTTGGCCTTTCCAACCACATATATTGCTGAACAAGGATTTAGTGAAGTGCTCTACATGCGAAATAAATATTGCAATAGACTCGACATGAATGCGACTGGGGGAGATTCAATTCGACTGAAGCTGACTAGCTTGATGCCAGCTTTTTCTAATCTTGCCGAGCAACATCAGCCGCAAAGGTCGCATTAGTTTCATGAACTGTTGCATTTTAATAAATTGCCATTGCTTTTATTTGTGTTTTCCTTTTAAAAGCTTCTTAGATATATTTCGGGAAAACTTTCAAATGAAAGTACAGTAATCGTTTTTATGGGGGGCGATTCGGACCAACATTTTTTGAAAAGGGGCGATTTCATAAAAAAGGTTGAAGACCCCTGGTTTATATGTTAATAATGTTAAAGTAGATTTTGTTAAAAGCTCTTCCTCTTCTTTTACTAAATTGTAAATCTAAATACTGGGTCAATCGTTGTATAATTTATCTTGTTTTTAATATAGTTAATTAGTTTGTTGTATTATAATGTAAGTGGTTTTTACTTATTACTCTTTAGAAGAATCGAACCTTGTACAGATCTCGCTTTTTAATTTTCGGCGACAAAAAAAAAAAATCTTTTTCCATTCGTGTAGCTTTACTTGTTTCTCTGGTAAATTTTAATAATTCTCAGTCTGGTTCTGTTTGTCAACAATTGCTTTGCGTATTCACTGTCGACTACTATTGATTGTTTAGATGATTTGAATTTATTTTTGGCTTCAAGTCGAGCAGATACAGATAATTTTCAGTATTCTGATGCAGATCTTAGAAATAATCTAAATGACAACTATATTAATCAGGTAATTTCGGCAAATTTGAAAAATTGCGTTTATACAGATTTCTTAAATTTTGACAGTAGAGTAGATGTATTCCATTCTTTATTTATGCTTCATTTTAACATTAGATCCCTTCAAAAAAATTTTGAGACTTTTTATGAATCTTTGCAATCGCTTCCGACTCTTTCACAAATTATTGGAATTTCCGAGACAAAAATTAATGATACTCCTCTTACTAATATTTCTATACCTAATTATATGTTTTTACATGCTAATTCTACTACTTGCGCAGGTGGTGTTGGTTTATATATTTTGAGTTCGATATCTTTTAACTTACTTGGTAAAAATCAACTTAGTAATGTTGGCTGTGAAAATCTCTGGGTTTCTTTAAATTTTCCGGGAGTCCAGCGCACAGTCGTAATAGCTGTCATATATCGTCATCCTAGATCTGATTCAAATGCTTTTATTGAAACCCTTAATAACAAACTGGGTGAAATTGACTGCAATAAGAACGATTTTTATTTAATGGGCGATATCAATTTAAACATTAGCGAAAGTGATTGTTCTTCATCTTCTATTAATTATTTAACTATGTTAGAGAGCAACGGTGTTTTTCAATTAATAACTAAACCAACCAGGGTCACCAAAAATTCAGCATCCTTAATTGATCATATTTTTACAAGCGCTTTATCTAATCCTATATTTCCGGGGATAATTCTTAATGATATCAGTGATCATTTTATTACTTACTGTGCAACTTCTCTAAAAAGTAATCCTGAATCTGTTAAACACAAAAAATATATTTGTAGAGACATTAAAAATCTCGATATAGAAAGCTATTTACTAGACCTTGATAAAAATATGAACGATTTCAAAAATTGTCTTGACTGTATAAATGCCAATAATTTTAATTTCATTTTTGATGATTTTATAAAAAGGGTAAGATTAATAATCGACTTTTACGCTCCCTTACGTCAAATCTCTCGCAGACAAAAGCGTCTTCGAGCTAAACCTTGGTTAACAAAAGGTCTTCTTGTTTCCATAAAGTATAAGCAAAAACTTTACCGTTCCCACTTTTTGTCGAATGATGTAGACAAAAAGACATATTATAAGCAATATTCAAATAAATTAAATAAAATTAAAACCAAAGCTAAAAAAACGTTTTACTATAATTTATTTAAAAATAACTGTAAAAATCCCCGTAAAACCTGGTCTACAATTAATTCAGTTCTCCATACTAAAGACGATACTAAGTCTACTCCATATAAACTTAATATTAACAATCGTACCATAATTGACCCTACTGTAACATCAAATTGTTTTAATAACTACGTATTTTAGTGAAGTCGGACGAAGTGTTGTAAGTACGTACTCGTAATTTGTCGAATTGCTCTGCAACCTGCGTAAAGGATTTTTTGATTAATAGAGTCACATCTACTATATTTCTAGAGCCAGCTTCCGTCAATGAAATCCTTAATATTATTAATGAATTAAATATTAACAAAGCTGCAGGTTATGATGATATCTCATGTTATTTTATTAAACTTTCTTCCACAGTGCTTACCCCTGTATTTTCAACATTGGTTAATTCGGCTATGACTCTAGGTATTTTTCCTGAAAAATTAAAGCTATCCAAGGTAATTCCTTTGTTTAAAAAAGGTGATAAACTTGATGTAAGCAACTATCGCCCTATATCTATATTAACATGTTTCACAAAAATTTTTCAAAAAATCGTTTTTAATCGTCTCTTAAATTTTTTTAATAAACATTCTGTTCTGGTTTCAAATCAATATGGTTTTCGAGAAAATTGCTCTACGTCTCACGCAATTCTAGATATAGTAACTTCAACTTATGATAATATTAATAATAACCAATATACAGGAATGGTTACACTTGATATTACTAAAGCATTTGATACTGTATGCCACAAAAGACTCTTGATAAAACTTGACCATTATGGAATAAGAGGAACAGCCTTTAATCTGATACAATCTTATTTAAATAATAGATTGCAATATGTGTACGTAAATAATATTGAGTCCAATCGAAAAAGAGTTATAATGGGTATACCTCAAGGATCTGTTTTAGGCCCGCTTCTATTTCTAATTTATATCAATGACCTTCAAAATTGTTTGAAAAGTATCCCTAGACTCTTGGCTGATGACACTGCCTTGTTAATTAATGCTTCCAATATAACTGAACTCGAAATCAAAATAAACGATGAATTGTCTAGAGTTTCCCAGTGGATGAATAAAAATTGTCTTACTATCAATCCCTCCAAGTCGCAAGCTATAATAATACCGCCTTTGCTATCACAAGTTGTTTCGCCGAGCAATATTAATATTAAACTTAATTCTAGTATAATTGCGATTTCAGACAGTATTAATTATTTAGGCGTCCTAATTGATTCCAAATTATTGTTTCATGATCATATTCATAAAATTCGTAGCAAACTCTCTCGTGCAGTTGGTATTTTATGCAAACTAAAAAATTTATTTCCTTCTTGTATCTTAAAAAAACTTTACTTTGCTTTTTTTCATTCACACTTACTATACTGTCTTACAATATGGAGTGCTACATACAAAACTTATCTTGAACCATTAAGAAAATTGCAAAATAAAGCTATGCGAGTCATCAATAATATGCAATGGTCATCAAATTCTAATCCTTTGTTTAGAAAAAACAAAATTTTAAAATTAGATGACTTAATCAAGCTTGAAACTTCAAAATTAATGTTTAATTTAGACAGATGTAAATTGCCGACTTCTTTTACAAAATATTTCAAAAAGGTATCTCAAATTCATTTCCGTGTAACCCGTTCATCAGTCAATAATAAGTTATACTTACCAAGATATCGATCCAATCGTTTGCAAAGATCTCTTAAATATAGAGGAGTTAAAGTTTGGAATGATGTTCCTTGTAATTTAAAAAAAAATTGCTACTCCATATATAATTTTGGCTGCATGTATAAACGTTATATCTTAAATTCTTATCCTTAAATCCATTTAATATTTCATATCAAACTTGTATCTACAGTGGTCCATTTTTTATCTTTTTCCATAACATACGTTTATTTTTATAACTTTAGTTAATCGGTGGCTGCTCGACTTGAAGACCAATTAATTATTTTTTGGTCACTTCGCAGTCTCCGCATACATTCGGTTTAATTATTATGTTTTTTTTTTTGTTTTTTTTTTCGTGTAACAAATTACGTTAATTAAACGCACTTATTTTCTTCATTATAATTATTTTTACTGTTATTGTTTTGTGTGCATCATATATTAATACGGAATTGTATGAAATAAACTTTGTCTGTCTGTCTGTCTGTCTGTCTGTCTGGATGTCATAATGCAACAAAAGTATTAATCGTGTTTACTTCATTTTGATAATTTAGCAGTTGCAAATTAGAACTTGCAAATTTAGCAGAACACGTAGCCTACTATGGGTTGCTAAATTCAGTCAGAGAAAAATCAAAATGTGTTAAGGCAGCTATCAGTCAGTTTGTAAAGTGGCAGTGTGGCATATGGAAGTTTTGTAAAGTAATCTAGAATAGACCTAATCTTGAGAAGTAATTAAGTTTATGTTTTTATCATGTTGCTGTGCCTGCATAGCTAAGTAATAATTTCAGATAATCAAAATGACAGAGAAAAAAAGAAAGTTTCTTCATGACTACATTTAAATTTGGTTTGGTATCACTGCAAAAAGGTGACACAGAAGTCCCGCAGTGTGTAATATGTTATGATGCTATGCGTCTCTCGTGTTCGAAACGGCACTTGACTACAGCCCATTCTGCTTTAGCTGATAAACCTAAAGAATTTTTGGTATTGAAAAGTCGCTCCTTAAAGAAAGCTAAGTTGGACATATGTGGGACGTTTCAGCAAAGATCTTGGAATGTTGTTAAAGCTTCTTATGAAATTTTCGTGTTAATGGCAAAGAACAAGAAAAGCAATAGCATCGGGGAGTCTCTTGTGAAAGTTAGCATGCTCGTAGCAGCAGAACTAGTACTGGGCAAGAATAAAGCAAATATCCTTTCTCAAATTTCACTATTAAATGATACAGTCAAAGGGAGAATCGATAAACTGTCTGATCAGAATATCAAAGATCAACTTCTCGACCAAATAAAACAGTCTTTATTCTTTGTTATACAGTGCGATGAAACGACGAATATTGGAAAATCTTCTCAGCTTCTGCTTTATGCTGGTTTCTTGTCAGTTAACATGGCAAAAGATTATGCTATTCTGCCACCCAATGAAAAGTCGTACAACATCAATTGATAATTTTAATGTTGTGTCAAACGTTTTTTAGGAAAACCAACTATCGCGGAAATCATTAGCAAGAGCGTTTTAGTATGGAGTTTCAGCTATGCTTGGTCTGCAGTCTGGCTTCTTCAGAGGGTAAAATAAAAAATCCTTCTGTAATGGGCACGCATTGCGTACTTTATCATGAAACCTTAGCATCCATAACTTTGGCTCCTGAAATTAAAGAGGTTCTAACCTGTCTATTGAGATTGTCAGCTATATACACGTAAAGGCAGGATTCCTTAACGGTCGTCAAATATGAAATCTCAACATGTAGCCCTTCACAAATGTTCAATAGTTGTCTAAGGGGAATATGCTTAAACGGTTTCGTAAATTAAAAGTTGCTATATTTCTTGATTTCGGGAAAAAAAATTTATTAAAGAAACTTCAATTCCAAAGATTTCAACCATCACTGGCTTATCTTGTGGACATATTTCAGGCGTTGAATGCTCTCAAGCTTCAACTTCAAAGGAAAAACATCAATATGAGTATGCAACATGACATTATACACTCCTTCATGTCAAAACTTGACCTCAGGAAGAATCGAATAGGACAAGGGAATCAATCCAGTAAGCTTTTTTTAATTAGATTTTACTCTCACAAACGATAACCTTGAGTCTAAATTAAAGCATAGATAAAAACTTACTTATTTGATTTAAAGGAAGAATTTAATTAAATAAAATTTTCATGTAGATGAGAAGCAAAAAACCTAGAAGTTTATCAGAAACCTTTTTCAGTGCGAAGTATAAGGCGGCATTTTTGATAAAGCACAAGAAGAGTTTCTCGAGTTAAGATTTAACTTCACACCCAAGGACAACTTTAAAGTGCTGGATCTTGAAGCGTTTTGAATTAAATACCTTTCTGTTTACCCTCTTATTTCAAGCCAGGCTCTTTGTATTCTAGTTATATTTGGTTGGACTTATCTTTTTGAAGCCGCATTTTCTACACTAGTTTATCCAGAAACAAGCCGGAAGTTGAAGGAGACTTACAGTGTGCGCTGTCTGGGATTAAACCACGCATTAAATAACTAGTTGCTGAGAAACAGTGAAAAGTGTCTCATTGATTCGTGTTTATTTATTTATACATGTAAATTTAGGGGGCGTGAAGCGGGAAACCATCGCTTAAGGGAGACGCAGTATCAAAACGGTTAAGAATCACTGATTGAAAGCAAATGTTTTGGTTTAAAATCAAGTCAGTGATGGGATTCAAAATTTTAAGAACAGGTTCTCTTTTGTATCGAACTCGCTAACAACAGTTTCAGTGTTGGAATTCAAAGTTTAAAGAACAGGTTCAAAATTAGGGTGTTCTCTAAAAAAAAAAAGGTCTTCACTTCGATTTCATCTCTAATTTCTCTATTTTTCTCGCAAAATTAGGGTCTCCTCTAAAAAAAAAAAAAAAAAGGTCTTCACTTCCATTTTATCTCTAATTTCCCTATTTTTCTCCCAAAATTAGGGTGTTCTCTAAATAAAAAAAAAGGTCTTCACTCAGAATCGTTCTTTACACTTTGAACAAACATCTGCAGAAGATTGAAACTGTTACATTAAACACAGAGATATTGAAATACATAGATCACGTAAAGTTAAAACCGGGTTCGCTAAACATGCTGAAATTCCAAGAACGGGTTCGCGCGAACCCGTGCGAACCCCCTGAATCCCATCACTGAATCAAGTTATCAATGTTCATTAATTTAAAATAAAGTGATAGAAAATATAAAAACGTTCTTTGAAGTAATTTTTTTGCAAAGTTTTATTTTAAAATTAGGGTTGAGATATATAGTTCACTATTCACTTAAAAGAAAAAGAAAAGAGAAAAATGAATGAGAGTAAAGAAAACGAGAGAAGAAAAAATTTTTATATTGATAAATGAAGGTTTACCGATTGCAGCCCAACAGATATTTCCAAAAAAATTTGGTCCATGGCGTGTAAAATTCGGACACCCATAATCTAATCCTAGCTGTTACCGATTTAAAAATTGCATCATCTTATGTAATAGCACTCCTGCCACATCAAACTCAAAAAAGTTCAAAATAAAAGTTTTATTAATCGTGTCGCGAGTCCTATTCAAAGCAGTCACGGGCTTCACGGGCTATATTATGAACAGGTCTGAGCTTACTATTGTATTCTATTGCAGTCTGCTACCCGCTTTAAGTCATTTTTCCGGAAAACTTTATCGTTGACATAGCTTACCACTATCTGAGTCTACTTTAAGACATTTTTAAACTGAATATTTAGAAACATAGCTTCCAATTAATGTTAAAGTCATTTTTTTAATCTCAGTTAGTCTGCTTTAAAACACACACCAGTGAAATATATTGCCTATGGCATTATATATTTAAATCAAGGTCCGAAACAACCATTTTAATTTTTATTTAAAGCAACTTTTGGCAGGCGTACTAAATTTTAAAGTAGGTGTCTAGCTGTAGATTAACTGTTACAACATTTAAAAATTTGTGTCTGCTCTTTGTGGTTATTGCTGCATTTAGGCTAAACTAAAACTACATAATTTATCTTGGTGCTGCACGTAGATCTAGTTCTTTTGTAATATTTTTTTCGTTCTTCTGTTAAAGCTTGTATACCAACAGAAAAAAACTTGCTTTAAAAAATATTGGCGTAATCAAGTTTTTTTGTTTTTCTAAAATTGGATTAATTTAGTGTAAATGTTTTAACGGGCAAGGGAGTGAGTAAAAACATTCAATGTACTGTATTTCCAGACTTGTTTGTTGCCAAAAAAAAAATTTAAATAAAGTTTTTCATAATCGGATTAGCTTGTAACAGGATAGCTTTTTCGTAATCGGGTCCTGATGGCAGTAAAAATCTTCATTGGAATAGACGTAAGAAAGTTGCAAAACTAAAAAATATAAGATTAAAATAATATAAAATAATATAAAATTAATATAAAATAATATAAAACTAAAAAAGTCGAGACCGAAACGAGGCCGAGACCACAAATAATCGGTCTCGAGACCTTCATCACTATTATGCACGTAAGGTGAAAAGTTAGGAATTAAAAAATAGCCATGAAGAATGATGGTCAGGGTTTCATAGTAACACTACGACAGCTTAAAAATTGTTAAAATCAAGTAAAGGCTTTATTCTAATTATAAGAAAATTGGGGATTGAAAAAAATTTTAGGAAAAAAAAAAGGTCTTTTTTTATTTTACTTTTGTCGGCAGATAAAATAAAAGCGCTGTGCTTAGTGGCAAACCTAATGGACACGGTCGCAGTTCGAAACCTACTCTCGCCATTCTGTTGTGTCGGTAGTAAGGTTACTTTACGGCGCTTTCTCTCCTGGTCTTAGCAAGCAGCTCTAAATTTTGGTCATTACTCTAAATATTGACTGGAAAACCAACAATAAAAAACTTTAACCGAACAGCAACATTGTCGCATCTCCGGAAACAGGCCAGGGTAATCGCTTGGCAGTTGTACATTATAGCGCCTCCAAGGTTTTTTTAGAAGTCAAGAGAATAAATAAAAAAACTAAAATAACTATATTAAAAATAAATTATTTTAATAGTTTTTAAAGTGAATCTTTAAAAGTATTTTTCTTTTTTTGTTGCACCAGGTCCCTTTGTAAAAGCCATGACGGCTTATAGTAATCGTGTTTTTGTGTCTCAAACTTCTGCTTATAACAAAATTTTGTACATGCTACGGTATGAATTTCATCGCTTAAAACAAAATGCAAAATTGCCTAAAAGTCAAAGTTAAAAAGTGATAATCTGCACTGGTTGTTTAAATAACACAACCATACAGAGCAAAGCTCTTTCTAACATATTTGAGGTACTTGTTTACTTAAAACATATCTTAGATCGGGGTTGCCAGACAACTAGCAATGCTTTTGGCCAAACTTTATTGATAAAAGGCCAAAAATGGGCCAAATACTCAAAACTAAAAGATTCTAAAATAAATGAGTTTCAAAAAGAGCTGGAGGATACTTCTTTTCCCGTTCCTTTTTGTATTTTTGATCACTGTCGTAAGAAGCCTTCCACTTGGACATATACAGTATAAAAGAAGGCTTTTAAAAACTTACCTCTTTTTTTAGTACCGTATTTTTTCGAATAGAATGCGCGCATTCAATTTTTTTTTATCACGAGTTTGTGCGCATTCAAAACAAGGGCACGTTCTAATCTAGGGCGCATTCCATTTTTTGATAACAACTTTCGGACAACTTTAACCCCACCGTACTCTATTTAAGGCTGGCTTTACACGATCAAGTTTCTTGCGAAGTGTTGCGCGAGCTTTTACACGGCGAGCTTTTTTCTGTCTGAACTTCTTGCAGAAAGAAATGTCTGCGATTTTTGCGCAAGAAACTTGCTGATGTATTTACACGATGTTCGTTCCGCAATATTTCAGCAAAATTGCCGACGTATCTATTGCATTGGTTTCCTCACGATTGATTTAAATAAACCTGTGGTTCGTTTTCATTTTATTTCAATTTATCAGTTTTTAATGTTGAAATATTCGAAATGCTTCGAGCACGAAAATTACGTATTATGTTTTGAAGTTACGTTTTGAAAGGTGTTACGTTTTGAAGTTCTTATTGAAAAAGTGATTGCGAAATAGAAAACAGTGGCTAAACCAGGGATTTTCAACCTGTGGGCCACAGTGGTTTTTTTAGTGGGCCATGGAGCATAAATCAAAATGAAAGCAATATGTATAATATATATGTATAATTAGGCTTGCCATCCGTCCCATTTTTTAGGTATTTTTCTGGCGTCCTGTGCAGTTAACCACATGAAGACTTTTTTTAGAGAACACTATGATTTTGGGACAAAAATAGGGAAAATTGACAGCAATTCCAAGTGAAGACCTTTTTTTTTTAGAGAACACTATAATTTTGGGATGGAAATTTAATTTTGTCGACCAAAGTGGGTTGTGAAGTTAACTTGGGTTGAAAAATAGGCCACGGTATAGAAAAGGTTAAAAACCACTGGGCTAAACGATATACATTATTACACGCACAACGTCAATTGTGCGTGGTCGGCGTACCTTTAAAACGAAATAGGTACTGTACGTTAATTTTTTTTTTTAAGAAAGAATATAGAATTTTTTTTAAAGAAAGATATATACTATTTAACAAAAATTGGTTCTCTTTACGAAGTCACCGTATGCAATTTTTTTGGGTGAAACTAACTCGGAATCCATCTTTCAGCATCAGGATAGAATAAAGACACTTTTACAGAGAAAAATAATCTTCATGAAGCAATAATAATAGCAAGGGGATCCAGATTAGTTTCACAAACAAAAAACGCTTACGGTGACTTCTTAAAGAGACCCCATAAATTACCTCTACTTGATTTCGTTGAAGCACCTCTGCAATTTCCTTCCATGCATCACTTCTCTTTACACGGTCTTTATACTCGTCGCTATAGACATTCCATATACAGGGTGTGCAAAAAGTTCCCGGACAAGTTTAAATTAAAATATATACGATATTAAATGCACTTTTTGAATGATTTTTTGTGTGAGCAAAGATAAGATATAAGTTTAATCAGGGAATCTATTTTTACTCGATTTGGCCACCATTTGTATCAATTACTTTCTCCAGTCTTGATCTGAACGCTTCTACCGCAACACGTATCTTTTTCTGGGGAATATCAGCCCATGCCTTTTGTAAGGATTTCTTCAAGTGGTTGACAGAAAGTTTTTCTGAGCGGCATGCGTCTTTTTTGAGCATTGACCAGATGCTAAAGTCGAGTGGGTTTAAGTCAGAAGAGGAAGGAGGCCACATTTCTTTGTCCCAAAATGAGGGGAAGTTTTATCTGCACCATGATTGAGTTTTTTTCGAGTGCGATGGTGCACCATCGTGTTGAAAGATAAACACTTCGTTTTTTCATTTCGATCAGTGCCGGAAACAAAATTTCCAACATATTTATAGGGTATTTTTTGACTATGGAAAGCGTAGAGTATGGAGATATTCCTAGGCTTTCTGCCATCCCCTTTATTGTTTTTCGTGGGTTTCTCCTGATCCTCTCCCGTACGGCTTTAATTTTCTTTGGAGTACGCGCCGTTCTTGGTCGACCAGTTCTCGGATGGTCTTTTGTT
Source organism: Diplosoma virens (assembly GCA_963680785.1). Classification (NCBI taxonomy): domain Eukaryota; kingdom Metazoa; phylum Chordata; class Ascidiacea; order Aplousobranchia; family Didemnidae; genus Diplosoma; species Diplosoma virens. The sequence goes on along the minus strand of OY796881.1, from coordinate 23,490,772 downwards.
ATTTCCCAGTTCTTTGTATCTTTTAATTGTATCATAGACCGTCGATTTAACAACTTTAAGTTGTCTTATGCAGTAATAAGAGGGGCTGGTATTCCCGCGAGATGTAATTCAATGATTGCATTTCTTTTCTCCATTTTTAATGATTAGTTTTTAAAAATTTTTGAATTTTAATGCGTAAAATACAAACAATTGTCTAGAACATTAATTTCATGATTTAATAAACAAAAAATAGTATTTTTTATTTATTTATTAAATCAATAAAAAGTAGTCCGGGAACTTTTTGCACACCCTGTAGAATGCCTGACTTCAATTTCACTTATTAACGTCTTTACTTCGTCTGTCGACCACGATGGCATTTTCAACCGAAAACTTGCTGAAATCTTGCTGGAAAATAGAACCTCGCTCTATTCCTAGCAATATTGCAGCAAGACGCACTTTTTTCTTGAAAAGCGCTTTTACACGTGGCAAGATTTTTATTGCGCTATATTGCCAGCAATCTTGCTCAATAATCTTGCGCGGTACTTTACACACAGATAGAATATTGAGGCAAGATTCTTTCTGCAAGAAACTTGATCGTGTAAAGCCAGCCTAAAAGTAGCTTCGACCACCTTAAATCCAAAACAATCGGTGTTTTTATACAGAACAAGTTATAAAAGTTCTCATGTAGCAAGCAAGCAGAACTGGTTTGCACTGTCCTCTAGGTGCCTTTATTTATGCAACTAGGTGACTTTATTTACGGTATGCGCATTCAAGGGCGCATTCTAATCAAGGGTGGATTTTAATCAAAGAAATACGGTAATAATAATCCCGTAGGGCAGCGGTTTCCAAACTGTGCACCGCGAGACTTTGTCAGGGACGCCGCGAAAGCATGCCGCGGGATGAAAGCCGTGTGAGCAGTGGTGGCGTTATTTCGATGGTGGGGGCGTGATATAGGTGAGGCGAATGAGGAAGTCTCCCCTCGAAAACAGCACATACAGTTTTGAATCCGTTGCAGATGTTTCTTCAGAGAACAATTCTGATTGAGGACTTTTTTTTTTAGAGAACACCCTGATTTTGGGAGAAAAATAGGGAAATCGGAGATGAAATCGAAGTGAAGACCTTTTTTTTTTTTTAGAGAACACCCTGATTTTGGGAGAGAAATAGGGAAATCAGAGATGAAATCGAAGACCTTTTTTTTTAGAGAACACCCTGATTTTCGGAGAAAAATACGTTTTTTTCATTACGGCGCCGCGAGTATTGTTAAGTTTTCAAAGGGCGCCGTGAAAAAAAAGTTTGGGAACCGCTGCCGTAGGGTATTCAAAAATATAGAAGTGCTTGAACACAAGTAATAGTCCACAACGTTTGGGGCATACACAGCTGTTAAAACATTAAACAGCTTTTATATGTGTCATCAATAGTCAAAGTACACATAACCACTGCATTAATAACATCAAGCTATTGCTCACATTCACAATGAAAGACTTCATTTTCTTACTACTTTCCTATTTACATTTAACATACGGTATTGTAAAATGTCGTACTGTTGTTAATAAAGATAATTAAATGACAAAATAATGTTATAAATTATGTGAAAACTTCAGAATATGGACAAAAATGGCCCGATTACAAAAATGGCCAAATGAAAAATTTAATGGCTGAAAGAGTTTTAAAAAGGCCAAATTTCTTAATTTTGGCCATAAAATAGCCTATCTGGCAACCCTGCCTTAAGATGCTTTAAAAATAAAATTTTTTTGTTTTTGGAATATTTGAAAATGGACTTCGGTTTGTAAAATTTTTTGGTCTCAATCATTTCTGGTCTCGGTCTTGGCCTCGACGTTTGCGGTCTTGACTACATCGTTGATACATGTACTGCAAAAAGCATGTAAATCTGCACACAAAAAAACCCAAAACTGCGAGGCCGCGAAAGGTAGACTGTTTTTTAGTGAAAGACCATTTTAAATAACATCTAAAATTAAAAATCGAACTTACATATCTTGAAATTAAAATTCCAAATGGAATGTTTTACTTTGTCGTAAAATAGAAAACATAAATGATAAAGATAATTTTTTAAAAAAATCAATACCCACACAAATATTTCTAATTTTAGAGTGAGTTTGTTTTTCAATTATTGTAATGTTTAATGAAGCTTGAATTGTTTTGTTTATGTGACATCACCACAGTCTTTCCATTATCGCTTTCTTTCGGTAACAAAAAAATGAAAGTAAATCTTTATTGGTTTTGCTGTATATTGTTTGAATTTCCTACAACTCAAACAGAAGTTTCAAAGCATTTTAACTTTCAGATTAAGGATTTTCAGAATTTAGTTTGTTCAGAAGAATTTGCAACCACTCAACTATTGTAGCCACTGTTACATGCTTTAAAAATTTAATAATAAATCTCGTTAAAGATGAGAAGTTAAAGTAGAGTTGTTTGTAAACACGAGTTTATTTTTTTACTTATTAGAGTGGAGCGCTATTTTGATGAAGCCTTTTCATATTAGTTAGCATTTGAAGTTGAGGTATTTTGACGTACACTTTGGTTGTCGTAAAGATGATTTCAGATAAGATTTTTAAAAAAACGTCCAACCACTTGTAGGTAAAAAGACACTAAAAAATCTGGAACAATAATTTTGTGGTATTTTTAAAAAATTTTAGAAAAAGAGACCAAAAAATAAGAATGCTAATCGGAAACTTAAGGAATAAAAGTACAATTTTTTAAACATTTTTTTGTATGCCTAATATAACTGATTTAACTTATATATACGATGACGAAATTTATCTTTTAGTGAAAATAAGCACAGATATGTAAGCAAATTTTTAATCATTTGAACAAACAAAAATAATAAATTTTTTTTCCACATAAACGGAACATCACACTCGAAAGTTTTAGGTCATCCCAATTTTTCTTCACATTTTAAATTGATTCAAAGTCAACACAGTTTCAAAAAAGAATTTATATTTTTTTAAAACTTTTTTAGGCACAAAAGAGTATGAGCGTAGGAGACCGATTTGTTTGGGAGTTGGCAAAACAATTTTGTTTGAAGTTTATGCAAACTTTGCAAGAATTAAGGCGCGTTTACAGCCGTTTACAATACTTTTTTCTTTCAGCGCGATCTTGGTTTGTTTTATTGACGCTCAAATCCACTCATTTTTTCTCGAAAACATGAGTGGATTTGAGCGTCAATAAAACAAACCAAAATCGCGCTGAAAGAAAAAAATACTGTAAACGGCTGTAAACGCGCCTTTATAATTTTGCGCTATATCTAATATGCCCAAATACTTTTTAAATTTGACGGAAAAGCAAAAAAACTCTTTTCTCAAATCGAAAACCGAAATTTTTTTGTTGTTTGTTTTATGGATTCTAATTAGCCATGATAAACCAACGTTAAAAAACATTCTTGCTGTTACATCACGAATTAAAAAAAGATGCCGGAAATTTTTCACAACTGTCTTCATTCTTCGAATGAGCGTAATGGCTCTTATTGTTATTTGTTTAAGTAAAAAACTGCGTTTAAAAAAATAGCTTTAAATATTCTTAATTCTTTTTAAATTAAATCATATGCCTTCAAACAGATGTTAGGTATAGTGCGACTTATTCTATTTGCACTCACAACTTCTAAATTAATACAGAGAACAAATGGACAAGCCGATGTGGAAAAATGGCAATGTTCTCCATCATCATTACGTTCGATAATTTCAATTGTAAGTGAAGATTATATTGCGTTTGACGTCATTGGAAACCCATCTTGGTTATACCAAAACAGAAAATACATTAATTGCTTTCAAAAAGGACTCACCAGAGTTCCACGCGGTCTTGAAAGTGACATCGAAATTCTTAATCTTGATCAAAACTCCATCATCAAACTTACTCGAAATGATTTTGATTCTTATCCCAAACTCGTGGCTATCACAATGGATAACAATTGCATTAAAGTAGATTTTAATGACGATACAATACCACGTTGCCAAGGATATTTTACAGCTGAAATCGGTGCTTTTTCTAGTTTAAAGTCTTTGAAGTTTTTGGCATTAAACGGAAACGTAATGAAAACATTGCCTCGTTTTCCTAGTTCCTTAGCAGTTTTGTTTATAAGTTTATCATCATTGGGCCCTTTAAACAAAAACGATTTTGAAAATCTTAACTCATTAGAAATTGCAGTTTTTTCGACTAACTGTATATCAGGAGATATCAAACATTTTTGTCAAGGCAATTTTTCTATCAAAACATCACTATTTCCATCCAGTGTTTTGAAGTTTTTGGATCTTTCTTACAATAACTTGAAACATATACCAACCTATTTGTTCAATCAGTCCTTACTCGGCATCAAACTTCGTGGAAACCCATTTCACATTCTCCACTATCACAGTTTCAACAAATCAAATAAACTAAAATATTTGAATCTGGCTTGGACCTCACAATATGACCAAATACCATTGCATATTGAAGAAAACTCGTTGAGCATGCTGACCGATCTGGAAATCTTAGATTTGTCAGGCAACATGATTTCTCGATTACCCATCAACTTTCTTTCCGACAATTCAAAGCTTAAATCGTTAAATTTGGCGTTTAATTGTTTAAAAACCATTGAAACAAATCCAGAAGTGTTGCCGTTACTTCCGGTGCTTGATGAGTTGTATGTATCTGGAAACACGTTTTGCAAGCCAGACGTCATTTCATTCAAACCAATCGAAAAGAAACTGACATTCAGCAGTGCATATCTACGATTTCCAAATCTGACCACTCTTGTGCTGGGAACGAATATTGACATTCCAGGGTCAAAGTTCATCAAGGCTTCATCTCATTACTATTTATGGTACGGTCGAGAGTATGCTAAAATCTATCAAAACAGTTTTGATGTTTTACGAAATCTTACACGATTTAAACGACTTGCACTTTCGTTTTGTGGCATCCGTAATATCGACACATCTGCTTTTGTTGAATTGAACTTCAGTTACTTGGATCTTCGATTTAATTTTATCAAACATTTTTTAAGCGTAATAGAAAACTTTGATTTCGAGAAAAAGCCCAAACAATATGGACAATTTCCACCACTCGACAATTTCCACGCAAAGGAAACAAGACAATTGTATGATCTCAAGATTGCAACAAAGCAGTCAATTATTGAACCAGTTGTTTACTTGAGTTATAATAGTATAAGTTTAGCAAACGCGAAATCACCCGATTTTAAGCATTTGGCCAATGCTGCTTTCTTGGATCTATCTCACAATCAAATTGAGTTTATAAGTAATGTTACATTTCAAAACTTTTCACGTTTGCAATGTTTAGATCTTCGCTACAATCCAATCCGTTGGATTGAGTCTGGATCTTTTGCGTTTCTTCCGAAACTAGACGAAATCAAACTGTATTCGACCACACATCAATCAGATATTAAATTTAGGTTTTTGGAAGAAATACAAAACGATTTAACTTTGGTGTATGGAGAAACAAGTTTTAATATTTATTATCAGCTGAAAATATACGCCGATACCAGTCGAAAGTTTCTTAAAGTAACTAGCCTTGATATTTCGTACGTTTATGTCCCTGCTTTTTATATTTCAAACAATCTTGAAATATTTTTGTCTTTTCCAAACCTTCAAACAATCACAATGAATGGAGCTCAATTAACATTTCCGCTTCAATCGAATTTCTTTAAAGGATTGTCTAAACTACAAACTTTGTATATGAGTAAGTGTTGGATAGAACACTTTCCAGATATTGCTTTGAATAAGTTGACCAACTTGATTTATCTTGATTTATCGTTTAACAAAATTCAAATCTTAGACTCGAAAAAAATTTCAAATTATACCAATTTAAGGGTATTGATTTTGTCTTACAACTTTATTCATAAAATCACCCCGAAAACCCTGAAAGTCTTTGTGGAAAATGGTCTTAAAAGTATTTCATTAAATCATAATCATCTTCGTCAAATGGACGCTTCAATCATCGACAAGGAAACATTGAAATCGCTTTCATACTTGGATTTGCGTGGTAATACAGTCAGCTGTGACTGCACAATGAGTAGCACTTTTGGTTGGTTGATTCGATCCAAGACCTTGCTTAACAAAAGCATACCTGGTTTTCTCCCTGAATGTTCCGATGTTCTCATTGATTATTACGGCGGATGTTTGAGATGCGAAGCACCTAAATCGGTCAAACCTCCGTCGATCTTTGTTTACAGTCTGTCCAACAACTGCGAGGAGGAGTTTCTCATTGATTTAACAAGTTGTTTTGTGTCATTCATTGTGCTTTTCACGACAACGTTTCTCGTTTGCTCGAGCAAGCAGTTTAAACGAAAGTTGTTTGTTTTGTTGTCACGTGACATTCGCATTCAAATGTTGAAGAGCGAAGATAGCTATCATTGTAAAAGAAAAACCGTTTATGCATACGACGCATTTGTGTTTTACGACAAATCAAACACGGAAGTAGGTGATTGGGTCGATGACATCATAGTGCCACAGCTCGAAACATCCAATCAATCGTTTCGCATTTGTGTGATTGGTAAAGAAGATTGGTGTGGAACTAGTCAAGTGAAGCAGCTTCATATTCGAATACAAGCAAGCAGAAAAACAATAATCGTTTTATCAAAGGGATTTTCGCAGACTTCACAATGTCGATATGTTGTTTCTGTTTTGGAGGAGTTAAACTACGTTAAAAAAGAGAACAAATGCGTGATTATAACCTACAAAGAGAAGTGTTCAGGAGGAATGTTGCAATTCCAGCATCATCGTAATCCTTATTCAGTGCTATGTTATTGGCCAGCAATCACAGATGATTTGATATTTCATGAGTCGTTAAAAACTGCTCTGATGGAAAGTTACAATTACGCACATTAAATGAATCGGACAATTTTATACTACATGAATTCAAATTCAAATGCCAGCCTCAAGCATTTTGTTTGTCGTTGCAGATTCAATATCTTTATTTTAATTTTATTACAATCTTAATTTTTTATTTTAATTTGCTATGCGTTATTGAAAGTTGAATTTGAATGAATTCACTCCATCATTAAAATAAATGTAGAATTGATATTTGTAAAAGCGGTTTGAATCTCAAATGTGATAGAATAACAACAAATAGACAGGAAACTAACAGATGTTACAAAAAACTATACAAATTTGGAAAAATTTAAAAAATTTTATTTTGGCCTTAGTCACAGAGCAAATAAAAACACAAACAGAAAAAACAAAACCAAATACGCATGAATGACTTAAATTTGGGCTTGGTCAGGGAGCATCGAAGAACAGAACGTTTTCGAGTCAAGATGCTCCCCAGCAAGTATCAGAAAATATATTAGGTTGTTACAAAAATAATGGCCGCTTGAAGTACTGTGTTTTGCAAAACTATTTTGACATTGTATTTGTTGTTTATTTTAGGTCAATTTTGGTATACATAATAATTGATGTGTACTCTTAAATATTTTTTAACTTATTTTCAGGCAAAAATATTTTTAAAGCATATAAACTCTTAATGATGAATACAAAAAACATGAACTTCGCTTACTTATGTTGCATGAGTTTAAATTCAGTCACAATACCTTCTAAACTGTTGCCAATATCAACAGAGCATGGGGAGATGTGTATACAAGTGATCGGACAGTACGAAGGTGCTTCCAAAAATTCCTTAGTGTAGATCAGAGCCTTGAAGATGAAAAAGGCAGAGGATGGGTATGCAGTCTTGACAATGAACAATTGCAAGCAATTGTTGAACAAAAGTCACAACAAAGTGCCAAAGAAATGTTTGAGGTTTCTTTCAAATACCCTGTGAATGAAGCTGTTGCAGTGCTGTTGCAGTGCTGACAGCAACGGTCTCAGTCTCAGTCACAGACGGTCTTTGGCATTTTGTCGAGGATTTTGCTCAACAATTTGCTTACAATTGCTTGCAATTGTTCATTGTCAAGACTGCATACCTGTCCTTTGCTTTTTTCATCTTCAAGGCTCTGATCTACACTAAGGAATTTTTGGAAGCACCTTCGTACTGTCCGATCACTTGTATACCCATCTCCCCATGCTCTGTTGATATTGGCGTTGTGACTGAATTTAAACTCATGCAACATAAGTAAGCGAAGTTCATGTTTTTTGTATTCATCATTAAGAGTTTATATGCTTTAAAAATATTTTTGCCTGAAAATAAGTTAAAAAATATTTAAGTGTACACATCAATTATTATGTATACCAAAATTGACCTAAAATAAACAACAAATACAATGTCAAAATAGTTTTGCAAAACACAGTACTTCAAGCGGCCATTATTTTTGTAACGACCAAATATATTGGAGCCGACTATTATACAAGAGTATAGTATAACATTATCAATACCCTTGTTGCAACCAGCTTACGTATTGATAGAATATACCCGAATATCGAGCAAGTAGTAATGAGAGATATTTCACATGATAAGACCAATTGAGTTTGTCATCTAGATGTACGCCTAAGTGCTTCACATTTTCAATTCTTTTTAACACCACTGAATTAATGACAATCTGAAGTCATATTCAACTTTTTTATGCGGGTGCTTATTTATTAACATAATTTTGTTTTAAAAAATTTAACAATAATTTGTTGCATCGAAGCCCAGCATCAATGTTTTTTAGCTCTGTATTGACACGATTTTGCAGCAAGCGCAAATTTGGATCAAATAAACAAAGGTATGTGTCCTCAGCAAATAAAGTAGTTTGGAATTTCGAGCTCTGGACAGATCATTAATATAGCCTAAAGGGTGTTTCAAAAAATTTGACATCATTTGACATGTAAATATTACAGAAACTATATAATCGAATCAAATGAAATTAAACATGGTTAATGTTGAGCTGAACAAGATTCATTCCTGTAAATTTGAATAAGAAATTCAAAGGCACCTGAGTTTCATGAAAGGTTTTACAAATGTTTAATATGCTCACCGCCTGTGACATGGCACACGTGAAGTAGGTACTCCGGCTCCTCCTAAACATGCAGCAGCATGTCTTGGGTAACAGTCTCCAGTGCGGTGGTGCTTTTTTGTTAACTACCTGTCTCGCACCAGAGTTAAACTGAATTCACACTTAAACTGAAACTGGAATAAATTTGTTTAGCTCAACATTAACCCTGTTTAGTTTCAATTCATTCGATTATGTAGTTTCTGTAATATTTAAATGTCAAATAATGTAAAAAATTTTGAAACACTCTGTACGTTAGAAATAGAGGAGGACCTAGGCATGAACCCTGAGGAACACCACCATCGATATAAACTTTATGCTGCGTTTTATTGAATATCATATCACATTCATTTTTTTGCTGACCCCTAGAATCTATACCTAGTACAACGATAAACCTGATGCAATCATTCAACGCTGACGCCGACCTGCTTTGGGAGATGCCAAGCAGGGCCGGCCTTAGGCCGATTTGACCGATTGCTCCAAATCGGGCCCCGCGCTGAGAGGGGCCCCGCATTTTTTTTTCAAAAGGCGACAATCTCGGTCATCTCGATCCTCTGGCGGTATTGCTGATGCAATCACATGTGTGCACTCAGCCAGTCAGCGCCCAGCAGTCAATAATAAAAGGGTTTAATAAAAGGGTGTATAGAGTCTTTTTCGTTTTTCAATTTTTATAAAATTTTCCGCCCTGAGAAATTTTTAGGATATAGAAAATTTCTGAAGAATATATAAAAAAATATTAGAAAGGTTGAGAATGGCCACTTTGCACTTGCAATTCTTTTCTTCTTTATGCACAATAATAAATAGTATAGAGGGGCCCCGCAAGCATCCAACTAATTGGGCCCCGCAACTTCTAAGGCCGGCCCTGATGCCAAGATACCATTAATGCTGTCCGATTGAAAGTTGTTCAATATTTTTTTTATCTGAAGATGTGACTGAAATTTCGGGCTGCTTGCTAAGACCACCGAGCAAGATTAAGTGTTTCTAAAAACACAACAGAATCACGAGAGTCGGAAATGAATCGAGATTGTGTTGATTACGCTTGCAATCGACACAGCACTCTATGTGTACTTGGCCACGCTGCCTGCTTCACTGCCATAAAAATTTACCACAATCACTAAAAGTATGAAAAATCTTGTTTAAACGAAAAATAAGTGAAGTTTTGCCAATTTAAAAATTTGCAAAAGTTTGACAGAGCAACACGAACAGTTTCGCTGTCTATTGTTTGCATGTACCCAAGGGACACCGGACGACGAAGATCGATAAATTTCATATAAATATGTTTAACGTATTAAAACTGTTTTACTCAAAACTTTTAATTATTTTTCGTTTTTTTGAACTTCAGTTTTCGTTCTCGTAGCCTATATTTTGCAGACATAGTTAGAATTTTTAATTTGCAATTAGAAAGCTGCATATGAGCAGATATCTTGTAAGTTGTATCTGCAAGTAACTACCTGCCTGTAAACTTCTTTAATTTTGCAAGTCCGCCTGTGACTTTTTATCTTCGAGTACCACCATCAAAAACAAATAAAATTATGAAAAAAAACGGAGTATATATTTAAAGAGAGAATAGTTATACGTACATCTACACAACTTAAAATGGAAAACTGATTTGGCTCGTCCGCTGACTCTTAAATAGTCTGGATTGCCGATACACGGCAAAAGACCGTTCGGTCTCTCTGCTTTTCGAAGGTTTTACTGATATGTTGACTTGCCTCAAATATCGTTTTGAGCTGTGCATAAACTATACATTACTATACAATTGTTGTAAAAGCTAACGGCAATTGGTACATTTTGCAGCTAGCGGCAAAGTTTTGCTACCAAGTAGCAAGTAGGCAACGTCTACGTCTATACCTGTACTACTATAAATTCATCGTATGTATTCAGCCTGGTTCAGATAAGTTTTACTTTTTGAAAATTCTGCCTCACCATTGAGCAACAGCCATAAATATGGGGAGGGTTGAGCTTGATAGAAAATTTTTACAGAAAAGTGTCTAAAAAGTCATTTTTGAGCCCAACCTAATGATTTGTGATTTATAAAAAACGCAAAAACAAGCTTTTTAAAACAATCTGCGATTCTTTACAAAATTTTATTATTAGAAAATCTAGCAACACAAACCAGTAAAGCCTGAAAATATACAATCACAAAAAACGTGATCAAACAAGTCATCGTTTCGAATGTTTTGGTGATGGCGTAACACAAAAATAAAGAAGTCTTTTAAGATTTTCACCAGAGCAAAGGCAACTAATGAGTACACACAACAATGATAGTGAGGGAGGTGGGACTCAAGTATTTTAGATTTTTTGACGCTTTTCTAGGGTTGAGTGGAGTGGAGTGCCTGCACGTTTCAAGTCCTCCTTTCCAGCCGCACGAAAATTGAAGTAAAACTACCCATAAAAGCAGCCAAACTTAGGTTTCTTCAAATAAACATGGGGACACACAAAGAAATTGTTTTAACCGAAGTGAGTTTCAAGTTTCTTTCCCATATTGACCAGGATTATACGATTTTCTATTCAATTTTCTACACGAAAAGCGATTGAATATAAAAACTTCTCGGAATCAACATAAAGTTGATCGCATACTGATCACAAATAATGGCATTTTTAAAATTACCAACAATTTGATAAACGCATATTGGTTAAAAGAAAATAACCATGAGCGAATTGCTTGATGAAAACAGAAAATATGCGAGAACTTAAGGGAATGTACTGAAAAATAACACAAATATTACATTGCCAATAAAAACAGAAGTTTAAAAAGGGGACGTTAATGAAATGGTTGCTAATCCAAATGTGCGGTAACTGTTCAATAAATACGTCGTCCATACAAGTTACATAAATGAGATTTTGATTATTGGTTAAAAAATTGTTTTGTGAAAACGCCTTTATAAAATGAAAATGTATTTGAATGAGGAATTGGTTTTATTTCAAATAGTTTTGACCATAATTCTGCCCAAAATCCAACAATGCCGCTTCAAGCGGCGCTAGCAATCGGACAATCCTTATCGATCACGTGATAAACTGCCAACAATTCCAATTATAACAGCGCAGCAATAGTAAAACAAAATAAGTAGTGTGCTTGAGTTGCTTAAAAACAATATGAAACGAAAATTCTCTATCTGGCCGCGGTTCTAAACAAGCCGCGAAGTCGTCGGTTTCTCGACGAGTCGCTGACGCAGTCCCTGTAAAGTCGAACGAAAGCGTTTTCGAGCTTAGCAGCTTGCTTCATGACGAACGAATCCTCTGCGTTGTAGAGCGAAGCGTTATCGAGCAAAAGCCTTACGTCATCGAGGATTTGATCGAGTCCGTATCCGGAATTGTCGTCGTCTTTTTTTGAATCGGTGCCATCGATCTTGGCGAGAATATCGCTGAGACAAATCGGATCAGTGACGATGTCGTAATAGTCGGGGACATCCTGGGCATCAACTGGATCGCTGAGTAAAAATAAAAAACTTTTGATCAATATTCAAAACTAAGCAAAAAATATTGTAAATCACAACAGAAAGAGCTGCAGCTCTAAAAGAATCAATATATAATTTAGCAACTAATTAGTAAAACTGACCGAAAGAGTTCAGAATATTGATACTTCATCAACTTCTCGATAATATTGCGACATGTGGTGGTCTCATCTTCATCATTATCATCATCATCATCATCATCATCATCATCATCATCAGTAGCCTGCTCAGACTCTTCGTAAGATTCTTCAATATCTGAAACATTTTCATCTTCTTGATTATCTTCTTCCTCCTGCTCCGACTCATCCACCTGATAACGAGCGGGTTTTTTTCGTGTTCGTTTTATAGGTAAATCTGCGAAAATGAGATGAACATTAAAAATTGTGAGTTGTATTTCCTGTGTTTAGATTGTCACCTTCTTCAACGTAGGCGGTCTTTCGCTTTTTCCGGATTCTGGAGGAACGACGATAAGTTTCATCTTCTTCGGACTCGGCCGAGTCTTCATCGACTTCTAAAGAAATTCAACAGCAACTGGTAAAACTTGTAACGTTTCAAAAATTTATTTACAAGAAGCAAAAACAAAACTCTTTTGTTGGTTGAACAACTTTATTGAACTTTTTTCGGGTAGGTTCACTGGTTCATTATTCGATTCAAGCTAAAAGTAAAAACCTGTGCAACCGAAAAATAATTTCCTTTAAACGTACTGCAACGGAACAAAAGTGAAAAGTCATGCTTGATATGGAGCATAAACCAGTAAAGATGTTACAAGCCGATCCAAATTGCCTTGAAAAATCTGACTTAAAGTGATAAAACCAATGACAGAAAGGGAGGCAGAATAGCTTAAACCAACGGTTTCCAACTGGGGAGGAATTTCACCATTTTAGGAGAGGAATTTAACTTTTCAGTTAAATCCACTACTACTTATAACTACCACTTTAATGCAGGAAATTGGTCCGGTACCGGTAGCTGAATGAAATATTTGAATATTGGTATTGCCAAGCTGTACTGCCCCCCCTGAATGGTGTTAAGTTGACGCTAGACTCTTGCCGCATACACAATATTTTTGCTGCACCAACAGATCTAGCTTCCCGCATCGTAGTGTTGATTGTTATCGCATTACCGTTAACTAGCATGCATGGTCAGTATTTGTTATGCTTCAATTATTTAAATATGATTGTCACAAAGACCATTGTTGTAACATACTGTTGTCAAGAATATCGGAAATAATGTTTTGTTAGCAGTCCTTCAGATAAAGATATAGACAGGACAAGGGAGAAAGATATGTTGGTAGGCTACCGTAACTCTTATTAGTCATGTTGAACATATAGCAAAGCTGCCGAAGAAAGTTGAGACTTGCAAGGTTTTACAAGTTATATCTTAGAGCAAACTGTAGGTAGACTTTGTCAAAGCATATTATTAAAATACATTCCAGTAATTAGGCTACCAAAAGGCAGTGCAGCCTCAGTAGGTTGTGCAGTATGTAGACTGGCTACTAGGCCGGGAGCTCGATTGTTAGACAGGTAATACTTTGCAATGTTAGAAGTTAGTTGCTCATATAAACTGAACATAAAACAGTTAGTAACTTTTTATGTTCTGTTTATATGACCAACTAACTTCTAACATAAGCTAGCCTGGTGTAATAGACTAGATATGCAGCCAAATACTAATAACCTAAAATAGTTTTTGTGTATATTTAGCCTTACGTTTAGTTACTAGCAACCTAGCAGCAAGACATGAGTGCTAAAAAACGAAAACATAAATTATGTATCCAGTACGGTTTTGTATCGGTTATTATACATAGCGAAAAAAAGCCACAGTGCGTACTTTGTAATAAAGTACTCTTCAATGACTCAATGAGACCAGCAAAGCTCAAGCAACATTTGGAAAATGTACATCCGCAACACATAAATAAGAACAAAACCTATTTCGAACGTCAAAGGAGAGCACTAAAGTCAATGAGACTGGATGCTTCTAGCGATTTTTTTAGAAAAAACAACCAACGGTTAGAAGCATCTTATTTAGTGGCATTCGAGATAGATAACAAAAAAAGCCACATACTATCGGCGGAACACACTAATCAAACCTTGTATTCTGAAAACGACTGGGATAGTGCTAGGAAAAGAGGCAGAAAAAAAGCTAGCTGCAATTTCGCTGTCAAATAACACCATTCAAAGGCGAATCAAGGATTTGTCTCTTGATATAAAAAGTCAAGTAGTACAAAAAACCAAAACTGCTCCGTTTGGACTTTTTGCAATCGTGGATTGGATAAATCAACAGATATCTCTTCATGTGCACAGTTGATGGTGTACGCAAGCGGTGCGGCGACCATGCACAATTTTTTGTGCATGTTATAACGTATATCGTTTAGTTGCCGTCTCCCTATTTGCAACCTTTGCTCTATTTTGTCTTCAATTATTATCAATTGTTTCTTCTGGATGCGAATAAAAACAAACTACTACTTACTACCGGAGTTTTCCACTTAATGTACCATGGTACCAAAGTTTTGTTTTGTTTGAATGTCTATTAATAGGTTTTTTTTGTTTTTTTTTGGCCCAGATGGTAGGTGCTTTCACGCAGCCTGGGCCGTGAGTAAGTCTGTTCATTGAATTCTAAAAATGACAGACCGAAACCGAACCTACCAAAACGGAAGAATATCCACCCATTCCGATGTTCAGTGTGGGTCTGCTAATCGGCAAACGTCCTTTTCAGGACGGGGCAATGTTAAGATAAAACTGCCCTTTTCAGGGCACATTGCCAACAAGTTCCGAAGACCCACTATTCTTCAGCTGAACATCGAAGGCCTCGCTGCAAGCAAGATGAACGTTCTTCATCACCTCGCTATGCAGTCTGAGGCACTCGTCATCCTACTGCAGGAGACCCACTGCACTGATGCAGAGAAGTTGGTCCTCCCAAACTACCAACTAGCTGGGTCTTCTTTAAGCAGGAAGCATGGCCTTGCCACGTTTGTCCACGAGCGACTGAGATACATGCTTTTAAACCAATCTCCACCAACATCGGAGATCGAGTGGTTGTGTGTGGACGTTGATGGCTATAAAATAGTCAACGTCTACAAACCACCGCCAACGCGATTGCGAAACCTGGATCTTCCAGTGTTTCCTCACCCCTGTCTGTACGCTGGCGATTTTAACTGTCATCATGCTGACTGGGGTTACGATGACAACAGTCCGGACGGTGAGTGCTTGGCTGGTTGGGCAAGTGTTAATTGTCTTGCCCTCCTATATAATGCCAAGGACGCTGCCAGTTTTTATTGCGGCCGCTGAAACACTGACACCAATCCAGATCTAGCTTTCGCCAGCGTAGGTCCAAACAGTCGCTTACCGGATAGACGTGTCCTTGGCAAGTTCCCCAGGTCACAACATCGACCTTCGCTTATTACACCACCAAGGTTTGCTATGGCAGTGCCAAGCATGCCTGTTAAACGATGGAACTTCCGCAAGGCCAAATGGAGTCACTACATTGCTTTGACGAATAAATTCGCAAAGACTTTATTGCCGCCTGATTCTCTTGATGTGGATGCGGCTTACCAGGACTTCTGTAACACCATTAAAAAAGCAGCCAAAAAGACTATCCCACGTGGATATCGAAATAACTATATTCCGTGTTGGGATGCAGAGTGTGAATCCCTCTATCAAACCTTTCTGCAGTCTCCTCAGGGAGACGACTCAAGCTTGGCTGCTACAGCTCTGCTTTCCAAGCTTGACAGAAAGCGGAGGGATCGATGGTCCGAAGCAGTTCAGAGCATTGACTTCTCACACTCTAGTCGTAAAGCGTGGAGTACTTTGAACAACCTTACTGGTAGGTCACGACACTCTCCTCGTCACTGTCCCGTTTCAGCCGATGCTATTGCATCTCAGCTGGTTAGAAATGGGAAATACGAGGCTGTTGATTGCAAGTCATCTCGACTTGTCTTTCAAGAAGTGTCTGACCTTTGGAGGGCCACAACACCAGATGCAGTAAATATCTCTGACAATTTTTCACAGAGAGAATTTACTGCTGCCCTTCAACATTTAAAACCAGGTAAAGCTCCGGGACCTGATTCCATCTGCCCCGAGCTTATACTCCATGCTGGAGCTGCTTTGAAGTCCTGGTTACGTGATTTCCTTTCTTCCTGTTTGCGCCGACTCAAAATTCCCAAGATCTGGAGAAGAGCGCTTGTGGTCGCGATCCCAAAACCAGGAAAGTCCGTGGGGGACCCAAAGAGTTATCGACCAATATCTCTGCTTTGTGTCCTCTACAAGATCCTCGAGAGGCTTATCTACGCCCGCGTTGAACCATTAATCGATCCGCTGCTCCCTAAAGAGCAGGCTGGGTTCCGACGCGGGAAGTCAACCGTAGATCAAGTTGTTCTGCTAACCCAGAACATCGAGGATTCTTTCAAGGCTAAAAAGAAGGCTGGTGCCGTATTTATCGATCTGACAGCTGCTTATGACACTGTCTGGCACCGTGGCCTTACCTGCAAGCTGCTGAGACTACTTTCGGATAAGCACATGGTCAAAATGATTATGGAGCTTGTCCGAAATCGAAGTTTCACCCTTACCACCGGTGACAGCAAGCAAAGCAGGCTACGCCGTCTTAAAAACGGCGTTCCTCAGGGATCGGTCTTGGCTCCCCTCCTATTTAACATCTATACGTACGATCTTCCTTCCATGATTTCCAGAAAGTTTGCTTATGCTGATGATCTAGCATTGTTGCACTCTTCTGGAAACTGGAAGGACTTGGAGGGGACTTTAAGCCAAGACATGTCTACACTTTCAGCATATCTCCAGACTTGGAGGTTGAAGCTC
The DNA here is from genome assembly GCA_963680785.1 of Diplosoma virens. Lineage (NCBI taxonomy): Eukaryota > Metazoa > Chordata > Ascidiacea > Aplousobranchia > Didemnidae > Diplosoma > Diplosoma virens. The sequence continues at coordinate 23,473,622 of OY796881.1, read as the reverse complement.
AGTCACACTAAGACGGTGACGGCAGCCTTTCATTTAAACAACCGAGAGGCTAAATGTGAGCTAAAGGTCTACAACAACGGTAGACTTTTACCGTTCTGTCCAACCCCTACTTACCTTGGGGTAAAACTGGACAGATCGCTCACGTTTCGTCACCATTTAGTGGCATTGCGCAAAAAACTATCCTCGCGCGTCACACTGCTGAGGCGACTCGTGGGCTCGGGATGGGGTGCTGGTGCTAAAACACTACGCATAGCCACCTTGTCTCTAGTCTACTCAGCAGCTGAGTACTATGCGCCAGTCTGGTGTCGCAGTGCTCACACTCGTCTCATTGACAGTGTCTTGAATGACGCCTTGCGCATAGTTACTGGATGCTTGCGTCCCACTCCAACGGACCACCTACCTGTACTCTCAGGCATCCAGCCAGCTGAGCTTCGCCGACTGGAAGCGACACTCTCCTTGGCTTACCGTGGATCTCTGGACCCCGATCATATCTTGTATGGTCTTTTAAGTGGGTCCTCAGATACTCGCCAAGTGAGACTAAGATCCAGACGCCCGTTTGTGCCAAGTGCGCGGAATCTCTTGGACAATCTTGCCAGACTTGGCATCCGCGCTTCTGAATGGACAAATCACAAATGGAACGCGGAGTATTGTGGAAATGCTTCCAGGCTCCGTGCTTTTGTGCCCGAGACCAGTGCCAGGCCTGTTGGGATGGGCTTACTTCGAGCAGCTTCAACCGCCTGCGGACTGGTGTTGGGCGATTCCATTCTTCCATGCACAAATGGGGTCTCGCTCCTTCACCGAATTGCGAGTGTGGCGCCTCTGAGCAAACCGCAGACCATGTACTAACAGCGTGCCCTATACATCAGGCACCACATGGAGCACGAGGTCTGACGGTTTTGAATGACGAAACTCGATGCTGGCTTAATGGCACCACTGCCAGCATCTGATCCAGGCAGTACAGCAGTCTGTGGTAGTAAAAGGATAAACCCTCGGCCCCAGTCCTGTTTGGGTCTGACCTGGAGTGGATACCTCTCCAAACGTCGACGACGAATAGGTTTTTGTCACAAAAGCCATTGTAACAAAACAATTTTGGTTCCTGCATGATTAACGCATGTAATGTTCGTGATAAAAACATGCGTATGAGGTGTTTTAAGGGGCCATTATTCCAGCACTTTAACGTGATAATTTTTAGAACAAACTTGTATTCCGCAAAATTTTTTTTAACTTTAGCACTTAATGTACCATGGCACATTAACCTGAACTAAACGTATTTTGAAATTTTGTTATACCTGATACATTGAGTGGAAAATTCCGGTACGCAAGATATGTTTGGAACAATGCATTTAAGGACGCGTTTCTATTTTGCTCCGCTCTTGAAACTACTATAAAAGCAGCAGATATTCTGAATAAAGTTAGAACATTTTTTACAACTGAGGGCTTGGAATGAAAAAATCTTGCTGGCTGTTGTACTGATGGTGCGCCAGCAACTTTGGGATGCAATTCACGTTCTCAAACTTCAGTAATGGGGCAAGCACCAAAAAGTAAAGGTGTTCACTGAATGCTGCATAGGCAAGCCCTAGCTTCCACGACATTACCCGAGTCCCTTCAAAAAATTTTTGATCAGATAATAAAAATAGTTAATTTTATTAAAGCAGGAGCTTTAATTTCCCGTCTTTTTAAGGCATTCTGTGTAGATATGGATTCAGACCACCAGGTGCTTCTCTATTACACTCCGACTCGATGCTCTCCAAAAGCAATGTCACGCAAAAAGTCTTTGAACTCCGAGAGGAATTAAAAGCATTTTGTCTTTTCAAAGGCAAGATTGAGTATTACGTTTGGCTAGATAATCGTCATCGTCGTTTGAAGGGTATCCACTCCAGGTCAGACACAAACAGGACTGGGGCCGAGGGTTTATCCTTTTACTACCACAGACTGCTGTACTGCCTGAATCAGATGCTGGCAGTGGTGTCATTAAGCCAGCATCGAGTTTCGTCATTCAAAACCGTCAGACCTCGTGCTCCATGTGGTGCCTGATGTATAGGGCACGCTGTTAGTACATGGTCTGCGGTTTGTTCAGAGGCGCCACACTCGCAATTCGGTGAAGGAGCGAGACCCCATTTGTGCATGGAAGAATGGAATCGCCCAACACCAGTCCTCAGGCGGTTGAGCTTAACCCAAGCTGCTCGAAGTAAGCCCATCCCAACAGGCCTGGCACTGGTCTCGGGCACAAAAGCACGGAGCCTGGAAGCATTTCCACAATACTCCGCGTTCCATTTGTGATTTGTCCATTCAGAGGCGCGGATGCCAAGTCTGGCAAGGTTGTCCAAGAGATTCCGCGCACTTGGCACAAACGGGCGTCTGGATCTTAGTCTCACTTGGCGAGTATCTGAGGACCCACTTAAAAGACCATACAAGATATGATCGGGGTCCAGAGATCCACGGTAAGCCAAGGAGAGTGTCGCTCCCAATCGGCGAAGCTCAGCTGGCTGGATGCCTGAGAGTATAGGTAGGTGGTCCGTTGGAGTGGGACGCAAGCATCCAGTAACTATGCGCAAGGCGTCATTCAAGACACTGTCAATGAGACGAGTGTGAGCACTGCGACACCAGACTGGCGCATAGTACTCAGCTGCTGAGTAGACTAGAGACAAGGTGGCTATGCGTAGTGTTTTAGCACCAGCACCCCATCCCGAGCCCACGAGTCGCCTCAGCAGTGTGACGCGCGAGGATAGTTTTTTGCGCAATGCCACTAAATGGTGACGAAACGTGAGCGATCTGTCCAGTTTTACCCCAAGGTAAGTAGGGGTTGGACAGAACGGTAAAAGTCTACCGTTGTTGTAGACCTTTAGCTCACGTTTAGCCTCTGGGTTATTTAAGCGAAAGGCTGCCGTCACCGTCTTAGTGTGACTGAGCTTCAACCTCCAAGTCTGGAGATATGCTGAAAGTGTAGACATGTCTTGGCTTAAAGTCCCCTCCAAGTCCTTCCAGTTTCCAGAAGAGTGCAACAATGCTAGATCATCAGCATAAGCAAACTTTTTGAAAATCATGGAAGGAAGATCGTACGTATAGATGTTAAATAGGAGGGGAGCCAAGACCGATCCCTGAGGAACGCCGTTTTTAAGACGGCGTAGCCTGCTTTGCTTGCTGTCACCGGTGGTAAGGGTGAAACTTCGATTTCGGACAAGCTCCATAATCATTCTGACGATGTGCTTATCCGAAAGTAGTCTCAGCAGCTTGCAGGTAAGGCCACGGTGACAGACAATGTCGTAAGTAGCTGTCAGATCCACAAATACGGCACCAGCCTTCTTTTTAGCCTCAAAAGAATCCTCGATATTCTGGGTTAGCAGAACAACTTGATCTACGGTTGACTTCCCGCGTCGGAACCCAGCCTGCTCTTTAGGGAGCAGTGGATCAATTAATGGTTCAACGCGGGCGTAGATAAGCCTCTCGAGGATCTTGTAGGGGACACAGAGCATAGATATTGGTCGATAACTCTTTGGGTCCCCCACGGGCTTTCCTGGTTTTGGGATCACGATTACAAGCGCTCTTCTCCAGATCTTGGGAATTTTGAGTCGGCGCAAACAGGAAAAAAGAAAGTCACGTAACCAGGACTTCAAAGAGTTCAAAGGCTAGATAATGAACAGTGGGTAATCTCTCTGGCTTATTTGTGTGACATATTTGAACAACTTAACAAACTCAACCTACAGATGCAAGGCAAAATACCAATGTCATCAAATTTGTCGATGCACTGAAGGCTTTCAAAGCTAAGTTGGCAAATTATTGATAGAAAAGCTGAAATCTACAATTTTGCAATGTTCGAAAAAGTGGATATGCTTCTTGACAGCAGAAAGGAGAGCATGCCAGAAATTGTTGAGAAAGATATTGTAAAGCATTTGTCAAACCCTCAAAACAAATTCGACAGATACTTTCCTGAGACTGGTGATGAAGAATTGGATTTTGTGAGAAATCCGTTTACATTTCCTGTTGAAAAGCTTTGGATGAATGTCAGGACGAATTTTTAGAGCTGATAAACGATTCTGAAGCCAGACAAGAGTACCAAGAAAAACCCCTTTCACACTTCTGAGTTGGATTGAAAGACTCCTACCCTCAAACAACAGTAACAGCTCTTCGTATTCTTATACCTTTTGTATCAACTTAACTATGCAAGTCAGGATTTTCGTCTCTACTTCAAATTAAGGCCAAACATAGAAATAGACTTGCAGTTGAGGATGATTTGCGTTGTGCACTGTCACAAACTACATCCCGCATCCCACTACTTTCAGAAAACAAACTAGAATAAATTTCACATTGATCGAAAGGAAAATTGAACTAAATTGATATTCGAATTCATTAAAACTGTCTGAACTGGCAGTCGTGTGGTTTCTGTTTTAATTGCTATTTCGTTATTTTGTTATTCTCCTGATATTGTACAGCAATCTCTTGGTATAATGATGCTTGCTTAGTATAGTTTTAATCGCATATCAAGTTTTCTAGATAAATCTTTTCACGGTTAAACTTGTGGTTGATCCTGGGTTTCGGGGGGGGGGGGGGGGTAACTTTTTTGAAAAACTTTTTCCAACAAAAATTTGATAATATGGGCTAAAAAATGCGCTGATTTCACATATCGATATCCCAGTTAATGAAAATCTCCTCGCCATAAAGTACACAGATGTTTTTTAAAATTTATAAAATTAAAAGTTTTAATGATTTATTTTATTTTATTAGTTATAACTTTGCTAAAATTTAAAATGGCTCTAGCAGAGTTTAAATAGATTTAGGGTTCAGGTTCATGGAAATGCTGAATAAACAATTAGTTTGATATTATTTCATACTTATAAAAATATATCTTATAAAAACTAATTATTAGTTGTAACTTTTTTAATTAAAATTTAGCATTTATCTCTTTTTCACAACCTCACATATGTTTTTTTTTTAAATCAGCGCAATTTTTTACTATAAAGTGTTATTTTTGGTCGGAAAATTTTTTTTCAAAAAAGTTACCCCCCCCCCCCCCGAAACCCGGCATCAACCAAACTTGTTAGTTTGAAGTTACCGAGCAAAGATAATTGTCATTAACACTACAGTGAATTATCCAAGATACAAACGACTAGAGTACTAGACTAAGGTTGTGCTTTACTCCAGAATGTGCAAGTAGAGTCGTGAGAAAACAACGTTTAAAAAACTTAGCGTAATAGGGTAGGAATGAAAAGTACCAAAATGGGCTAAGAGAGGAATGCATTCAAAAAGGTTGGGAGCCACTGGCTTAAACTATTAAACCCAAGTTGTCCCCTGGGGTCGTGCAAATATCCAGACGGAAAACTTTTATTGAATATAAAATAACAAAACCTAACAAACATTTAACTAAAGACAATCAAGAAGCGTTCGTTGGAAACAGTTTTTAATATTTTAGTTTTGCTCGAAGCTCAAAGCAGCTTCCAAATGAAACACTGATTTAGATGCCATCTGGTCGATCATCACTTCTAGATATCGAAAAATCAAAGTTATTTTGCGACAAGCTGATGTACAAGCAGCTCAAAAATATTTGATTTTGTTTGCAAAAATCAATTTTCCACCTTTTGAATATCTGGTTTTCTTTTTCTCCTTAATTCTTGACGATCTTCTATGAATTTCCTCTTCAGACACTTCCAATTCTTCTTCGTTTTCTGGTTTCAAAAAAGTTTTTTTTTAAATATAAGCAAGAAGTTTAGACTGATTTATACAACAGTTAGAGCAGCAAGGCTTTTTTTTCAAACGAAATTAAAATATGATTTGTTAGTTTAAAAAAAAAGATAGGTTAAAATATCAGCAAAATACCTTCATCAATCGCTTCTTCGATGTCGGCATAATTCTTATTCCGAGCTCCACGACGATGCGAACTGCAACAAAACAACTTTTAACTTGAAATATAGTTCGATTGTTTTGAAAACAAAACGTTGATTTCTATTGGCGGCGACTGGTTTTTTTCTACTTGTACAGTATGTAATGCATAAGCAAGAAGTGCATATTGCACTTAATTGAAAGTAATGCGAATTGTACCATAGGTTATACGAATTTGATTGTGCGCCAACTCTTGGCCATAGAATAGATATTTAACAGTGTCCACTATCGATCGATAGTGTCCACTTCCCGTGGTGCTGGGGGAGGGGGCAGTGTTTCTCTCAAGGATCGGAATAACCATCGACCACCTATTATTCGAGGTAATAGCTCTTCCGATCGTTCGAGCTTCTGCAGACATTTTTATTTTGCTCGATTGATCGAACGGGATATTTGGTTTAAATCATTCTTAAAATGTAAAGCTTTCCAGTCAATACAAATCTTTTCTTCTGACGTAACCATGAACAATAATCACAACAACAACAACATCGGGTTCATAGAGCGTCGACCGAATTTGGAAACTCCGCGGTGTTAATTCGCCGCCCTATTCTAAGAAACGCTACGAGTAAAGCCATGAAGCCCGCTAGTTTCAACTTATTATTAAGGATTATTATCAGCTGATTCTAGTTCAAAAGTAGCAGCTGGAAGGCTTCCCGCATTCGATCTGATGTTTATCAAGGTTACTATTTTCCGCGATTAGTCTTTGATCTATTGAAGACGGATTTAGATCTTTTAACACAACGTACGAGGGTAGGTGAAAAGTTCATAGCCTGACCCAGAAGGACTTATGCCACAATGACGAAATTTGACATGCATAAAATGTAATCCTTTGTAAGGACATACTTTATTTTCAGATTTACTGATGCTGATGTGTTTTTTGAGACTTTGAAAAGTGGTACCAGAGACTTACAGTGAAAATGGACAAAATTTGGCACCGTGGTACTATCAAATATTTACAGAAAAAGAAGTTAGCCCCCAAGGACATTTGCGCCAATATGGTTGCTACATTAGGGGATGATGCTCTAGCGTTGCTGAATGCAAGAGAGGTAGGGAGAGCCTTGAAGATGACCAAAGGTCTGGTCGTCCAGCATCAGCATCAACCCAAGAAAACATTGACCGTGTTCACCACATGGTAATGGATGACAGACATTTAACAGTTAATCAGATAGCAGATGCTGTAGCTATTTCCCGTTAACGAGTAGAGAACATTCTGAACCAAGAACTTGGCATGTCGAAGGTGTCCGCTCGGTGGGTGTCACGCCTTTTGACGCCTGCTTAAAAGCACACCAGGCTGGTCATGTCGCAGGCAAACTTATCCTTTTTTGAGACGAATCCAGACAGTTTTCTTGAACGTTTCCTCATACAAGATTAATGTTAAGTCCATCACTTCGAGGCAGAGACCAAACGGCAATTGATGCAGTGGAAACATCCTTCTTCTACTCCAAAGAAGGCCAAGTTGGTGTCATCAGCAGGAAAGATGATGGCCTCCGTCTTCTGGGGTGCGAAGGGTATTGCGTTCATTGATTACCGTCAGAAAGAATGTACTGTCAACGGAAAATACCATGCCAACTTGCTAGTCAGGCAATCAAGTCAAAAAGGCCAGGAAAACTGACGAAAGGGGTTCTGTTTCACCAGGACAATGCTCCTGCACACAAGTCTGTGGTTGCAATGGCTGCTGTGAGAGACTGTAGCTTTGAACTGGTTGATCATCCCCATATTCTCCGGATTTGACACCGTCTTACTTTTTCTGTTCCCAAACATGAAAAAACATTTGGCTGGCAAGCGGTACCGGACTGATGATGAGGTCATACAGCTGTTGAGGACTTTTTTAGGGATCAGGGTGAAAGTTTCTATACCAACGTGATCAAAGCACTGCAACACCGCTGGAAGAAGTGAGTTGAACTTAGGGGAGACTACGTTGTAAAATAAACATTGTTTCATCAGTGTGGCAGAAGTCCTTCTGGGTCAGGCTATGAACTTTTCAGCCTACCCTCGTAAATTTATGCAAACACTGTTATCAGGGATAGCACTTAATTTAAAATCCATCAGTTCTTCTGGTAATTCTTCAGATAATATCAAAAAAAGTGAAGAATTTTAAGTTAACGTAAATTTGATATCAATGCGGTTTTCGCAAATTGAAACAAGCGTAAAAACAAAAAGACGACGACGAAGTTTAAGCAAAGTAAAACATCGCTTTAACGATGAGATAAAGTGACTTACATTCGCCGGTGATGATACAAGTCCCACTTAATCGAATTGTGGAGGATTGAAATCAAAAAACAAAGCCGCGAGAAGAGGCTGGCGTCTTCCACTGCTTGCTTCCACTTCTCGACCCGCTTCTCCGCTTTAATCTGAAAAGACGCTGTTTTACAAAGCCGTTGCTAATATCAAAAATTTTCAAAATAAGGACAGACTCTCGCTTACTCTTTCTCTTTCGGGGAGAACGTCAAGGTCTGCGTTCTCGGCTCCTTTTTTCTTTTTGTCGGAAATTCCGGTCATATAATGACCAAGGAACCTGTGAAATTCGAAAAGTCGATAAAAGGTCCAAGGCGCGCGAGCAGTGAACTCACTTTTTCGGGATGGCCTCGAAGAATTCGAGCAACGCGCTAGAGAACTGGGGCACGGTCTCGAGGGTGGCTATGCGTTGTTCAAACACGTCTGGCTCGTCGACCTCGGCCAGCGAGCCCCTGCACGCGTCGCGCACCAGAGCCTGCATGTGCTTGATCGACATGTTCCTCAGTAGTTCTTCGCCGTCGGCGGGAAGCGTGGAACGACGCGACACGGGTTCGACTACCCGCTCGAACAGCGCCTTTTTCTTGTTGATTGACCTGAGTAAGTAAGTCGATTTCAAACTCATTTTCCTGAGCTGAGAAGCTAAGGAATTTATTTTTATTTTCAAACTCACCTCACAATGTTGTCGTAACTCTTCTCCAGCGTCCGACGGAGCTTCGACTCGCGGATGCCGCTCTGACTCAGGCTGGCGATGAGCTGATCGAGCTGTTCCTGGGAATCGACCGACATCCACATGTTCTGCCCAGGTCGAGGCCAGCTCGCTTCCTCCTTCGACCTTCGTAAGCGAGCTAAAACAATCGAGACAGAAACAAATCATAACGCGCTTCCGAAACAACGCAGATGCGAGCAGTTGCCTTCAATTCTTTTTTCACAGAGTGTTTTTCACACAGTCGTCGCACGAGAAAACAAAGTTATTTGGATTTATTAAGAATTGACATATATTTTAGTGCAAAAAGTTTTTTTGTGTTACATTTATTGAAGTTTTATTTTAATCGTTCAAATGAGTTAAAAATGGAAAAGGTTTATCAAATATTTGAAACGAATTTCAAACTCGATGTCTAATAACGATGTCTATATAGAAGTCTATAAAAGAAACAGGATCTAAAATCAAGTTTTTAAAAGTCGTTGAGTTAAAAAAAACAACTAAGAATTAAAACATTCCATATCAGGTTGACTAGAAACAAACCTTTTTTCTTCGAAGGCGTGTTGAGCTGCGAAAGAGGAAGTTCCTCGTCGTCGTTATCGTCAAGAGATTTCGATTTTTCCGTGGAAGAAAGCGAGTTCTGACTTGAAGCTGGAAAGCAAGTTAAGGGATGACGCAAATCGTAGAACAATTGTGGTCCGAAGCTACTTACGTAGATTGAAATCAAAAGTATCTACGGACTTTCGTGGAGATTTCGATGGGGAACACGGAGCGGGATCGGGATTTAATTGAGTGCAATAATTGATGTAATCTCCTGTCCAGCCTTTTTCTACGTAGAGACCTGGAACTCCGTCACAAAATATCCAATACCTAAGTCAATAAAAAATTTTTTAAGTAGTCTTCCCACTTCATTATAAGCTATTTTTCGTGAGTTTTTTTTTATTTCAAACACGATCTCTTGTATAATAGATACAGTTATGCGTACAATTCACCTTTCACCACAACGCAAACAGAACTTCTTTTCCTTCAAGCGTGATGTTTAAAAATGATTCGCACCAAAACCACAAAATATTAGACCGGTATCACGCACGCACCACACAGGAATTAAACGCTGATAAATTGAACCTGCTGTGGTTTCGGTCTGTTCCGAGCGGGATTTGTCTCCGAACGTGCACCGCCAACATCCGGGTCTCTGCCAATTGTCGCTTAGTTTTCTCCCGTTCCTGAAGAGTCTTCTGCTTGACCAAAAGCTCTTCTTGCTCCTTCCTTTGCTTTTCTCTTCTCTCCGCCTCCTCCCGTCTGTGCTGCTCGGTCAGCAACTTCCGCTGCTTCACCCTGGGGAGGGGCAAATAACAATTTAAGCCGTTGGTTGATTTAACTTGAATTAAATGGTCCAGAGAAGTAAGCAAAAATTATCTACCGGCTCACTAAGTCCATGTTGGATGTTTCTTCGCCAATAACAGGAGTTGCATTTGTTTTCGATTCTCCGTTTGATTCATCACCATTAGATGAGTTTTTCTTGTTAAGATTCTAAGAAAATTTTGTTCAAAGTAGTAAAAACAATTATAAATCAACCGTTTTAAATAATTTATTGGGATTGCGGTGAGGATTAGCCGGCGTATATGATAGATAACAAAATAACGTAATTAACTGTCGCATGATTACATGACCCTAAATTCAATTATTAAAACTAAATAACAAACCGATTCGGACTCCTTCTCCTTCAATTCTTGTTTCTGCTCCTTTTCTTCCTTCTTCCGTTGCGCTCCTTGCTTTAGCACTTTATTCCAAATCGTCGTCGCTCTCATCATCGTGTCCTCCATGTAGCTCTGCACGGCGTACGTGTTCATGACGCGATAAGCGAGCGTGGAAAGGACCTCGATCTGTTCCACCGGCTCCATCTCGAAGAGCTCCATTTCAAACAAATGTCTCGATGTCTGTGTAAAAAGCGTAATAAACATAAATCAAACGCGGTTGTCGCAAAAATTAATATGAATTCTATCAACTTCATGTTGTTTTATCAAACCGTAAAAACACTGATCAAATTCCATGCAAAACCAAGAAAATCGATTCAATTAAAAATTGAAATTAGGTAGCAAGTAGGTTTATATTAAAAATGTTAAAGTGAAAAAAAACATTTGATAAATTGATAATCCTTTTATCCTTAAATTTGTACAGATAATCAATCGAGTGACTTTTTCTGCAGCCAGAGGTCAACGCTAAAATAAGTTAGTTGATTCAGAAGAAATTGTAGAACAATTTTTGACTCACGGAGTCAGACAATCCCGTATCGACCGCGTCCGTATTCGACCCCGTTTCACTGGGATCATCCAGATCATCGTCGTGGTGACGAAGGCAGATGCGTGTCAATTCGGAGGAGATTTCAGGAGTAACAAGAATCTAAACAGAAAAAAATTAATGACTCCAATTTTACTTCCCTTCGTAAAAAACTTTTAAGTTTCAAAAAAATATAAGATCAGTCGATTTAAATTTTGATAAGCATACTTCTCCTGGCATCAAATCACATCACAAAGATTTCATCAAAAACAAAATAAATTCTTATGATTTTTTAAATATTTTTTAGGTTTTTTTCACTTATTAAAATTTCAATGTTGTTTCTGTCAAGCAATTGCCGTAAAGAGAAAAAAGCAAACAAAACAAAGAGAAATGACGAAAAAATATTGATAAAACTTGGAGTCTGTGTAAACCAACATAATATAGTTTGAATATAGGTGATTTATTTTTTTAACTGTGTTTCAAAAACTAATGTCGAGTTTTTTGAAATTTTTGATTCTGGTTTTAAAACGAAACTTTTCTTTATACCATGACAAAAACTTTTTCTAGTGTTATTCTACTAGCAGGTGTAATGAGATTCTTTCAAAAAGTCCAATTTCTTTACTATTTTTAAATTACAACATTTAAAAAGTCGAAAAGTATATCAAACGATGTGGATTTGTTGGTTTCCTATAAATGTTGAAAAACATATATAAAAAACATATTTTGCAAATATTTCATAACTACGCCATGTCGTCGTCGTTTCAAGAGGTATCCACTCCAGGTCAGACACAAAAAGGACTGGGGCCGAGAGTTTATCCTTTTACTACCCCAGACTGCTGCACTGCCTGAATCAGACGCTGGCAGTGATGTCATTAAGCCAGCATCGAGTTTTGTCATCCAAAACCGTCAGACCTCGTGCTCCATGTGGTGCCTGATGTATAGGGCACGCTGTTAGTACATGGTCTGCGGTTTGCTCAGAGGCGCCACACTCGCAATTCGGTGAAGGAGCGAGACCCCATTTGTGCATGGACGAATGGAATCGCCCAACACCAGTCCTCAGGCGGTTGAGCTTAACCCAAGCTGCTTGAAGTAAGCCCATCCCAACAGGCCTGGCACCGGTCCGGGGCACAAAAGCACGGAGCCTGGAAGCACCTTCACAGTACTCCGTTTTCCATTTAAAATTTGTCCATTCAGAAGCGCGGATGCCAAGTCTGGCAAGGTTGTCCAAGAGATTCCGCGCACCTGGCACAAACGGGCGTCTGGATCTTAGTCTCACTTGGCGAGTATCTGAGGACCCACTTAAAAGACCATACAAGATATGATCGGTGTCCAGAGATCCACGGTAAGCCAAGGAGAGTGTCGCTTCCAGTCGGCGAAGCTCAGCTGGCTGGATGCCTGAGAGTATAGGTAGGTGGTCCGTTGGAGTGGGACGCAGCCATCCAGTAACTATGCGCAAGGCGTCATTCAAGACACTGTCAATGAGGCGAGTGTGAGCACTGCGACACCAGACTGGCGCACAGTACTCAGCTGTTGAGTAGACTAGAGACAAGGTGGCTATGCGTAGTGTTTTAGCACCAGCACCCCATCCCGAGCCCACGAGTCGCCTCAGCAGTGTGACGCGCGAGGATAGTTTTTTGCGCAATGCCACTAAATGGTGACGAAACGTGAGCGATCTGTCCAGTTTTACCCCAAGGTAAGTAGGGGTTGGACAGAACGGTAAAAGTCTACCGTTGTTGTAGACCTTTAGCTCACATTTGGCCTCTCGGTTGTTTAAATGAAAGGCTGTCGTCACCGTCTTAGTGTGACTGAGCTTCAATCTCCAAGTCTGGAGATATGCTGACAGTGTGGACATGTCTTGGCTTAAGATCCCCTCCAAATCCTTCCAGTTTCCAGAAGAGTGCAACAATGCTAGATCATCAGCATACGCAAACTTTTTGAAAATCATGGAAGGAAGATCGTACGTATAGATGTTAAATAGGAGGGGAGCCAAGACCGATCCCTGAGGAACGCCGTTTTTAAGACGGCGTAGCCTGCTTTGCTTGCTGTCACCGGTGGTAAGGGTGAAACTTCGATTTCGGACAAGCTCCATGATCATTTTGACCATGTGCTTATCCGAAAGTAGTCTCAGCAGCTTGCAGGTAAGGCCACGGTGACAGACAGTGTCATAAGCAGCTGTCAGATCGATAAATACGGCACCGGCCTTCTTTTTAGCCTCGAAAGAATCCTCGATGTTCTGGGTTAGCAGAACAACTTGATCTACGGTTGACTTCCCGCGCTCTTTAGGGAGCAGTGGATAGATTAATGGTTCAACGCGGGCGTAGATAAGCCTCTCGAGGATCTTGTAGGGGACACAGAGCATAGATATCGGTCGATAACTCTTTGGATCCCCCACGGGCTTTCCTGGTTTTGGGATCGCGACCACAAACGCTCTTCTCCAGATCTTGGGAATTTTGAGTCGGCGCAAACAGGAAGAAATGAAGTCACGTAACCAGGACTTCAAAGCAGCTCCAGCATGGAGTATAAGCTCGGGGCAGATGGAATCAGGTCCCGGAGCTTTACCTGGTTTTAAATGTTGAAGGGCAGCAGCAAATTCTCTCTGTGAAAAATTGTCAGAGATATTTACTGCGTCTGGTGTTGTGGCCCTCCAAAGGTCAGACACTTCTTGAAAGACAAGTCGAGATGACTTGCGGTCAACAGCCTCGTATTTCCCATTTCTAACCAACTGAGATGCAATAGCATCGGCTGAAACGGGACAGTGACGAGGAGAGTGTCGTGACCTACCAGTAAGGTTGTTCAAAATACTCCACGCTTTACGACTAGAGTGTGAGAAGTCAATGCTCCGAACTGCCTCGGACCATCGATCCCTTCGCTTTCTGTCAAGCTTGGCAAGCAGAGCTGTAGCAGCCAAGCTTGAGTCGTCTCCCTGAGGAGACTGCAGAAAGGTTTTATAGAGGGATTCACACTCTGCATCCCAACACGGAATGTAGGTATTTCGATACCCGCGTGGAATAGTCTTTTTGGCTGCTTTCTTAATGGTGTTACAGAAGTCCTGGTAAGCCGCATCCACATCAAGTGTATCAGGCGGCAACAAAGTCTTTGCGAATTTATTCGTCAAAGCAATGTAGTGACTCCATTTGGCCTTGCGGAAGTTCCATCGCTTAACAGGCATGCTTGGCACTACCATAGCAAACCTTGGTGGTGTAATAAGCAAAGGTCGATGTTGTGACCTGGGAAACTTGTCAAGGACACGTCTATCCGGTAAGCGACTGTTTGGACCTACGCTGGCGAAAGCTAGATCCGGATTGGTACCAGTGTTCCAGCGGCCGCAATAAAAACTGACAGCGTCCTTGGCATTATATAGGAGGGCAAGACAATTAACACTTGCCCAACCAGCCAAGCACTCACCGTCCGGACTGTTGTCATCGTAACCCCAGTCAGCATGACAACAGTTAAAATCGCCAGCGTACAGACAGGGGTGAGGAAACACTGGGAGATCCAGGGTTCGCAATCGCGTTGGCGGTGGTTTGTTGACGTTGACTATTTTATAACCATCAACGTCCACACACAACCACTCGATCTCCGATGTCGGTGGAGATTGGTCCAAAAGCGTGTATCTCAGTCGCTCGTGGACAAACATGGCAAGACCATGCTTCCTGCTTAAAGAAGACCCAGCTAGTTGGTAGTTTGGTAGTACCAACTTCTCTGCATCAGTGCAGTGGGTCTCCTGCAATAGGATGACGAGTGCCTCAGACTGCATAGCGAGATGATGAAGAACGTTCATCTTGCTTGCAGTGAGGCCTTCGATGTTCAGCTGAAGAATAGTGGGTCTTCGGAACTTGTTGGCAATGTGCCCTGAAAAGGGCAGTTTTATCCTAGCATTGCCCCTAGCAGACCCACACTGAACATCGGAATGGGTGGATACCCTTCCGTTTTGGTAGGTTCGGTTTCGGTCTGTCATTTTAAAATCAATGAACAGACTTACTCACGGCCCAGGCTGCGTGGAAGCACCTACCATCTACGCCATGTGGTCGACTGTGACCCGAAACTAAAATGTAAAAATCAATTACGTCACAATGCAAGATTATTGTGCTTTCCGCAACGGTTCCTGAGAATAATTTTTTGTAGACGGAGGAGCAATAAATTCCTAAAGTTAAATTTAGGAAGCTTCTTAAAACAAGCAGTTAAGCTAGTTACAGCAATCGACAGTTTAGAAGTTACGTTGAAGTTTAAAGATTTTAAAATGTTGCGTCGTTAAAGAGAATTTTTTTTGATTCGAATTTAGTGATTTTGTTGATAAATTCTATCTGAAATACAACGATCTGCTACTAAAAACAACGAGGGGTGCGTCTAGGGTTTTTTAAGTCCTTAAAAAACTGTCAAAAACGTAAGAAAACAATGTGTTTCAATTAGAAACTTTCTTATGTTATTAAAGAAGGCATACCTGGTTAAGTGGAAAATCTAATTCACAATAATCTTTGGCAATATCATCTGCTAAAAGAAGTTGAAGAAGAAGCACCACGATTTTTCTTGTTACTCCAAAACTAGAAACAATAACTCGTCAACAGGTAAATCAACAAAAAGTGTCTTTTAAATCCGATGAAGAGCTCTATAAAACAACAAAACGTATGCCCCAAATACATATAAACAATGCAAATGCTGAGCGGCGTAAGAAATCATTTGAAAAAATGATAAAAATATGATGATCACACAAATAACTAATTGAAAACCGGCGTAAAGCCACCACTTGCCCGTTTTTTCCGGCTGTTACTGCGTCAGCCAAAGACTGAATATTGAACTGCTTGTGATAGGAAGGATCTTTCGGACACAACAACGCGTGGTAGGAGTGTAGAAACTCGCAAATCATTGCGACGTCACCAAATGAGGTGTTTGGAAGATTTTCAGGAAGATCCGGAAGCTCAAAGTCAGGCAAAGGTCTGAAAAGGTGAATTTTTGACGTTTTAAGATTGGTTACAAAAAAAACGTAGAAGTGAACTGGAAAAGTTAAGTTAGCTTAAAGTAGATTTTTAAGAATAATAATCGAGATAACAAAATTTTATTCCAGCGATTCGGTTTTGCCCAAATAAAAATGTACATACTTGGCAACTGTGCGTGGCAAATGCAAATCTTCAAATTTATCTTCTTTTTTTGGGAAATCATTTTGACGCTTCGCCTTCCTTTCCTGAGCAAGATAGGCTCTTCTCTCTTCCGGTGTCATCGCTTGAAACTTTCGTTTCCTGTCTTCTAACTCCCATTTCTTCATGACGTCATCCTTAATTTCGAGAGGGAGGCTTTCGCGTTGCTTCTCGGTGAGGATTTTGCACGCTCTGTAATTTATTTGTGTCAACCTATACTTTTCACGTTTTTGAATAGAAAAGCAACAAAAATTAATACAATTTAAATCAGCATAGATCAGACGCGCTGAGCTTTCTTTGATAACCATGGATGAATGAAATTAATTGAACTAATTCAAGAAAATGATTAAATGAATTTGAATAAAATTATGGTTCAAAAATAAAAGCTCAAGCTTCCAAGATTCAAAAAATATGCTTGAGTCATTTAAAAAATTAGCATCGCCTTGTAGTCGACTGATTGCTTTAGATCAGTCTTCTCAACTGCTGAAAACGACATTTTATTTACTTGGGTCGGCAAACTCAGTAGTTCAAGATGATCTTCCAATTATCGAAGAAAAGCCCACAGCAATTTGTTACGGCGCCCGAACTAAGTAGGGTTGACAGAAAATTTTACATGACTTTAAAAAAAAAGGTGTATTTTAGCTTTTGATTTAAAACAAAGACCTTTCTTTTTTATTTCTTAACTTTAATTTTACTTCTATAGGCCTTTTCCATGAAAATTTTTGTGAATGTAGTATCAGAAAGAATGGTTAAAAGCGTCGTGAATGCGATCGACATGGTCTCGGTTCAAAACCTACTCGCGCCTTCAGTTGTATCTTGGAAGACACTTTACGGCACTTTCCCTGCTTGGCAGTCTTGGCAAGCAGTTCTAAATTTCAGTCATATCTTTAAAATTAAAAAAAATTATAAAAAGTTCTATCGGACAGCAATATCTTGGCATCTACAGAAGCAGGTCGGAATGATTGTTTGCATTACGTATTAGCGCCTTCGTCGCTTTACTGCGAGTCAGCAGGATAAATATAGAGATGAAATAAAAAAAGAATCGTCCAAGTTTTATAATAAACAAGATTAGGACGCACTAGTTTAAGTAAACACATCATCAAATTAAAAAATTAAAATTTAATACGCAAAATACTGAACTAGTAGCTCTATCCACTCTTGTTTTTCTCAAGCGCTTAATAGTCAAAAAAACCAAGTTGACAAATAAATAAAGCGTAAGAACGCGCAGCACTCGTCAACCGGCAAATAAAACGATGTAGCGCGGCGACAAGGCTAACAACATTCAGAATTAATTCTCATGATTTTGGATAACCATTACGGCAACAAGCAAAAATTTAGATTTTTAGTTCTGCAACGGACACAGTCGATATATACACGGCTTTTATCGGATTAACTTACGCGGCTACAGTGATTTTGTATTTGTGTACGCGGAATTTCTTTTCTCTTTTTAAAGACAGCAAGTGTACGACTATCAAAGGCTGCCGTGGCTTTCTCGGCTTGGACGAAGGCGTGTGCTTGGCAGGTGACGGAGAAGCAAGCAGCTTAATACCGCCACCTTTTTTCGTGAGTTCTAGTAAGGTGGCTTGTTTCTTCTTCCGCGGGGTGGAGCTTTTTCTGGAAGAACTTTTACTCAAATTCTTAAGAGACGCGTTAAGATGGGCACTTAAAGGTCGGTCATCATCATCATCATTGATTACGATGGTTTGGGTTTGGTCATTGTTCTTGCCCGACTTTATGCGATTTTTGACTAACGGTTTTCCCATTTTTTTCAAGAATAAATCCATTCCGGAAGGCTTGCTGTGACTTGACTTTGAAGTTTTGTTTTTGTCACGACTGTCTTTGACTTTTTTCGGTTTTTTATTCGCAATCAAATGTTCGCGCTTTTTCGCCTCAAATATGCCGGAGAGTTTCTTATTCTTTTTGACGTCGGCCAGGCACAAGTCGTCGTCTTCGTCAACGTCCGCGGTCCCGTTGGTGAGAGAATTTTTAGTCACGTGATTAAAGTGCGAGTTTAAGCTAAAGTTTTTGACATCTTGCGAGTTAAGTTGAGCTGGAGACACCGTAGCGAGACGTCGCATTCTGCTCTCCTCTTCGGCCGATATATGGGGCGTCAGCGAGTGCTTCGCGACCTGTGACGAAAGCAAAAGAAAACGTAAATATAATTGAAATTAAAAATATTGAAAGTGAAAACTTTCACAGCTATGTATTTACATTATTTCTACTTACGAGAAGTATGAAGGTCAAAAAAACAAAGAAAATTCAATCAATAAAAAGTTTAGTCCAAACCAACTCTATTGAAACTATAAAATGTTAATTGCATTGTTTATTTAATATTGTAAGAATAGTATCAACACTTTTTTTAATAATCATTAATGATTGCGGAAAGGCCAGGCATAATTTGCAAGATTGTTGGTTGTTTTATGGATTTGAATTTAACATTCTAAACCAGTGTTTCTCAAACCATGGGTCGCCAAGACTATGCGGATGGGTCGCGAAGGTTTGTAAATTACCGCATGTAAAAGAAAAAGATCTGCGCGCACAAGATTTGAGAAGTGAAGAACCTTCTTGAGATATCGTTACGAATTTAAGAGGAAAATGAAGAAATCGGAATCAGATTCAAGATGAAGACCTTTTTTTTTTACTGGATTTGGGAGATGAAAATCAAGAAACCAGAAACAAATTCAAGGTGAAGACCTTTTTTTTAGAGATCACTACGTTTTCACTACGCTCAGTCAAATTTATTTGGGTCGCAGTCATCTTTGCAAATCGTTGTTTTTAGCGATTTTGGGTCACAGAAAAAAAAGGTTTGAGAAACACTGTTATAAACCAAAGAAATTTAAAATATGATAAAAATAAAGAATGAACGTTACAAACTATTGTACTCAAAAATTGAATAAAATAGCTCAAGAATTGAGTACATTGTTGTATATGTGTTTTAATTTTTATCACTATCATTTTTATTTATTCTTCCAACTCGCAGGAAATTGTTACAGCCGTTATATTTCGGGCAACAGTCAAGCGATAACCGTGACCTGCTTTCGAAGATGCTAAGATATTGCCGTCAGGTTGAAATTTTCCATTTTTTATGTAGAGTAATTGTTTTCAATCTTTTGTATCGCAACCCATTTTGGCGAGTCAATATAACTAACGAACCCCTTTTTTTAAAAATCTTTTTAGGCAACTATCAGCTCCTAATGATTTTGTTAAAAGCGCACAATAAAAATTATCTCTCTGTTAAATAAAACTCATTAATTGAATCCAACAACGAAAAAATTCTCAAACATCAGTGGGATGACTGGTGTTTTGAGAATTTTTTAGTAGTTTAACTAACTAGTACTCAGCCACGCTGACGCCATTTAAAGGTAAGTTAACAAATAGGACACCGTCTATTTGTGTAGTTGGAAACGCCGCATTGATGGCGAATAACATTGTCTGCTTCAACACCTATTGGCGTCATTCAGCAGTGTCCTTGAAAAATATGCTTTTCGGCATTGGCGCTTTTTTTGCTTAACGGTCAGGGTTAGCAGCAAGCAGCTTTAAATTCCAGTCGTATCATTAAATAAAAAAATAAAATACAAAACTTCAACCGGGGAGCGATACTTTGGCTCTCCAAAAGCAGGTCAGGGTAATCGCTTCACAGTTGCCCCAAGTATATTGCCTCGGACGTTATCCTGCAAATTGAGAGTGTAAATAAAGATAATGGTGATGATTTTAACTCATATCTCGTTACTAAACCAACAATATCAAAGAGAAGTAATGATAATGATGTTATAAAAGGCCAATAACGTATTATACGATATTATTTTATCATCCCTTTTCTTCATGACGCATTAAAACCTTTTTTCGCTGATCTCTTCCCAAATAATTAGGTTTTGTCTTAGGGTAGACAACGTCATATATCAATTACACTGTATACCCCCTTACTTGTTGGTTAGTTTTTCTCTAACTTAGGTCATTATTCCACCCATCAGTAAACTAGAGTTTGAATTTTAGTATAAAAGGATCTAAGCTATAGTCAGTCAGTAGACAAAAGCTAGCTCTCTCAACCTTTCTTAGGCAAATTAGTCAATCTGCAAGATCACGCTGGCACACTTGATCTAAAAAGCACTTGTACAACATCCAGCCATATTTTTATAACGTGGGTAGCCTACTTATCGAGAAATTTCTCAAAAACACCATATCTTCTAAACTCAATCAATTTAAGCCCGAAACTCAAAGTGGTTTGTTAGCTGTTACGATACGTTGCCTAAGAACTGCTTTGCGCAATGTTTTTTCCTTCTTTGTTCATATTTAACATACCGTACTCATTTTTGCTACTTGTTCTGATATTCTACCCGCGCCTTTCAGTTCAAATTAAATTGATGATTCAATAAACTATCTATTTTAATTGCAATGTTCATACTACCCTCAAAGCAGTCCAAGAAAGGTTTTTTTCTGGTGGCTCTGTTATACAGCGTGACACAAAAAAAACGGTCATCACCAAAAATCCAATAACTTCCAAAATTTTATTTAGATTGACACAAAACTTCAGCTATATTAGGTCAAGCCTGTGTAGCAGACATCTCCAAAGTTTCAAGTCTGTACTACAAAAACTCTTTGTTTCACTGGCGCTCAAAAAATGTGCTCCGAATGAGCTCCCCGGCGCTGCAGGCACATTTGGATCCGGCGGGCAAAGATCTCGATGACCTTCCCGCATTCCTCCCTTGGGATCGCTCTTATTGCCACTGTGATTGCTGCCTTCAGGTCAGGGATAATCTGGGGGTTGTTGCCATACACTCTGTCGTTAAGGTATTCCCACAGATAAAAATCTGGGGGGGTTCAAGTCCGGTGAATGCGGCGACCACTGTGGGTCACACCCGCGGCTGATCAGTCGGTCAGGGAAACGCTGCTGTAGTCATGCCAATGACTCTTTTGAGGTGTGGGGGGTGGCAGCATCCTGCTGGAACCACTGGAGGACCCTGACGACCCCTGTCCGACGACCAAGTGCTGTCCAGAACTTGCCAAGCACCTGGACATATCGCTCGGTGTTGATTGTCACAGACCGCTCGTTGTCGTCCTCATTCACCGGACTTGAACCCCCCAAATTTTTATCTGTGGGGATATCTTAAGGACAGAGTGTATGGCAACAACCCCCAGATTATCCCTGACCTGAAGGCAGCAATCACAGTAGCAATAAGAGCGATCCCAAGGGAGGAATGCGGGAAGGTCATCGAGATCTTTGCCCGCCGGATCCAAATGTGCCTGCAGCGCCGGGGAGCTCATTCGGAGCACATTTTTTGAGCGCCAGTGAAACAAAGAGTTTTTGTAGTACAGACTTGAAACTTTGGAGATGTCTGCTACACAGGCTTGACCTAATATAGCTGAAGTTTTGTGGCAAAATAAAATAAAATTTTGGAAGTTATTCGATTTTTGGTGATGACCGTTTTTTTTGTGTCACCCTGTAGTGTCCAAAAATCAAATATCATTAAATAAATTTTAAAATAATAATTTTGAATATTACTTTGCTGAAGTTTCTTTTTTTATGAAAAGCTTTTGCGACCTCTCCCCAAGAAATCAAAACAACCCACCTGGGGGTCGCGACCCTTGATGTAGAGATATGATTAAAATTTGCAACTGCTTGCTAATAACGCCAAACAGAGAAAAGTACTGGTAAGATTTTTCTTTAGGGCACAATAGAATGGCGCAGGTAGGTTTTAAACCACAAACATCTGGATCACGTTAGTCGTCAATATGGCGTTCTCACCCACTCGACCATAATGTCGGCAATTGAATACAAAAATAGAGTTCAATTACAGAAATTCAAAATTTGACAAAAAAACTGTTTGAAATAAAACAAAATTGAATATTTCCGAGCACGATAAACTTATAATAAAGTATCAATAGTAGTATCAATTATAAATAGTATCAATTCACCATTTTTTCATCAACTACCCAAGGAAGCACGTCTTTGCCCCCCCACAGGCGCACGGCATTGGCGCGAATGAACAAGCGAATCATGTCTTTGCCAGGTGGCTTCTGACTGCGGGAAAGATTCTCGCAAGGCACCTTGCTCACAATCTGCAAAGGAAATGACGAATGTAAAAGAAGTTAAGAAAGGTAGAGGGTCAATGAAAAAATGAAAACAATGAAGTCTACTGTGTTATTTTGTTTCATTCAAAAATTTTAGTATATTACATTAACCGTTATAGCAATGCTATTTGACAAACTTTGAGAAAGAAAAACTAGATTCCTGCGTTACAATAAATTTTTTTTTCTCTAAATACTACAAATGGTCATGGTTCTTATTAACAAAACAGCTTACTTTATTCTCATTTGAGAGCAATATGTCATATTTCTTTGGAAGCAACTTAAGCTTTTGCTTTTTTAAGGGAAAATCTATCATAAAATGTGATTTTCGAGGTGATCGTCTTGTATCTGTAAAAAATTAGAAATAGGTGAAAATTAGCAAGGGATTTACATGTACAGTATGTATTGATAAATTTTTTTTCACAGCATACATAAAAAAAAACTTCCTCAAAAACACTATTTAGAAGTGTAAGTGTAGAAGTGTAAATATACTATTTAGAAGAGTAAGATCAAGAGTTGTCAGTTCATCTTGCTTGCAGTGAGGCCTTTGATGTTCAGCTGGACTGGGTCTTCGGAACTTGTTGGCAATGTGTCCCGAAAAGGAGAGTTTTTTCCAGACATTGCCCTATTCTGAAAAGAACGTTTGCCCATTAGCAAACCCTCACTGAACATCGGAATGAGTAGATACCCTTCTGTTTTGGTAGATTTGGTTTTAGTCTGTCATGTTTAAAAGCAAGAACAGGCTTACTTTATGGCTCAGGCTGCCATCTGTTAGTGTCATACAGCTGAGGCGACTTGTAGGCTCAGGATAGGGTGCTGGTGCCAAAACACTGTGCACAATTGCCCTGTCTTTGGTATACTCAACAGCTGAGTACTGCTAACAGTCTGGTGTTGCAGTGCTCACACTCGCTTCATAGACGTGTTTTAAATGATGCCTTATGCATAGTCATTGAATGATTGTGTCCCACTTCAACGGACTACTTACCATACTTTCAGGCATCCAGATAGCTAAGCTTTGCCAACGAGAAATGACACTCTCCTTGGCTTACCGTGGATTCCCGATCATATCCTGTACGGTCTTTTAAGTGGGTTTTTAAATGTACACCAAAAGAGCTAAGATCTAGATGCCCATTTGTGCCAGCTGCATCAAATCTAATAAACCAGGGACCAGTGTCAGGACTGTTGGAATGAGCTTGCCTTGAACAGTTTGGTCAAATTCAATTGCCTGCAAACTGGTGTTGGGCAACTCCATTTGTCCATGCACAAATGGGGTCTCACTCCTTCACTGAATTGCAAGTGTGGCACCATTGAACAAACTGCAGACCACATCCTAATAACATGCCTAATACATCAGGCATTACATGAAGCACAAGGTCTGACAGTTTTGGATGACGAAACTTGATGCTGGCTTAACACCATCACTGCCACCATCTGATTCAAAGCAGTTCAGCAGCCTGGGGTAGTAAAAGAATAAACCCAAAGAATAACCCTCAATCCAAAAGAATAAACAAAAGAAAAAGAATAAACCTCAACCCAAATCATGCTTGTGTCTAAACTGGAGTGGATACCCTTCCAAATGATGACAATAAAGATTTGTTAGTAAAGCTTTAATACACAATACGTTTACGTTACAATGCTTGAATTTTAAAAAACATTCTGCCAAATATTCTAACAACTTGTGAACTTTTTGATTTACAACGCCAAAGAAAATTCGTATCTACTGTACTTAAAAAAATAGACGCAAAAATTACGCAAAAACAATTCAATCCTACTTTATTGAAAACGGTTAAAAGGGTTGTATATACCCGATTTAAAGACGTCAGTAATAAGCGCTTGGCGCTTTTTGTTTTCTTTATCACTAGATGGGGAAGCTGTTGTATTGGAAGGTAATGACCCCGAGTTGGTGTCCTGATTTTCAATCGAACTAGAAGTACTATCGAGTTCATATCTTTTAACAATGGTCGCATCAAAAGTTTTATCCGGCTTCTTCTAAACAAAGTCATGGTTAAAAAACTAATATTGATTTCAGAGAACAAAAAATTCAAACTCTTTCCGTGAATGAATATTGCTATAATGATATACTATTTGAGAACATTTGATGTTGGATTTTAAAAAATGTAGCAAGCAAAAAAATTTGTTCACTAACCACGACAAAAGAAACCTTTTCTCCGGGAATTAAATTTGTCATCAAAACTTTATAAGCTTCCAAAACCATATTATCAAGCAGTGAATACGAATGTTGCACAACACTTAGAATAGGAGCTTCCCATATTTCATCGAAGTCCAATAACCTAACATTAGATTTTATAGATTCCGGTATCTAATCTATTTATACAGTATTTAATGGTAAAATGAACAAATTTATTATGCAAAACATACATCATCATTTATAATTCAAATTTTTTGCTGCAAAACTCCAAATACTGTGTACATTTTGACTCATTTTTATATTTGATAAGTTATGTGCTTTCAGCTTCAGGTTGAATCTCCAAATTTTTTGTGACAGTTGCTTATTTGTCGCAATTATTAGTATTTACAAACACAAAGAAATTCATTGTACCACCAGCACTGATAAGATGACTACAAAAGGACTTTCAAGGTCTTTTTACAGCACCTTATTAGATATAAGTAATTTTTTTTTTTTATACAATACCTATTTAAAAAGAAAAACAAAGAGTGCTTTACATCAGTGCTAAACTTGGAATCATAAATAATTGCAGAGACTTTAAAATGCATGTCAAGGACCAACTAATTATAATAATACCAACAACACATTAATGCAATTTATTAAAAAATTGACTGGAACTACCAACAAATTTCAAACTGCCACAAATAGCAATTAAGGTATCTAAAAAAATATAAAGGGTTTTTCAAGTATACAAAAACAAATTATGCAAAACAACAACCTTTTTCGAGAATTTATTTCTGATTCAGTTGCATTAATGTGAGTGAGATTGACATGACCTGTACATTGACATGACCAAATTTTTTGCTCATACAGTTTTATTCTGTCATTGAACTCCCTGAAAATAACAACAAAGTTAAAAGTAAATGCATATTTTGATTGGTGACAAAAAAATATTCAAAATAATGTTTGCAGGTGTCTCTTTAATTTTGTTGTCCTATACGAGGTGTGTTTGAAAAGTATCGGGACTGTATGCTTTGCACAAACAACACTTGCAACAGTGATAAAAGCTTTGTTTTTTAAGATGGCGCAATGTCTTGTGGTTGTAAAAATGTAGTTTCAGCATTCTGTGACAACCATATGCTTTTTTACAGGCTTTTCTTGAAAGGCGCTTTACTGTAGTTTGTTTTGGGATAATTTATTTAGTAAATATTTTTTTCTTTTTTTTTCTTCTTTTGTTAACAAAAATGAGCATTGAACAAAGAATCAACTTGAAGTTTCTCGTTCGACTTGGAAAAACTCCAACTGAAACATTCAATTTGCTCCAAGAAGTTTACGGAGATGCTACGATGTCAAGAACTCGGATTTTTGAGTGGCACAAGAGGTTCAGAGAGGGAAGAGAGGATGTGGAAGATGATCCTAAGAGTGGAAGGCCAACAACAAGCAGAACAAACAAAAATGTTGAGCATGTGAGAGAAAAAGTGCGCAGTGACCGCCGCCTTACTGTTAGAATGATAGCAGATGAGTTGAGCATGAATAGTGAGAGGGTGTGGAGGATCATTACAGAAGATCTGGGGATGAGGAAGGTTTGTGCGAAAATGGTACCAAGGTTGTTGAATGATGGGCAAAAGGAAAATCGTGTGCAAGTGTGTCAAGACATAATAAAACAACTTGAAATTACACCAGATCTGCTGAGTAGAGTTGTTACCGGTGATGAGTCGTGGATCTTCAAGTACGATCCACTCACCAAACGGCAGAGCCTTGAATGGAAGAGTGCATCCTCACCAAGACCCAAGAAAGCAAGGCTGTTCAAGTCCAAAATTAAGGTGATGCTGATTGTTTTCTTTGATGTTCATGGAATTGTTCATCTAGAATTCTTGCCACAGGGCCAAACCATTAACCAGAATGTTTACAAAGACATCTTGCGACGTTTGATGCGTTCGGTAAGGGAGAAAAGAAGAGAATTGTGGGAGACAAAGTCATGGCTGCTTCATCATGACAATGCTCCTGCTCACAATGCCTTAAGCATACAACAATTTCTTGCAGAAAATAACATTGCCGTGCTGGAGCAACCACCCTACTTGCCGGATCTGGCTCCCTGTGATTTTTTCTTGTTTCCTAAGCTCAAGGGAGTCATTAAAGGAACCCGTTTTGAAGACTCAAAAGCCATAACAACAGCCGTAACGAAGGAACTACGAGCGATCCCAATGGAATCTTTCCAGAAGTGCATAGAAGCATGGCAACAGAGATTAGAAAAGTGCATTCGAGCTCAAGGAAATTACTTTGAAGGGGACAAGTTGTAATTTTTACATGGCATTTCAAATAAAATAATTATTTACACAGTCCCGTTACTTTTCAAACAGCCCTCGTATATCAATTGTTAGTCTATTATGGTATTCTTCAGAAAAACCAATACAATATGTTAAAGCATTGGCTTTCAACCTTTTCATGCCTGCGACACACTATTTGCGACACACTTGGACCTGAATGGAAATCTTGATTTTTGTTGCTAAAAAGTAGTATTCTCTAAAAAAAGGTATTTACTTCAAATTGGTTTTGATTTTTGGCCCTAGAAAGTAGTGTCCACTAAAAAAAAGATCTTGGAGCAATGGTCTAATGTTTTTCAGAATTTTTGGCACACTTGGGAATCTGTTGTGGCACACAGGTTAAAAGCCATGCATTAAAGATTCAATTCTAGATTAGCAGTAGTTTAAATTAAAAAATTAGTATGTTTTATCAAAAATATTTATATCAAGAAATTTACCCTAAATGATTATTGATTATGACTACAAGAGGTTCTAATTAAAAACTTTTTGTCAGGTTAAGCAGTGAAGATCAAGCAGGAAAACAACAAATACTATTTTTATTATTTAGAATTAAAATTAGAAAAAAGATCTAAAATTGAACGAGTTGCAGGACTAACGAAAAAGAGTAAAGCTTTAATTAGCAGTTTTTTTTTGGGAACAGTAATCAAAGAAGAATGCTAAACTACTGTTAAGGACATTGTTGAATAAATGAATTGGAAATGTTGCAAACATTATGGGATAAAAATTTATGTCTAATTGAATTCAAGACAACACATGAATGGTCACAATCAGTTACATTTTTAAAGCTTCTAGAGCAGCATTTCCAGCTTTTTTTGTCCCAGTGCTCCATAAATGTAGAATTTTATTTAAAATAAACTGTCCCCAGTCTATTTTGAAAAGTAGTGTAAAATATTACAGCATGAACATATTTTGGTGATTTTGTAAAGAAAAAACTGCTATTTTACTAGAACAAAAATAATTTAATTTAATGCACAGACAAAACGCACATTTTAATGGCTACCTTGTACCTGATGCCGTGATACTAAGACACTGAAATTCGGTTTGACATCAGATAGAAAAAGTCCAGAATGTCCTTTGTTGCTATTTGTAAACAATTTCCATTACTTTGTAAGAGGTTCAAAATCACACTGAACCCTTTTTCCACAACGTAAGTTGTACAAAAAGCCTGGATAAATACTTTGAGAGATTCCCTAAGAGGAGGATACATTGATTGCTGTGCAATTCAAACTGATTCAAAGTCTTTTTTTCTGAACAGCACTTTGGCTTCACAGTTATTTTAAAGGTCTATTGTTAAGTCTGTTTGCAAACTTTGTTGCACCTGTTGCAGATTTGCCAAAAAAAATTTATAACCCAATCTGCAATCACAAGATCAGAAAACCCAATCCAAAATCACAAAATCAGAGAACAAACAAAATTCTGCAACAACTTAAACAGCTGATCTCTAAATTAACACCTTAATATGTCTGCTCACTTAATTAATGTTTGCCTCTCAAAAAGTAACAATCATGCCCTGCTCATATACCCCTATATAATTCCACAAGAATATTCAAAAAGCTTACTAAGAATTACTTAATTAAACTAAAAGAAAAAAGTCCAATAATCGTGTGATATATAATTTTGCAACATACAGGTAGGCAACAAGCAAAATCTTTTGTGACATCATAAAGCATAACAATCGAATCTATGCATAAACAATTCTTCCAAATTTTTTTTCATTGCCCAAGAAGCACAATTGCAAACTGCTGATTCATACTGTTCTAGCATAACGCCTGATAAGCTAGTGGTGAGGTTAACACAAATACATAATTAAAATTAATATTGCAACAAATCCTGCCCACATTAGGCCTACAATTCTAATTTTGAACTGTTTTTACTTTCATGGCATGGTTTTTTAAACATGAGTTTATAATGCATTAATGTCTCCCTGTCAATTAAAAAAAGTTTATCAACCCCTAAAATTGTTAAAATGCCTGCCAAAGGATGGTACAAACCCCATTGGAAAACGCTGTTTCAGAGGTCACACAGTGATGAATTTTTTATCAAGCACATAGTGAATAAAAAAGGTATCAGGAAACCACTGAAGAAAGGAATTAGAGATAGCAGTTTACCACGGACAAATGGACAATTATTATGGATATGTACTTAACAGTTAGAATGGACAGTTACTATGGACAAACCCAGCCATCGAAGGCACATTCCTGTGCTTCTTGATTCTGGTCCCAAGCCCAGATAAATAGAGGGTTGCAGCAGGAAGGACATCCAGCGTAAAAATTTTTTTTCCAAAACATACAAATGCATTATAATTATCAATCCATACCAGATCAGTAATGGCCCAGGTTACCAACAACCGCCTGAGGTGCTGCACAGCAGGGCATCTGTGGAAATTATGCTACTGCTGAACATAGTGAAAACAAGAGGCAGACAACGAGTGAAGAGGAAGCAGGAAGTCTGAAAAAGATGCTTACTCATAAGGATGGGTACCTTAAATATTGGAACAATGACTGGAAGTGGAAGAAAGCTGGCAGACTTGATGTAACGAAGGAATGTAGACATATTGTGCCAAAAAGAAACAAAGTGGAAAGGGAGTAAAGTGAGGAACATTGGAGGTGGATGCAAACTATTTTACAACGGAGCTGATGGAAGAAAAAATGGGATAGGGATAGTGGTGAGGGAGGAGCTGGCTGAAAGTGTCCTGAAGGTGAAGAGGGTGTCAGACAGATTAATGCCCATGAAGCTGGAGGTAAAAGGGTCCATCTTAAATACAGTAAGCACATATGCTCCACAGGTTAACTACAGTAAGAAAAAAATGATTTTTGGAAAGACCTGGATGGGTTGATAGAAAGTATATTAAAACAGGAGAGGATAGTTCTAGGTGTGGACCTTAATGGACATGTGGGCAAAGGAAACATAGGGGATGAGGAAATAATGGGGAGGTACAGTGATGGAAGAAGAAATAAGGAAGGATCAATGGTTGTGGATTTTGCAAAAAGGTTGTATTAGGCAATTGTCAACACTTATTTCAAAAAGATGAACACAGGGTGACGTATAAAGTGGCAGAAAAAGTACCCAAGTAGATTATGTGATGTGCAGGAGGAACCTGAAGGAAATGTGCGATTGTAAGATAATAGTGAATGAGTGCATCAGAAAGCAGCACCGTATGGTGGTATGCAAAATGGCTCTTATGGTGAAAAAGAAAAAAGCAGAGAAAGTAAAGCCAAAGATACAATGGTGAAAACTGAAGGAGACAAGCTGTCAAGAAGCATTTAGACAGGAGGTGACCAGGACTCTGGCAAGAAAGGATGGGTTACCTGATGAATGGGACAAAACAGCAGAAATGCTAAGAAAAACAGCTGAAACTGTGCTGGGAGTGACATTTGAGAAACGAAAAGGAGACAGGGAGACATGGTAGTGGAATGAGGAAGTTCAGAAGAGCATAAAAGAAAAGAGGCAAAGAAAGCATGGGACAAAATAAGAGATGAAAATACTAAAAAGATCTACAAAGAGTATGGCAAAGAAGGCAGTTGCAATGACAAAGGGACATGTGAATGAAGATTTGTATGGACATGTGAATGAAGATTAGGTTGAGAAATATGTTCATACAAAAACAAAAAGTTCTGGCTATAAATTAATAAATTATGTATTCTCTGTTGCTGTTTACAACCTCCTCCCACCTCTCGACCAATTTTTTGATGCCGTTTCGCCAAACATTCCTGGGTCTGGTATCAAAGAATTTGTTGAGCCAGTTTTTTAGCTCCTCTTCATAGTCGAAGGTAACGCCCCTCACATGGTTCAACAAAGAGCAGAAAAGATAGTAATCTGTGGGTGCAAGGTACAGAGAATACCGTGGATACTGAAGGACCTCCCATTCGAGCTCTTGGAGTGCAGCTTTAATGACTTGTGCAACATGAGGCCCAGCATTGTCATGAAGAAGTATGGTTTGGCCTTGTCGATGGGGTCTTTTCAGTCAAATAGCCTTATTCATGCGATGTAGCTGGGCTATGTAGAGCTCCTTGTTGACCATGGCATTCCTTTCGAGCATTTCCCAGTGCACCATGCCTTTCCAGTCCCACTAAACGCAGATCATGATCTTTCTTGGATGGAGGTCAGGCTTAACTCTCAGCTTTGGCATATCTCCAGGAGCCACCCATTCCTTTCTTTGCTTCATATTTATATATAGGCACCATTTCTCATCTCCCATGATGATTCGGTACAAAAAGTGCTGTTTGTGACTGTGTGTTGCTTGATGATGGGCAAGATGTTGAGAAGCAATTTGAAGGCAATTTTCTTTGTTGTTTTTGCTAAGCTCATGAGGCATCCAGACTCCCAATCCCATTGAATAATGATGATTGAGAATCATTTTTTGATCGCAGTTTATTTTTTTGGGCAATTCATGACTTGTTTGGCAACTTTCCTCCTTCAAAAGTGCTTTGAGATGGTCTTCGTCAAATTCAAAAGGTCTTCCGCTGCGGGGCATGTTGTCGATGTCAAAATTGCCATTTTTGAACTTTACAAATCATTTTCTTGCCATAGATTCACCTATGACACTTTCCCCGTATACCATGAAAATGTTCCAGGCTGCTTCAGCAACTTTTTGGCCTCGATGAAAAGTGAAAAATAGCAGGTGTTGAAAATGTTGCTTTTTACCCCCTGGATATTCCATACGTAAACCTCACAAATAATAAAATCTCAAAATACTCAAAAAGATGATCAGCAAAGTTTTTTACAGTAGAAAGAGCTCTATCAAATGAATATATACATTTTGCCAAGTAGTAAAAAATCATGGCAAAGAAAATATAAAAATGCTACAAACATGTTCCTCTACCCAATAGATAGAAAACAAAAGAAAGTCAAAAGGAATTGTATAGATTGGCTGGGCAGAGACACAGAGCAAGGAAAGATGTACAGCACGTGAGAGTTATAAGGATGAAAATGATAGTGTTATGGTAAATTCAGAGGCAGTGTTAAAGAGATGGAAGGAATACTTTGAGAAACTGATGAACAAGGAAAATAACAGAGACCCTAGGACAGAAGAAGCAGAAGTGGTTAACAAAGACATAAATTGTATCAGTAGAGAAAAAGTGAAAAATGCACTAAGGATGAAAAAAGGTAAAGCAGTTGGGCCAGATGAGTTGCCAGTAGAAGTTTGGAAGTGCATGGGAGAGATGGGGATAGAGTTTTTGACCAGACTGTTCAACAGACTACTAGTGGGCAAATGGATGCCAGAAGAATGGAGGAGTGTGCTTATCCCAATCTATAAAAACAAAGAGGACACACAGTGTTATGCTACAGAGAAATAAAGCTAATGAGCCACACAATGAAAGTATGGGAAAGAATTATATTGAAGCCAGGCTAAGGGATAGAGTAGAGATCAGTAAACAGCAATATGGATTTATGCCAGGAAAGGAAACCACCGATGCCATGTTTGCCTTAAAAATGTTGATGAAAAAGTACAGGGAAGATCAAAGATAGCTATGTTGTGTATTTGTGGACCTAGAGAAAGCTTACGACAGGGTTCTGCAAGAAGAGCTGTGGTACTGCATGAGAAAATCAGGAATAGCAGAAAAGTATGTGCGACTTGTACAGGATATGTACAAGGAAAGCAAAACAGTGGTGAGGTGTGCAGAATGATAGAAAGTTTCAAGGTTAGGTAGGAACTACAGAAACTTAAGGTTAAGGTTGGACTGCACCAGGGATCAGCAAGTCCATTCCTGTTTGCAATGATAATGGACAGGCTAACAAGGAGAGAACCACCATGGATGATGCTGTTTGCTGATGATATTGTGATTTATGAAGAGACCAGGGAAGAAGTAGAGCGGCGATTAGAATGCTGGAGGTATGCATTGGAAAGAAGAGTTATGAAAGTAAGTAGATCAAAGACCAAATATCTGTGCATAAATGGAGGAAATGACAATAAAACAGTGAAGATGGAGGATACAAAAGTGCCAAGAGTAAAGGAATTTAAGTATTTGGGATCAACAGTGCAAGAAAGTGGTACTTGTGAGAGGGAGATAAAGAGAAAAGTGCAGGCAGGATGGAAGCCATGGAGAAAAGTATTGGGAGTAATCTGTGACAGGAGGTTACCAGGTAGCATAAAAGGAAAAGTGTACAGTTCAGTGGTGAGACCAGCAATGGTGTATGAACTTGAGATGGTGGCAGTCACAAAGAAACAAGTGGAAAAGATGGAAGTTGCAGAGATGAAAATGTTCAGGTTTGCTATGGGAGTGACAAGACAAGATTAGAAAAGAGTACATCAAGGGTACAATTAAGGCAGAACGGTTAGGAATGAAGATGAGAAAGGGCAGGCTGAGGTGGTATGGACATAGAAAGAAAGATGATGGAAATGGAGTTACTGGGAAAGTGAAAAAGAGATAGACCAAAAAGAAGATTTTTAGATGTAGTGAAAGATATGGGGGAAGTTGTTGCAAAGGAGACGGACATTGAAAATAAGGCAGTTTGGAGAAAGATGATATGCTGTGGCTACCCCTGATTGAAAGGAAAGGCCGAAAGGAGAAGTTTACTATGGACAAAAAAGTCATGAAAGCTGAAAAAAAAAGGTTAAAGCACAGCTAACAAACCACTGAAGGAACCTTCAGTGGTACCTTTCCTGATACCTAAAACAATTACTATACATGACTGTATCCATTACTAAACATTTAGCATTGATAAAGACAAATATTATGTAAAAAAATATGATTGAAATTCCCCATACCATGGGTGTTTTGTTTTTAATTTAATGTACAGGGTGATTCAGCAAAGTGTGCACAAATAAAAACTCATCTTTCGGACTTATAATTAGGTCAAATGAAAACAAGTTATATGCTGTGAAGATAGTAAATTTAATAAGCTTTCAGAAAATATACAAGTTATTCAATATAACCCCCTTTGTTTTTGATTACTTTCCGAAGTCGTGGCAGAACCTGGGCACATGTGGCACGCACCACTTCTGGGTCAATTTCGTACCATGCCGATGTCAATTTTCGCTTTAGAGAGTCCAGATTTGGATGAGAAGTACGGCAGGCTTTTGTCTCTAAAATAGACCATAACCCAAAATCCATAGGGTTCAAGTCTGGTGAAGACGGCGGCCAAAGCTCTTTCTCCCAAAAACCTTTGAAATTGCATCAACACCAAGCTTGAACTGAGTTGGCCGTGTGGGAGGTTGCACCGTCCTGTTGAAGAGTAACTCCTTGTTCTCCGACTACTTCTTGGACCCAGGGAAGGACTTTCTCCTCCAGCATTCGCCTATAGACGGTCTGGTTTATCTTGACCCCTTCTTCAATGAATATGAGAGGAGTTTTCAGCCCTTTTGATGTTGCGCCTGCCCATACCATTACGGAGGTGGGTTTTTGTCTTCTGAAAGAGCTGCAACGCTCAACTGGGACCATGTTTATGTCTGGAAGCCAAATCCTGTCATTTTGATGGTTATGGACAGCTTGAACAGTGAAAAGTTTTTCGTTTGTCCATAAAACTTGAGGCTGTGTGCCATCGACAAGTTTCTTGACCAAAACCTTTGCTCTATCGAGCCTTTTCTTCTTAGTGGCCTCCGACAATTTTTACTTTGTTTATTTTTATTTTTACTATTTATAACGACATCGTTTATTTTTACTTCAAATAATACCAGATTTTAAATTTTAACTCTTAAATAATAAGAAACTGAAATGTTAATAATTGAAAGTTAATAATGGACGAAATACATGTACATAAAACTAAGAAAAGTATTTGTGCACACTTTGCTGAATCACCCTGTAGCAACACAAACCTTATCTTATTATTTTTTGACTTCTTGTTGTATATTAAGTAAAGATAATTCGAATTTTTATAAACTTACTTTTCAGAATAAAACTCTTCTTTAGTGTGAGGAATAGTGTAAACTTTATCATCAGTTTCAGTTTTTTGAGATAGACTTTTACTGTCAAACAATTTTCTTCCAAGTAACGGCATTTTTACATAGATTAATCATACAAGACAAGTCAAATAACTACATGTTAAATCACTGCTAAAAAACATAATTTATAGCAATACTACAGAAAAACACCCCATACATTCTGAACAGATATGTGACATTAATTTCAATCTCATATTAATAGAACTATTAAATTTTCTGAAGCAATTATTAGAATAAAAATTTGGTTGTTTTTTCAACATTTCTATTTACTGACACCAAATTTTTTCTTTTGGTTCAAGACACATCTGGTTGAGAGATTGAGGCCAAAAAAAGTACATTGACTACAGTTTGGTAGCAAGTGATCTTATTGTTTTGTTAATGCAAGGCAAGAACTATTTTTTTATTAAAAGCAATAGCAATTATGCCATTGTCAACATTATAGTAAAACTTATCTATTTTTTAAAATTGCATATACAAGGTGTGACAAAAAAAAAACGGACTGTATTAACCACGCTCTTGGCACAATGCCAATCAGCAAACCACTTGCTCACTTTGAAACACAATTTTTTACCTCTGCTGTGTTGCAATTTCTTTAACATAAGTCATTCCATTTTTGTGTTTCAGGCTTTTATGTAACATAGTGTCGATAGCCTTTGTCACAATTTTGTTGCTTTGTGTTGCATTTGTTTGTACTCTGTGCTGTTGGTTGTTATGGAACTGTTAGTAGCTCAAGAATGGAACAACAAATTAACTTAAAGTTTTTGCTAAAACTGAGAAAGACCCCAAATGGGTGTTTTAAACTTCTTAAAGAGGCTTATGGTGAAGATGTGATGTCAAGGATGCAAATCTTTGAAAGGCACAAACATTTTCAGAAAGGCTGCAAGAAAGTGGAAGATGATCCCACAACAGGATAACCTTCCACAACAAGGACAGATGAAAACATCACTAGAGTTAAGCAGCTGGTGTGAAGTGATCACAGGTTGACAGTACGAATGATATCAGATGAACTGAGCCTAAACAGAGAATCATTGCAGCCGATCTTGCTGCATGATCTGGGAATGCAAACAGTGTGTGCCAAAATGATGCCCAAGATTTTGTGAGAAGACCAGAGGCAGAACTGACACAAATTTTGTGAAGACATGCTGAGGAAAATTAAAGACAATCTGAATATTCTTAGGCAGATCATCACAGGAGATGAAACTTGAGTTTTCCAATACAATCCTGAAACAAAGAGGTTAAGCATGCAGTGGAAGACTGCAGAATCACCCAGACCCAAGAAGATGCACATGTCAAAATCAAAAATCAAGGTTATGCTGATCACTTTTTTCAATCAGAAGGGTATGGTTCATCACGAATTTGTGTCTGAGGGTGAAACAGTGAATCAGCACTTCTACCAAAAGGTTCTCATTTGCCTCCACAACTGAGTTTGATGCAGCAGGCAGGAACTATGGAGTGACAAATCATGGCTTCTCCACACAAGGCAACTAGTGTGAAGCAGCTCTTGGTCAAAAAACAAATAACAGCACTTGACCACCATCCCTATTACCCAGATTTAGTGTCTTGTGACTTTTGGCTTTTTCCCAGACTGAAGACTGTGATGAAAGGAACTCATTTCTTGTCACTAGAAGAAATCAAGGCCTCAGTGACAAGAGCTGAAGAGACTCAAAAAAGAGGATTTTACCAAGTGCTTCTGTGGGTGGCAGAATTGAATGCCAAAGTGTATTGACTTGGAGGAAGAGTACTTTGAAAAGCACAATTTATAAATTATCAAAATATGTTCTATTACAATTTTTATAACAACAGTTTGGTTACTTTTTTGTCACACCTTGTATTTATATCAAAAAAGCAATTTCACAGCAAAATAACAAAAAAATAGTAAATGTCTATGTAAAAGAATTTTTATAATTTTTTTGGTTAATGAAAAAAATGGTTGTAGTATACAAAGGAGCTAAAAAATTAAATTGATAAAACAAAAAAGCAAT
Organism: Diplosoma virens; assembly: GCA_963680785.1. Lineage (NCBI taxonomy): Eukaryota > Metazoa > Chordata > Ascidiacea > Aplousobranchia > Didemnidae > Diplosoma > Diplosoma virens. The sequence goes on along the minus strand of OY796881.1, from coordinate 23,437,025 downwards.
TTGATGCATAATAAAAAAAAATCAAAATAGAAAAAGGAATTGACAAAATAAATATAAAGGCAATACCAAAATGGGTCATTCCGTGTCAAACATCCTGAAATTCAGAAATGTTCCAACTTGACCCTCTCCAAATTTGCTCATAATTTGTCAAAATGTTGTATATCATAATTAACCAGGAAACTGAAAATTTTAGCTTAATATCTGTTGTATTTTATGAAATATGACTTATGGAAATTTGGTACCCCATTCCAGCGATTAGTGTTTGGTCATTTTCACCCATTTTCAAACAAACATTTCTCCAATTATAAACATTGTGGAAAGCTGATTTTTGGTATATTGATTAACTTTCTGGTATATTAAATGGATCAAGTGTCAAAATGATATTAGCTTATAACATAATGAAAAAATTCAGTCCCAAAATGTCCACATTTTGACCAAAAAACAAATTTTCAGCCATTTTTAAGAAGCTGTAGCTGCCATACAAACCATAGCACTGCTTGAATTTTTAACATGGATACTCCCTACCAACTGGACTATAACTTCACCCAATATAAAGAAAAACAACAGTTTAGAAAAAAAGTTACGCCACTTCAAAGTATGGACCAGCTGTAAAATTCCTAAAAATGCACAATCTTGTGGTAAAAAAAAAGGCCCGTAAAACACTGTTTTTTAAAACAGTTTTTTAATATGTTAAAGAGTTTTTCTTAAGGAACTTACACACCAAATTTCAACTTTGTTCCAAAACTGTAAGGGAATCAGATATTAGTTATTATGTAGGCGAGAAATATAACTTTTACCATATCCAAAAAAGTGCAAAATTTCACCTTTTATCTATAATTTTGTATATTAATCAGAAAGTTAAAATTGAATTGATAAAAAAGAAAATTCCAACTCTTTACCTGCTATAGCTTGGCTATAAATCTTATTGAAAAACTGTCACTAGATGGCATATTTTTTTCGTGCATATATATGTTTTTGGCTTGCAAAACCATTTCTAGCAAAATTGAAATAGAACAAATTTCTATCTGGGAGTATACGATGATGCTAAATCCATTTTTGCTATTTGAACAGCTATATTTTAACAACAAAAACTAGAAACAGAGATAAGTTTGGACCACAGCATGTCAAAAGATATTTTGCAAACTGAAAAAATTCAATATTTTACAAGTTGCTATAAAATTTTTAACATTTGCCTAAATCAAAGATTCAAGCATTCTGTCTGGCAGCAAGCACTGCTTGGATTTGATCATAGTCTTTGATTGCTAATTTGTAGTGTTGTCCACTCTGTCATTGCAGTTCAGATGGATTAATTATAAATACACTGTATTACATTATTTAATGGAATCCAACACTCATTTTTTAGGCTCTGTGGCCATGTTAAAACCAAATTATTTTGTTTCATAAATTTGATATAGGGTCATCAATATTTAGCGTTACAACTTCAAATAACTGTATTTGGGAAATGATATGTACAGTTGGAGTAATACAGTTGAAATATTATTACAAAATAAATATAAATTCAATACAAATACAATTTATTGAATATGCTTTCCATTCAAATCGGCAAAACTGTGGAGAAACACCTTGCCAGAGCCAGATTTCTCCTCTCCCGCCTTGAGGCAGGCATGCTTCCTAACCTCGTTTTCAGCGACGAAAAGAAATTTGACGTTCAACACCATGTCAATCCCCAGAATGATTGTGTTTGGTCACGTGATGGGGGAGGTAGGACCTCGAAGAGTCACTCGGGCCCAAGGGTTGGCGTCAGTGATGGTCTGGGCAGCTGTTACCAAATCTGGAAGAAGTCCTTTGATTTTCGTAGAACAAGGTGTCAAACTAAACCAAGAGAATTACCAAAATGACATCCTTGTTAGTTCATTGTTGCCCTGGGCAAAAGAACACTTCAAAAAACGTCCTTGGACGTTTTAACAAGATTCGGCACCGTCACATGGAGCTAAAAAGACGCAGGAGTGGCTATCAGTCAATGTTCCCAACTTCATTTCCAAAGAAAAATGGCCCCCTTCATTACCCGATTTGAATCCTCTCGATTTTGGTATCTGGGGATACCTTGAGAGCAAGGTCTCAGCAACACATCATAAAAGTTTGGAGGCACTGAAGACGAAATTACGGAAGGAATGGTCGAAAATGCCCCAGGATGTGATTCGTGACTCTTGCAGGTCATTTTCAAGGCATCTTCAGCTTGTAATTGATTCAAATGGAAAGCATATTGAATAAATTGTATTTGTACTGAATTGATATTCATTCTCTAACAATATTTCACCTGTGTTACTCCAACTGTACATATCATTTCCCAAATACAGTTATTTGAAGTTGTAACGCTAAATATTGATGACCCTGTATAGACATCTTTGTTTTCATTTGAACGTTCAGTTATTACACCAATGTACCAATCTTGGTCATAAATGCAAGCAACATATTTTCCAGGATATAAATTATTTTCAATGAGTTGCAAGTGTGGTAAAACTGATTTGGTGGTATCATCATAAAGCTTTACTAGAACTTCTTCATCATCTAATGGTAGCCTTTTCATTACCAATTTTAATTTAGATAGTGCAGGGGTCTCCAAAGTAGGGCCAAATCTGGCCTGCAGAGCTCTTTTTAAAAAATATATACAGTCACTTTGAACCACAGTTGGATAGGATCATTTTGGAAATGTGCCCCAGTTTCTTGTTCCTCTAAAAAAATAAAATCATGGTGATCTTTAAAAAAAATAAAGGTCTTCACTTTGTTTACAGTTATTTATTAACTGTTTTTCACAAACTATGTTTTTGGCTTTGGCCCAAGGAGGTCCAAAAAAATCTATACGCGCCCCACTGCTTGAAATGTTTGGAGACCCCTGAGATAGTGGAATGAAGCAGTGAAGAAATCTTGTGCCAGAAACTGTTGTACAATTTGAATATTTTTGTTCCAGTTGATAAGTTTTGGCATTTTTCGAAACTTCTTGATTAACCACATAAAAAATTATCCCAGCAATATTTTGCTTAGCTCACTGAAACATTTGATAAAGGCTTAAAATTTAATAGTTTTCAATAGCTTGAAGGGTTTCTTGAAGTAAAAGATTTTTCTTCCCAAAGCTTTTTATCTGACACTCTTCAAGGGAAATCGTCAGAATGAAGCAGAATTGAAACCGAACTAAGTTATAACTTAGTTCTAACTTAAAATCTTTTACTTCACTCAATCTTAAAATTCTGTACCACCAAATGTTTATGAAGGGTTTCTCTTGCACAAATCGCTTTATAGTTCCTCCTATTCTATCACATGGTGACTTTACATGGCTTGTTGCAAAAAAATGCCATTGAGCTTAAATACCATGGTCAATTTCATGATAGCACAAATTTACAAAATTTTTGAAATTTTTATATTGGCTGGCTGCCGCATCACTACAATACAAAACTTTGGTTATAGCATGTAAATTCTCCTTGATATAGCTTACTACTTTGCAAGTGAAAGCATGTACAGTTTTGGTGTCATGTCTCATGCAATCAGAGATGATGCAAAGATTTAAGCATTTAAGAATCTTTTTTCTTTGTAGTAGCAGCAAAATGAGTGCAGTGTTGCCTGGCTGTTTTCCCAGTGATAACCTTGGACTGCATCTTAGACCAAAAAACTGTAGTTTTCAGTAAAATCCAAGAGAATTATGACAGTATTATTAGGAAGTGTTTCCTTGGTTGATTGAAAAAATGCTGATTGAGCATTGGCAATGAAGTGGTGTCTATGCAGTAAATCAAACTTTTCCAAAAACATATCTATAAACTCACCAAAAGCTGCATGTTAATAAGTTTAGTTCCATCTGTATGAATCCATTCCTTGCATTTAATGCTATCATCTACATCAAAATCATTATCATCAAGAATTTTCTCCAATGCTTTTTGTAGTTGAGGTCTTCCTGGACACTGACTGCAGGAATGTAACATGCAATTCTTCTCATTTAAATTGCAAACTAATTCAGACAAGAGATTTTTATAATCCAATTGCTCAGGAAGAGCAGCCACAAGCAGCTTTGCATTTTGGTGTTCACAAACACAAACTGTGTGCATACCCTTGCTAATGTAATAATTCAGAGTATGATGCTCAAGGAAGTTTTACAACACATTTTAGTTGTGAAAAATTACAGCTTAACATGCTGTGCTACAACTACAGCAAAAGGAATTTTTGATTAAAATTTAAAACTGACTATGAGAAGATGCTAAATATACATCTAACTGCATGCATTTAAAAACTTTTTCAAGAAATATTTACAAATAAAATATGTTAGTTTAACACTTGTAGCAGATTGTCAAACCTATGACTAACTTGTTTATTGTGATTTGCAAGTGAATAAATTCATTTGAATATCTAACAATAAGTTTTATAATTAAAACAAAGAATTAGCATTTAATTATCTGAGTATTTGAACTTTATCAGTACATTTAAGTGAATGAAACATACTAAAAAATTTAGGAATATTTTGGGATTGTTATTAAATGCTGGGCATGCAAAATTGTATATGGTTCTTGGTTCATAACAATATCTTTTATTACGAACAAATGGTTGATTTGACTACTTTGCTGTTAAAATATAGCTGTTCAAATAGCAAAAATGGATTTAGTATCATCATATATGCACAGATAGAAATTTGTTTTATTTTAATTTTGCTAGAAATGGTTTTGCAAGCCAAAAATATATATATATGGATGGAAAAAATATGCCATCTAGTGGCAGTTTTTCAATAAGATTTATAGCCAAGCTATAGCAGGTAAAGAGTTGGAATTTTCTTTTTTATCAATTCAATTTTAACTTTCTGATTAATATACAAAATTATAGATAGAAGGTGAAATTTTGCACTTTTTTGGATATGGTAAAAGTTATATTTCTCGCCTACATGATGACTAATATCTGACTCCTTTACAGTTTTGGAACAAAGTTGAAATTTGGTGTGTAAGTTCCTTAAGAAAAACTCTTTAACATATTAAAAAACTGTTTTTAAAAACAGTGTTTTACGGGCCTTTTTTTTACCACAAGATGGTGCATTTTTAGGAATTTTACAGCTGGTCCATACTTTGAAGTGGTGTAACTTTTTTTCTAAACTGTTGTTTTTCTTTATATTGGGTAAAGTTATAGTCTATATGGTAATATTGGTTTTCTAAGTTATAGTCCAGTTGGTAGGGAGTATCCATGTTAAAAATTGGAGCAGTGCTATGGTTTGTATGGCAGCTACAGCTTCTTAAAAATGGCTGAAAATTTGTTTTTTGGTCAAAATGTGGACATTTTGGGACTGAATTTTTTCATTATGTTATAAGCTAATATCATTTTGACACTTGATCCATTTAATATACCAGAAAGTTAATCAATATACCAAAAATCAGCTTTCCACAATTTTTATAATTGGAGAAATGTTTGTTTGAAAATGGGTGAAAATGACCAAACACTAATCGCTGGAATGGGGTACCAAATTTCCATAAGTCATATTTCATGAAATACAACAGATATTAAGCTAAAATTTTCAGTTTCCTGGTTAATTATGATATACAACATTTTGACAAATTTTGAGCAAATTTGGAGGGGGTCAAGCTGGAGGGTCCAGGACACTTGACACGGAATGACCCAAATGCAAAGTTAAAGGATAATTGCAAAAATAAAAAAGAAATGCCATACATTTAATTTGACAAAGCCTATATAAAAATAAATTGCAAAAAAGAAAAAACATCAACATTTTACAGCAATCTACTGCAATACATATACTTTTCATATATGTTTAATAGGTCTTCAAACAAGTCATCACAAATACCTTGGTTTCAACATAAATTCAATAAAGTAGTTATTGAAACACAAGTGATGAGTTCTACATTTACTTTCATTTCTTTGTTTGGATTTTCCTAGATATTTTGGGGTGGCAAGGATTATTAAGTTCAAAATTGAGTCATTGGTTTATGATGAGATTTGGTAGCTTAAAAAGTTCCAAAATTCACAAATTTTTTTTTTAATGCTTTCTTTAATTGATATTTCTTTTGGATCAACTTGCAATAATAGCAACCAATATCCAATATTTTACCATTTATAATTGCAATAACTTATTAAAAATCTGAACGTTTTTTATTTAAATAAATATTTATTGAAGTATTTAAATTAACACAATAGACCATAATAGCCAATAAAAATACAACTTAACTAGAATATATACAAAAGTTTTCTTAATGCTCACATTGCTTTAATTAAATTTAATTCAAAACACAAACAATTTATTAATTATTACAACAACAAAGCCATACTTTAGAAAGAAAAAAATCCAATTACTATATTAAAATAATTGCAGTAAAAAAGACAAACCATTTTTATACAGTTGTTTATTTAATTTTGGTTGATATTTCTAAATTAATAAGGCTTTAAGAACTTTAGAATCAGTCTTAAGAACATTTTTTTATAACATTAAAATGAATTATTAAATCATACAGAACTTTTTTTATGACATGAATTACATTTAATAATATGTTCTCTTATTTTGCTTTTCAAACCCCAGTTTAAATTTTCTTTTGCTCATGACTTCTCATGGAAATTGATATTTTTTTTAAAAACTTGTCGCACTTGGAGCTACTTTGAGTCCATTGATTACATTTTGTACATAACACTAAGTTTACAGTCACTCTTTTGCCACCTATTCTACATGGATTTAATCTACTCTGTATGATTTCACCCTCTGACACACATACCATCACCTTCATATTTTCAAAATTCACTTTTAGTCCCTTGCTCTCCAATGCACTTCTCCATTTTAGAAACCTTTCCTTCAGACCCTCCATCATTTCACTCATCAGTACCAAGTCATCTGTGTACAAAACCTTTTATTGAGGTTTTTCTTACATTCTCTCTCACAACATCCACCACAATTGCAAACAACAAAGGTGACAAAACAGATCCCTGATACACACCAACTGCTACATCAAATTTTTCTGAGAATTCAGATCCAACTTTCACCTTTGTCTTTATTGTTACAACTTTAATCTTACAATAAGCAGCAGCAAAATTCATCAAAATATATTTCTTCAAATATATGCAGCTTTTAAAGATCTTTTCAAGAGTAACGATTAAACTTAATATGACGACTACAGATATACATCAAAACCAAAAAAAATCATCTATTGTTTGAATGATTTTGACATTGCAATGATTAACCTAAATCAAATAACTTGTAAAACTTTATAATACAATCTAATTCAATTAAATGAGAAGTCAACTTTAGAAAATTTTACTAGTACATAATATTTTAGATTAAAAAAAATATTTAAATAAATACAGTGTCAGCAAAAACTAATGGAATAAAACAATCGTTGAAAGAATGCCAAAATAAATATCCCATTTCACATAAATGTATTAAGTTAACAATAAGGGCAAGTAGAAACAGTGCTGTCTGTATGATAAACACAATCAACTACTTGTCTTGGCTTGAGTCTTATCTTTGTCACTTTATTATGCATTGAATGAAGATACTCAATAAAATTTTCCATTGCTTGATGGTCTAGGTCAGTGGTTTCCAAACTTTTTTTATATGGTGACACATTATTAAGCTATTTAAATTTTTATGGCACACCAATACTGGTTAATAATAAAAAGGTTTTCACTGAAAATTTGTCAATGATTTCTCAATTTTCATCCCAACATCATAGTGATCTCTAAAAAAATAAAGTTTCTGCCTGACTCACGCTTTTTCTTTTTCTCTGAATCTCACTTCTCTCATGTACGAAAACAGCAAAATTTGACATGCCTAAATAATTTTTTCCCAAAATCTTTCATGGCACACCTGGAGACCTCTCACAGCACACCATTTGGGAAACACTGGTCTAGGTGAACACTTTTAAATTAAAATCAAATCATCATATATAACTCTAAAAACAAATAAAAACTTGCAAGTACTTAATATCTTCAAGAGCAAATAAAAGTAACTACTTGGTAGTTGAAATAAGTATAATGCTTTTGACACTGTCCTGCAAGTCAAGAGTTTAAATATAAATGATCATGATTAGAATTAATATAAAGCTAAAATATATATATTGTATAACAGTAAAAGTGGCGAGACTGTCAGTAAAGAGCTCGATGAAAAATCAGATCAGCAAATTAAATTAAATTACAAAAGCCACATAGAGAATTTTATTAAAACCTCAACAGTCTGTTTTGCCTTCTCAGTTCATCAGGAGGTGATTCTCATTTAAATAAAATTCTATTTATAATTCAATAAAAGATATATAGAATTCAGAAGCTGAAAAGGTGAAACAGACTGTTGAGATTTTAGTAAAATTTTCTACATGGGTAATTCCGTGTCAAACATCCTGAAATTCAGAAATGTTCCAGCTTGGCCTCCTCCAAATTTGCTCAAAATTTGTCAAAATGTTGTATATCATAATTAACCAGGAAACTGAAAATTTTAGCTTAATATCTGTTGTATTTTATGAAATATGACTTATGGAAATTTGGTACCCCATTCCAGTGATTAGTGTTCGATCATTTTCACCCATTTTCAAACAAACATTTCTCCAATTATAAAAATTGTGGAAAGCTGATTTTTGGTATATTGATTAACTTTCTGGTATATTAAATGGATCAAATGTCAAAATGATATTAGCTTATAACATAATGAAAAAATTCAGTCCCAAAATGTCCACATTTTGACCAAAAAACAAATTTTCGGCCATTTTTAAGAAGCTGTAGCTGCCATACAAACCATAGCACTGCTTGAATTTTTAACATGGATACTCCCTACCAACTGGACTATAACTTAGAAAACCAATATAACCATATAGACTATAACTTTACCCAATATAAAGAAAAACAACAGTTTAGAAAAAAAGTTACACCACTTCAAAGTATGGACCAGCTGTAAAATTCCTAAAAATGCACAATCTTGTGGTAAAAAAAAAGGCCCGTAAAACACTGTTTTTAAAAACAGTTTTTTAATATGTTAAAGAGTTTTTCTTAAGGAACTTACACACCAAATTTCAACTTTGTTCCAAAACTGTAAGGGAATCAGATATTAGTCATTATGTAGGCAAGAAATATAACTTTTACCATATCCAAAAAAGTGCAAAATTTCACCTTTTATCTATAATTTTGTATATTAATCAGAAAGTTAAAATTGAATTGATAAAAAAGAAAATTCCAACTCTTTACCTGCTATAGCTTGGCTATAAATCTTATTGAAAAACTGTCACTAAATGGCATATTTTTTCCATCCATATATATATGTTTTTGGCTTGCAAAACCATTTCTAGCAAAATTGAAATAGAACAAATTTCTATCTGGGAGTATACGATGATGCTAAATCCATTTTTGCTATTTGAACAGCTATATTTTAACAACAAAAACTAGAAACAGAGATAAGTTTGGACCACAGCATGTCAAAAGATATTTTGCAAACTGAAAAAATTCAATATTTTACAAGTTGCTATAAAATTTTTAACATTTGCCTAAATCAAAGATTCAAGCATTCTGTCTGGCAGCAAGCACTGCTTGGATTTGATCATAGTCTTTGATTGCTAATTTGTAGTGTTGTCCACTCTGTCATTGCAGTTCAGATGGATTAATTATAAATACACTGTATTACATCATTTAATGGGATCCAACACTCATTTTTTAGGCTCTGTGGCCATGTTAAAACCAAATTATTTTGTTTCATAAATTTGATATAGACATCTTTGTTTTCATTTGAACGTTCAGTTATTACACCAATGTACCAATCTTGGTCATAAATGCAAGCAACATACGAGGGTCAGTCAATAAGTAATGAGACTTTCTCAATTACTTTGGTGTTCTTGGAGTTATGCAACTGAAATTTTATGTGATGATTATGAATGGAGTTGTCATCTTATTTACAACAAAACTTGTTTATTTTCAGATTACTGTAGGTGTGACGATAAATTGAAATGACTACTAGGCTAGGAAACAGCTCATGCTTGGAACAAAGAGGAGTCATCAGATTTCTGTTGGCAGAGAGTGTAAAATCATGTGAGATTCTGTCTAGAATGCAAAGACAATATGGTCCTTCCTGTATGTCTAGAGCAAACTTCTACAAATGGGTGCAAGCATTCAAAGATGGACGCGAAAGCATTACTGATGATCTGAGAAGTGGAAGACCTGTGGATGTCTCTACCCCAGAAGCAGTACAGGCAGTTGAAGACCTGATCAAATCTGATAGAAGGGTCACTTTAGATGAAATTGCTACAAACTTGGACATCTCCCATGGCACAGTGTACGCAATTGTGCATGAGAAGCTGCGTTTTTCAAAAGTCAGCTGTCGCTGGGTTCCAAAGATGTTAACGGATGATCACAAAATGCAGCGCCTGATGGCTTCCAGAGCATCACTACGCAGATACAGAAAGGAGGGAGATGTATTTCTATCGAGAATAGTGACAACTGATGAGACCTGGGTCTTTCATTATGAACCTGAATCGAAACGACGATCAATGGAGTGGAAGCATGTTTCTTCCCCAGTGAAGAAAAAATTCAAATCTCAGAAAAGTTTAAGGAAAGTCATGCTCACTGTGTTCTGGGACAGAAATGGGCCGATCACTATCAGTTTCTTGGAAAGGGGCAATACTGTGAACTCAGAGAACTACTGTGAGCTGCTAACTCAAGTGAAAAAAGACATTAAGAACAAACGGAGAGGACTTCAATCAAGAGGTGTGATTCTCCTTCAGGATAATGCAAGGCCCCACACAGCAGCAAGAACCCTAGCCAAAATTGAAGATTTAGGCTGGAAACTTCTAACACACCCACCCTACAGCCCAGACCTTGCACCATCTGATTTTCACCTCTTCAGCCCACTCAAAGAGAGTATGAGGGGAATTCACTTCCAGACTGATGAAGAAGTGAAGGCTGCTGTGAGCAACTGGCTAAGGACCCAGTCCACGGAATTCTATGCCAAAGGAATAGACAATCTAATATCAAGATGGAACAAGTGTGTTGCAAAGGAGGGAGACTATGTTGAAAAATAAAAAAGCATTTTTTGATTACCAGTCATTGCAAACTTGAGTTATTAAAAAAGTCTCATTACTTATTGACTGACCCTCGTATTTTCCAGGATATAAATTATTTTCAATGAGTTGCAAGTGTGGTAAAACTGATTTGGTGGTATCATCATAAAGCTTTACTAGAACTTCTTCATCATCTAATGGTAGCCTTTTCATTACCAATTTTAATTTAGATAGTGCAGGGGTCTCCAAAGTAGGGCCAAATCTGGCCTGCAGAGCTCTTTTTAAAAAATATATACAGTCACTTTGAACCACAGTTGGATAGGATCATTTTGGAAATGTGCCCCAGTTTCTTGTTCCTCTAAAAAAATAAAATCATGGTGATCTTTAAAAAAAATAAAGGTCTTCACTTTGTTTACAGTTATTTATTAACTGTTTTTCGCAAACTATGTTTTTGGCTTTGGCCCAAGGAGGTCCAAAAAAATCTATACGTGCCCCACTGCTCGAAATGTTTAGAGACCCCTGAGATAGTAGAATGAAGCAGTGAGGAAATCTTGTGCCAAAAACTGTTGTACAATTTGAATATTTTTGTTCCAGTTGATAAGTTTTGGCATTTTTCGAAACTTCTTGATTAACCACATAAAAAAAATTATCCCAGCAATATTTTGCTTAGCTCACTGAAACATTTGATAAGCGCTTAAAATTTAATAGTTTTCAATAGCTTGAAGGGTTTCTCTTGCACAAATCGCTTTATAGTTCCTCCTATTCTATCACATGGTGACTTTACATGGCTTGTTGCAAAAAAATGCCATTGAGCTTAAATACCATGGTCAATTTCATGATAGCACAAATTTACAAAATTTTTGAAATTTTTATATTGGCTGGCTGCCCCATCACTACAATACAAAACTTTGGTTATAGCATGTAAATTCTCCTTGATATAGCTTACTACTTTGCAAGTGAAAGCATGTACAGTTTTGGTGTCATGTCTTATGCAATCAGAGATAATGCAAAGATTTAAGCATTTAAGAATCTTTTTTCTTTGTAGTAGCAGCAAAATGAGTGCAGTGTTGCCTGGCTGTTTTCCCAGTGATAACCTTGGACTGCATCTTAGATCAAAAAACTGTAGTTTTCAATAAAATCCAAGAGAATTATGACAGTATTATTAGGAAGTGTTTCCTTGGTTGATTGAAAAAATGCTGATTGAGCATTGGCAATGAAGTGGTGTCTATGCAGTAAACCAAACTTTTCCAAAAACATATCTATAAACTCACTTACCAAAAGCTGCATGTCAATAAGTTTAGTTCCATCTGTATGAATCTATTGCTTGCATTTAATGCTATCATATATATATCATTTAAATTGCAAACTAATTCAGACAAGAGATTTTTATAATCCAATTGCTCAGGAAGAGCAGCCACAAGCAGCTTTGCATTTTGGTGTTCACAAACACAAACTGTGTGCATACCCTTGCTAATGTAATAATTCAGAGTATGATGCTCAAGGAAGTTTTACAACACATTTTAGTTGTGAAAAATTACAGCTTAACATGCTGTGCTACAACTACAGCAAAAGGAATTTTTGATTAAAATTTAAAACTGACTATGAGAAGATGCTAAATATACATCTAACTGCATGCATTTAAAAACTTTTTCAAGAAATATTTACAAATAAAATATGTTAGTTTAACACTTGTAGCAGATTGTCAAACCTATGACTAACTTGTTTATTGTGATTTGCAAGTGAATAAATTCATTTGAATATCTAACAATAAGTTTTATAATTAAAACAAAGAATTAGCATTTAATTATCTAAGTATTTGAACTTTATCAATAGATTTAAGTGAATGAAACATACTAAAAAATTTAGGAATATTTTGGGCTTGTTATTAAATGCTGGGCATGCAAAATTGTATATGGTTCTTGGTTCATAACAATATCTTTTATTATGAACAAATGGTTGATTTGACTCTGCTGTTAAAATATAGCTGTTCAAATAGCAAAAATGGATTTAGCATCATCATATATGCACAGATAGAAATTTGTTCTATTTCAATGTTGCTAGAAATGGTTTTGCAAGCCAAAAACATATATATGGATGGAAAAAATATGCCATCTAGTGGCAGTTTTTCAATAAGATTTATAGCCAAGCTATAGCAGGTAAAGAGTTGGAATTTTCTTTTTTATTAATTCAATTTTAACTTTCTGATTAATACACAAAATTATAGATAGAAGGTGAAATTTTGCACTTTTTTGGATATGGTAAAAGTTAAATTTTTCACTTATGTAATGACTAATATCTGATTCCCTTACAGTTTTGGAACAAAGTTGAAATTTGGTGTGTAAGTTCCTTAAGAAAAACTCTTTAACATATTAAAAAACTGTTTCTTAAAACAGTGTTTTACAGGTCTTTTTTTTTTACTACAAGATGGTGCATTTTTAGGAATTTTACAGCTGGTCCATACTTTGAAGTGGTGTAACTTTTTTCCAAGCTGTTGTTTTTCTTTATATTGGGTGAAGTTATAGTCCAGTTGGTAGGGAGTATCCATGTTAAAAATTCAAGCAGTGCTATGGTTTGTATGGCAGCTACAGCTTCTTAAAAATGGCCAAAAATTTGTTTTTTGGTCAAAATGTGGACATTTTGGGACTCAATATTTTCATTATGTTATAAGCTAATATCATTTTGACACTTGATCCATTTAATATACCAGAAAGTTAATCAATATACCAAAAATCAGCTTTCCACAATTTTTATAATTGGAAATGTTTGTTTGAAAATGGGTGAAAATGACCAAACACTAATCGCTGGAATGGGGTACCAAATTTCCATAAGTCATATTTCATGAAATACAACAGATATTAAGCTAAAATTTTCAGTTTCCTGTTAATTATGATGTACAACATTTTGACAAATTTTGAGCAAATTTGGAGGGGGTCAAGCTGGAGGGTCCAGAACACTTGACACGGAATGACCCATATGGCTTTTTGTAATTTAATTTAATATATACTGTGCATATATATATATATATATTAGAATGACCATATATCCTCTTTTTGGAAGATTTGTTCTCTTTTTTTCTATAAAAATTTCATGTCCTCCAAAGACACAAAGAAAAATTTAAATGTTTTTTTTTTAATTTAAACAGTTCAATGAGTTAGACAAGAATTCTTCTCAGCAGCTTTTGTTCTCTGTGAGAGTAAAATGAGCATTTGCATTTAACATTTGCAGTTGTTCATAATGCTAATTTTTCAAATAAGTGCTAATTCTTTTCAATTTCTAAATGGCAGTGCACATGATTGCAACTGTGCAAAACACAGCAAAAAAAGTTGTATTAAGATGTGAGCCATGTTTTAATTAAACAGCGAGACTGTTATTTTTCTTGTTTTACTTTATTGGATTCTTACCATATGCTGTTAAGCTGTGTGTCCTCCTTTTGGGCATTGAAAATAAGGTCATCCTAATATTTATTTATTTATTTGAAAATACATCACAATGGTGCTAGGTACAGACACAAGCACACTAATAGGGGGAAAAAACGCAAAAGAATTAAAAAACAAAGTGTAACACTCAGTAGACAAGTGATGTAATACTGTGGAGGTCAAATTTTTTAACACGTATTTTAAAACTAGAAAGACTTGGAACAGATACAATATCTTGAGGAAGTTTATTTCAAACATCTGGTATAAAGTTAGTGAAAAAAATTTTGAACTAATTGTGTTTAGGATGAGTGAGAGACTGAATGGTCCAGTTGTGTTGATGCAGATTATAACCAGAGTTGCAATACGAAAAATAATTATAAAAATTTAAATCTGACAAATTGTGACATATTTATACATCAAAAAAAGGTCATAATCAACGCTACAATATTCTAAAGATTTTATGTTAAGCTTTTCTAGGCGATTATAGTAAGAACAAAAAGAAATGTTACAAAAAATACAAATTTGACCAGTAAAAAGAAAATATATATAACTAATTAAATTTTAGACTACAAAACTTAGTTTAATCTTGATTTTACTTGCCCTTTCAAACTGTTTTGCCTGCCTAAGCTTATCTGGTGGCAGTTCAAAATCTAAAAAACAAAATAAAATAAATGAAAATATAGTTTACTCAGAACGATTGGATACTAGCAAAAAACATAACACATTCCTCCATAACTGAAAATTTACTAAAGTCACTTTACATTTTTTTGCTGGCATCCAATTACTTTGTGTAAACAGTATTTCTATTTATTTTATTTTGTTTTTCAGATTTTTAACTGCCACATGATGAGTTTAGGCAGGCAAAACAGTCTGTTGGGACAAAAAAATTAAAGTTAAATTAGGTGTTTTAAGATTTCATTATCAGTAACATGGTTGAGTGGTTAAAGCGCAATGATTATGTTCAACATGGTTTCACTCCATTTAACTGTGTGCTTGAGAAAGACACTTAATGACACTTTGCTATGCTTGGTGGTCTTAGTAAGCAGTTCTAAATTTCAGTCATATCTATACAAAAACTAAAAAACTAAAATAAAAATTTTAACCAGAAATGTTTTCAATATAGCTACAACAGTGCTCAACAACCAGGTTCAGAACAAAACATATTCATTAATTTCATTTACTACTCAAAATTTTTATTTATTAATTTTTAATTTCTAAAAATTTATTAATTAAAAAAAATTATGTCTAGCTTATTACCTAAATTAATAAATATATGTGTGTGTGTGTGTGTGTGTTTAAGTATTTTATAAACATAAATTAAAATAAAAAAAAGATTAATATACAAGTCAAAAGATATAAATTTTTAATAACAAGTAACTTTAATGACAATCAAAGATAGATTAAATTATCTTAAAGATTGTATTAAAATTTTTAACATAGCAAGGTTTTAACATTGTTAACTATAAATATTACTTTTTTGTTTTGCTTTCAAAGTAGATGTCAATAAATTTCAAAATATTTCACATGAAAATTAATACTAATAACATTAAAATTTAATATCCTTAATTATTTAGTTTGTCACAGTGAAATTTTCAATCTAAAAACTTAGCAAAAATTACAATATAACTTTTTTGCCACTAGCATTCAATTTAATCATGCAATAAAAGTGAGCACAATCTAATTGCTGGTTTCGCAATGCAACTTACATAATTTAGAAATGCAAAACTGAGCCAATATTATAACTAATTTAATACAACAAACCTTAAATATTCTTTGCTGGCTTCTTCAAAAACTTATTTAATGTGTTAAGAATAAATCTACTATAAAAGCATAAAAAGTAAAAGGCAACTTTTAATTCCATCACTATATAAGTTAATATAAACAAGTAGGTGCGTTCTACTTCTGAAAAAATCTTTGAATAAGTTTGATTGAATAACATAATCGCAGTTTAAGCTTTTCTTAATAACTTAAAGGAGTTAAAAATCAATCAAAATGCAGAAATTCAGCTGGCCTATTACAAGTAATTTGGCGCCAAAAATACTTTGGCTTTATCCCTATATGTTTTTCAGAAATATTATTAATTAGCGTCACATAGCGAGTATTTAAAATTTTTAAATGAGGATTTTATTTTGTTAGTGATTGGGATTTTCTATTTTAGCTACTCGAAAAAAAGAATTATTTATTATTCTGTGGCAATAAGTAATTGGTGCATTTCTTAATCTTGTCAAAAAAAAAAAAAAAAAAACAACTCTCGATATCACAACCATTAATATAGTAGTTTCTTGATGACAGGTATGGGTTGGCAGCATTTAGCCGCCACAAAAAAGTAACGAGTCCAATATTTAAAAGACTTATAAGTCGAAGTCAGTCAGTTGTTGGTCAAAGTATAACTAACATCAAATTTGCGTCGCGACTAAGTATTTTCAAATTGTGACTTAAGTTAAGTCTAAGTCACCAAAGCTCCGCTTTTTTTTCTAAGTCTATGAATTCTCCAGTCTTAACGTTCACGTTTATAACTAAGTTTTTACATCCTCAAGTTTTTTTATTGCAACAATAAAATTTTTTGTTGAGCAGATTTCAGTTTTTTAATTGTTGTAGATTTTTATTATAAATAATTACTGCCAGTGTTATAGTATGTGACGTCATAGCGCACGGCTCCGCTGCCTTCTTCTCTCTGGTTTCATAAGTGTGGTTAACCGTGTGATAAATTATTAGTATAACTTACAGATTCAGTCGTATAACTATCGTGTAACTCCGTATAAATAAAAGAGCTAACTGCAGATACTAATGAAACTCATAACAGCCAGTTATTGTCTTATCAAATTAACTTACATGTCACACTCTCGTTATCTCATCTTAACAAAACTTAAACTTGAATTGATCTGGGGGCACTTGACTTGATAACGTACGTTCTTCAGTGCCTCCTGCCTTCACACATATTTCAATTTTCTTTTAAAATTACCGTGTGTGTGTATTATAAAATTTATGTTTGTGCGTTTGGCAAATAGATATAAGGTCCCTGTACCTAATAAGGCCGGGTTCCCAATAAGGGCCACAACGCAGATCTCGTTTCCACAAGGACATTAAAATACAATTTACCCCTTACTGAAAACTAATATAATTTCACTGTGATTTACCACATTTAAGCCATTTTCGTCAAAAGACCGTTACGCTAGAGCGAAACGAATTTCACGGAGTATCGAATTTTCTCAAAAATTAAAATTTGCAAAAATTAAGTTGCCAATTTTTACCACTTTGGCGGAAGTATTTTGGAGTTTGAAAGTTTTGCGTAAAAATAGACTTAATGGTGAATAGAAAAATGCAGTTTGTTTTGAAAAAAATTTTGAACTTGACCTAAAACTTAACGCTTTGTTTGAGAAGGTACATGTTCCGAATAAGGCCCATGCCTGAACTCATTTACAATGGCTGGTTTTAAAGTACTCTGTTGTAGTCAGGTTACTGCATCAAGTTAGCTAGTGTTGTAGAATCAGTTTATTATGCGTAGGTTATTGAATTTATTGCAGTTTTGTGATCTGCTAAACTAACTGGTACCGGTAACTGAAAATTTTTATCACAATCAGTGATGTAGGCCTAGCCTAGCACAGTAGAGTAATCAAGCAAGCAATTTTAGCAGGTTAATTGAATGCTGTGGCATACAAGATAGGCTACCCTGTACTTGTGCAGTAAGTAATAACTAATATCCTCTATGAAAAATGCACTAGCTGTGTAGCAAATTTTTAGAATTGGTAATTGTAGTTGGGCCCTACCAATATTTTGCTGAATAGCCTAGTAGCAAAGTTAAGCCAACCTGTATCACAGTTTATAATGTGCCAGAACCAACCGTCAAAATTAGCCCCACAGGGTTTTGAGTTTACTGCTACAGCAAAAAAAAATGGGCTACTGTACTCTTTGAGATTTGACCAATGCTTTTGTTTGTTGTACAGTACTGTAGGCTGTGTAACAGTTTTATTGGAATGAATTTTGCATCATTTCAAATGTCTTAGTAAGTTTATGCAGTTATTAGCTTGTAATGTAATATCTTTCTAACATACGGTAAGTTTTTGTTCTTACAGATTGTTTTCATTTGAGTTTAAGTACAGCAACACAGTACTGTATTTTATCTGTTGGCTTTTTGATTTGCACTGTTATGTCAAAAAGAAGAGCCACTTGGGGTAAAGAAGCTTTGGCAGCTGCTCTTAATGCAATTGAATCCGGCACTTCACAGAGAGATGCTGCAAAAGCATTTAATATACCTCGTCGAACATTACGAAACTATGTGCAATCAGGAAAAACGTTTAAAAATTTGGGAAGAAGTTCAGTGTCAACAGCTGTACAAGAGAAAGAGTTCTGTTCACGAATTGTACGATTCAGTGACATTGGCTTGCCAATAAAACCTCAAGTTATCAAAGTTTATGTTTTTGATTATTGTCAAGCTAACAGCATTCCAAACCCTTTTAACAGTGACAAAGCTTCAGCTGGTCGTAAATGGCTGAAAGGATTTTTGAAAAGAAATTCAGCTATATCACTAAGAAAAGCCCAATCCATGAACCCAGGACATGCAGCCAAACTGAATGCTCACATTGTGAAAGATTATTTTGACAAGCTTAAGAGGGTGATGGAGGAGTACGATTTGTTCGACAAACCTTATTTATAACATGGATGAAAAAGGGTGTCGCTTAACACTACACCATCAACAACAAGTGATGGCTCAGAAAGGTGCAAAAAGGGTCCACTTAGTTTCCCCAGAGCATGCAGAAAATGTCACTTTGGTGGTGTGTGCAAATGCAGCTGGCTGTGCTGTTCCTCCGTTGTCGTCGTCGTCGTCGTTTGAAGGGTATCCACTCCAGGCCAGACACAAACAGGACTGGGGCCGAGGGTTTATCCTTTTACTACCCCAGACGCTGGCAGTGATGTCATTAAGCCAGCATCGAGTTTCGTCATCCAAAACCGTCAGACCTCGTGCTCCATGTGGTGCCCTATGTATAGGGCACGCTGTTAGTACATGGTCTGCGGTTTGTTCAGAGGCGCCACACTCGCAATTCGGTGAAGGAGCGAGACCCCATTTGTGCATGGACGAATGGAATTGCCCAACACCAGTCCGCAGGCGGTTGAGCTTAACCCAAGCTGCTCGGGGTAAGCCCATCCCAACAGGCCTGGCACCGGTCCGGGGCACAAAAGCACGGAGCCTGGAAGCACCTTCACAGTACTCCGTTTTCCATTTAAGATTTGTCCATTCAGAGGCGCGGATGCCAAGTCTGGCAAGGTTGTCCAATAGATTCCGCGCACCTGGCACAAACGGGCGTCTGGATCTTAGTCTCACTTGGCGAGTATCTGAGGACCCACTTAAAAGACCATGCAAAATATGATCGGGGTCCAGAGATCCACGGTAAGCCAAGGAGAGTGTCGCTTCCAGTCGGCGAAGCTCAGCTGGCTGGATGCCTGAGAGTATAGGTAGGTGGTCCGTTGGAGTGGGACGCAGCCATCCAGTAACTATGCGAAAGGCGTCGTTCAAGACACTGTCAATGAGACGAGGGTGAGCACTGCGACACCAGACTGGCGCACAGTACTCAGCTGCTGAGTAGACTAGAGACAAGGTGGCTATGCGTAGTGTTTTAGCACCAGCACCCCATCCCGAGCCCACGAGTCGTCTCAACAGTGTGACGCGCGAGGATAGTTTTTTGCGCAATGCCACTAAATGGTGACGAAACGTGAGCGATCTGTCCAGTTTTACCTCAAGATAAATAGGGGTTGGACAGAACGGTGAAAGTCTACCGTTGTTGTAGACCTTTAGCTCACGTTTGGTCTCTCGGTTATTTAAATGAAAGGCTGTCGTCACCGTCTTAGTGTGACTGAGCTTCAACCTCCAAGTCTGGAGATATGCTGACAGTGTAGACATGTCTTGGCTTAAAGTCCCCTCCAAGTCCTTCCAGTTTCCAGAAGAGTGCAACAATGCTAGATCATCAGCATAAGCAAACTTTCTGGAAATCATGGAAGGAAGATCGTACGTATAGATGTTAAATAGGAGGGGAGCCAAGACCGATCCCTGAGGAACGCCGTTTTTAAGACGGCGTAGCCTGCTTTGCTTGCTGTCACCGGTGGTAAGGGTGAAACTTCGATTTCGGACAAGCTCCATGATTATTCTGACCATGTGCTTATCCGGAAGTAGTCTCAGCAGCTTGCAGGTAAGGCCACGGTGACAGACAGTGTCATAAGCAGCTGTCAGATCGATAAATACGGCACCGGCCTTCTTTTTAGCCTCAAAAGAATCCTCGATGTTCTGGGTTAGCAGAACAACTTGATCTACGGTTGACTTCCCGCGTCGGAACCCAGCCTGCTCTTTAGGGAGCAGCGGATCGATTAATGGTTCAACGCGGGCGTAGATAAGCCTCTCGAGGATCTTGTAGGGGACACAGGGCAGAGATATCGGTCGATAACTCTTTGGGTCACCCACGGGCTTTCCTGGTTTTGGGATCGCGACCACAAACGCTCTTCTCCAGATCTTGGAAATTTTGAGTCGGCGCAAACAGGAAGTAAGGAAGTCACGTAACCAGGACTTCAAAGCAGCTCCGGCATGGAGTATAAGCTCGGGGCAGATGGAATCAGGTCCCGGAGCTTTACCTGGTTTTAAATGTTGAAGGGCAGCAGCAAATTCTCTCTGTGAGAAATTGTCAGAGATATTTACTGCATCTGGTGTTGTGGCCCTCCAAAGGTCAGACACTTCTTGAAAGACAAGTCGAGATGACTTGTGGTCAACAGCCTCGTATTTCCCATTTCTAACCAACTGAGATGCAATAGCATCGGCTGAAACGGGACAGTGACGAGGAGAGTGTCGTGACCTACCAGTAAGATTGTTCAAAATACTCCACGCTTTACGACTAGAGTGTGAGAAGTCAATGTTCCGAACTGCCTCGGACCATCGATCCCTTCGCTTTCTGTCAAGCTTGGAAAGCAGAGCTGTAGCAGCCAAGCTCGAGTCGTCTCCCAGAGAAGACTGCAGAAAGGTTTGATACAGGGATTCACACTCTGCATCCCAACACGGAATGTAGGTAATTCGATACCCGCGTGGGATAGTCTTTTTGGCTGCTTTCTTAATGGTGTTACAGAAGTCCTGGTAAGCCGCATCCACATCAAGTGAATCAGGCGGTAACAAAGTCTTTGCGAATTTATTCGTCAAAGCAATGTAGTGACTCTATTTGGCCTTGCGGAAGTTCTATCGCTTAACAGGCATGCTTGGCACTGTCATAGCAAACCTTGGTGGTGTAATAAGCGAAGGTCGATGTTGCGACCTGGGGAACTTGTCAAGGACACGTCTATCCGGTAAGCGACTGTTTGGACCTACGCTGGCGAAAGCTAGATCCGGATTGGTACCAGTGTTCCAGCGGCCGGAATAAAAACTGGCAGCGTCCTTGGCATTATATAGGAGGGCAAGACAATTAACACTTGCCCATCCAGCCAAGCACTCACCGTCCGGACTGTTGTCGTCGTAACCCCAGTCAGCATGACGACAGTTAAAATCGCCAGCGTACAGACAGGGGTGAGGAAACACTGGAAGATCCAGGGTTCGCAATCGCGTTGGCGGTGGTTTGTAGACGTTGACTATTTTATAACCATCAACGTCCACACACAACCACTCGATCTCCGATGTTGGTGGAGATTGGTCCAAAAGCGTGTATCTCAGTCGCTCGTGGACAAACGTGGCAAGACCATGCTTCCTGCTTAAAGAAGACCCAGCTAGTTGGTAGTTTGGTAGTACCAACTTCTTTGCATCAGTGCAGTGGGTCTCCTGCAATAGGATGACGAGTGCCTCAGACTGCATAGCGAGATGATGAAGAACGTTCATCTTGCTTGCAGTGAGGCCTTCGATGTTCAGCTGAAGAATAGTGGGTCTTCGGAACTTGTTGGCAATGTGCCCTGAAAAGGGCAGTTTTATCCTAAAATTGCCCCGTCCTGAAAAGGACGTTTGCCGATTAGCAGACCCACACTGAACATCGGAATGGGTGGATACCCTTCCGTTTTGGTAGGTTCGGTTTCGGTCTGTCATTTTAAAATCAATGAACAGACTTACTCACGGCCCAGGCTGCGTGAAAGCACCTACCATCTGGGCCTGCTGTTCCTCCAATGGTTATTTTTAAAGGCAAAAGATCCAAACCAGAATACAGCGACAGCTTGCCTCCAAATACACTAGTGTGTATGTCAGACAAAGGAAGTTTGACAACAGAACTGTTCATAAAGTGGTTGGAACATTTTTCTAAATTTAAACCGATGGCAGCAAAAGTTTTGTTAATATTTGATGGCGCATCAAGTCATCTTCATCCAGGCATTTGGATGCTGCAACTGCCAGTAATGTTGCTCTTTTTTGCTTACCTAGCAACACAACGCATGAACTGCAACCCATGGACAAGTCTGTTTTTAGATCATTTGAACATTATTGGGATGTGGAAGTCCTGAAATATTGGCGTACTCATCTGGATCGTGTAATAACAAAAGCAAGGTTTGGGTCCATCTGCACTCCTGCGTACAATTAAGTATTATCTATTACCAATATATCTAATGGATTTCGTACAACCGGAATATATCCCTTTGACCCAACTGCAATTCCAGAAATTGCGTTTGCTCCAAGCACTGTAACCTTTCGGGAACAAAGTTCAATTTCTCAGCCAAATGAAGAGATGGAACCCAGTTTAGTAACCAGCACACAGTCAGTGACATCTAATCATTCCAGTGATGGAATAGACATTAACACAGTAGCCATACAGCAGCTTGGTTCATCTCATATGTAAGGTCTTTTTGATTTTATTGGTTCTTTGTTGTGAAATGTGTTGCTCAATGAACTAAAATGTTCCTCTACTACAATTTACTTACCTACATTGTTTTATGATTTTGACATTTTCACTTAAGTTTTTACGTCTCTTGTATAATTTTTGAAAATGAGTAGATTAATATTATCATCTTGTTTTCTCTAAGTCCAAGTTATCACTTACTTTGCTATTTGTGTAAAAGAAGTATGTTTTGTCTTTAAGTTATAAATGGAACCAACAACATACTGTAAATATGTACAATACATTATTTTATCTAACTGTTGCAGCAATGAAAAAGAGACTAACCAGCAGTATCATTGCAATGATGAAAGAGGTTTTACAACTGTAACCACCCAACACCCAAGTGCATCATATCATTCCAGTAATGAAACAAACATAACTGCAGTAGCCAGCCAGCAGCTTGGCTCATCTCATCAACCTAGGTGAGGTATTTTTGGACTTTATTGGTTTTTTGTTGTGGAATGAGATGCTCAGTAAATTGAAAATGCTGCCCTACTACAATTAACTTGTTTTAGATTTTAATTTTGACATTTTTAATTGAACTATTTTTAAAATTAAACTTTGTTTTCATAACTTTTAAATATGATTAAGATAATGTTATTTTGCAAAACGAAACTGGTTAGTATGTTAATTTACAGCTTGTTTTCTTTGCTCTCTTGAGTCCAAGTAATCACTTAGTTTGCTATTTGTGTAAAATAAGTGTGTTTTTATTTTTAGTATATTATTTTATTTAATTATTGCAGTATTGAAAAACAAACTAACCAGCAATCTCATTGGGATGAAGAAAGAGGTTTCACAACTGTATCAACCCAGCAGCCAAGTTTATCCTTTAATTTACGCTCAGTTGATGAAAATGAGACCAACACAGTGATTAGCCCAGAGCCAGATTTACTGTCTCCATTAAATGATGCAAATTGTTCCAACGTTCAAAATGTCAGCTTTACAGAGCTAATGGAAACCCCCAAAATAAAGAAGCGTGTTTGTCGCAGAAAAAGCTTAAACTAAAAAGCACAAATTGTTACTAAAAATCTTTTCTATGGCACCAACAAAGTCAAATCTGGTAAAGATACATCTGGCAAAAGTGACTGCCCAAGAAAAACTAAGATAATTTTAAGAAGGAACAGTAGACCTATGGCAACTAAAAATGCCTCTTGGTTTTGTGCTGTTTGTGTCAAAGATACAGCATTGAGCATGAGGCAGTGCTACATGTGTAAAATATGGTATCATGAAGAGTGCATAGGCCTAGAATCAGATGATGAAGACAATTTTTTTTGTATGGAGTGCTATTAATTTAATAACCATAAAAGTCAGCCATACTAAAAATAGCGTGCTATTCTAATTGCTTGTGGTGTTTTGTGTTATAATATCTTGTAATTGCTACTTAATTGCATTGTTTTGATGATAGAAATTAAGAACAAAATGGTGGGCCTCATTGGGAATACTGTTCCTAATAAGGCCCACTTTTGTGATCGCTGCATATAGTGGGCAATTTTGATTTTTTGTGTTTCTCTATGTTTATATTTGTAATTCCTACTCAATTTTAAAGTTTTGATGATGGAAATTAGGAAAAACACAGTGGGCCTTATTGGGAACACGTTTTCCTAATAAGGCCCACTTTTGCGATTTTTTGTTTTGGCCATAAAATACAAATGGGATTTCACATCAAGGTATGCTTTCATTGTATTGTGACCATAAATCTATAAAAGTAAAATACCAAGTTTCAAGCAAAGATATCAAACGGTTTCGGAGTTAGAGTAAAAATTGTCTTAGGTGGGTCTTATTTGGTACATGTACCTTACACACTTTGGTTAATGTTTTCGCAGTGGGGTAATGTGATTGAACCAGCTGGGAGATTGCTCAAACTTTTCATTAAGCCAGTTGCACATCTAGATTTTTTTATCTTTGTCCTGTTGCTGCAGCACATGGTGAGTTGAAATTTTAAATGGAAACAGGTTCAGGTCCTTCTTCATGACTCTCAAAAGTGTAGTTGGAGACAGAGCCACTTCTTGAGTGCAGATTCGGTAAGATTTCTTTGGACTACACAAACTTGCTCTTGCTTCTCAAGAGTAATGATTAACTTCCGGCCACTTCTTACTTGTGGACATGATTCAGGGCTTTCTCCATTTCAAAATGCTGCACAATCCTATATATTTCCATAATTGTAAGTGCTGCACACTTAGACTTAGATTTGTAACCCTGATGTGTGTTGAACCAACAGCAGACTTCTGCAAGTGACTTAGTTTCATACCAGAGTTGGAAAATTTTTAAGTTTTGCTAGAGTGTGTACATTTTGCATACAATAATATAATACTATAATACTTGTATACAATCTGAAAAACAAGAAAAACATAGACATGTTAACAAATCTAACCTGGTTGACTATGTAACCTGAAAAGGAAAAGTCCTTGCTTGCCCCAACAGATTTACTACAGCCTATCAAACTAATTACATCTTTTTTCAGGCACCCTCTATATATAGGCAGACTAATTAAGTTTAATAAAATATTAATAAATACAAATTCATCTATTAAAAAAATTAGTTTTATAGTTTTTTGCAGTCTGTTTTCACTGCTTCAAGAACATACAATTATTTTTTTCTTCTCTAAAATATATATGCATTTAACAGTTAAACCATTATTTGTATGATATCAATAAAAAATATTACTATATCAATGTTAGCAAATAAATAACACTTGTTTGAAACAAATAGCATGGTTTGGTGCAGAATAATTTCTTGAATACGTAAATTATTTGCCTGCAGAGTAAAAAGTTTGCTTGTCATTTTGTTTTAAAACAGTAACAAAGAAGTCATTTTTTTCAACAAATTAGAAAACTGGCCAAATATAATTTACTGACAGCATGAGCTTGTAAACTATAGCATTTTTATACAATTAACATCTATTCCAAGTTTGGCATAAAAATGGGGTAAATAGGCAGTTTAGGAGTGTAAATCATTAATGACTGTATTTAAGCATTTTTAGAAGAATAAATAAAAAAGGGTTAAAATTCAAGTTCTATTGTTAACAATTTTATTTACACCCCTAATCCTAGCCCTTTACACACCTAAAAATTCTTCAATACACTCAATAATAATTTACACACTAAACTGTATATTTACCAAAAGTTATTTGCAAAATTGTAGTCACAAAAAACTTCTTTTTGAGCCAAAATCAACCGAAAAATAAAATAGTAAATGCTAGTCATTTAAAAAAAAAACATTTAAATTTTTGACAATGGTTGAAAATAAACAAATTGCCATTAAATACTAATAAAACAAAATTTATGGTATTAACCAAACAAAGATTAGCCAGGCACTTTGATATTAGAATAGGAAAGACAAATATAGAACAAGTAAATGAAATAAAATATTTGGGTGTAATCTTTAATGACAAGCTTTCTTGGAAGTCTCATATACAACATGTTTACTCCAGTGGTTTTTGGGCACTGCTCAAACTTAGAAACTATGTTGACACTACAACATTAAACAGTATATTATGCTTTAATTTACTCTTATCTTTAATATTGTGTCTCAACGTGGGGACTGGCGTCAACTACTGCCCTGGATCCACTGGTAAGAATACACAAATGCATAATCAGAATTATTACCAATTGTCCTTTTTTCTCGCATACAAATCCGTTTTTTCAAAAATTGAATTTTTTAAAACTAAAAAATATTGTTAAATTTGAAATTGCAAAAACAATGTTTTGCTTTAATAAATGTTCAGCAAAGAATGAGTACCAAACTATTATAAGTATAACCCAAAAACATCATTATAAAACAAGATTGGCAGCAAAACAAAATTATTTTCAACCTAGAAAGAGAACAGAATTGAGTAAAAAGACATTTTCTTACATTGAACCTAAAATATGAGGGTCTGATGCAGAATCGGCCGTAAGCGTCTTTTTATGTCCATTTTGACTTCTCTCGTTTTCTCGTCTCTCGTTTTCCGCTTCTCTTTTTGTTTCTTTATTATAAATCGTTCTTTTAGCAAAACTACGACAAACAAAGACATTTATTCAGTTATACAACTTATTTTTCGATATTTTCACGTATTTGCTTCTCTAACACTTCTTAATTATTCTTTTCACTTAAATAAAACACTTTTAAAATATAGTTTAAAGTTCTAACAATTGAATTTGTTTAAATATTCAAGAAAACGTAATGTATTTGGGGGCCGATTCTGCACAAGCTATCAATCGCACGTTTCAATAATGATTTATTTCCAAATACACTTCTCAATCATTATACATGCCTTATACATTCTTAAAATATACTGTCAATTTGTAGGAATTGATTTTGCTTTAAATCATTTAATAAAACTAAAATATTTCGTCACGGCCGATTCTGCACAAGCTAACATTCGCAGATTTGTATTATGAATTTAACTTTAAAAATCAATCATTCTTTTCTCAAACACTTCTAAGTTATTATTTTCACATAAATAAAACACTTTTGAAATATAATTTGAAGTTCTAACAATTGAATTTGTTTAAATATTCAAGAAAACGTAATGTATTTGGGGGCCGATTCTGCACAAGCTATCAATCGCACGTTTCAATAATGATTTATTTCCAAATACACTTCTCAATTATTATACATGCCTTAAACATTCTTAAAATATACTGTCAAGTTGTAGGAATTGATTTTGCTTTAAATCATTTAATAAAACTAAAATATTTCGTCACGGCCGATTCTGCACAAGCTATTATTATTCGTAAAAGTCATTAATGAATTTCACTTTAAAAAATAGCTATTTTCTTTCAAAACATTTTTTAATTCTTTCTTTCACATATCTAAACACTCTTAAAACATAGCTTAATATCGTAAACATTGATTTTTTTGAAATGTGTTCACAAAAACATAATGGTTTTATAAAGGGCGATTGTCCACAAGCTATTATTCGTAAAAGTCATTTATCAATTTTACTTTATACAAAAGCCATTTGCTTTTAAAACACTTTATAATTATTATTTTTACATGTCTAATCACTCTTAAAACATACTTTACAGTTGCAAGAAGTTTTTTGTTTGAAATATATTCGACAAAACATAATGGTTTTATGGGGGCCGATTCTGCACAAACTGTTATTTGTAAGTTTGTATAGCTAGTTTAAGTTTACAAAACAACCATTTGTTTCCAAAACATTTTCTACTTATTATTTTGACATGTCCAAACATTTTAAAAACATAATTGAAAGTTGTAAGAATTAATTTGGTTTCAAAATAGGCAAGAAAACGAAATACTTTTGTTACCGCCGATTGTGCACAAGCTATCATTTGCAGGGTTTATTAATCAATTTTTAGAATTTTTCCCAATTTTTTTTCTACATACTATTGCAGACTTTTAAGAGCGCCAGTCTTATCTACATGTAACTTGGAGTGGATACCTTTACATACTACAACATTTTTGGCATGCAATGACCTTGTTTGACCTTATGTTAAAATAAGGTTTTTATAGCTTACCATTTTGTTCAACCAAAAGTTTATACTGTAGAGGAATATTATTTTCGTCCAAGTCACTGTTTTATACTGCTATAATATTAAAACTAACAATTTAGCTGCAAAGTATAACTAGAGGAAACACTGTCAGTCGTGTTCCTAAGATAAAGTGGATTCACGCCAAAAATGAAAAAGAAAGTCTTTCCCTTTGCTCGCTTGTCCGTTTGGGGTTGAGGGGAAGTAGTTCGAGTTGGTATCTCCAATCTGTCCGAACGTTTGTAACTAGTCCCAATTCACCCGGTTGATTTTTAAAAAAAGAACAGAGCAGGTCTTCAGCGAGTTCGGGGTCGTCCTCTAGACCTTTTCCCACAAGGAAGAGTATCCATTTCACAACGAGATTGCTACAACCCATCCCACAAGGAAATTGCTACCTTAGCGTTACGGAACATTTGCGTCTTTTATGAATCTAAGAGCAATGCTTTTTGGAGTTTTCACCTCTTCTCAGGAGTACCCATGGCGGTAAGGTCCAAGGTGAAAAAGAATGTGTACAAAGGTTTTTTGTTTGGGTTCAAGGAGAAAGTAGATATTTTAAGTCTGTTAGAGCTTTTTCTAAGATGGACAATTATCAATGTATCGCCTATCGAAAATGCTTTCATATTTTTTGCAATACATGTATTCCGGTTTTGTGTATTTAGAAAAAATTACAACACCAATTGTACACCAAATAATTAAAATTGGTCTGAAATATTTTTAATAATTTGATCATTCAGGCAATAAAACAAGGTTTCCTTGACTTCTTCATTGTTTTTATTTGTCGTGTGCATTAACGTCACTCCTTATTTCCAAATTTAAAACAGTTTACGGCTCTTAGAACAGCGAAACCGTTACAATCGCATTACACTTTTGTTAAAATAAAGTGTAAACGTAAAAATTGAACTGACCTTGCAAAAGCCTAATTTTACATACTTCTAGCAATAAAACTGTAAAAACGTTTTGGCTCTTACACGTCCTAAATTCTTGATTTTTATTTTGTTTCAATTTCAAAAGAAAATGTGAAGTATTTTTTGAATTATTAATGGTCAAACTTTGGTGGCCTCTAAAGATTGCGTTGAGGTGTCCAGAACTCAAAAAAGATTGGTAATAATCAGTTTAATTAACTGAATTGTCACATTTGAACTGATTAACTTTAAAGTTTAAATACACGATAGGAATTGATTTTGCTTTAAATCATTTAATAAAACTAAAATATTTCGTAACGGCCGACTCTGCACAAGCTAACATTTGCAGATGTATATTCTGAATTTAACTTTAAAAATCAATCATTCTTTTCTCAAACACATATTAATTATTATTTTCGCATAAATAAGAAGCACGGCTTTAAACAAAACACGTTCATAAAAATAGTTAAATATTCACAATGGATATTGTCTTGTAATCATTTGAAACAAATCAGGCAATACTTGTTCTTTACTTCGCTTTCTCCGCCACATGAATTCGTCCAAGTAGGTTGGAATAAATGTCTCACTCGTACCGTGCATTCTTTTTAACTTATATTTACACTGAGCCCACAAGGATTCGATACGATTAGTATAAACTCCTTGCGGACTCACGAATTGTTGGCGGTTATTGACGGTACGGTGGACGTATCCCAAAGCTACCAAAAAAGGTTGTACGTAAAGAAATCATGAAAAAGTGAAACCAATGACGCACTTTCAAAAGGTATTGCAGTTGTAAAGAACACGTAAAAAACACGGTACAAATGAAGAAAAAAACCAAAGCGTAAAATGATTTTAAAAAATTTATTTTTTTGGAAGTTTTGTTTTAGATACCGGTATTTCTTTATATCGTTTGTTTGATAAGCATCATTATTTTTTCTGTACGGCAAAAAATCATTTTTTACGGTAGAATTGTAAAAAGTGCACTTAAATAGATCATTGATTGTTGTTAGACAAACGTATTATTAGATTGACGTACAAGCAACGCCTTTTGAAGTCCTTTAGGGCAAATTAAATTTTCGATACGCGATATAGGTCTATTCTAATTAGCCGACCGCATTCGTGCATCAATCGTGCATCCACTTTTCTTTATCAACAATTACTCTTAGCCTATGTAAGCCTACAAAGTTCTAACACAACATACCTCCGATTCCTCTGTAAGCAGCCCACTCATTGGAATGTACCTCGCTACCCTGAGCTATACATTCCTGTATTATAGGCACCAGAGTAGCGCGGTCCCTTGTTTCCACAAGTCGAAGAAAACATTCACTAAAAAATCTTGAAATTATAATTGCTAAACCATGCAGGATAAAAATTTGTAATGATAATGCCGCACGGGAACAGACAAATTTCACCATAGTCTAACCATCCAAACAACTTTAGATGGGCAATACAATTTTTTCCACTTCTATTAACGATTCCCAAATCATGATCTTGTAGCATTGCACGAATAAGACAAGATGCATTTTATTTTGTCTAAAAAATGTGGTGATGACAACAAAAAACTCTGCAGTTTAAAGTGACATAATAAACTAGTGATGACTGAAAAAAGGTCTTTACATCAAATTGTTGTGAATTTAGAAATTTTAACCTGCATAAGTGGTTCAATGTTGGCGCTCAAATAAATTTGATGTTGCCCAAATCCTTTTTGCCGCTGCTTGAAACTTTCTAATTTTTCTTGTCGTTGCCCAAAAACAATTTTAATTTTTCCCAAATTTTTAAGACTTGGAGAGGCAATTACCCCTTTCCCCCGGTTAATATGGCTATAAATGTTACGCACGAGATTCTATTTACGTCTATCTCGTAGAATATTGTAATTAAACAATCCCGCAATTGATTATGTCTAGTCCAGTCCCGCATAACTAATGCTAAGTCTTCGAATAAATGTTTTGTTGTGACGTGTTCTGATCTCTACAACACAGAGTTTATTACATTTGTAAATTTTTCAATAGTATTACAAAATAATAAGCAAGCCGTATATTATCATGTCTAAGCCATCTCACATTACTAAAAGAACAATACTGTTACAGAGTTAATGTATTTCATAAAATAGTTTTTTACTTGGTCTCATGGTCGATACCTCCAAAACCCATTGCGGCTGTACTGGCCGTCCTTGGAGATTGCCAGGCTTTCGTTTAGCCACAAACGTTTCATCAATCGAAACAATGTGGCCCGGACCGCCAATACGTGCCGTGTTGTGAGTCAGTTCCGATGAGCATAACTTAAAACAATTATATCAAATGAAACCTATACATGCAAAGCTTAAAACATTTATATGTATAAGTGTACTTAATGCACATGTACAAATGCAATACATCAAACTAAATTTTTTGATAATATCCCAAGAAATATAGCCGAACTAGGCCTTTTACTGGAACACCCAAATCGGGGTGGGACGATTTGGCGAAGCCATTCTGCCGCGGGCGCCGTTTCTTATTTGTAAAATCTTGAAAATTGTACGATTTACGGTTTAGGGTTACGTTGATTTATTATACTGTTTAATTCAAATCTTTCTGCTACTTTCAAAATAGACTATCGCCAAAACGGCTTCGCCAAATAGTTCCCTACCCTCTCCAAATGCAGTGTAGCGCAAACGTGTCATGAGGAGACTGCTAGCATTAGAAACACTTAAATAAAATGCCGATGTTTTTTTCGGTCTTTGTATTTTTGTGCCCTAATTCTCTTTTCAATTAACTTACTATAATTTTTTATAAAGGTTTTGACCCCATACACCCCTACCTCGTGCGTATGGCTACAATACCCATAAATGGTTGTCCTTTTGATAAGTTAATCTTTTATATATCATAAGCATATTGAAATAAATGTTATCACACAAACGATTATAGGTTACATGAATGCAAGATTTTTTTATGGTGAGGTTGAGCAGTAAAGGTCAAAGTGCTTCCTTGTGGGAAAAGGTCTAGAGGACGACCCCGAACTCGCTGAAGACCTGCTCTGTTCTTTTTTTAAAAATCAACCGGGTGAATTGGGACTAGTTACAAACGTTCGGACAGATTGGAGATACCAACTCGAACTACTTCCCCTCAACCCCAAACGGACAAGCGAGCAAAGGGAAAGACTTTCTTTTTCATTTTTGGCGTGAATCCACTATATCTTAGGAACACGACTGACAGTGTTTCCTCTAGTTATACTTTGCAGCTAAATTGTTAGTTTTAATATTATAGCAGTATAAAACAGTGACTTGGACGAAAATAATATTCCTCTACAGTAAACTTTTGGTTGAACAAAATGGTAAGCTATGTAAAATATTGGCACTGTCGTAGAAACGACCGGTCAGCGTAGAGAGAGTTCCTTTAAATAATTATCCTGCTTAAAACTACCTCAATAATACTTAAGCGAATTAAACTGCCGCGCTCAGCTAATTAACTAAATTTTACCTATATGTAACTTATACTGCAGCGCTAACAGAAGCAACACTTAGCTTAAATATAAATGAAAGTTAAATAACTTACCAAAATTTAATTCCAAAGGTAGAAGAAGCACAATTAATCACACGCAAGAACAGTGATGAACGAAGAACAGATACAAAGGAT
This sequence comes from Diplosoma virens, assembly GCA_963680785.1. NCBI lineage: Eukaryota > Metazoa > Chordata > Ascidiacea > Aplousobranchia > Didemnidae > Diplosoma > Diplosoma virens. The sequence goes on along the minus strand of OY796881.1, from coordinate 23,403,845 downwards.
AATATGAATGTATTTTAAGGAGAAATTATTACTCCTCTGCTCGCCGACGCAGTCGCAACCAAAATGAACGACAATCAAACGAATTTCGCAATCGAAACACTTGCCTGCCTCTAGTGGACCACGTGGTCACAAAAAAAAAATAAATAAATAAAAGGGATCGTGTTTCTGTTTCCAACATTCCCACCCCAATAAGGCGCAACTCAAGTACTACCGCCTTATTACAGATTACGGAAACAGAAACCGCCAAATCGATATAATACAGTACGATATCAAGAATTTTATACAGACTAAGCAATCCGGTTTTTTACCTAATTAATAATCGTTAAAAACAAAACAAAACACAGCAAGCCATACACAAATACAAACAAAAAAAAAAAAATTACTTTAACTGTCCTTCCAGTAGACACGGTTTTCGAATGTCTCTCAGGAATATGGAACCATCCGCTGTTCGCACACGCACCCTTCTCACCAGACCACGTTTATCAGGTAAATTTTTAACTACGATAGCCTTTGGCCATTGCCCACGAGGTGTAGCTTCGTCCATCATCAATACTAAATCGCCGGGCACCATATTAGGAGATGAACCAAACCATTTTTGTTTGGGTTGAAGTAATGGTAAGTATTGATTGAGCCATTGTTTCCAAAATTTATCTGCCAAATATTCGGTTTTCTTCCATGAATGACGATAGGCGTCAGCTTTCATGAAACTGTCGAATTTTACATCATCGGCCAGAGATCCGCTCAAAATTGCACTGGGCGATAAAGCAGTCCAATCATCAGGTGAGTTGGGAAGCTTAGTAATGGGCCGGTTGTTTAAAGTTCGCTCAATTTCCACTACATAAGTAAATAAATCAAATTCATTCAAGGTACATGTAGATGTGATGGATCGAAAAATCTTGCGGAAAAGCTTAAAGAAGATTTCGTAAAATCCGCCCTGGTGGGATGCACGCGGCGGATTGAAAACCCAGTCAATTTTTCCTTTTAGCAACCTTTGAGCAGCAACAAAATTTCCGCCATTATCGCTGTATATAGTTTTCGGGCTGATATTTCGTCGGTTAGAGAATCGTTTGAACGCCTGCAGAAACGAATCAGCTTCGAGTGAGGGCACCACTTCAAGGTGAACAGCTCTCGTAGCAAGACAGTTAAATATACAAATGTAACGCTTCACTCTACTTCGACCAACGGTGATCATTATTGGTCCCATGATGTCTGTGCCAATATTACTGAATGGATGGCTCTCTTGAATTCTTGATGGTGGAAGATCGCCCATTTGTTGTCTCCCAGCGCTCGCCTTCCATACTCGACAAGGAATGCAACCATCCAGCACTCTTTTTATCGCAGACCGTCCGTTCACAATCCAAAAAGTCCTATTCAGGTCTGCTAACACATGATTAACCCCCAAATGACCTTCCTTTTCGTGATGAAACTTAATTAAAAGGTCCGTCACTGGGTGTGAGTGTGGTAGAAGCAACGGAAATTTCGCCTCGTAAGGCAAGGAAGCATTTCTAAGTCTTCCACCAACGCGAAGGAAACCTTGTACAACAAACGGACTTAGTGATTGAATCTCCCGAAGTGCGGTTGAACCTTTTATCATTTGTTCAGTAACAATAAAGGCTGGGTCTGAAACTTCAGATTGGTTTGGCAAAATGGCAAACACCTCAGCAAAGGATTGGACTTGAGTTACTCGAAGGATTGTTTCTCGTGCCGCGCAGCATTCTGCGGCCGTTAACGGTCCTGTCAAGGGAATCTGGTTGCAGCTCTTTCCCTTCCATCGCAAAAACACTATAAATCGTAGCATCCAAGCTACCGCACGTTGCAGTCTGGTAAAGTCAGAGTAGTGCGCGAACAAACGTGAAACTACATCTTCCTTCTGGAACTTTTGGAAACAGCATTGTTTCATCCCTTCGACTTCTTGGTCATCATTTAACCACTCAGATAGAAATTTGGGTTGCTCAGGCCAATGTTCACTATTACACAATAAAAACGGTGGCCCTTTAAACCACAAATCAGCCGAACAACACATTTTTGGCGAAATGCCTCGCGACGATAAATCGGCGGGGTTTTCATTTGTGGGCACGTAGCGCCATTGAGTGACTGACGTAAGCGTGTGCAACAGTTCAACACGGTTTGCAATAAAATTTTCGAAACGCGATGACGAATTATTAATATAGCGAAGAACCACAGTAGCATCTGTCCAATAATATTTCGCATCAATCGTTAAATCAAGCTCGTTTTTAATTAAATTACTTAATCTAGCCGAAAGTACAGCAGCAACTAATTCAAGGCGAGGAATAGAAATCCTTTTAATCGGGGCAACACGAGACCTACCCATAATCAAATTGCAATACACTACACCGTCACTACATACACTGCGCAAGTAACTACACGCCCCATAGTCCACAGTACTGGCGTCAGAAAAAGTATGAAGCTCTACCCGCTTGGTGTTGTTATCGGGCAAGATACACCTAATCACTTCTACTTGTTCAAGCTTAGGAAGCGACCCAAACCAACAGTCCCATCCCTGCTCCAGGCCTGGAATTTCGCTAATATTTTGGTCCCACCCCAAGTTAGACTGGCAGGCTTCTTGGAGCAACCTTCTAGCAGGCAGTAAAAAGGGTTGTATGATCCCGAGAGGGTCATAAGTCTGTCCGATCATTGAGAGCAGACCACGACGAGTATTTGGTTTGGTCTTAATATTCACTTTTACCTTTAGCAGATCTGACGAAGCGTCCCAGAACACTCCCAACGTTTTATGGACAGGCAACTTACCGGATAGATTCACATGTCCTGCCAAGTCTTCAGGCGACAATTGTTCTAAGACAGTCCTGTTGTTGGATAAAAATTTAGTTAAATGAAATCCCCCACTTGCCAACAAGGGGCAAAGCTGGGTCACCAAATCACTGGCATCTTTCTCTGTAATACATGACACGCACATATCATCTACGTATATATTTCTTAACACCGCATCCACAACATCCTGACTCGCACCCGTTACATTCTCACTTGCTGTTCTCCTCAAAGCAAAAGCCGCACAGCAAGGGGAAGATTTGGCCCCAAAAACATGAGTGCGCATACGATAAGTTATAGCATTTTGGGTTAAATCGTTATCCGGATACCAAAGAAATCGCAACGAGTCCCGGTCGTTTTCATCTACCATTACTTGCGAAAACATTCCCTTTATGTCCGCAACTACCGCAATTGGGTGTTGCCGGAAACGAATCAAAACGCCAACAACAGTGTTAGTCAAATCGGGCCCGCGTAGCAGCTTATCGTTTAATGATTCACCATTGCAGCGAGCGCTACAATCGAATACAACGCGGAACTTACTCTCACCCATGATGCAGTAATGGGGAATATATCGTATCCGACCACTGGACGTCAACTCCTCAGAAACACGTTCGGCATACTTATCTATGTATTCAGACATCTTTTCTGAATAGCGATCGAAAAGAACAGGATCTTTCTGAAATTTTTTCTTAAGATATTTTAAACGCGTCTCTGCTAACGAACGACCATCGGACAACAGTGTCGCGTCACCTTTCCACAGGAGACCGACCGAATAATGACTATCTACTTTCTTAACCGATCTGTTTAAAATAAAAAGAGCATGTTTATCTTCCTGCGACAAAGCCAGTGCGTTTCTGCCTTCATCGCAGTCCTCAAAATCTTGGGCTAATATTTTTAATAATCGCTCGCAAGACGTATCTCTGTTTTCAGTGCTTAAAAAATTAACCATTAAATTAGAAGGCTCTTCCAGCCTCTGGTCTCCCCCATCTGTGCCGTAAATAGTCCACCCCAAAGCTGTGTGAAGCCCACATGGATCGCCTGGATCACCGACAATCATATTTTTCGTCAAAAATGCTTGGTGTAAATCACAACCTAATAAGAGATCTATATTTTTCTCGGCCAACGAAGGGAAGTTTAAGCTACGAAGGTGAGAATAACCTTGAATTAACTCGTCTGTTGGAATGCTACAACTTACATCCACCACTTCGTCGACTACAAACGCATCCTTCACTTTGAATGCTTCAACCTCATTCACCCCCTGGATGGCCAGGTCACTTACCTTTCGATCCATGACGGACACCGCATTGCTCGTAAGTAATCTCACATTCGTTGCAGAAGGAGACAACCCCAGTCGCTTGGCTAAGCGATCTGAACACATGTTGACGCTTGATCCTTTATCGATAAAAGCGTATGTAAGCACATAGTCGCCAGGATCATGTGCCCACACCTTCACGGGAACAACCTTAAAAATAGCTGATCCGGAGGCATCCCCAGATAGATTAGTCCTAGAACTAGCTGCATACACCACCTGATCAGCGTCCTGATTCATCTCGTCGTCAGTGGGGGGAATATTAGCATCAACATTTATAGATTTTTTTTCCCTTGGATACCAATGAAGTAAGGTATTATGCTTCTTACCACAGCTACCACACGCTATTTTAACCCTGCAGCTAGAAACTTGATGCCCAGGGAGTAAGCAGTTAAAACACAGTCCCCTTTTCTGAACAATCAGTCTCCTATCATCTATCGATTTGGATTTAAAGTCAGGGCATCGCCATAATTTATGATGGCCTGCACAGCATGCACACACCAATTTGTTTAAAGGAAGTGATATTGATCTTTGAGCGGTGCAAACTCGCTGGGGTTTTCCTGCAAAATTTCGAGACCTCATCTGGTTTGATTGAATATGCTGCGTTTTATAGAGCAATCTGCCAAACTCGCTCTCGGCTTCCGAGGCCGATTTCTCAACTAAAATTCTCAAATCGTGAAACGACTTAAATCCATCTGTGCTCACGGAAACAAACTGAGATTTAACCCTATGTGGCAACTTTTCAAATAACCCATGCAAAAGCTCTTGTGAATTCAATATCCACATCTTGTCTAATCCTTCAAACGTTACTTCGCACTGAAACATCTTATCCGCAAGAAGCAGCAAACTTTCGGCATCACCCTCTTTGATTATAGGTCCGTTAAGAAGATCAACGCGTAGACGTTCGATAAGTTTTTGAACATCACCAAATCGCTTGTCCAATCTATCCCAAGCTTTAGCATAAGCTGTTTGACTATCAATAAGGCATCCTATTCCTGCGATCACTTCATGAGCCTTTCCTACGCATGCACTATTCAAAAATGCCATTCTATCTTCAAAATTAGTATATACACCTTCCACGTGTCTTTTAAAACGCCTTTTGAAGTCCCAATATTTTAAGACATCTCCATCAAAATTATCAAGGTTTAGTCTAGGCGCAGGAGGTAAAGGTATCTGACCATAACCCACTTGCGCTGCTGGAAAATTGTTTACATTACCAAGAAAGGGTACCGCTCCTGGATTAAGAGTTGGCTTAGTAAAGTCTACCTTGCTGTCTGCTTCCAATTTACCTGTGTCAGAACCTTTTCTTATACAATGGGTCTGATTTTGCGGCGGTGAAAATTCATTATCATCGATATTCACAGGAAACCTTTCACTAACCTTTACATTAGAGATATTATCAACAGGGATGTCAAGATGCTTACTCAACAAATAACTTGTCGCACAACTTTCGTTAACGCTAGACCTTCCGTCAACATCGTACTTTAAAACCCGTGAAACCTCTTCCTTAACTTCAAACAGCACATCCTCTACCCGACAAGCAATTTTATCCAAATCTACGTCAACCTCATCATCATCACACGCAAGAACATCTGCATGTAGCAACGAAATTGCTTCAAAACACCTTTGCCACTCATTCTCAACACATGATGCTCCTTCTTTCACAGATTTACGGTTAAGCTGCCTTTTTAACACAGAAGCTCTTGCTTGAATAGCAATGATTTTTCGTTTTAATTCGTTCTTATTAATGGTCTGTGAATTGCTTTCACTACATCGCCCGGGGCTACCACTACTCGAAGCCACCGCCCTTTTATCATGAGAACTCATGGTTAAACAATTGGTACTAAAATAATTACCACAAACAAATGAAACACAAGTTATCAATCAAGACAAATGCCAAATTTTAAATAGAATTAAAACTTATCTTAAAATAATTTCTCCTTAAAAGAAATGTAAAATATTGGCACTGTCGTAGAAACGACCGGTCAGCGTAGAGAGAGTTCCTTTAAATAATTATCCTGCTTAAAACTACCTCAATAATACTTAAGCGAATTAAACTGCCGCGCTCAGCTAATTAACTAAATTTTACCTATATGTAACTTATACTGCAGCGCTAACAGAAGCAACACTTAGCTTAAATATAAATGAAAGTTAAATAACTTACCAAAATTTAATTCCAAAGGTAGAAGAAGCACAATTAATCACACGCAAGAACAGTGATGAACGAAGAACAGATACAAAGGATAATATGAATGTATTTTAAGGAGAAATTATTACTCCTCTGCTCGCCGACGCAGTCGCAACCAAAATGAACGACAATCAAACGAATTTCGCAATCAAAACACTTGCCTGCCTCTAGTGGACCACGTGGTCACAAAAAAAATAAATAAATAAAAGGGATCGTGTTTCTGTTTCCAAAAAGCTATAAAAACCTTATTTTAACATAAGGTCAAACAAGGTCATTGTATGCCAAAAATGTTGTAGTATGTAAAGGTATCCACTCCAAGTTACATGTAGATAAGACTGGCGCTCTTAAAAGTCTGCAATAGTATGTAGAAAAAAAATTGGGAAAAATTCTAAAAATTGATTAATAAACCCTGCAAATGATAGCTTGTGCACAATCGGCGGTAACAAAAGTATTTCGTTTTCTTGCCTATTTTGAAACCAAATTAATTCTTACAACTTTCAATTATGTTTTTAAAATGTTTGGACATGTCAAAATAATAAGTAGAAAATGTTTTGGAAACAAATGGTTGTTTTGTAAACTTAAACTAGCTATACAAACTTACAAATAACAGCTTGTGCAGAATCGGCCCCCATAAAACCATTATGTTTTGTCGAATATATTTCAAACAAAAAACTTCTTACAACTGTAAAGTATGTTTTAAGAGTGATTAGACATGTAAAAATAATAATTATAAAGTGTTTTAAAAGCAAATGGCTTTTGTATAAAGTAAAATTGATAAATGACTTTTACGAATAATAGCTTGTGGACAATCGCCCTTTATAAAACCATTATGTTTTTGTGAACACATTTCAAAAAAATCAATGTTTACGATATTAAGCTATGTTTTAAGAGTGTTTAGATATGTGAAAGAAAGAATTAAAAAATGTTTTGAAAGAAAATAGCTATTTTTTAAAGTGAAATTCATTAATGACTTTTACGAATAATAATAGCTTGTGCAGAATCGGCCGTGACGAAATATTTTAGTTTTATTAAATGATTTAAAGCAAAATCAATTCCTACAACTTGACAGTATATTTTAAGAATGTTTAAGGCATGTATAATGATTGAGAAGTGTATTTGGAAATAAATCATTATTGAAACGTGCGATTGATAGCTTGTGCAGAATCGGCCCCCAAATACATTACGTTTTCTTGAATATTTAAACAAATTCAATTGTTAGAACTTCAAATTATATTTCAAAAGTGTTTTATTTATGTGAAAATAATAACTTAGAAGTGTTTGAGAAAAGAATGATTGATTTTTAAAGTTAAATTCATAATACAAATCTGCGAATGTTAGCTTGTGCAGAATCGGCCGTGACGAAATATTTTAGTTTTATTAAATGATTTAAAGCAAAATCAATTCCTACAAATTGACAGTATATTTTAAGAATGTATAAGGCATGTATAATGATTGAGAAGTGTATTTGGAAATAAATCATTATTGAAACGTGCGATTGATAGCTTGTGCAGAATCGGCCCCCAAATACATTACGTTTTCTTGAATATTTAAACAAATTCAATTGTTAGAACTTTAAACTATATTTTAAAAGTGTTTTATTTAAGTGAAAAGAATAATTAAGAAGTGTTAGAGAAGCAAATACGTGAAAATATCGAAAAATAAGTTGTATAACTGAATAAATGTCTTTGTTTGTCGTAGTTTTGCTAAAAGAACGATTTATAATAAAGAAACAAAAAGAGAAGCGGAAAACGAGAGACGAGAAAACGAGAGAAGTCAAAATGGACATAAAAAGACGCTTACGGCCGATTCTGCACCAGACCCAAATATGACAAGAAGTACCCTTCAAATTAAAGTCACTTTCTTATAATCAATTTAAGAAGAAATTTAAGCTTTTTTTAACTAGTCAATATTAGAAAAGATGCCACAACAGTTTGATGAAGTCAGCTGGCACTTGGAAAGTTATTTAATAACTAATATTGTGATTAATTCTTTATTGTTTTTCTAAATGTATTGTGTTTTGTAAGTGTATTATAATTTTTCTTTTTTTTGGTCCCACTATTTAAAGGGAGGTAGTTGACTAGAAGACCGTATGGTCATTTCACTGCCTTCCTGTGCTTTCGAAAAATTTTTTAATCACTTATATTGGTGTATTCTTTGTTTTGAAGCACAAAACAAATATATTGAACTAAAAATTGAACCATCTCCTGGTCACCTCTGACTTAAAAATTTTCCTATACTATTTAATCAAAAAATTTAAAATGCATATCAAACAAATTTTTAAAAAATATTAATTTCAAACAATGATACCTTGAACATTTAATAACACTATTTTATTGAATTTTTAAAATTATCCATCAATAAAAATTCTAAAAAATGAAAGAGCTTGGCTGATCAAATTTGATACCAGTCTACTATGTAAATGCCAAAAATAATTTTAAAATCTTTAATATACTGCTTGTAAATGCCTAAATTAATTTTCAAAAACTCTGCTTTTCATTTATTTCTTAGTCTGAATTGATATTAAAAAAGTTTTTATTGTTCCTTGAAGTAGCAATAAAAGTATAAAAATTAAACCGTAATTTTTACTTATTTCTTGGTCTAAATTAATTTTTTTGTGTGTTAAAGTCAGTTATTTCTGGCTTTTTATAGCTCATAAATTCAAATTTTTGTATCCATTACATACGCCAAAAGAAAAACGTATTAATTGGTCAAAAAATCGATTTTAGTGTCAAAATACATATAATTTTCATTGAAGCTAATGTAACCGCGGGGAGTCTTGCGATATGTTCAATTGGCTTCAATTTTTTTACGGGAAAGCACAATCTAGGAGTTATATAGGATATCTATGGCAAGAACTGATATCTCCGACAAAAAATGCCATAGTCCGGCTCCAGTCCGACTCCAACTACAGTCGACGCTCATCCGGCTCATCTCTGGTTTATAGAAACTTTGGCGAGCCCCAGCAACATGATGATCGATGAAGCGTAGAAACTAAACCGTTCCGGTACAATTGTTAATCATGTGCATTGGTCAAAATGCAATAAGTAGTTCTATTTTTCGGTATTTAAAATTTAACCATGCTTTTTTGTATATTTAATGGTGGGCGTTCAAATATCCCGCCACTTCTCCGATTACGAATAATAGTAAAGTTATAATTGATTCTAATTTTTATAATAATGTAGATGTTATACAAGTCTTCAAACACATTAAAAGTAACCGATATTTCCCACCTCGAATTAGTAAAATCTATGCATATACTGCAAAATAAGAAATTACTTTCGTGTTTTTTAAAATTTTATTTAAAAAGAAACTAATTAAATAATAAAATAATTAATACAATAACAATAAAATAATTAAATAAAATTAAAAAAAAATAAATGAAATTTATTCATATAAAACAAGACTAATTGAAAAATCAACCTATTTTCGATCATGTGTTACTAATTCGTTTGGCCTATTATTACTGTCTTATAGAAGTGTAAAGCTTTGGAAAAGTATTCGACATAGCATTAAAAGCAAGCATTAATAATTTTCCTCAAAAATTTATTTAAGGATTATTTTGTGTTGAAGTATTGATGCTGCTGTACTTTTAATTTTTCTTTAGCATTTTTGTTGCTTATCTGTTTATATGTTGGTGTAAGCTTCTTGCATAAATATTTGTGTAAATTTTTTTGTAAAAGTAAATTTCTTGATAATTGTGTAAATTTTTTGCATACAAGTTTTTATGAATTTCTTGTGTAAATGTAACTTCTTGTACAGCATGTTTTTTGTTATTTTGTTGCACATATTTCTTTGTGTTTTTTTCCTTGACTGTTGTGTTTGGGAGCATCTGACTTGATAATGCATGTTTTTTGATGCTCCATACCATTGCACTAATTTTGTTGCTTGTTGCTGTGATTATATGTGTTGTTTAAACATGAGTTTTGTCTATATGTAGTATTACTTTTTAATTAGGAACAATGCAATGTAGAATTCCAAAAATATACAATAAAAGATTAAACAGAACACAAATATTTAAGAACAATCTGTTGGGACAATTTTAATAAAATGTTTTTTTAAATATTTATGCTTTGTTAATTAATAATAAAAATACTATGTAGTTAAATATTGTTGATTAGTGTTATATGTAATTTTTATTGTTGATTGTATACATTTTTCAAGCAATAAAGATAAAGAAAAATGAATCTGTTAAGTTTTTATTAAGAAAAAATATCATGCTGAATAACTTTATTTTTGATATAGCTTGAAAAATTAAAAATAGGGCATTAGAAAAGTGTGATTTGAATTTTTTTGTGGTTGTTTCGTTTTAAAGCAAATTTTTGATAGATTTTCACATTTTTAAGAAAAAAGCTTGATCAGGTATTAAACCTTAACATGTATATAATGCCTTCATCTGTTAATGCCAATCATGGCTATAAAGTCATGCATTTAGACATTAATTTTTATTACTGATTATAATTTTGTCATTAATTTTTATTATAACTTGGTAGTAGTAGTTAACTTGGTACTTGATAGTAATGGTCTTTTTGCTGTCCAATTCAGTCTAGCAGTCAACCTTATTTACTGTTTTGTCAGGTTCACTAATATTTTATTAACTTTATTAATATTAGGGCCTTTTCAAGAAGTCATTGTTTGTGATCTTTTTGGTGAAACTAACCTGGAATCTCCCTTTCAGCACTGGGATGGAGTAAAGAAGAAACCAAGAGAAAAAGGACCTTGAGAAGCAATAGTAACTGCAGGGGCATCCTGATTAGTTTCACAAACTGAAATTGCTTACAGTGACTTCTTGAGGAGACCTGAAAAGACTGGGAGGTTGTGGCAACATTTGTCAAGGGAAATGAGAATTATGTAGCATGGAATTGCTTCACTCATGTGTGTTCTTATATGTATTTCTTTATATGTTAGCATCTGAGTAGATAAAATTAATTATAATAAATCAAACTTTTGAAAGAACTTCAAAAAATTGTAAACAAAGTTGTGTCCTTAATTTTTCTAGTCAAGTGACTGTTTAGCATTCAAATTAGTGTTTGCCTTAAGCCAATAAGCACCATTTTGCAAGTTAGCCATTTGCCTTTTTTCCAGTGAAAATAAGTTAGCTGACTTTTGCTTAAAAGGAGTGTGACAATATGCATAAATGCTAAACATAGTCTTGTTTATTTATTAAATTTTCAATTATTTTTTCTAAAAGTTTAACAGAAAAACTTTTTAGATTTTTTAAAAGATAGGTAAGCATTATTTGAAAATGACAAATGATCAGAATAATTGTGGTGATGCTGAAAAAATTAGAGAAACTGCTGAAAAATTCAAAGAAGAAGCCAATGAATATTTCAAAAGTTTGCAGCCACCATTGTTTTCAATTGTTAAATAAGTTTATCATTTTTTTTTTTTTAGAAAAAAATTACGAAGCAGCCATTGATTTATACTCTCGTGCAATAGATGTATATCCACATTCTGCTGTTTATTTCGCCAATCGAAGTTTTGCTCAACTGCGAATGGAAAATTATGGTTATGCATTAGAGGATGCTAGCAAAGCTATTGAAAATGATAAAAAATACATTAAGGTTTGGTCTATGTGCCCAGCATTTTTAAAATTATTATTGGTATCAAATTTATGATTGATTTCTGTAGGTTATCATTTTTTGTTTTATGATTCCGACTTAGAGCAAAAGTAAATATTATACAACAACTGCAATCCAATCTTAATCTGGTTAGATATTGCCAGTGAATGGAGGTGGCCAGGTGCATCTTACTACTTCCACAACTCTTCCTACACCTCTCCATCTACACTGATCTGCTGCATCTTCTTTCCTTTAAACCAATCTTCTCATGTTTCCTTCAACTTGTTTCCTCTAGTTCATCCTTGTTTGGTTCTGTTTACATTTTCTTTCCATTTCATGTACCATTGTCTTTATCAAAACATCTTCTGGTTATCTCAAAACATGATCATACCACCTCACACCATTTGCCCTTGCCAGCTTATCTGCTACTTTCTTCATTCACAACATGTCCATCAGCTCCTCTTAATTCTTCTTGTCTACCAACTTTACACTGCACATTGCCCTCACCACAGATCTTTTTGCTCTTCCCAAAATAACTATGGTATTTCATTTTCTCTCAAACACCATGTTTTGCTTTTGTATCATAGATAATCTTACAACACTTTTCATGAGTCCATTGATTACATTTTGTACATAACACTAAGTTTACCATCAACTGTTGGCCACACATTCTACATGAGTTTATTCTACTCCATATAACCCACTCATATATCATCCTCTTCCCCATCCACCATCACCTTTGTTTTTTTAAGATTCACTTTTAGTCTCTTGCTCTCCAATGCACTTCTCTATTTTAGAAACCTTTCCTTCAGACCCTCCATTATTTCACTCATCAGTACCAAGTCATCTGTGTACAAAACCTTTCATTAAGGCTTTTCTTACATTCTCTGTCACAACATCCACCACAATTACAAACAACAAAGTTAACAAAATAGATCTGTGATGTACACCAACTGCTACATAAAATTTTTTTGAGAATTCAGATCCAACTTTAACCGTCATCTTTGAACCCTCATAAATACAGTGGCAAGCAAAAAAGTAAGACTTTTTTATTTAATTAGATTTTTTCAAAAGAACTTAGTTAAAATCAAATTATATTTTTCAAAAAAAAAGCAATTAATATTAGATTTAATATAATCTTTTGTGCTCTTTTTAATGATATATTACTTGATAATATAATTCAATTTTAATAAAGTTATTTCAAAAGAATCTAAAAAAATAAAAATGTCTTACTTTTTTGTTTGCCACTGTATCATTGCTCTTTAAAAATCAGTTAATCAATATTTTTGACTTTTCAACAATTGTAGAAATAAAAAGTTTAGAAAATTGTCAATAAAATTAAACTTGATGTTTTCAAGTAAATCCAATTTTCAAAGACTTGTCAGACATAAACTTTTTTATATTCATTGTCATTGTTTTTCTCCCCTAAAAATCATCTTATTTTCAAGAAATGTTCTTAGGCTTTGAAAAAACAAAAGCTTATCTAATTATTTTTACAGAACTTTACATTAATTAAAACTGAAGAAAAACATACAGTTGTTAATTTTAAAAAATGATTAAAATATCCGCATATTAACAGTTTTAAAAGTAGAAGATAAACAGTTTGTTGAGTATTTTTTTTTGTAAAACTAATTTTTCATTCTTGTTTTAGGGGTATTATCGGCGAGCATCAGCATACATGTCACTTGGAAAATTTAAGCAAGCTCTTAGAGATTTTGAAGCTGTAAGTTTTTGGTCTTGTAACTGGTAATTAAGTTCAGTGCATGCTTGCAATACTACTATAATTTTTAAATAGGTTGTCAAGGTCAAGCCAAATGATAAAGATGCAAAAATGAAATATACTGAATGTAGTAAAATTGTCAAGAAAAAAGCATTCGAAAGAGCAATAGCATGTGATGAACAAACTAAAAAACCTATTTCAGAAACTATTAATCTTGACACAATAAGTAAGCATTTTTCCTTGATGTTGTATACCAGTTGCAAATTTATTTATTTCAGTTTCTGCATTTTTTAGATTGTGATTTATAGCTATTGCTATGAAAGGAAATTTTGTTGCTGCTTGCAAATTCGTGTAATTGTCTGTGGAGTTTACAATTTACCGGTTTTAAAAAAACGAGCCCAGTACCGGGATTCCGGAAAAAAACAAGGATTTTAAACGTAAAACGCCAAAAGCGAAACATGCAAAATCAGAAAAGCAGTAATGCCTATTAACTTGATTTACTAACTTTTAAACAAGTTTTTAAAAGCAAATAATTACCCCGACCTGCTTTCGCTGATGCCAAGATATTGCTGTCTGGTTGAAATTTTTTATTTTGTCTTTTTAGTTTTATAGAAATATGACTGAAATTTAAAACTGCTCGCTTAGACCACCAAGCACGGGAAAGTGCCGTTAAATGTCTTTCCCTAGGACACAACAGAATGGCGCGAGTATGTTTGAAGCGAGAGCACGTCGATTACAATCACATCGCTCTAATCCAGTGGTTTTCAACCGGGGTTCCGTCAGAACAGTTCAGGGGTTCCGCAAGTTGTCTGTGGAAGATGAACTTCGTGTGTGTCTATCAAAAACACGACCCAATCTTAAAGAATTTTGCAAGAAACATTAGGCTCAAGTTTTTCATTGAATTTTTTACGAGAATAAATGTAATTTTTTACAGTTTGTATTAATAATTTCAGAGATCGATTCCGAGTGAACCCCTTTCTTTTTTTTTTAGAAAACACCCTGATTTTGGGACGAAAATAGGTGTTTTTAATCGGTTACGGCCCGCAAACTCGAATAATTTTGAAAAGTGGCCCACAAGAGTGCAGAAGTTGGACCACCCTGGCATAAGACAATCAAATTACCGCACAGGGGCTCCTCAAGCCTCTGGAATGTTTCATTGGGGTTCCGCTCCACCAAAAAGGTTGAAAACCACTGCTCTAATCACTCGACCACGCTGTCGATCTAAGTAGAATTATACTTTTTTTGTTATATTTACCATCAGAAAAAACAGTGATTTTTTTTTGCTAAAACTGGGAAACAGGAAATTCAAAAAGGCACTAAATCCCGAAATTGAGATCCCGGTTCCCAAACCCTAATTGCATGTGTCTTAATTAAGTTTGTGACGTTAATCGATTAAATGCTAGGTTTTTTTCTTAACAATTTATGAGACAAATGATATTCTTGTAGATGAGTGTAGCAATTAAATTTAAATTGAGTATGGCGGCAGTTCTACAAGAAACAAGTTTTGTTTTTTGAAAGTATTGAAACTTTGTATATATTGTGCATTATTAGCTTTGTTTTTGAATTAGACAAATTGTAATTTTTGTAACATAAAAAAATGTTGATTTTATGACTGAAAGCTTTACTACTCGAATGCTTCATCTAATATTACTGCTACTTGTATATTTCAGGCGTAGAATCAACATACACAGGCCCTAAAATTCCTGACGAAGGCATTACAGCGACGTTCATGGAGGAACTTATTCAAACCTTTAAAGATCAGAAAAAACTTCATAAACGGTGAATTAACATTTCCGACATTCGATTTAGACAAAATCTGGTTAGTCCCTCTCTGCTGTTTGCTTTCGGTTCTGTCTAATAGCACATTTTCAGCCAAATTCCGAGAACAACTATTATTGATTATGCCATGCGTATGCCGTTTATTGTACCTGACCAAGACTTTTAGATTCAATTGTCCCGAAGTGACCGTGCCTTAATTCCATCGTAGGTCTTGTATAACATGTTACAAAATCTTTTTATAGCACTCTTTACCAACGTTTATTAAACATTTTAAAAGGTACTAAAATACATATCTAAAAAGCGTTTTTAACTTTGCCACTAATTTTTTTTTGTAGTTTAATCCTAAACAGTAGTGTACATAAAAAAATTATAATTTTAATATTTTTAAGACATGCTTTTACCCCCTAAGACAATGAGTAAAGTTTTTTTATTCGTTTGTTGGATTGTACAATTGTCATTCTTGTCAAATAGGACCGGTACACGACTTTTTTGCCGGAGCGCTTTCGCTTGGGAGCGATTCGGCGTTGTGCCGTTTTTGTGGCGCGACAATGCGGCGGGTGGAGTAGAAATATGCTTACAATTACAACTAACTTGTAACATCTGGGTAACATATACTTGTCTCAAGTGAAAAAAATATAAAAATGTCAGAGGCATTAAATCGAGATGTCCGAATCGATTTCTGTCTGTAGTAAAGGACGATAATATCAATATTAATGCCACCACAAATGTTTTTTTATTTCTGTCTTTACTAAAAAAAGACATACATTTCTGTCTTTCTCTTAGAACGAACATGGGTGCAATTGCAAGCATATTTATATCTACTCCAGCTGATGAATTGTCAGCTTACCGCCGAAATGTCTCGTCGCCGAATCGTTTTTCACTGAAAAGTCTTCGATGGGTACCGAAGTTATGAATCAAACTACTGTATTTAAAACTAACGCAGAAATGCTGTTTAAATTTTGCTATTTTGAATTGTAAATCATCCGTCTCTGCCCAATTACCTCGTGGGTTACCGGGTGTTTGATAATTCTTGCGACTTTTTGGATACTGGTCTTTGAAACCCCTATATCTCGCTTATTTTTTAAGGCATTTTAATAAAATTTTAAACGAATTGATTAAATTAATTCTACTTTTCGTAATTAATCGTGTAGCCGCCCTCGGCCTCGATGACGCGCTTTAGCGGCCTCTGAAAGCGCGGCAACGTCGACGACGTACCCTTTGTCAAGCTTGGCCCAGTTCTCGGTGTTGCGGGCCTTCAGCTCTTCGACGTTCTGCGATTGAGTCTTACACGCACTACTTTCTACTCGCCACCACACACTGTAGTTCAGGCAGGGGGTTAAGGTCCGGGCTCTGTGGAGGCCACATTGACTTGGGCCAAAAGTCAATTTTTTGTTTGAGGAAGACCTGCGTCTTGTTGGCCGCGCGGGCGGGGGCCCCGTCCTGCTGGAAAACAAATTTCTTCTTGCCAGCCACCTTCCTCATCCAGGGGATTATGGTCGAGGTCATGACGTCGATGTACCCGTCGGCGTTCAGCCGGTAGCCCCCGTCAAATAAGACCGGGGGGGAGACCTCCCCGTTGCTGCACACCAGGGCGAGGAACAGCACTGCGGCCGCGTGTTTCGTTGAGGAAAAGTACCTGACGTGGTCCTCCACGTTGTCGCCGAAGTCCACGTACCAATCGTTGCAGCGATTACGGACCGGATCGACCGTTGACACTAGATCCGGCGCGAAGCATTCCGGATATCTCGTTTCTTTTCGCATTATTCGACATAATGCAGTAGTTTTACAATTTCACTTTTTGTTACACTTTAACTTCTAATGGACGCGGAAACTGACGCTATTTACTTTTTTGAAATCAATTAAGAAATAAGCGCGAAAATTCAAATTCAAATATAGGAATTACTAAACACCCGGTAGATAGACAACTCGGCTGAATCAAGATCAAGAGCAAAATTTAAACATTGTTTTCCCGCTTTTTCCAGTTGCTTTCTGTTTTGCTTGTTTAATTGCTCGCGTTGCTTGAATCAAACCGAACGTACCCAACCATTGCAGTGGCATTAATATTGATGTTATCGTCTCCAGCTGATATCTATTATACTTTTGAGATGTTAAGACATTGTTTTCTTAAGTTTACGATTTTCCTCATTTTACTTTTCAATTGTTTGTTCGAGTTTGCATTTCAAGTGTTCTCTTAAATTTCTCTTGAAGATCACTTAAAAGCGGGATCAAACCTGCCACATAGGGATTACTGATCTGGACGCTTGATTTATCACGATTCACTTTGTTGACCTTGAGCTATATGCTTAATTGTGTTTCAGCTACGCCTATTATATTTTGCTTGAAGTTAAGAAAATTCTGGTCGAACTTCCTTCTCTTGTTGATATCATTGTAGAAAAAGTAAGTTGTTAGATCAGCGCTCTTAAACGGGGATGTTCGCTGAACCCAAGATTTCTTGAAACATTTATGCAACCTATAAGCTTTTAATAGATTTTTTTTAAGTATTTGATAGGAATTTTGTAAAAATTGTAAAATTACATGGATTCTTTGATATTTAAAAGATGAAGGGTGTTGATTTTGATTGATTACTTGCGATTTTATAGTATTTTTTGAAGAATTCCGTCTGAAGTCGATGTATTGGCAAATTTTCTAGTTGTTGCAAAGGTTTAAAATTTTTATTTTTTAATGACAGTTAATTTCTTGCTAACTCCAAACCGAATTATTTTTAAATGACCACAAAAAATATTTTGTAAATTGAAATAATTTAGTATTGTATCTTTGGAGTCCCTCGAAAATTGATAAGCTACTTAGATTCGGTACTTTTGTTATATTTAGTGTTTTTTTAGTTATCGTTTAATATTTTTACCAAATAAAACATTATTGTCAAATGAATGTTTAATTAAAAATTTTGCAGCTTTAGCAAAAAAATAATTGATACGCTTTCAACTCACGATTGTGGTCTTGTCAGAGTTTGAGGAAGTCACAGTTACTTCCTTCTTTACTCTTGTTTTCAAATTAAAATTTGCTGTCATCTGTCGTTTTTAACTGGTTGTTCGTCATTCAAGTACATTCGGAAAAGTAATTTGTTTGACTACTTTCGAATTATGCTTTCGATTGGTTTGCTTTTTTCAGGATGATAAATTGACGGTCTGCGGAGATATTCATGGACAATACTACGACCTTTGTCATATTTTTGAAATAAATGGTCTTCCTTCGATAAAAAATCCATATGTATCCTCATTTTATGATCAAATAATTTTTTTAGTTTTCTTTATGCTGCTGAGCAATCAATAATTTTTGTACCGTTTTTGATTTACCTGTATAAAACTGTATTAAAACTTAAACAAAATTTTACTCTTCTTTGCGACCCTTTCTAATTTTTAAGTCATTTTACGGACTGCTTTTATGTGGTGGTGGTAGTGGGCCTACTGATTCGTGCCTATTAAAGGCGGCATCAACACCTTAACGAAACCGGAAATACAAACCTAAGATGTCCCGCAGTTTGTAAGCACAGTCGTTTCATAAAGTCTTGGTTTGACCAATCTTGTGAAGATATGACACAAGTGTGCCATGCGCCTTAAAGCATAGGCGATAGAGTTGAAAGATACTACTGTTGAGATTTGGTGTATATTTGATTATGTTAGATTAAAAGCTTCGCTTCAACTAATTGTTCGCGGTATAAATTCCAAATCAACTATTATCACCTTCAACTGCGTTGATATTAAAAATGATTAAACGTAAGCTATTGCTCTGGAATTTTTGAAACCCTTTCTTACCATAATACTTAAGCTAGATAGGAAAACGAACAGCTTCATCGACATACAGTGTCAATTTTCCTCAACTCGCACTCATAGTTATTTAACGGCGACTTCGTTGACCGCGGCTCATGGTCAGTAGAAGTTATTTTGGTTCTATTCGGTTACAAGGTTCTCTATCCTGACCATTTTCACTTAGTGCGAGGTAAAAAAAAGTTTTCTTCAACGCATTGTTCTGTTTGAAATTGATTTGTTAGTGAGTTGATCGTTTTATCTCGAAGGCAACCATGAGACTGACAACATGAATCAAATGTACGGGTTCGAAGGCGAAGTGAAAGAAAAATACGGCGGCAGCATGATGGAGTTTTTTAGTGAAGTCTTTAACTGGCTGCCGCTAGCGTATTGCATCAATGGCAAAGTTTTGGTGAGTCAAGGTTTTCAACGTTCCAAACTTTACTCAGTGTTAAAGCGTTTAACAATTGTAGCGCAATAGAATGCATCGGATTTTCTCGAATCGCTAGTAATTGTGACGTTATTATCGCGCCCAGGTGATGCACGGCGGTCTCTGCGAGCAAAACGGCGTCACTCTCGATGACCTTCGTAAAATAGAAAGAAACAGGCAACCTCCCGACAGTGGGATCATGTGCGACCTCTTGTGGTCCGATCCGCAGATCCTGGTAATACACTTATCATTATTGTCAAGTAAAAGTCGAGATCTCGCGCATTCCTATTTTACTAGGTAACGATTTACGATTCAGAATTTGATAAAAACAAATATTTCGAATTAGCAACCCGTGATACTACACGAACTCATTGTCAAAATATCTCCTTCCATTGTTTTAGCGTTCGTTTAATTCGCCGCTTCCCAAACTTTTTCAATCGTGGCTCAAACATTTATTTAAACAGTAGTTGTGGCTCATCATAATATTCAGCAAAGCCCCAGAATTTTTTTTATCGATTGTACTGAATATTCAAATACAGCAACAACAAAAGAATGGTTTCAAACAGTTTATTTGAATGAGATGAATGCTCCTGCACTTTGGCTACAAGGTTTGAAATTATGGACTGTGTTAAAGAGAGACCATAGCAAATATCGTCCTCAGCTTCAAGACGGTTGCGTTGCCGAGACTTGACAGTTACTTGTTACGATTATCAAACCAATGTTAAATAATACTGTCGTGTACTTTTGTTGTATTCGAAAGTTATAGAGTTATTGATCAAGCCTAGTAGGATCTCTTCAGGAAGTCACCGTAAACAATTTTTCGGGTGAAACTAACCCGTAATCCCCTTACAGCACTAGGATAAAATATAAAATCAAGAGGATAAGGATCTCTTCAAAAAGCGATAGTAACCACGGAGGAGATCCGGGTTCGTTTCACGAACAAAAATCGCGTACGGTGACTTCTTGAAAAGACTCGCCCAGCAGGCCAAAACGGAGAGCTTTTCACTAAAGCGTTATAAGCGATCAGTTTGCGATGAACCTGGTGACTTATTAAAATTTTCACACCATGTTAAAAGCTTCATAGGAAAAATTAATAATATAAGTTATTAGAATGAAAAGAAATTGAAATATGTTTAACATATTTTTTTCAAAACGGAACCTATAGTATTATAAAATAGTACAATTTGTTTAATTGGCTTTTGGCCATGTTATTAAGTTATTTTAGTGGACCACTATTGGGCCATGGTCACAGTTTGATCACTGGTTTAATTTAAAAAATCAGAAAAAATTTGTTGACCTATTTTAATTTTTATTGTTGCCTGCTTTATGTTTAAATAAAATCTTGTGACAACAAATAAAAATTTATTCGTTGCAGAGCGGAAAAGGCCCGAGCAAGCGCGGAGTTAGTTTTCAGTTCGGACCCGATATCACGCAGAAGTTCTTGCAAGACAACGGTTTGGATTACGTAATTCGAAGCCATGAAGTCAAGGTCTGTAAAAGTTAAGCCAGTTGCCATTGTTTATTGCGTGTCGTGGTTTGTTTTTTGGGTAGTGCTTGAGCACACATTGTGCTTGGCAAAGCACCACCGACATACAATCACCCGGAAAGTTGAAAGGTCTACCGACTACCAGGGCATGCTATGGAATGGAATGGAATAAAAATTTTCAATATTCCATATCCTTCAGATTCTTCCAATTTATTTCCTACTTAAAAATATTCCATTCCATATTCCATACTTTGTACTAACGTATGTTAAAAATCCTAAATTTCATACTTTTCATAAGTATTTTTATAAGTCTAACTCAGGGATGGGCAAACTTTTTAGTTCGAAACCCCCATTGTGTAGGTGATTTTATTTTGGGGGCTACACTATAGTGATCTCTAAAAAAAGGTCTTCATTTTGAATTTGTCCCAATTTTTTTGATTTTTCTACCCGAAAAATAATCTGTCTCGGATTTTTTGATTTTGTCTAAAAATTGGTGGACTAGTGATCTCAAAAAGGTCTTCACTTTGAATTTGTCCCGATTGTCTTGATTTTTGTACCTAAAAATCAATGATCACTAAAAACGTACCTAGAATTTGGTTGTAGAGAAACAGAAATTAATAATTTTTTGAAATTATTTGTTTGAAGCTTTCAGGCTGCATAGAAAATCGTTACGGACCGTAGTTTGTCCACTCCTGGTCTAACTTATCCGAGTGATAAATCTGTAATTTTAATTTTTATTTTGAATATCTTTATTTTGAATATGTTACATATATACAATAGATAATCTGCATCAATATTTGATTAGGCCTAAGAATTTTATTGTTTTTTGTAGTTATTATGGGGTTGTTCATGTTTAACCGCTCCGAGACCATATAAACATTTTAAGTATAGAACGGTTTATAAATTCATGTAGTTATTATTATTTAAACTGCAAATACTTCAGCGGGGCAACAAAGCAAGTTATCTATCTCTGCATTTCCTAAGGGAGACACACATCGCAGGCGAACTAGGCACTCAAATTTGAACAGTAAAACTGGTTCTATATTGAAGTCGCAAACTGTTTAAACACCAATGCTGAAATATCACTAATCTGGTTGTAATTTTCATTCTTTTTCTTACTCTATTCATTTGAATGGACCTTTGGCTACGACTTTTTTCTTTAATCATTTTGTGCGTTTGATCAAAGACGGCTTCATTGACTGCATTTAGTATGAAAACAACTTTATGAGCAAGTATGGAAAATGTTTGGAAGTATGGAAAATTTTTTCCATTTCATACTGAAATTTTATTCCATTCTATTCCATAGCATCCTCCGCCGACTACTAAGAGTCCCACGGCAGCAATTGAGTACTATATGGTGTCTGAAAAGACATCTTCATGTTTATGTGTAGGTTTTTGATCAGGCCTTCCCAATCTTTTACCCATCGCAGGTCACAATCAGTGCAGTAATTAAAACGAATTTCAAAAAGGTCTTCGTTTGCTGCCAAAACACAGTCAACTGGGTTCAGTAGAAGTTTTTCACTTTGGTCAACTTTTTTTTGGTCTTCATTTTAATTAAATCCCTTTATCACCAAAATTAAAACCTAAAATATAAAAAAATTTGATTCAACGTGATAAAGCAAAAACCCTCTATTGGGCGGGAAGTAATTGTATTCTATGTTTTTGGTTTGCGCAATTAGCCAAGGTTTAAAAGCACCGCAATAATTGAAAATCTTGTTAAATATTTTTTTGCGGGTCACTAGTTGGGCAGCCTGTTGTACAATAAAAAAGATCTGTTTTTTAATTATAACGGGATACTTTGTCAAAGGTTTCGTAATGCGCTCGATTGTACGCTCACTCTCCCAATGAAAACTAGAAATTGTTATTTAGAACAATGGCTACGAAGAGCAACACAACAAGAAGTTAATTACTATTTTTTCGGCTCCTAATTATTGCGATCAAATGGGAAACAAAGCTGCCTTCATTACGTTAAGAGCCCCGGATCTGAAACCGCAATTTACACAATTCGAGGCAGTTGTAAGTATTTGTGAGTGGCGACATTCGTTTTTGTAATGGATTCAGTTTAGGGAGCATTTTGTTACCGTTATTATCTCCGTTTTAGAAACATCCAGATGTCCAGCCGATGGCCTACGCGAATAGTTTTATGAGGATGTCCGGTATGTTTTGATGATGCAGTGATCAGTGAACGCTTGTTTTCGCCAAGTACGTCACTGTGCCGTTGCGACTAGAGGTTGTCCGGTCAACGCTCACGTGCTTTAAAACTTTGTTTTGATGATATTTGCTATTTTTACATTAATTTTAGCGTGTTAGTGTTTTTTCACGTTACGAGTGAATGAAATTCGTATTTATAAAACTTGCTGCCTGCTTCAGAATAGACCGGGGTTTCTTAACTGTTTACCAAGGGAATTAATTAATTTATAAAATGTAGCAAACTTTAAGTGCTTGAGCAAAGAACTGCTCTCATAAAAGGAAAAGATTGTCGAAGTAACACTGTTTCGATTATTATGCTCTCACTATTGAAAGGTTAGCTTAGCACCATTTTTCTTGTATTTAATTTACAGCACACTGGAATAGGTAGTCTGTAGTGGTCGAGCTGTTATCGTAGACTTTGAATTGGATTTAATTGTGCGCAGGATTACCAGGTAATTTGAAAAATTTTCGGACAGTATTTGTCTGAAATTCGGACGTTTTAGGACAAATTTTAAAATATGATTTACTTATGGTACAATTTACAAATCTATTTCGAAGGGTGTAATTTACAACTTATGATCACTACATGTATTAGCAAAAAAACAGTTTACGGACAATCATTTGAAAACAATTGTTCGATCGAATAGTTAAAATTGACATGTGTTAAAAAAGCACTATATGCAATTGTCTAAAGCAGGGGTGTGCAGACTCCCGCCCGCGGAAGGTTGCGGATTTTGAAAAGAGTGCGGCCCGCGAACGTTTCACACGATTTTTTGAGGTGCTTGATAAAATCAGTGTCACAAATAAAGCGTTTTGGTTTGGATTAGAATGAATATCATAACAATTTTTGTAAATTAATGTTATAGCTTGGTTCGGTTTCAGTATAAAAAGTAAAAAAATTAGAGAATTATTTCCAGCGATGACCTTTTTTGTTTTTTTAGAGAAGACCTTGATTTTAGAAGAAAAACTAAAAAATTCAATACAAATCCATAAAGAAGATCAATATTTTTAAAGATTACCATAACGCCGCCCGCAAATAAATTCAACCTTCAAATTCGGCTCTCGAGCTAAAAAGTTTGCACACCCCCGGTCTAAACAATTATTATATTGACGCTCTTTTTTTTATAATGAATACCTAATCCTAACCTTATTGTTCGTAGAATGTTGGTTTTGTTTTCAAATATTGGTTTAAATAACAATAGTTTTAGAATAATTGTCGGGCAAAAAACAGCCTTTTATAAACAGTATCAATTAGATAAAATAGAAAAAACGAGCAATCAAACAAGAAAAATACATAACAAACAAAAAACAATTAAGAGTCCGCAGCATAATGACTACAATTTAATTTTTTGGCAAAATTTCAATGTAGGTCATTAATTTTTTGATTTTTGCTTGATTGGAATACACTCTCGCTTGCAAAATCTTGCTAACATCTCTTTAGTACAAACAATATCGACACAGCAATTTTCAGCAAAAAAAATTTGGCTTCTGACGCGCCGTACCGACTCCAGTAAAACAGGTTTCATTCGATTTCTGGTTTTTGTCTTTATAAATGAAACCATAAAAAAAAGCCACTCGACGAAGGTTGCATTAGATTCAGAGACAAACAGGCCAACGTATAATCCGCCAAACCGTAAAATTCACTAGTTCACACAGCAATGGCGTGCGGTTAGGGCATGCAAGTCATGCGTTGCATGACCAAATTTTTAGGGATTGCCTGACAAACTTTTGCGCGTTGAGGTATAGAATTTTTAATTAAATAAGAAATGATACTGGTTTGGAATGAAATTAGAGAAATTTGAGGCCGATTCAAGACGAACAGCTTTTTTTAGAGATCACTACAAAATCAGGACAAAAATTGAAAAATCTGGCAATGCTTTGATACAACTTTGGGACAAAAAGTATAGAATCTATAGATGACTTTAGGCGATAACTTTTTTTTTTTAATGATCATTACAATTTTCGCACTAAAGGTGTAAAATATGGGAATGACTTCAGGCGATAACTTTTTTTTCTTTTTAGAGATCACTACAATTTTCGCACGAAAGTATAAAATTTGCGATTGATTGAAAGTGATGACCTTTTTTTAAAGAGAATACAAGAATTTTATAAAAAGTATAAAATCTGTGAATGATTTTAGGCGATGACTTTTGAAGAACACGATGGACAAATAATTGGTCTACGTTTTAGAATCTCACACAGAATTCTTTCTGCTACCCAGAAAATACCTAATTGCATGACCAGTCTCAAAGGTCGCAGCACGCCACTGTCACACAGTATCTGTGTATTGTAAAACTTTGAGCCAATACTGTACAATATCATGAGGAACTTTACCATTAAACACTCAGAAAGGCTTGCGTATCCCTAATTTTGACAAAGCTAGTTTAATCAACCAATTTTTGGTTGAAGACACAGCGGTTAGCAGGAAAGATAAACTACGAATATAAAGGCTGAACCGCTCATTTTTCTTTATATTTAACCAATGCTCTCTCTATTGGCCATGTCACAAGCACAGACTAGCGGTGACGTAAGTTTTTAATCACGCACCATACACAAAAACTGCTTAGGGCTGACTATGCCACGCTGGAGATACTGACAAATCAGTATCTGAAGGAGGCTAATAAAAATCGGTCAAATTAGGACGAAAAACCAAGTGTCCGAATAATTTGTCGACCGTCGGGCACAGTAGTTAAAATCAGAATTATCGTTTTTTGTCCGAATTTTAGGCCATTTGGCAACTCTGATAATGCGTCCTTCCATTGCAGTTGTAAGAACTCCTTTACTTTCAAATATCTACAAAAAAATTTTTTTAACTCGTTGTTTGTAAAAAAAATTGCGAAAAATTTTTCAATAGAGGTAATCGAGAGAATAAAGATCAAGAATTTTTCGGAGTAGACGAAAGCAGATTTAAGTTAAATATTAACCTTAACTTAATTATAAAAATTTTAAGGTAAATGGTGTATTCCCTGGGCTGTAAGGGCTTGTTTTCACTACAAGCTTGAAGTATTCTTTGCTTTTTCGATTTTTTGCTTCGCTTAGATTTTAAGCGCAGACAGATCAATAAAAAACAAAGAATGCTCCATTCCACACTTGTAGTGAAAACGAGCCTTTATAGTCGTGATGAAATTCAAAACCTTACGAAAACAACAGGTTTGCTTAATATTCATTGATACCAAGATATTTAAAAGCAAGTTTACTGAACGTTCGCGCGAAACCCTAACCTCATACAAAACCACTAAGAGGATGGTGAAGCCTTCAGCGTCAAAGACTTTTATTTCTAGTTTTACAGACAGAAGGCAATATATAATTTCGCGCGACTCCCAAGAAAACATTGCACAGTGGTTTACTTCAATAAAATACAATCGAATCAGGATGAAAACAGAGTGCAATCATGCGTAAACGAAGAGTGATTAACCAATAAACAATCTCGAATCCTGCTACGTTCGACTTTTCTAAAACCAAAACCAGGAGCCTTCAGTCAATGGAAAACGAAATTCCACACGAACACTTCATGGTTGACTGCGGGTTGCTTTTGATACAAAACGCGCTTTTAATCAACTCCACTTCGTAGTCAACGGTTGAACCTTTTATCAAGTCGAGAGATCCCTGATCTGACACGACCCTAACACCGTCACGTTCGAACGATCTGAAACAAGCGATTTTGTGAGAACCATGCATCGTTGCGGACAAAAATTCTTAACGACATAACGTAGGTGAGCCAAGCTGTGTTCAACCATACTCACCATTGGTTTTCGTTTTTATCATCATCATGATCCTTTTATTCAACTCTGCAACTGCAGATTTTTTTAGGAACATTCCTCCATAGTACCGAGCGTCAACAAAAACAACGCATAAGGGTTATAATTGACATATAGAGGGTTAAGATACGCAACTTTGTTTACATTTTCAACTTTAAACCTAAGGCCCTAAGACGCCTGACGAGAAATTACGGTGTGCTCACATCGTCCGCATTTTTTCAGCAGGGATATAACTAGAATGTTTAGTGATTTCACATAAGGTGCCTCTCACCATGCACAACATGGCTTTGACAAGCAGACGTTCTATTACTTAAAAAAAAACGGTGCCGGTTTAGTATGTGATCTACCCAAGAAATATGATCTACCACTACCAACATCTAGTACGTTCAAAAAGTATTAAAAAATAATTTATTTAATACAATCATACATAAGAATATTTAACTAAATTATGATCTATATCCACTGCGAATATCATTTAATCATTATCATTAAATCCTATTATTTTATTCCCAGTAATCTGTCTAATCTCTCTTGAAAGTTCTATTCACCAACTGCATACTGGTCGAATTTCCCAGTAATCTGTACGGGAATTTTCAGTTAATCTCTCTAATTATTATTTTGTCACGTACTCTCTCATCGTGGCATTTTTTAGGTAGATCACAAGCTAAACTAGAAACATGTAGGTAGATCACACACTAAACTTGCACCAAAAAAACTATGAAGCATGATTATACTAGACAGCAATATTTTGGTAGGTCTAAAAGTAGTTCATGCTTAACTGTTACTTGAAGCATATGCACACTCTTTCTCGGCAAATTAGAAGAATAAATACCGGCAGTAGATAAACAAAAATTTTTCCAATTTCAACACTTAATCCGCATTTAAACCAATTAAATTTAAAAAAATATTGTCTAATCAATAGCATACATATCATCATCTTGCATTTCTTTATCAAGAGAAAACTTGTAAGAAAAACCAGAGCAACCTCCCCCTTCAACCGAAACTCTCAGAAATTCATCGTCAACAGCAACTTTCTTTAACTGCTGCAAATAAAATAATAATTAGCAGCAATTACATGTATTAGTTGCAATATTGGTATTAAAATTAGTGTTGGCTTTGCCCCAATCAAAAGTACAGGGTTATCAGTTGAATATACCAGACATACTTTAAATCAGTGGCATGCAACCGACTTTTGTGCTGGGTCATGTAGCAGTGCTATAATAATGTTGAGGGCCAGATATTAGTACATTACCTATACAGCTAATTGCACAAATTTTACAAATATTGTAAAAAAGCACAAATAGCTGTAATTTTCTTGTAAAGCAAATTAATGTGATTAAATATCTTTTTGCTTGACATATTTTTCCTATATTAACTTGGCCACAAGTGGCAACTCTTAATTAAGTACACTAGTGTTCATCTGTAAGTCGATTTCAGCATTTTGTTTTAAATAGATTCAATTTTGAAAAATAATTGCTTTCAGCAATATAAACTTCTAAATGGGCATAATTGTTAACATTAATTTTCTAACTTGGGCTAATTTCCATGCGCCTATCTTCTGTAAAATGAAAAAACTTTTTTTTGAATTCTCTTCAATTTTTATTTTATCTCTATTTATCCTCCTGACTTGCAGGAAAGTGACAGAAGTGCTAATACATAGGGTAAGTAATTACCTCAACCTGCTTCTATAAATGCTATTAGCTTGTAATTTAATAGAGATATGACTGAAATTTACAATTGCTTGCCAAGATTGCCAAGCAGGGAAAAGTGCTTTAAAATATCTTTCCCAAAGACACAGCAGAATGGCACAAGTGGGTTTTAAACGAAGAACATGTTGATCACAATCCCGATGCTCTAACCACTCAACCATGCTGTCGATTTCAAAGATCCATGTTTGCTTGCAATTTCATTATTTCTCATGGAAAGCAGTCTAGATTTTTTATGGAACCATATTAAACGAATAAAAGAAAAATTGAAAGTCAAATTTTTGATTTAGAAAAAAGCACAGTTTTTACAATTAATGTTTTGTTTGAGAAGTAAAATGAGCCAATGCTGCTTTCCTCAACTAAATTTGAAAAAGTTAAGCATCTTATACACTCAATCAGTGGTTCTCAACCACCAGTAGGCAGACCAGTGCTGATCCACATTACCTTTTCTGCCGGTCTGCAGCAATTTATTCCCATTTTATTCTTTAAGGAGGCCTGACAAGTTCAAAAGTAGAACAGTTTCAGAAGAATATTAACAGCAATTATTGATTTTCCTTAATAACTAAATGCTGGATCAAGGCTTAGATTGGGGAAAATGTGTATGGTTGTGTACTGACTGAGCTCCCAGCATGGCTGGTTGTCATTCAGGTGCAACCTCAAAAATAAAAAAGTTGCAAACGAAAATCTGCTGTCTACACATTGCATGATTTGCTGTGAACATTTAGCTGCCCAGACACTGTCACCTAAATTAAATGACATTATGATTTGACCAGTTAAGATTATACTGTTCTACAAAATTTTGGTATTGTGTCAAGTAATGGCTGATTTACTGTAATTTGGGGTTGCTGATTTCAAATCTGCTGTCAAATTTTTAAAATACTGTCTACTGGTGTGGTGCTTTCTACTGCTTAATACCTAACTTTTTCTAGACTAGCTTTTATCTATAGATATTTTCTTAATAGCTAAGGCACATATCCAATATTCCATTTTCCAATTCTCTAGGAATAACCTGAAATTAGAATTAATTGAAATGTAATCTTATTACAGATGCTAGATATAATCCTTATAGCTGTTACAAAGCATAAAATATAATTTGACTGGAACTGTACTGTACTATACAAACATGTCAAGTCTCAGAAGAAAATGCAAAAATGATGCAGATAGCTTCTGTTACATCTGTGGTCAGTACACTCCTGTGCACTGTAGAAAATTCACACCATAAGTAAAGTCTGCTT
The DNA here is from genome assembly GCA_963680785.1 of Diplosoma virens. Lineage (NCBI taxonomy): Eukaryota > Metazoa > Chordata > Ascidiacea > Aplousobranchia > Didemnidae > Diplosoma > Diplosoma virens. The sequence continues at coordinate 23,373,935 of OY796881.1, read as the reverse complement.
ACAAGTTTTACTTTGGGTGTGAAATTGGAGACAGGACAAAAAATGGTTTTCTTACATATGCAGCAATGCTTGCTACTGCAATGGCTGAGAAAAAGAAGAAAATGCCATTTGGGGTCCAGATGACATGGCACAAACAGGCTGATCACTCTAAGGACTGTTACTTCTGCCTAACAAATATTAAAGGATTTTCAAGAAAAAACAGTCAAAGATTAAATATCCAAATTGTAGTTCCACTATAAAGCCAGTTCAACACAGCAGTATGGTTCCATCCTTTCATCCCTTCCAACTGGTGCCTTGGGTCAAGATGCCTCGTCTTCTCAATCTCAAAGTTCAAGTAAAGTTTCTGTTTGTTAAGTGTTTATAGAATAGAATGAACCTAATACCCAATTTTGATTAACCAAGCTGGTGAAAGATTAAGTTTTGTCAAAAGAGAAAGTAGAGCTTTTAAGCTCATGGTTAAAATAATGGAATCTTCTTGAAACAGGCACTAAAATCACCTTTTATTGCCAACGACAAGATGAGCTGCCTTCGTTTTTCACTTCTAAAAACACACTGTGTTTTTGCAACAACATATTTGCTTTGATTCAATCACTAGGCTACCAACATATTAGGTGTAAAGCTAAGTCTTTGCCCTCTATCAAAAATAAAAAATATCAAATAATAAAAGATGAAATTAAAAAATGATTTTTAATCAAAGTAGTTTCCTTGTGCATCTATTGTTTTTTGCCATCTTTCAATCAAATTTTTAATTCCTCTTTTTTTCTTTTTTTTTCTCAAAGAAATTTTGACCTGGTCTTTCGATTCAAATTTTTTGCCATCTAGAGAATGAGATAAAGATCGAAAAAGATGATATTTGGATACCACGCTCTTGCTCCTAGTGAAGCAAGAGCGTGATATCCAAATATTCTGCTTTTGAATAAATCCAATTTGTTTTAACCTTTTGGATATTGCTGGTTGAGAGACATTAAAATAAGTTGCAATTTCCCTTTGTGTTATAGTGGGGTTTTCCTTCACTTTTTTAATGATTTCCTTATCAGATATTTTTTGAGGCTTACCTGCTCTTGGTTTATCAGTTAAAGAAAAATCACGATCATTAAAACGAGAATACCAATATTTCATAGTTCTTGATCACGGGGAATCGTCTTTGTAGCATTCAAAAAGAATTTCGTGAATCTTTAAAAGGAGGGATTTTTAAGTGAAAATAATGTAAGATTATATTTCTGAAAAATTTTTTTATCTCTGTTCATGAAGTGTTGATTCTTATATAAATTTTAATCTGAAAAAATAAAAATGAAAAAATTTAATAACACTTATGCAAGGTACTAAAAACTTCATTCAGCTAGAAAAATAAGTTTGTAAATTTTTAGATACATTTGAAACTATCAGAGGGCAAAAACTTAGTTGTGCACCCAATATTTCTGATGAGTGAAGGCTATTTATTGATTCTAGTAAAACCAGCCTTAAAGCTGTTTTATTTCATAATGATAACAAACAGCCTTCTGTGCTGGTGGCATACGCAGTCAATATGAAAGAGAGTTATGAATCTATGAAAATTTTTTTAGAAGCAATTGAATAGTTGAAGTATTTTTGGAATATCTGTGGAAATTTGAAGGTGATTTTCCTACTCCTTGGCTTGCAGCTGGGCTACACAAAGCATATGTGGTTTTTATGTCTTTGGGATAGTCATGACGACAGTAATCATTGTACCAAAACTATTTGGCCTCCATGAGAAGAGCTTACAATTGGTAAGTATAACGTGAAGCATACACCTCTTATTGATCCACAAAAAGTATACCTGCCACTACTGCATATAAAACTCAGACTCATAAAAATTTTTTCAAAGCAATGAATCATCATGAAAAAGGTTTCCAGTACTTGTTGGAAAAATTTGGCCTGTGATGCCAAGTTAAAAGCAGGTGTTTTTGTTGGACCAGATATCAGAGATCTCATGAGAATAAAAAATTTGATCAACATATGAATAGTCAAGAATTGAGTGCTTGGAAATTGTTTAAACAAGTGGTACACAACTTTCTAGGTAGCAAAAGAAGCGAAAATTATGCTGATGTTGTGCAAGAGATGTTGATCACATAACAGAAGTTAGGGTGTTGTATGTCGTTAAAGATACATTTCTTGCACTGACACTTGGACTTTTTCCTGACAATTTAGGAGATAAGCTCAGTGAAAGGTTTTACCAAGACATTTCTGATATTGAAACATGTTACCAAGGAAAGCCAAATGATAGAATGATGGGCAACTATTGCTGGTACTTGCAGAGAGAAACTGACACCTCATATAGATGCAAAGCAAGGAGCCAAAAATATTTTTGAACAAATGTATGGTGGGTTATGCTTGTCAGAACAAAAAAATTATTGCTTTGCAATATCTTGTGGGGAAGCAACTTGGCAATATGTATTGGTGAGATAAAATGTTTTAGGGGGGCAAAAATTTTTATATGTATATGTAATCATTTTAAAAGGGAGTAAATTTTTTTCCAGGAGGGTTACTCTCTCCTCTGCCCTAGTTACGGGCTCAGTGTGTTGCTATCAGTTTTGAATTAAAATGTGGACAAAAATATGTGTATAAATAAAAACATTTACTAATAGCCAAAATGCATGTATTTTTGCTAATTACAATAGACCTCAGAATGGAGGTAACTTAAAAATCTGACGTGATGGATAAAAACAAACAATAGATTCAAATTCAGCAGCCCAAACATATCCAAAAATAGATAAAAAATTTCTAAATACCACAAAAAAATTTTTTTTGTTGAACAGCATTATTTAAGGCTTTTGAGGCAATGTGTGTGAGTAGGGCTGTGTAAAATCACCATCTCATCTTTCATGCAGATGTGATATGACTTTCGAGAGGACATGTTCTTGCATGTCTTTTTGAGTTAAGGGAAGAAGCAAATTTTTATTATTTTATTTTATCTTTATATTTATCCTCCTGACTCACAGGAAAGCGATGGAGGCACTAATACATAAGGTAGGCAATTACCCCGACCTGCTTCCAGAGATACCAAAATATTGATGTCCGCTTGTAATTTAATAGCGATATGACTGTAATTTAGAACTGCTTGCTAAGACCACCAAGCAGAGGAATGTGCTGTAAAGTGTCTTTCCCAAGGACACAACAGAATGGCGCAAGTGGGTTTTGAACCAAGACCATGTTGTTCACGAGCCCGGTGCTCTAACCACTCAACCACACCACCAACAAATCAATTTTTACATGAATGAACATTTCCCATTAAAATAATTTTTATCCGATAAAATGAGGATATGCAAATTTGCATACTTAGTGGATATATTCAGCCGCTTGAATGACCTTAATAGCCTTCTTCAAGGTTATTGCATCAATATATTTTCAGTGTGCAACAAAACTAATGTTTAAAAGAAGTGATGAAGAAAAAGTATGAAAATGAATTAAGAAATCAGTCTCTAATTATTGAGAGAAATGGTGCCAGATTATCCTTGAACTGAGTTAAGACAGTCATCTGAAGACTAAGCAGGAAAAGATAGGAATCCCACAACGTAACTTTTTTGGAAATTTGGAATTGTAACCAAAAATCTATAATTTCAAACTTAAATAGGAGTAGTAAAAATGTAAAGTACTGGCATTGTCATAAAAGAACAATCAGAAATCAGTAATAATTAAGAAAGAAAATTTTGAAAGTTTGGTTTTGAAAAAATTTATCAAAAAGTACCTTGCACTTTCTTATAAATTTTCTGCCCCATTGTGTCCCCCTGCTTCTGGTGCCCCTGACTTTGCCATTCAAAAACTTCAATATAGCCATGCTTACTACATATTTGATCAAAAAGATAGCAGCAAATTTTACATTAACTTGAATTCTTCTGATGCTAAATGCTTACTTTTGTTTTAATAAAAATTTTTTTTATCAATTTATTGTGTTTATTACAATTGTTTCAAACATTAAAAAGATTACTGGGCCACCAAATTTGTTTTTAAATGTTACTGCTCTGCAGGCTATAAAGGTTGAAAACCACTGCACTAAATGATTTTTGTCTTGCAATGTTACATTCTATTCAGAAAGTTGCAGTGAGATATCAGTTGGAAATGTAAAATTGTTGTCCCATTCATTGTCTTTAAAAAAACAGCTTGATTCTTACTTTCTATAAAATTTAAATTTTCCCAAAGAATTCCAGAATATCTTTAGAGTGCCAGCTTTGCTCTGCAGCATACTGCTGATAAATACAATACATCAGAATAATCAAAGTCAAATTCATGCAGAAAAGACTTGAGCTTCCAATGAGTCAATCCTTGCCCCCAAATAATTCAAAAAAACAATATTTTTTATATAATCACATTATCAAATCCTAATACTTTTGAGCAGGAGTTTTTTAGTGAATGATACATTGGTGCTTATGTGCCAAAACATTTAAAGCAGCAGTTTTCAAAATTTTTTATACTGCAACATGAGCTAACTTAACATCCCCCTTTTTAAAAAAAATTTCAGCATTTGCAGGCTATCTAACATATTTGTAAACACTAATTAGCAAAAAAAAGAGATTAAAAATAATCACTCTGTTGAAGGAAAACTAACTATTTAAACTTCACAAAACTATATTATTAAGATGACTGCATGTTGGCAAAAATGTTCTTATCCTTCCAAAAACCACCAATATATATAATTTGAAACATTTCTTTCATGAACTCCTCATTACTAAAAGTTTTTTTTTCAGCAATGGCTATTAATATCATAAAACTGAAGCCTTTCTTCCAACTATAAAATATAGTTTGCTGCATGCTAAAGCTTTTTCAACTGTTCTATTTTGTCAACTTGTAATTGTCCTATAATATTCTCATACTTCTCAGAATGTTTCATGCTGTAGTGATGTTTAATACTGCAGTCTTTTATTATGACTATAGTACTTTGGCAAAAAACAAATTACATCTTAATAATGTAAAACAAGAAAGTATATTATTAATATTTTAAGATTCAGTCATTATGAAACTCTTCTTTTCAGAATCAATCTTTCTTTTCTTTTTAAAAGACACGCTAATGATATAAATCTCTCATTTTAATAATCTATGACTAAATGAACCACTTGAGAAATGAATGCTTGGTGCAAAACAATGTTTCTCAAACTTATTTCAGCCCATAAAACCAACTTTTAAAAAAATATCCAATGGAACACTTTGGTGTTCCAACATGTGATAAACACCAAGTTGAAACTGTATTGCATATGCATAGGTTAGTAAAATCAAGATTTACTTAACTCTTTGTGCATTAAAAAACCATATTAAAAACAACTAATCTAAAACTCAAAATTTAATTGTATTGTTACATAATTTAGGAAGTCAAGAACGTCAATACTGACATGAAGAACAATTTTGCCTATACAGTTTATGTATTGTAAAATTGCACAATTTTAACAACAAAATTGTGCAGTGTGTTCAAGAAGTCATTGTGCACCCATTGCAGATCGACAATCACTTATCCAGCAACTTTGGGACTGAGAGAGTGCCAGATTATCCATTTTTCTAGATTAGTGATTGAATAGCCAAGAATACAGGAAACCAAGTAATTAATCACATCATTTTAAATTTGAAATACCCCTTATATAAGCATATGTTGGTTAATAAAGAAAAGACAAATTTGAAATAAAGTACAGTACAAGTAAAATAAAACAAATGGTTCTGTACATTCAAAAACATAGGTGGTTACCATATGCTACACAGGAAAATTCATCACTGCTACTTCCAAAGTAATGTTATTGATAGAAATGTAATGGAATTCCGGCCGGATTTAAAGATTTAATTCTGGTTCTGGTACCAATCAATTCTATTCTGGCCGGAATTGAAGTGATTGTAGCCAATAGGGCTGATTTATTTAGAAACATATCTACACTTAATTTTTTTTAGTAAATTGATGCAGGCAGTCATTTACTCAAAGATTGAACCTGCTAAATTGCACTTACACACCTCTCAGTCATGAAAAACCAGTCAATTGAAATATTTAAATTGAAGCTGCTTTACTGCTTCAATTTGAAAAGTTAATAAGAAAATTGTCACACAAATTACGACATTGACATATCAATATAAATTAAATATATTAGGTCAACCTTAAATCAGCTACAATGCACTACTGCTAAATACATAATTTATACACAAGAGTGTCATACGAGTAAAAGCCATTAGCATAAATTGGAACTAATTCATTGTAGGAACTAAGATCAGATGACAAGATCACTTAACTCCATTGATCTGCAAACAAATTCGGGGCACGAGTCCACCTAGTTATGAGCATTAATAGCACAGGCAAAACCTAATCTTACAGCAAATCATCAGCAACATTTTATTGCAGTTCGATCAATCTAGCATTAGTCTTATCTACTAGCCTTTTCAAGTAAAGTGATCACTCTATTCCACTCCCTACAAAGATAAAAGACACTGTATAACTTCAATAAATGTGTCTATAATATTTTTGGTAATTATGTTTCAAGTATCCAGTGCTCAGCAGAAAGTACTCCCATAAATTGCTTTAATTTAGGCTATACTTAAAACAAAACTGACTGCAAACTTTCTACTTTAGTATTTTTTTGAAGTGATCAATCATCTGCACTTACAATACTATTATCAACTGACAATCTAACACATGTATTTGAGCAGTTTTATGTGCTATCAAGGTTAATATTGCATTTCTAAATAGTTTCGGTTCCAGCCGGATTTGTGTAGCAATTCCGGCCAATTCCGGTTCCAGTCAGAATTGATTATTTGAGTTCCGGCACATCTCTAGTTATTGATTACGTACAAAAAAAAAAACTAATGAATTCAATTATAATATGGGTATTGTACAATCAAAAGAAATGGTAATGCTACACAAGGAAGGTCATCACTCATAATGTAAGTGGTTACAACGTAGGCTACACATGGAAATCATAAGTTGACAGCAAGAGAGAAAATCTATCAGCTGATCAGGCCAAGAGAAATAGAAAGGAGAGAGAGATCGTCACTGCTATTATTATTTGTGTAAAATTATAAAATAGATTCAAGTTTATTATACTACAATTGTTATTGCTGATCTAGTGATGGTTGACTGCCACCAAATGTTAGCAGCCAGCAGTGAAAATAATCCCAGATAACTGATTATTCTGGATTAATGATTGCCAGATGAGTGATGGTTGACCTGTATAAACTAAATACAGATACTTTTGTTAACAAGCGTCGTTTAAGTTGTAGATATCTAGGTTGATAGATAAAATTATCACATCGATTAAGAAGTTTTGCTTTTGATAAATTTTATTGTAAGTTTGAATTTGAATTTGAATCAGACTCAACATTTAATACCAGCACATTGAAATATTAGGTGCACAGTGACTTTTTGAATGCACTGTATTTGGCATTTTAAATTGCCAGTAAAACTTTTGGTAAAATCTTTCATATATTTATCAGTTGCCCAACATGAATAGCACAAAATATACAGAGTGTCCCGGAAGTCACGCACCATTTAAGTTTCGTAAAATCTTCAAATTTCTTATAAACATAAATATCAATTTGACTGTTGTATTGTGAGTTTCTCAGTGATATTTTAAAAATTTTAATCATATTCATCAAATCAAATCAAATTTGAAATACAGAAAAAAATTCAAGATGATTATATGGTGCATGACTTCTGGGACACCTTGTATTACAAGCTGAAAAAATTATTTTTTTTACTCTTTTCCAGTCATCTATGTTGTGAATCAACACCTTAAACCAATTGTTTTTAATATCATTCTCAATCAGCTTTTTCCACTTTTTCTATAATTTTTAGATTGCAAAAAAAATTTTTCCAAGCTTAAGCCAGAAATCTTAGGTTAAAACATCATAAATTTTGATCAAAAACTGGCATAAAAAATATAGAATGTAAACAATTTGCAAACACATCACAACAGGAAAAAAGGTACAACTCTAAGTTGCAACAATAAAGCTCTAAATAGTTTTATAATAAAGCTCACAGATTAATAATGTCAAACAATCAATCAATTCTTATTTTATCATTAATTAACAAAAATAAATAAATGAGTTTTGATAAAATAACATTTAAATCAATAGTTTTCAACACATAAGATGCAACATATTTTAATAAAATGAATATAAAACAAAAACTTGTTCAAAGTCTAAGTTTTGAGCTGGACAATCTCAATTTAAAAATATTATATTTAGCATTTACCTCAGCACATGCTTTTGTTACATGTAGTATCGCTTCATTTTCTTTAGTTTTATTAAACAATAAATAACTTGTTGCTATGGGCCTTTCCAAATATCCACTGCATAAGGCATTGGTAACAAAAATTTTTGGACATTGAGTGAGTGAATTTGAAAAAAATTTCTCTAAATTTGAAGAAAATTTTGACAAACTTTTAAAAACAGACATGTGACTAAACAAACAATAGATTTATAATGTTAATAAATCTGGAAAATGTTTAAAGTAAAAATTAAATATAAAAAAGGACACATATATCATAACAAAATTTCTCAATAGTATTCAAAATTTACACGTCAGAAAAACCTCTTGTCCAGAACTGGTAATACATAGCCTTTTTGTAACTTAATGTTGGATAATTTTTCGAAGTCTGTTGCTGTTTTGTATGACTGTATAAGCCTGTAAACTGCTTTCTATTTTTAAGAGGAGTCACTGTTGTACATTAAGCAGCATAACCCAATTAAGGCAATTGTTATAAAGTGCCTTTCCAAAAGGCATAGAAACATTAAATCAGGTAGATTGAGCATCAAAAACACCTGCTTATGCTCACAAGTTGTTAGATTTTTGTATTGTTTTTCTTTTCAATGTTGAGTATATTTGTGATTTAATATTAACAACACCACAGAATTACACTAGTCTACCAGAGATGAGCGGAGTCACTTTTTTTGGTGTCCGAATCCAGTCTGGCTCCATTAATTTAAACTCCAACTCCAATCTGACTCCAAGAATTTTTTATAAACCATAATCCAACTCCAATCTGACTCCATGTTAATAAAATTTCATATATATGAACAAAAAACAAAATCTTGTAACAATAAGCAAGTTGGTCGTAACTCACTAATTAATCAGCCAAACAATGATCAAACAAAAAGCAATGATCCACCAATGTTTCAAAAGGCATTCCAAAGTCTGATAAATTTTTAAAAAGTATTTTTTAAAGGTTTTCTGCTGTTTTTGCCTCATTAAATTCTTTTACACATATCACTTTTAATTGAAAAAGATTGCTGCTGATAAAATGTATGGTTATATAATAAAAGTTATGTAATCTTAGACCTGTTCATAAATCTGTGGTAATACGAACTAAACTATATTTTTTAATAGCCTTATTTACTTCCTTTATCAGCTTTTCACTTGAAGATGATGCATTTTTTTCTGTGCTTCTTTTTATAGTGAATTTGAAAGGAAGTATTGCTTTTGCATCAACAATGCCACGTGTAACTCCAACTTTTATCATTGCATTTGCAAACTGTATTAATCCATCACCTTCCACTGCACTTAATGGTCTTACATCTGATACAACAAATGCAACTGAACTATTTAACACTGTGTCTTTTATAACTTTTGACAAGCTCATGTCACACTTACTAAAATATGCTGTTGCTTTAGGAGATATTTTTGCATTATATTTGCATTGTTTTAAGTGATCATTTAAATGTGTTGTTCCACTTGTTGACTTATTATGTTTTAATGCTTGCTTACAAGTTTTATATATCCAATACAATCTCTACTTTCAATATGATTTAAATATAAAAATTTTTGCCAAACTGTGCTCTTTCCAGAAGTGTTAGGTATTTCCAGCAATTTGTTATCTTCAAGAAGTTTGCAAACTTCATTAGAAGAAAAATTCATGTTTTTTTTTAAAAGTAATCAAGGCTACCCTGGATATATCAAATCTATTTTAACTAAATGTAATAATATTTTATCTTAGATTGAACTTAGCAACTTAAACTTAACATTGGCAAATATCACACAAGTATACAAGTAAATTTGCACTAGCTTAAACTTAATATTAAAAAAGATCATATAGATAGGTTATGACCATGGGAAAAAAAATCTTTGCATTTATACTATCATTTTGGTAACAAGACAATCTTTATGCAGGCTACAAATACATATACAATAAAAACTAATATAATACCAGCCACCAGTATATTAGCAAAGTGATACGGACTCATTTAAAAAACTCACGTAAAGGCAAGCGTTACGGTTAAGGTTAGGTTAGGCCGGGATTTGCTTGAACAATAGCGATTATTTTACATGTCAATTTTAAATAATAAATAAAGAACTAGCCGCAAGTGTTGGGTATGAGCAATAAACTCAAAATAAATGCCAGGAATAAAACATTTTGAAGATCAAAAAAACATATTATGATTCTTCTAAAATGTTTCTTCTAATATTTGAAATCAATTGATTTTTAAAAGATAGACTCCGACTCCAGTCCGACTCCATTACAAATTAGCAAAAACCGACTCTAGCTCCAGTCCGACTCTGACAAAATATGCCATACTCCGGCTCCAGTCCGACTCCGACTCCAGTCCATGCTCATCTTTACAGTCTACAGTCCTTGCTCATCTCTGCAGTCTTAGACTACACCACACAGGTTTTTATCTATGGTCTACACTAGTGATGTTGCGAATACAAAATTTTGTATCCATAGCCTGCCTGCCTCAATGTCCGTAGAACCTGTCCATAGTTCATAACCTCCTATTTTTTATTTGTGACACCGCACTGCGCTGCACTGCCAAATTGTTACCAAAAATTTACACCACACTTCACTGCACCCCAAATCATATACTTAAATAAAAATTTTTAGAAATCTTTTCCTTTTTTTTAAAAAGGTGTTTGTTGGTTCAAGCACTACTCACTGTTGTAGTCATCAGAGGTGGATACCACGAGACATCGAGACGTCTCGAGACACGTTTTTCAAAAGTCTCGTCTCGGTCTCGCCGACTCCAAAATCTTGTCTCGGTCTCGGACCTTTGCATCTCGAATCCAGGTCGAGACATTTAATTATTGTGGGCAAATCCTTCAAACACCAAAATTACTATAATGATTTTAAGAAATAATTGGTTACTTTTATATACTTTATTAAATTGGCCTTTCTGCAACTTTGTCAGAAGATTTGCGCCGCAAGCGCTAACCTCTGCTTGAAGCATAAACAATTCGATGACTTTGGCGTTAAAGGGTTACTATTTATTTTGCGAATTCTCAGGGAGCGGTAGCAAAAAAATTAAAGAGCTACATACGGCTTTAAAGCCGCTGGTTACTGTTATAGTATGTGACGTCATAGCGCACGGCTCTACTGCCTTCTTCTCTCTGGTTTGTTAAGTGTGGTTAACCGCGTGATAAACTATTAGTATAACTTACAGATTCAGTCGTATAGCTATCGTGTAACTCCGTATAAATAAAAGAGCTAACTGCAGATACTAGTGGAACTCATAACATGGCGTCGTCGACAGTCAGCTTATAAATTTGTTTAAAGAAAATAAGCTTACGAACCATTATAAAAGTATACTGCAAGTTCGTGATCGGAGATTTGTAAAAGATTGAAGATAAAAGAGACATGGCAAAAAACAAGCGAGAGCTGCAAGCAGAATTAGAAGCAGCAAACAAACGTATAGCCGAATTATCTCAATCTAATCAAAACGCGAATAGTAATAATAATAACGAGGAACCTCCCTCTTGGTTAAAAACTCTTTTAGAGGCACAGTCTGAAAGCCAGCGACAAATGCAGCTTGAAAGCCAGCGACAAATGCAAAAAATAATCGAACGATTTTCGCCACAGCAGCTGGCCCAATGCGCGAACAGCGAGAGAAGCGAATCACGTGAGCAAACCATTGACGTCAACAATTCTAACAACGAGGCAAGGCGAACCAAAGCGGACGCACAAAAGCCTTCGACACTGCAGGTGGGAATTTCGTTAGCTGAATTTGCGAAATGGCGTAAATCGTACAACGATTATGCTACGGTCTCGCTTGCAACAGAGCTGCCATTGAGCAGTCAGTTGGCATTGCTTCGCGGTTTTTTTTCGATGGACATGCGAGAAGCCGTAGAACACGTACTTCTTATCCCGGATGATACGACACTTAAACCAGACGAAGTGTTAGACAAAATTAAAAATTACATCCGGAGTCAAAGAAATATAGCGTTAGATTGCGTCGCATTTGAAGAGAGAAAGCAAGCGGCGGGCGAAAACTTCGATTCGTTTTTAATCGCGATTAAAACTTTGGCGAGAGACGCAGACTTGTGCAATGAATGTTTAAATCGTCGTTTAGTCACAAAAATCATGTCGGGAATATATGACAAAGAGACTCGAACAAAGCTCCTAGCCATGTCCCCATTACCTGATCTTCAGACCGTCACTGATTTATGCAGATCGGAAGAGTCAGCAAAACTAGACGACGCGCGAATAAGCCGACAGCTGAATGAGAGAAGAGCGTACCAAAGCAAATTTCGCCGAAATTTCTCTAAATCTAAAGAGCGCACTAAAACGCCCTGTACAAAATGCGGTAAAAAGACCTGCCCACCAAAAGGTCAAACCCACTGTCCCGCAAAGGATACAGAGTGCTTAATATGTCGCAAAAAAGGTCACTTTACATCAGTGTGCTTTCACAACAAACCCGGGTTCAACAGACGCGAAGAAACGAAGAAAAAGTTAACGGGACAAATAAAGCGTAGATGCAATGCTAACGCAAATTTCGCTAACTCCGCGGCGCCCAAAATAACTGTTAATCTTTTTTCTCTTAAACATCGTAACCCGTTAGGTTCCACAGAAGCTACACCAGACACAGGTGCCGAAGCAAGTCTTGTTGGGGTAAACATCATTCAACGGCTCGGAATAGATCTTGCTAATCTAATGCCGCCAAATCAAGACACTCTTAGTGCAGTAAATCGGCAGACCGTAACATGCGTAGGGACTTTCCCATGCATCATCGAATACTGCGGCCGATTCGTGGAAGAAACCATTTACGTCTGTCCTGAGGTAGAAGATTTTTTGCTTGCTTGGTACGTATGTCAACAGGTTAACATTCTACCTGACACGTATCCTCAACCGATAAATTCATCAAAAACACCTCGAAAATTAGCAAGCATATTAAAAGCAGAGAACACAAGATTCATTATATCAGAGAACCCAACTGAAGCAGAAATTAATAAAATTGAGAACAAGTTGATAAAATCGTACAGCGATGTGTTTTCTGAAGACACAACATTACGGGAAATGAACAGTAAACCCATGAAAATTTCCTTGAAAGATGATGCTGTTCCATTTGCTTTACCTGTTCCACGCCAAATACCTTTAGCTTTCAGAAGGATGGTGAAGACAGAGCTTGACCAACTTGTACAAGCCGGAGTCATTGCACCAGTAACAAAAGCAACTGATTGGGTGCACCCTATGGTCGTTGTACAAAAACCCAATGGTGGAATTCGTCTCTGTATTGATTTGCAGAAATTGAACAAATACGTACGCCGTCCATATCACCCATCTAAATCACCTGCCGAAGCTATTTCGAATATTTCTTCTTCGTCTAAATTTTTCTCAACATTAAACGCCACTAAAGGATACTGGCAAGTACCTTTAGAAAAAGAAAGTCAAGACTTTACCACATTCATTACGCCGTTCGGAAGATTTAAATTCCTTCGAGCTCCGATGGGACTAGCTTCTTCTCAAGACGAATATTGCGCAAGAGGCGATGAAGCTCTGCAAGGCATTGAAAAAGTCGAAAAAGTGGTAGATGACATTCTTATTCAAGGCGAAACTGCACAGGAGCACTTGAATACCGTAGTGGCTGTACTAAACAGATGTCGAGAACACGGTATTACTCTTAATCCGAAGAAAGTGCAGTTACTACAAAGTGCTGTGAGATATGTCGGATATATAGTGAGCAGCGACGGTATTAAAGCAGACCCCACGAAAATTGAAGCAATCTCTGAATTTCCTGCTCCAACAAATATAACTGAATTACGATCTTTTATGGGCATGGCAAACCAGCTGGGCGGATTTACTCACCTACTCAGTGAAGCAGCAGGCCCACTTCGGGACTTGCTCAAACCAAAAAATGCTTTTCTCTGGTCACCCCAGCATGAAGAAGCATTTACAAAGACAAAAGAAATTCTTTGTAGCCCCCATATTTTGGTTGCATTCGACCCCAATCTGGAAACGATGCTGCAAACAGATGCATCTCGGTTGAAAGGTCTAGGTTTTGCACTTTTGCAAAAACATCAAGAAACGTGGAAATTGGTTCAAGCAGGATCACGTTTTATAACTGAGACTGAGTCCAACTACGCTATGGTTGAACTGGAATTGCTCGCTGTTGTTTGGGCTATGCGTAAATGCCGCATATATCTGCAAGGCTTACCCAAATTCGAGCTGATAGTAGATCACAAGCCATTAGAGTCAATCCTGAATACCCAGACACTCGATATGGTGGATAATCCCAGGATTCAGAGACTTAAAGAAAAACTCAGCGCCTTTATATTCCACACCACCTGGAGAAAAGGCAAAGACCATGTGATCCCCGACGCGTTGTCACGAGCACCGTGCCGCGACCCAGAACCAGAAGATATCATAAACGTAGACACAACCAGAATGATCTGCAAAAACGTTTCTACAATTCTGAGAGGAAAAGACCCAGAAGTCATAAAAGAAACATTTATCGATCCAATGCTGGAAGACTTAAAAGAAAGTACTCAGCAGGACGAAGCAGCACAACAATTAATCACTGCTATTAAAAGCAACTTTTCAAAAGGAAACGAATATCCATCAGCTCAACCTTTCAAAAAGCTGAAAGATCAGCTTACTTTCGAAGATGGATTAATTCTCCTGAACAGCCATCGCATTGTGGTGCCGGTACAGAAAAGAAAAGAAATACTGACAAAGCTACATGCCTCACATCAAGGCATCGAAAGAACAAAACAAAGAGCGCGTCAAATAGTGTACTGGCCAGGAATCAATAGCGACATCAAAAATACCGTTAAAGCCTGCACGAAATGCCAAGAGCACCAACCAAGCTTGCAACAGGAACCATTACAACGCGATCCCCTCCCATCAAGACCCTTTGAAGACGTATCTGCAGATTTATTTTATTATGCCGGTAAGACTTACCTGGTTTATGTAGACCGTCTGTCGGGATGGATTAAGCTCAGCGAGTTCTCTCATGACCCTAGTTCACATCAGATAATCAGCACTATAAGAAAATTTTTCGTGGACACAGGGGTACCAGTACGAATCAGAACTGACGGAGGACCGCAATTCACATAAAGCAAGTTTCAACAGTTTCTCAAGAAATGGGGAGTAACTTCCACCATAAGTACTCCACATTACCCACAGTCAAACGGACACGCAGAAGCAGCAGTGAAAGCCATGAAGCACCTTGTTGCCAAAACTGCTGAGCATGGTAGTCTCGACTGCGATGA
Source organism: Diplosoma virens (assembly GCA_963680785.1). Taxonomy (NCBI): domain Eukaryota; kingdom Metazoa; phylum Chordata; class Ascidiacea; order Aplousobranchia; family Didemnidae; genus Diplosoma; species Diplosoma virens. The sequence continues at coordinate 23,358,535 of OY796881.1, read as the reverse complement.
ATTTAGCAGCGGCCTAATCGAATGGGTTAACACACCCAAGGCCCATGGGCTATCACCAGCCGAAATTTTATACGGCGCCCCGCTACGTTCAATCGTCCCAGCTAAACTGAAGTATTTCAAGGAAGATTGGCAAAACAAATTCGACAAGTGGGACGCAGCTTTATCAAATCTACAAGTGGCTACAGAAACCGAATACAATAAACGCGCAAAACACCTCAATCCACTAAAAATCGGACAACATGTCCGAATTCAAGACCATATTACAAAAAAATGGTTGCGATCGGGACTCATCATCGGCGTCGGGAGAAACCGCGACTACCACATAAAACTGCCGAGCGGTCGAGTCTGTTGGCGCAATAGACGTTTTATTCGCCCTCTCCCCACCGAAGGGGGAGACCCCAAAGAGGAAATGATGACATCAGACGAACGTCACGTCCATTTTGAAGATGAAGTCTTTCCATCATCTCCAACCTCGCGGCGAAGCGTGAGACAAAAACGCTTTCCTAATCATTTAAGAGATTTTGTATGAAGTAGCGTAAAACTCATAGCGCTTGTGCCGTATTGTATATAGTTTGTTGCATGTTTATTAATCGGGCTCGTACAACGTACTAATATTTTTCTTAGACAACCTTTTCGCTAAAAAGCTTCTTAAAAGGGGGTTGTTATAGTATGTGACGTCATAGCGCACGGCTCTACTGCCTTCTTCTCTCTGGTTTGTTAAGTGTGGTTAACCGCGTGATAAACTATTAGTATAACTTACAGATTCAGTCGTATAGCTATCGTGTAACTCCGTATAAATAAAAGAGCTAACTGCAGATACTAGTGGAACTCATAACAGTTACCGACCCACGCTTTATACAAAATGCTTTGAGTGGCTCGCTTAATTGCAGCGGCGTCTTTGATAGTTACAGAATTTTAAATAAGTTTTGGATTTTGGTAAAGATTTTTTTACAGTGATCGGCACATAGCTGGTTGGAAAAGCTTTAATCGTTTTTTCCTTGTTTATAAGCAGAAAAAAAATCTTTTATGTACCTGATCAAGTTGCTAACCCACGCTTTATCAAAAGACTTTGAGTGGCTCGCTCAATTGCGGCGGCGTCTTTGACGATTACAGAATTTCGAATAAATTTTGGGTTTTAGTAAAAATTTTTTAACAGTGATTGGCAGATTGCCGGTTGGAAAAGTTTTAATTGTTCTTTCCTTGTTTATAAGCATAAAAAAATCTTTTATGTTCTGATCAAGTTGAAATATTTTTGTTGAGTATGTTATCAGATGAGCTCAACTTCAAATAAAAAAAATACAAAAAAAAAGCAAAAATATAACACTTACTTTGTGATGTAATAGTAGTATTAATATCAATTTTTGTTATTGTTCATTCTCTATCAGAAGTAAGCACATTGGTTGAAGAATGTACAGATTTTCAAGAGCTAGCTTGGTTGGAAAAGTATTATTTAGTTTTGAACAAGAATTTTTGTATAAAACAGATTTATTTATTACCGAAAACACTTAATGGGTTAAGAGATGAATCCATTACCAAGTTTAATTTTTTGTTGGGAGAATTTCATAGGGCCAACGTTAAAGCCATGTCTCAAAAACCGGATCTTTTTTGGCTTGCAGTTGTGGATTTTAGTTAGACTTGGTAGACTGCAAGACAAGGTTAATTTTACTTCAAAAGTGACAAATTTTAGCTGTAGGCTAGCTTTTCCACCACGGGAATTTTTGTCGCTAGTGGCGCAAAAATAGTTTTTGCGCTCCTAGCGGCAAGAACTTCACAAAATTACGACGATTTAAAGTACAATTCATGCATCTATTGTAAAAAAACCCTTTAATTTTTATTTTATTAAAATGTTAACTTATTTGCGATTACAACGATATAAATTTTTTTAAATGGGTTAAAAAAAGAATTTGCAAAAAGCAATAAACACACATTACATCAACGGCTTATTATTTACTGAAACTGCTGCGCGTGTTTTCAGCTTTGGTTTCCAGGAAGTTCGCTTTTGAAATTCGTCACGCGCTAATGAAAAGCGTAGAGAAAAAAGTTTTGTATATTTACTTTGTTTCCTTGGGTTAGTTTAACAAAACAAATTTTAATTCTTACTCACTAAATGTTGCCTTGTATAATATATCTCAAATAACGCACTTTTGGAAAAAAAATTAATAATACGTATAATTAAAAACAGTATAATATGAGGAGAAATAAATCTTACGTGAAATTGTGCATCAAGGGTTTCGTGCCACATATGCTACTGCTGAGTTTTGAAAAGTGTTTTCAAAAAGTCGTATCTGCTTACGAAATAAAAACCCTTATAACAAAATTTTGTTGTCAAAACCTTATGAAGGTTTCATTATTTTTATTGATTAGTTCAGTTTAGTTCAGTTTTTTTGTTTTCTGCTTCAAAACGAAAGATACACCAATATGTGACAAAAAAATTTTCGAAAGCACAGGAAGGCAGCGAAATAACCATACTGCAAAAATTTTCATTTTTGAGGCGTCCTTTTTGAGGCGTCTTCAGCTTGTAATTGATTCGAATGGAAAGCATATCGAATAAATTTTATTTGTACTGAATTTATATTCATTCTGTAACAATATTTCACCTGTGTTACTCCAACTGTACGTATCATTTCCCAAATACAGTTATTTGAAGTTGTAACGTTAAATGTTGATCACACTGTAATAGTGGTTGACTGCTTAATGAAGCGTTACTACGCGATCACAACAAGGCACAAGTTAAGAGAAAGTCGCTTGTTTTTCAGCTCATTTTGTGTGACGTCACACCTACTTCAGCAAAGTAGCATTAGAGTTTTGCTTTTAGGCCTTTTTTTTAACTTGTTTGTTAGTAGCCTACTATTATGTTTTTGTTTATAATGTAGAACAGGGATGGCGAACCACTGACCTACTGTCACAATGTGATCCACTAGTTGAAATTCAATGACCCATCTTATACCTGTTCCGTTCTTAAAAATCACCCCATTATATATATTTACAATCTCCTGAACAATCTCTTTAATTTCACTTTGGTCCGGCTCAAATAGCTGAAGAAATAACGTTTCTATAAGCATTTAAATATTTTACATTTATTTACAGGAAAATGGCAACACTGCTTAATTTCGTAATTCTTAAGAAAAATCCAGAATATTCGCTTGACCTGTTAGCCATTGTGACTTGTGTGACATAATAATGGTTATTTGTGATTGACTCGATCTTAGTAAGTTTCAGAACATTTGAGCAACTTATGACCGATTGATATAAATAAGGCTCGCTTAGAAGCCTGATTATTATTCATTTAGTAACTCAATATTGGAAATTTGTTATCTGTGTGAATTCATAGTTTTGAACACAAGTCTCTGGTTGCTTACGATTATTGTTAAAGAATTAAGCTAGTGAGCTTAACCTGTTGTTGATTTTATACTATTGTGGGCTCCTAAGTGGATTGGGGCATATTTTTTAATAAAGAAGTTATAGTGGTTGTCTGAGCTGTGGTTTAGCTAGACTATATTTTTGCTGTTACTGGTTCCTAGGGCAAGTCCAGTAAGAAGATTTAAGAATTTTATCTTGTGATAGGCAGCCAAGATTGTATTGTCGGTGAGATCCTTCTTGTAGGCACTGAAAGGCCGTCGTCGTCGTCGTTTGAAGGGTATCCACTCCAGGCCAGACACAAACAGGACTGGGGCCGAGGGTTTATCCTTTTACTACCCCAGACTGCTGCACTGCCTGGGTCAAATGCTGGCAGTGATGTCATTAAGCCAGCATCGAGTTTTGTCATCCAAAACCGTCAGACCTCGTGCTCCATGTGGTGCCCGATGTATAAGGCACGCTGTTAGTACATGGTTTGCGGTTTGCTCAGAAGCGCCGCATTCGCAATTCGGTGAAGGAGCGAGACCCCATTTGTGCATGGACGAATGGAATCGCCTAACACCAGTCCGCAGGCGGTTGAGCTTAACCCAAACTGCTCGGGGTAAGCCCATCCCAACAGGCCTGGCACTGGTCTCGGGCACAAAAGCACGGAGCCTGGAAGCATTTTCACAGTACTCCGCGTTCCATTTGTGATTTGTCCATTCAGAGGCGCGGATGCCAAGTCTGGCAAGATTGTCCAAGAGATTCCGCGCACCTGGCACAAACGGGCGTCTGGATCTTAGTCTCACTTGGCCAGTATCTGAGGACCCACTTAATAGACCATGCAAGATATGATCGGTGTCCAGAGATCCACGATAAGCCAAGGAGAGTGTCGCTCCCATTCGGCGAAGCTCAGCTGGCTGGATGCCCGAGAGTATAGGTAGGTGGTCCGTTGGAGTGGGACGCAGCCATCCAGTAACTATGCGCAAGGCGTCATTCAAGACACTGTCGATGAGGCGAGTGTGAGCACTGCGACACCAGACTGGCGCACAGTACTCAGCTGTTGAGTAGACTAGAGACAAGGTGGCTATGCGTAGTGTTTTAGCACCAGCACCCCATCCCGAGCCCACGAGTCGCCTCACCAGTGTGACGCGCGAGGATAGTTTTTTGCGCAATGCCACTAAACGGTGACGAAACGTGAGCGATCTGTTCAGTTTTACCCCAAGATAAGTAGGAGTTGGACAGAACGGTAAAAGTCTACCGTTGTTGTAGACCTTTAGCTCACGCTTGGCCTCTGGGTTATTTAAGTGAAAGGCTGCCGTCACCGTCTTAGTGTGACTGAGCTTCAACCTCCAAGTCTGGAGATATGCTGACAGTGTGGACATGTCTTGACTTAGAGTCCCCTCCAAGTCCTTCCAGTTTCCAGAAGAGTGCAACAATGCTAGATCATCAGCATAAGCAAACTTTCTGGAAATCATGGAAGGAAGATCGTACGTATAGATGTTAAATAGGAGGGGAGCCAAGACCGATCCCTGAGGAACGCCGTTTTTAAGACGGCATAGCCTGCTTTGCTTGCTGTCACCGGTGGTAAGGGTGAAACTTCGATTTCGGACAAGCTCCATGATCATTTTGACCATGTGCTTATCCGGGAGTGGTCTCAGCAGCTTGCAGGTAAGGCCACGGTGCCAGACAGTGTCAAAGGCAGCTGTCAGATCGATAAATACGGCACCGGCCTTCTTTTTAGCCTCGAAAGAATCCTCGATGTTCTGAGTTAGCAGAACAACTTGATCTACGGTTGACTTCCCGCGTCGGAACCCAGCCTGCTCTTAAGGGAGCAGTGGATCGACTAATGGTTCAACGCGGGCGTAGATAAGCCTCTCGAGGATCTTGTAGGGGACACAGGGCAGAGATATCGGTCGATAACTCTTTGGGTCCCCCACGGGCTTTCCTGGTTTTGGGATCGCGACCACAAGCGCTCTTCTCCAGATCTTGGGAATTTTGAGTCGGCGCAAACAGGAAGTAAGGAAGTCACGTAACCAGGACTTCAAAGCAGCTCCGGCATGGAGTATAAGCTCGGGGCAGATGGAATCAGGACCCGGAGCTTTACCTGGTTTTAAATGTTGAAGGGCAGCAGTAAATTCTCTCTGTGAAAAATTGTCAGAGATATTTACTGCGTCTGGTGTTGTGGCCCTCCAAAGGTCAGACACTTCTTGAAAGACAAGTCGAGATGACTTGCGGTCAGCAGTCGAGATGACTATTTCCCATTTCTAACCAACTGAGATGCAATAGCATCGGCTGAAACGGGACAGTGACGAGGAGAGTGTCGTGACTTACCAGTAAGGTTGTTCAAAATACTCTTTACGACTAGAGTGTGAGAAGTCAATGTTCCGAACTGCCTCGGACCATCGATCCCTCCGCTTTCTGTCAAGCTTGGCAAGCAGAGCTGTAGCAGCCAAACTTGAGTCGTCTCCCTGAGGAGACTGCAGAAAGGTTTGATAGAGGGATTCACACTCTGCATCCCAACACGGAATATAGTTATTTCGATACCCGCGTGGGATAGTCTTTTTGGCTGCTTTTTTAATGGTGTTACAGAAGTCCTGGTAAGCCGCATCCACATCAAGTGAATCAGGTGGCAATAAAGTCTTTGCGAATTTATTCGTCAAAGCAATGTAGTGACTCTATTTGGCCTTGCGGAAGTTCCATCGTTTAACAGGCATGCTTGGCACTGCCATAGCAAACCTTGGTGGTGTAATAAGCGAAGGTCGATGTTGTGACCTGGGAAACTTGTCAAGGACACGTCTATCCGGTAAGCGACTGTTTGGACCTACGCTACCGAAAGCTAGATCCGGATTGGTGCCAGTGTTCCAGCGGCCGGAATAAAAACTGGCAGCGTCCTTGGCATTATATAGGAGGGCAAGACAATTAATACTTTCCCATCCAGCCAAGCACTCACCGTCCGGACTGTTGTCGTAGTAGCCCCAGTCAGCATGGCGACAGTTAAAATCGCCAGCGTACAGACAGGGGTGAGGAAACACTGGGAGATCCAGGTTTCGCAATCGCGTTGGCGGTGGTTTGTAGACGTTGACTATTTTATAGCCATCAACGTCCACACACAACCACTCGATCTCCGATGTTGGTGGAGATTGGTCCAAAAGCGTGTATCTCAGTCGCTCGTGGACAAACGTGGCAAGACCATGCTTCCTGCTTAAAGAAGACCCAGCTAGTTGGTAGTTTGGAAGTACCAACTTCTCTGCATCAGTGCAGTGAGTCTCCTGCAATAGGATGACGAGTGCCTCAGACTGCATAGCGAGATGATGAAGAACGTTCATCTTGCTTGCAGTGAGGCCTTCGATGTTCAGCTGAAGAATAGTGGGTATTCGGAACTTGTTGGCAATGTGCCCTGAAAAGGGCAGTTTTATCCTAGCATTGCCCCTAGCAGACCCACACTGAACATCGGAATGGGTGGATACCCTTCCGTTTTGGTAGGTTCGGTTTCGGTCTCATTTTAAATTAATGAACAGACTTACTCACAGCCCAGGCTACGTGAAAGCACCTACCATCTGGGCCACTGAAACATCGGAATGGGTGGAAATAGCAGACCCACACTGAACATCGGAATGGGTGGATACCCTTCCGTTTTGGTAGGTTCGGTTTCGGTCTGTCATTTTAAATTAAGAACAGACTTACTCACAGCCAGGCTACGTGAAAGCACCTACCATCAGAGTAACTTTATAGATTTACTGAAAGGTTATAAGATTAAACTACTTGCCGAATTACTGAATTAATTTCTACCAAATTTTAAAAACTAATTCTGTGGAAGTAACAATATCTTAAACTTTCTGACATTTTCGGAAAAATTCTGGAAATTTAGGACGGATTGGACGTGAAAACGTCTTCCTTTGTTTTTTTTAATCTTCACTTTGAATTCAATTTTGGCCAAAAATAGAGGTTTTGATGCTGATCAAAAGTGTAAACTTTTTTTTTTGGTTTTCACCTTGAACTTTGGCCAAATTTAAAGCCAATGGCACTTAATGGCAATTTTGATATAATTGTCAATTTTTGACCTGTTCTATAAAAAAGGTAAACTAAAGAGCCTGTTATTTTATTTATTGAAGTTGAACTGACTTTTGATTTATACCAAAAAAACTTATGAATTTTAAATTAAGTATTATCTCTGGGTAACAGTGTTTACATTAGTTATTATTTTTTTCGTAATGGCTTTTGTTGTTTTAAACTTTTTTGTAGAACTAGGGTGCCGTGGTATTTACAATTAAAATACTTTTTGTCTAGAATTAACCAATCTTACGGGAAAGGATCTTCAATGACAATTACATCTCATAATCGTGATATAAGCAAGTTTTTTCTATCTGGTTCAGCGTCTTGACGCTTGATGTAATATTTTTAATGTAAAAAAGATTCTTCAAGGTCATGTATTTTTGTATACGTTTAGTAATCAAATTAAAAAAAGTGTAGCGTGAGTGATTTTGGCACACAGTAAACCTTAAACTCCTTTTAAAGGGACAGAATTTGAAATGAACAGACAAAATAACACTAAAACTTCGGAATTAGAAAGTAAGCGGAATCATCGCTTGATGACGTTGCAAGGATGAATCTCGAGTTAAATTGCACAGCCGCTATATGAGTCTCTCTCTCTATTTCGCCACGTCTCTGTCACTGCTTCGGTCTGTGTGTTGATTCGACTAGGGAATGTATATAACGTCAGAGTAACTTTATAGATTTACTATTATGACGCCTGACCATTTTTGCAGGGAAAATCACGAGGCGATGGATCACGTGGCAAGACTATATCCTGTTCGCGGTGTGTTGATGATGATTACACAAAAGGCGGAATAATGATAACAATTACACAAATGGCATTGATGGCGTGACCAGCCAACGATCAATTGGGGGGGGGGGCAACGGAAAGGCGGTACATAAAGAAAATACTAAAAAATGCGAAGTTGTTACATGCAGTTGTCCTAGGAGCAGGTAAGCGCTGTGCAGCGAGCGGAAAAGCGCTGCAAGCTGAATCTGCAGCAAGCGAAATATAACGTGTAAAAATATATTTGCGGAAAACTTTGCAATATCGAAGCAAATGCATGCACGAAAGACGATTTGCGGTGATGAGTTCGCTACAGAAGCTATATAAAGTCTCGTGTCTCGTCTCGGTCTCGCTGCGGTAAAGTCTCGTCTCGTCTCGATGTCGCTACCCAAAAGTCTCGTCTCGTCTCGGTCTCGGAGCAACGTGTCTCGACTCCACCTCTGGTAGTCATCAAAGTAAGCCCTTTATATTTCAGATTCAGCAACTCAATAGCTACTGGCATAATCTTGTTATATCATTGAAAGACACTTTAAGTACATTACTCTGCTTGGCATCCCAGCAAGCAGCCTTAATTCAGTAATACAATATCTCTACATAAAAAAAAAACAGATAAAAAATTTCAACTCAATGGCAATATCTTGACATCTTCAAAAGCTGGTAAAGATAATTGCAAGATAGTTGCTCTTAGTATAATGCCCTCAATGTTTTCTTGCTAGTTAAAAAAATAAATAGAGAAAATATATTATTTCTTTTTTGACAAACACAAATCTTGCTCCCAGTGGGCTATACAATTTCTTTATGTATTTTATTAAAATTTTTATTAAAAATTATTAACTTGCAGAACAACATCGTAGATGCTAAACTCCAATCAACAATCAAATTGCAATTTAATTTTGGATATACCAAGGTACAATGTTGTAAAACGTTACAATGAAACTACATTGTATGTACAAGTTAGAGGGGACTCCTATTTAGGATATGGCAACCCTATCATCCTAACTTTACAAATGGAAACTCAAGCTCAGTACAACCAAGACTGTGCAACCAGGCAATACATAATACTGATACTGATACTGATAGCCTACTGTATCGAAAGCCTTCCATCTTTAAACAAGGAGGCTCGACATTAGCTTAACAATCTGTCAACGAACAGGCCCTATCACTTTATGCTGAACCTACTTGTCTGGGTACAGTATAAAGCTGGATAGGGCACTTACGTTTTGCCAACTTTTAGAATCACTGCGCAAGAAGTTCACATCTCGCATCAGGATTTCAAGGCGATTAGCTGGATCAAGCTCGAGTGCGGATACCACAATACTCCGCTCAACCATTCTTGCCTTGGTCCATTTTACGGTTAAGTGCTGCGCGCCTGTTTGTTGTCGCAGTGCCCATACTCGCCGTATTGACAAGCCCATCACACCAACGGACAACCTTTTTATCTTAGCAAGGATCCAACTAACTAAGTTTCCGCACCAAAAACCCGTACTGTCTTCAACTCGCCGCATTCAGGAGCCAAAACATCTTCAGTATGAAAGTCTCCTGTCTCAACCTGGCGGATAGCTGCAGTTAAATCAAGGCACCCATTTGTGCCTACTGCACTGGAACTGCTAAAAAACCCCGCCCAGTCAGACACCAGTGCAGCACGATGGGTGGAATATAAATGGAGCGTGGAGTGGCGAGAAAACGTCTCTTGAATCCATACATTTATTAAGGATGTTAGCCCAAAACCACCGAGAGTCAGCTTTCCCAGACCTGCATGCGTCAAACTTAACCGCCTCCGAACCGACGTTGGTTTACTCCGCGCAGAAACGCACAAATGTGGTATAGCTTCTATGGCGGCCTGTGAAAATGGCGCAAAGGAGCAGACAGCTCAGCACGTAATAAAATCTTGCTCCATCTGTCACCATCCAAATGGAGTCCGTTATCTTTTAAATGTCGCCAAGAACCTGTTGACCTGACTGACGAAACATGTTCAACTATTTAGTGGACCGTTCAGCTCCCGTGAATCTCCCCCAAACGAAAAAGTGTTACAAAATGAAAAATTATAAGTGAAAAACAAAAAAGCTGTCCGCTAAAGCAAGAGAGTAATTCTCAAAGATTAAATCCAATTTCTCGAAGCAATCCTACATAGCTTCAAAACAATGCTTTTCAACATTTTCTGGATAAATGCAGCACAAGCAGCCGGGTCCATGTGGGTCCAATCAGTATATTGAACATGCAGTACGAAATAAATCAGACCTAGCACAGATCCAGAAAAGCATCACATGATGCCTTTAAATTCTGATTCCAACATTGAGATCAAATCTGGAAAAATATTTTTGTTCTGAACGCCCGAAAGTGACAGATAAAAGAGATTTTTGCTGGCTCAATCAAAAAAAATGGTTAAATTTTTTTTATGCCATTGTTTTTTACATTTTTATTTTTTTATTTGGAACTGTTTACGTTTATATAGGCAATTTGAAAAGTTTGTTTATGCCGAAAGTACAGGAAAAATCTGATTCAATTACTCATGCTATTCGTTATTTCCTGCCTTAAAACATTCTTTTTCGCCTAATATTCAATGTATCTAAAAACCTAACTTCAATTTTTTTCTAATTGTTTGTTGGGTATGTATTGGCAAAATAAAACATTATCTTATCTGTTAAGCCTATGTCTTGGAAAAGACACTAAACAACTTTTGTTTGTTTGGCGATCTTCAAAAACAGCTTGAATTATAGTCATGAAAAAGGAATAAAAACTTTCAACCGAATACACTACATAAAAAAGGAATAAAAACTTTCAACCGAACAGCAATATCTTGAATTTTTCGAATTGTTGCCCTTAGTTTAGCGCCTCAGACGGTGTTTAAGACTAATGTTGATGATAATAATGATATTGCAACGCAAATTTAATCGTAACTTATTTCACATTGTTGTATATCAGGGATGGCCAACACGTCAATCGCGGCGTCTTAGCTGGTTAATCGCATCTGATTTTGAGTGAAATAGAGTGTTTTACATTAGGAGTTTAGGAATTTCGGGGCAGCGACAAGAAATAATATGGTTAAAACAAAGTTTTTGGCATCTGAACACTAGATGCAAAAAAAAGTTTAAGGTTTGATGTGAAGACCTTGTGTTCTTTTTTTTAGAGATCACTATGCTTTTGGGACGAAAATTAAAAAATCAAAGTAATATTCAAAGTAAAGACCTTTTTTTTAGGGACTACTTTTTAAGATCGCTTTTCCTCAGTCGTCGATCGCAAGTTCTTATTGAATTTAAAGTCGCTCAAACAGCCAGATAAGTTGGCAACCCTGCTCTATATCAGGACTTCTCAAATTTTTTTTGTGACCTCATTTTAAACTTGTGGAAAAATTTGTGACTTTTTCGAAATTCGTGGAGCATTTAGACGAAATATCTTGATTTTTGTATTCAAATTTAGGTGTTCTCTAAAAAAAACGGTCTTCAATCAGCATCAAGTTCCGTTTTATCTACTTTCGTTCTCAAAATTAAGTGTTCTCTAAAAAAAAAAAAAAAAAAAAAGGTCTTTACTAAATTCTCTAGTTTGTCAATTACATGTGCAATATCCGCCGCAGCTTGGACTATCGCTAGACTAATTCGCGGCATTACTGGGATTCTCAAAGTTTCGCGGCACAAAGCACAAAAAGCAAATTTGCTTCGGGACTCACAGTTTGAGAAGCCCTGCTTCATATGATGCGAGTTTTTCGGCGAATACTTACAAAGAAAATAGGCTTTTTTAAGCGAACGATTTTAAAAGCTTCTTTTTAGTGTTTTATGAGCCTTGGCAATATTTGGACACTTGGGAATCGAAAGTCTTAAAGTTTTGATTAATCTTAATAAAGCCTGTTGTATACACTTAATTGTGATAATGAAAATACTCAAACGATCTCAGTAATATTTTCGATAACAATACAGCTAATCACACTTTTGACGTGTTGAAAGAGAATGTGTATTAGAAGTTTTCATGCTTTGCAAACGTTCAGTGTAGATCAGTAGCGGGCAAACTACGACACGCCAAGCATTCATTGTTATATCTAGAAATGCGGCTATTTTTTTATTTATTTATTTATTCATATAGTGGTGTTGCAAATCAAAGTGAAGACCTGTTCTTGGTCTTTGAATACATTTGAGCACGAATTCACGTTATAAATGAGTGCACTCTAGAACAAAAGTCAATTTTTGAATGCGGCCCTCGAGCTAAAATGTTTGCCCCCTCCAGGTGTAGATGCTTGCCAAAAATATAAAAAAATCACCCCATAAGTACACGACAGGAAAGATTAAGCGTAATTGTTTTTTTTTTTTATATCATACAATTCTTAAACTTAAATTTAAAAATTCTTATTCTTAAATTTTGAGTTTAAAAAAACTTAGCTATGCATGCTTTTAAGTTTTGATGAAAGCGTTTTTTGTCAAGATCAATATAACTGTAAAGCTAAAAACAGAAAGTTCATCAGTTTTAAAACAAAAAAGCTCAAAAAAGAGCGAGTCAGGTTGTAACACAATAGTGCTTAGGCAAGTAAGTAGGAATTTGAAAAACCAAGTGACGAGTTACGGTAACAAGTTGCAAAACAATTCTATCACGGTTGTTATCAAAAAGACGCTAGTACCATTCGAACACGCTGTCGACAACATGCGTCATAGAGAACATTATTACAAAAGCAAAAGCTCAAACCTTGGCAAAACAGCGTATTTTTTAAAAATCTTTTCGGAACCATTTGTAAAATTCAAGTCGAATTCACAAACGGTTTCACACAGTTACAAGGGTGATTGTAGTTTAGGTACTTGGCCGTACCACAAGAAAAAATCAACAAATTTTTACTAAATTCTATCTTCTTAGATTTAGAAGAAGACGCTTATCTGAGAGTATTTTACTGCGCACGCCGGTCACTTGATGTCGCAATAGCATGTATTCAGCCGCAGGTCTCTCCCCTAGGAGCTCCAAAAGCGGTCGGGCGGGGGCGATTGGTCCCCTGCCTTTTTTATATCTTCACTAGATTTTTGCGCTAAAAACGGTCGCGATACAGTGGCAAATTTTTAAAAGGTGCTTTTTTTAAATTTCGCCTCCACTCCCAACCCCAAAAAAAAACAACTTCGGTACCTCTATTTCCACCCAAATATATATATTATATTTAGGACAACTAAGTGTTAATGAACAACAAACTGAAAACTTTTTCAAAATGTATTGAGCATATAACGTACTAGTTGTAACATTACCAAGAAGTTTATGTCGCACATTATAAGCACTGTTTTTTTCCTTTTTCTAAAATTCATGCTTATTTTCGTGAACATTGTTTTATTGAATTTTAATGTGGTTATTTTTAAGACACATTCATATTTTAGTGTTAAGTGCTTATTTGTGCTTATTTTTTTCTAAATTTGATTAAGTTTTCAACAAAAATTCTAGAAAACATGCTTATTACGAGGTTTTAGTTGTGTTTGAAGAAAAAAGATAGTTTTTATTTTATTTTATTATTTATTTTCATTTTTACTCACAATCAACTTGAAATTAATCATAGTGCATGTAGAAATAAAGATTGTGAATAAGGAAGCAGCGACGAAACGATATACGTTATTACATGCACAACGTCAGTTCAGTCTGTACCTTTGAACAAAGCAATGTGATGTTAATAAGAAAAGGAAAGCGAAAAGATGATAATTAATCAGTGGTGGGCACGGTACTTCTTAAAAGTACCGCGGTACTGTTTTAGTACTGACTAAACTGGTAATGACTAAAACTCTGTCATACATTGGATTTCATTTGACATTTAAAAATTGTATTTAACAAAGCGGAAACAATATCGTACGTATCCAACTGTTCACTTTCAAAAATCAATTATGCTTTAAATGTAAAAAACATGCAGTGAATATGTTTTTAACTTGATTTATGCGAAATAAAGGCCTAATGAATACGTTGTCTTCTGCTTTGTTTTTTATATTAAAAAAAGTTTGTCGAAAATCGTACTAATTTCCATATAACCTATTACAGTGGTTTAGTCAAAGTTATTCCCAAATTTTTTGGGTCACAAACCTTTATTTACAAATCTTTTTTATCATGGACCCCAATCTTATGTCACATCAATTTTCTGCTCAACCAACGAGGAAAGATAAAACAAATCAAAAAATAAATAACACAAAATCCGTTAAAAAATAAATGCTTATAAACAGGCATACCATATTTCCTTAGGGGCAAACCGGGACGCTCGTTTATAGTGAAAAATTCGTCCCTAAAAAGAAGTGTTCTCTAAAAAAAAGGTCTTCACTTCAAATCTGTATCGGATTTAGTTAGTCGGCAGCGGGTCGAGTGGTTAAAGCACCGGACTGATGATCAACATGGTTTCGGTTCAAAACCCACTTGCGCCATTCTGTTGTGTCCTTGGGAAAGACACTTTCCCCTGCTTGGTGGTCTTGACAAGCAGTTCTAAATTACAGTAATATATCTACTAAATTACTAGCGGACAGCAATATCTTTGCATCTCCGGCAGCTGGTCGTGGTAATTGCTTACCCTATGGATAGCGCCTCTGTCGCTTTCCTGCGAGTCGGGAGGATAAATATAGAGATAAAAAAAAATTTCATGGTATGGATTACTTTACCAGGTATATATGTTGACAAATTTTGTCATATTGTCGCGGACCCCTTGTGCGCTCATCACGGACCTCATTTTGGAAAACTCTGGTTTTGGTAATTTAGTAAAATTACTCAACCTTCGCTGGCCGTTAAATGCTATGGTAATTTTTTATATTTTTGCTTGCAAAACAGCGAAATCAAAACTTCATCAAGTCCCTTTTGCATTGGTATGAATATAAAATCTGGTGTTTAGTGGATTTTTGATTTTATGCAAAATATTTCCATTTTTATAGTAATTAGACAACTAGAATGTTCCTTGCAAATGCAATATATTCAGAAAATATTTACTACATTAAGATTAAGTCCTATAATTTTTGATATACCATATTTAGCGCCGAAAGCGCTAAAGATTTGACATAATTGCACGCAAAAATGCTACTTTTTCCAAAGCTACAATGTCTTTTTTGCACAATAATTACTATATTTTTTATTTTTTATTTTTTTTTATTTTTATCTCTATATTTATCCTCCTGACTCGCAGGAAAGCGACGGAGGCGCTATACATAGGGTAAGCAATTACCCCGACCTGCTTCCGGAGATGCCAAGATATTGCTGTCCGCTAGTAATTTAGTAGAGATATTACTGTAATTTAGAACTGCTTGTCAAGACCACCAAGGAGGGGAAAGTGCCGTAAAGTGTCTTTCCCAAGAACACAACAGAATGGCGCAAGTGGGTTTTGAACCAAGACCATGTTGATCATCAGTCCGGTGCGTTAACCACTCGACCACGCTGCCGACTATATGCATATTACACTATATGCATATTACACACGATAATCACTCTTTTTTTGAGCAACTGGTGCGGTGACCATGCACAACTTTTTTTGTACATGTTATAACGTATATAGTTTAATGAAAACAATGCACTACCAGCGTAACTACGATGAGCACCGCTAAGCCGCAAGGGCGTACGGATGGTGGTTTCGATATGCTGACCACATCATCGAGTCAGCTAACACGGATTGGGTAAAGTCAAGCTAAATCCTGCAGTTCCATTGCTAACATTAAGTAAGAATAATCAAGCCAATCAACAAGCAAGTGCCGACAGACCTGTTTTGTCATTGTTAGGACTCGTCAGGACACTACAGCTTGTTGTTGACCCCAGCTGATTTCAGACAATTAGTAGCACTATTTCGACAATTAGTAGCGCTAAAAGTGTTTTTTAAAATTGCATAGAAAAAAATTCATACTCTTTGGATAGAGATACTTAAATGTTGTAATAAAATATTATTTCGGATTGAAAAAGCAAGTTTTCGAAAGGTAGTCAACTTTCGTAAATTCGCCGAAAAGCAGAAATTGGTTTCAGAAAGTTAACGATTTCGGCGGTTTGATTGATCGTATGATTAAAAGTAAAATTTTTTCACAGTTGGAATCGCCTTAGGGAGGTTACTGCATTTAACAGAAGAAGAAACTCTATCTCAGCAAAATCTGATTTCATTATTAAAATGCTTCGATCTTAGCAACAACGAATGTTTTCTAAATTCACTGGACTTTTTAACTCTGCCACATTTGATGTGTCATCGGCTTGAATAAAACAAATCAAATAACCTCTGTTGGTGCGTTTTTTGTTAAGTTTAATATTAACACTTAAAAATGATTGTGTTATTTTTTGTGGTAATTAGAATTTTATTGGTTGATTTTATTTCAGTAACCTCTTTTTATTTTGTTAAAATTGGTCAAAAAATGCAGTTGAATAAAGTTTCAAGAAAAACACAGTGTCGAATGACATAGACTGACGCTGGCGTATAAAAAAATGATACAATTAATTATATAATGTAAAACTTCAAGCGCATAAGCAATTAATGATCTTTCTTCAATTTAGTCAAAACAAAACCTGATATTTAAACCGATAAGTTAAAACACTATTTTTTCAACTAATTTTAAATTCGTTTCTTTTTTATGCACATTAATGACATGATTAAGATTGATGGAAAAAAACAAAACAAAATAAGCTTCATACATAAACCCATCATTCGTTTTCAAGATTTAAAATTTTTGTTGATTTTTATCGTATTTCAACTCCATTTATTCTTCAAACTCGTACAAAAACGTTGAAGGCGTTATACTAAGGGCAACACCGTACCTGCTTATTTAATGCTATATATACAGGTCCGCAAGCAACCAGAAGATCTAGGAAATAATTGGTTTCAGAGATGCCAAAATATTGTAGTGAGTTGGAATTTTTAATTTACTTTTTTAGTTTTTATTTGAGGCATAACTAAAACGCTAGTCTACCTAGACTACCCTACTAGCCTGAGTAAGCTAAGCCTAAATAAAAAGTTGCAAAAGGGCTATTGGCTATGAAGTGTGTAAAACGTTTCTAAACCTGACCTTACTTAAAATTAACTAGTAACTATAACCAGGGTTGCGGAGTCGGAGTCGGTCGGAGGTTTTACGAAGGAGTCGGAGTCGGAGTCTGACTGTTAAGAGGACTAGGAGTCGGAGTCGGAATATTTTATCCGACTCCGACTCCTCATTTCCAATTTCTTTACATATTAGTGATTAACCGCGCAACTTACGCGGCCGCGCGCGGCAGTGGAATACAGTGCAGTAATTTTTTTAAGAGAACCTTGCCGCGTATTGCGCTACACAGCGTGCGACTCATAAAAAGTTTACATTTTAATTTGTAAGCAAATAGTATTTTGGGTAATGCTATGCTCGGGCAGCGGATTTACTTGCTTTTCTTTCTTCAATCCAATGACAGGAAGCAAATGCCAGGTGCATAATCAATTACTACCCTAAGCAGCCTCTTTCTATAATACCGTGGTACCTTGACATACGAGTTTAGTTCGTTTCGTGACCGAGCTCGTACCTCAGTTTGTTCGTAATGCAAAGCGAATTTTTCCATTGAAATTAATGTAAATGCCATTAATCTGTTTCAGCCTCCAAAATGCACTCCTATTATAAATACTTCCTCCAACACAAGCAAGTGTTGAACGTCTATTTTCATCACCAAGGCTCATCAGAACAGACCAAAGGGCTGCAATAAAGAAAAAACTCACAGAAACAATGTTGTTTTTATAAATAAATTATTAAATTAAAATTTTTGAAAATTAAAAGTTAGTCTTTTTGCTCTATTCTTTCAAAAAAATATCAACCAAAAGTTTAGAACCAAGGTGAATTTTTTAATAATCTCCTAATATGAATGTCAATAAACGGCAGGGAGCCTGCATGTTTAGTCTCGTACAAAAGTACAATAATTGAAATATTCAAGAGATAGAAACAACAGACCCCCTTTTATTTTGCTTACAAAATCCGACAAAATTCACATATATATTCTTACTATCAATATGTAACCATGAATTGCAATGAAGAAGATGGACTTCATGCCATCATACTAATGGCTGAAGTTTATTTGAGAGAAATAAGGATGAGCTTATTATTGGTGTGGAAATGTCAACATTTTTCTCTGGAGTTTCTTTATATGCAGTGGGTGATTCAGAAAAATTCTAAAATCAGTCGCATTTTATTGTTTTTCTTGTAGTCTATAATTGTGAGTTTAAATTTTTAATTCTTTTACATATGGTTTTTTGTTTCTTTTGCTTTTATAAACTTTTGTTTTCAAATTTTCATTGTCAATAAATTCCATAGTTATTACTAACATTTGTAAAAATTTTTACAATTATAAAATTTTCATATTTACGTTTTAACCTCATTTCCTACTGATGAAAACGAAACTATGCCACCTAAAACAAGAAGCACCACACTCAAGTTTTGCTCTTGTTGAAGCTCGTCAGTGATGCATACCTCATTGAGTTTCGAACTGACTAGATGTAGTCCTACACGCAGGAGACAACACTCAGGGTCTAGTCCAACACCCAGGCCCTACACAAGTCGTTAATTGTATTAACATTACGGTTTGTCGTGGGTTCGATTTACCATGGAAAAAATAATAACTGTAAAATAGATCAGAGATAACATTATAATTATCCATACAATACTTTGATGTTTAGAAAATGTAATAAGCATTAAGTATAGAATACATTTAGTTTCGAGTTGTGTATGCCATTTCGAGTTAGTTTTCTAAATGTGATTTGTATTAATGTTTCATTCAAACACAGTAAGAATTATAGTTAATGGGTTGTGTATACAGTATAATATAATTATATGTATATAAGTATTTATCAAAACATAAATATAACAAAAAAAACATGTTGTATTAAAATAGTCCCAACAGACTGCTTTGCCTGTGAGGCTCATCAGGGAACACAACAATTAAAAAAAGCAATATTATTTACTTTGAAAGAAATAAAATAAGCAAAAATTAAAAGTTGAAATAAATTTTACGCTTTAGATGAAAACTTGCATTTTAGAAAAATAGCGCTACCAAAAATTTGGGTTTAAACAATTATTTTACTCAAGTTAGTGATTGATTATTAAATAGTTACTTTTGTTACGAGATATTAAAAGAAATTGGCCAAGCTGCCAAAAAGATTAAAGTGTAGAAACGTTTATGGATCATTAGTTAAGAGCAAGTGTTATAAAAACATATTTTTATGAAAGGATTCTTTTATCACACTTTCTTTTAACTGATGATCCATAAACTTTTTTACGCTTTACCAGTAATCTTTTCGGCAGCTTGGCCAAGTTTAAGAATACGTCTATGCGCAACATTACAGCATGTTTTCTTTTAATATCTCGTAACAAAAGTAATTATTTGCTAATCAATCACTTACTTTAGTGAAAAATAAAACCCAAACTTTTGATAGCATTATTTTTCTAAGATGCGAGTTTTCATCTGAAGCGCAAAATTTATTTTAACTGTGTCCCCTGATGAGCCTTACAGGTGAAACAGTCTGTTGAGACTATTTTAATAAAATGTTTTTTTTAAATATTTATGCTTTGGTAATCAGGAATAATCGTTCTGACTATTGAAGCCATTGAGCACTCTTCTAAAGAGCACGAGTAATTTGCAGTTATACATGTATATACACTCATATACATAATTTTTTAAAGTAAATATCTTTTTATGTATTTAAAAAACCTGACTTATTTTGTGCAACTGTCAACTCGAAAGGATGATTTTTGCTTAGTTAAATATGATAAATACGTTAAATACTTTGCCCATACTAGGGAGTCGGAGAGTCGTAGTCAAAGTTAAAGTCGGGAGTCGGAGTCGGTATTTTAAAAATTTTAGGAGTCGGAGTCAGAAGATTAAGATCCTTGGTAACTACTACCGGAAGGATGGGGAAAGTACTGGTAAACACTTAAGTTTGACAAATGTCAATTTGTGATAATACTAGCCTACTGTAAATCGAGAAATTCCTTTAAAACTGCAATCGATACGAAAAACAAAAACATGTCGCAATACTTGCAAAAACACTTTCAATGACCTTAAAATTAGACGGAGTACCGCGGTACTTTATAAATAAATTATATAAATAAAGTACCGCGGTACCGGTACTCGGTACCAAATACCGAAGGTACCGAGTACCCGGCACAAAGTACGCGGTACCGAGTACCGACGGTACCGACACTAAAAAAGTACTTTAGTACACGGTACTGCCCACCACTATAATTAATACACACATCCAAGCCATAGTCAGAGAATGTTGTGTAATCATGGGTGGGAGAAACAACAAACTCAAAGACCAAAAGGTTCGGACCAAAAAGGGTCGGGCAGACAAAGAAACCCACCAAAAGAAATCCTTTGACTGCATGCATTTTTAGTTAAAATTGAAGTGATTTAGTCGTTTTTTAGTCTTTAATAAAACGCCAAAATTATTTAAAATCAAGCAATGGCAAACCAAAAAAACTTCACTACACAAAAAGACAAAACAATTGAGATTTTTAGGTTTGCTTCATTTAGTTAGCCGTAGGTGTACCTTATTTTTTGGTTAGTTTGATGGTTCTGATGATAACCCTGATTATAATCTTTATGATTGATCGCTGGTTAAGAATAGATGATAAAAAGTAATGATTGATTGGTAGCCTACTATTAAAATAAATACTTTTTTCTTAACAATGTTAGCTGGTAGTTGATTGACGAAACTCTTCACTTATGTCACCAATGTTAGGGTTGGTCTACACATGTCGTACATCACTCGGCGTTCATTTTGTTGTTCATTGAATTTCGTACGTTTGTACAGTTAGTGTAGGCGCACGCCGAGAATTTAATAAAGTGAGAAATAAATCCCAAGGTTATATATGACGGATGCACACCAACCATTAGTCGTTTGTGTAATGTTTGATTGACATTATGCTTTGAACTTACTTTTTAGGTCGTCGAAAAGTCTAAACACAACACTTATAATTAAATAATTTCTTTTAAAACTTTTAAGATAAGATTTATTTAGACTTTTAAGATTTATTTACAACTTTTTAGAGCTTTTAAGACTGTATGAGGTATTTATAGTAAATAAGGTTCTACTCTATCAACCAGTATTGATTTGCAGAAAACATACATTTTTAAAAATTTGTTGATAATCGCTGCAATAAAACAGTTTTTTGAACAAGAACCAGATTTCGCAAAACCCTGATAACGCAAGTGCAAACTTAAGCAAGTATTGACGGATTTTTTTGAGATATAAGTTATTTTTCGGGGATACACCTACATATTGTCTTTTGGAAGAATTAAAGCAGTGGTACTGGAAGTAATTTTGGTTAACTGATTATTATTTTTAATTAAATAATATTATGGGTATGAATTATCATAGAATTAGGCAATATGAAATCTTCAAAGGTTTTAGTAAAAAAAAATCTCGAAATTTCTAATACAGGTAAAACAATTAAAAAATAATATACTTTAAAGGTTTAACCCGATTATACCCTAAAAGGTAGGACAAATAATAAAAAAAGCAACTGGTTCAAGATCTTTAGCAAATTATGTGTACTATGTGATGTCAAGTATAGTTTTGCCCGGAAAGTTAGATTAACAAACTGCTTCAACGGTTTTTAACTTTTGAGCATGTGTTATGCTACGTCACACCATTTCCGTTCTTCCTGCTGACGCATAGCGGCTTGGTTGCGTTAAAGTGCGGCAAGTCAGATAAGCCAACAATTAGACTGGATGGTCGGCATTTCGGAAGATTTTACGTTCAATTTATTAGTTTTCAAATAATAAATAATGCAAAGAAGTTTTTCAAGTTTAAACAGCATGTCGAAATTGCACTTAAAAAAGATGGAGATGGCTCAGTTGCAGGCTATTATTTTTACTATATGTGCAAAGTCTACGATTATAGATTAGAAGAGTATTATTGCTTTTTGGTAACCTACAATAAAAAACATAAGCTGCTGTAGTGAAGCTAATTTTATTGTAGGAGAGGAGTAAAAGTTTTTTTTACACTATATTTACTTTATTTGTGGTCAAAACCTAAAATATATGACTTCAACATTAAAAAATCATGTATTTAAATTGAAACCGTTATTTATGGTTGCTTAAAACGCAATTGAACTCGTTGGTTTACATAATTTTGTTTAAAAGAAAAGCACTATTTAGACCAGCGATGGAAAAATGACAGTATCTTAGTATCTCCAAAAGCAGGTTGAAAAAATCGCTTGACGGTTGCATTAAGTTTAACGTTTTTCGACGTTGTCAAATAAGTAGCAGAGATAAGCAACTGGTTGATATTTTATAATGATAGCAGTAAAAAACATTGTTTTAACGCAATCATTACGATACTAGCCGCAGAGAAACCCAAAAAATTGTAACGATCAATCAGATGTAATTTGAAGAAGATATAGGTTAAGTTCATAAATTTTCAATAATTGCCAATGAATTTTGCATTAATTCAAACGACTTTTCTCTTTTGAAATTATTATACAATCGCTATAATAAAAAATATTTTACTATACACAAATATAAGTTTGTTGAGAGCTAATGTAATAAAAATTTTCTTCAATATGATCCAGAGGTTGTCTTTAAATGTTCGTTTTAATTATCAGTAGAGTTTTATTTTTTTGCAACAAACGAGACCCAAGGTAAAGTTACTCTTAAATCTATTGATATTTAAAGCGCTCCTGCCTTTTACGGTAATTCATACATTTGTTTCAAACTCCAATTATTTTCCACATTTCTTGATGAATCGTGCAATCTACTATCTTAAAAATGAAAATCCAGTTTTCAACCATATTTTACTATCTTTACTCTACCTCATCAACTTAAAGCTAATTCCTACTGAAAAAACTTTATCTACTTTTTCAAAAGTCGATGTTCCTTCCCACTAACTTTTCAAGCTCTTTTTTTCAAACCTTATAATTGCTCCTTCTTAAGATTAAACTGAATATTATTCTTCTAATTTCAATAACTTTTCAACCATTAAAGCAACCTCATTTTTTACCCATACCTAGTTCCACTTCACCTATTAAAACTTTCTGTTGCTATTGATGTTTGAATATATTTTACAGAAGCTAATAAAGCAGATATTCGGCAGCGTAGTCGAGTGGTTAATAGCGCGGCGATTGTGATCGATATGGTTTCGATTCAAAACCTACTCCCATTACTCTGTTGTGTCTTTGGGAAAGATAATTCACAGCTATTTTTCCTGCTTGGCGGCTTTAGAAACAGTTCTACATTTCAGTTATATCTCTATAAAATTTTTAAAAAAATAAAAAATTTCAACCGAACAGCAATATCTTGGCATTCGCGGAAGCAAGTCGTGGCAATTGCTTGCTCTACGTCTGCCTTCGGCGCTTTCCTGCGAGTCAAAACGAAAAATATAGAGATTCGTCGAGATAGCACTAACTTCAAACCAGTTGCTAATCGCATTACGAAAAAATATTCGTACCAGGATAAACAAGGAAATAAGTTGATTGGTCGGAACGAATCTGCACGGTGGTATGATTAGTTTTTTAAGCTTCATTACTCAATTATCCCAGGAAAGAAGACCACGTCAAATTTCCAAACATATTAACCAAAAGTTTATTTCACAAAAACAGCTTGATTTGGAAACCGTGTTTATATTTGCACTAATTAAGAAAAATAACAAACGGTACAAAAGCGAGCCACATTAAATTTTAGGATTGATGATACAGAAACTTTTCATAAAAAATTAAAACACAAAAGCTTAATGTTCTCACAAAAAAGCTATTTATAATAAAACAGAGAGGCTTTTATTTATTTATTTTTGATGTTATTGATTTCTATATTACTGCTTGAGTGAAATAATTTTTCATGTAATTATTTCTAATAATTCCATTTTCATATACAATACTATTAAGCCTCCATTAACCCTATTCTCCTCAACCTTTTTCGAGCTATTGACTCCTCAACGGCCGGGTTTCAGAAGCCCACCAAAGTTACGATTTATAACGCAAAAACTACTTAAGCTATCTTTATAAAATTTAAGCACAGTAAAAATCAATTAATTAACTTTTGTTAGAGCAAAAAAGTTTTTCAAAATTCATTTGATAAAGTACGTAAAATTGCAATTTAGCAAATTCACTTCAATTTTTACGTTTCGACACTCATTTAACTAGCGTGAAATCCGATTGTAACGGATTTGCTGTTGTAACAGTGGAAAACTTTATTAAAAATTGGACGTAAAGAGTGACGTCAACGCACACGACAATTGCAAACAATGAAGAAACTAAGGGAATCTTGTTTCATTGTTTTGGTCGAAGTATGGAAATTATTTTAGACCAGTTTCAATTACTTGTTCACACGTTTTGTCCACATCTTTTGTAGTTACTAATAGTTATTGCTGCTTTTTTAAAAAAAGGATAAAAAAATAAAAATGATTTTTTTTTACATAAAAGGATTTGAAATTGACTATATTTTGACATTTAGCAGTGTTAAAATATCGATTTAGAAATACCGTAAAACCAACATTGACACTGATTTCCTGAGTTATTGAATTTTCTGGATATGAATTGAGTTCACATTTTCTGGCCTGGTCCGATTTTATTATCATAGCAGAGACAATAATGTTTCCTAAAATTAGCCTTTGAAGCACAATTTTGAGGTGTAAATATTACAACACTCGCGCGGAAATGACGTTTGTCAAAGATGAATTTATTTTCGTAAGCCAGTCAAAGGTCTTATTTTAATGTGCGGTTGAATTAGCGCAAATTGGTATTGTATTTCCTGAATTAAGTGCTTTTAGCAATGTACCAAGCCACAACCCTTTATTTTTTATCCAAACCTGTCGGATCTCGTGCTCCTTGTAATGCACAATGCATATGACACTCCGATGCAACGCTATCTCCGGTTTGTGCAACGGCGCCGCAATTGCAATAAGAGAAAGGAAGGAGACCCTATTTGTCTATGCACAAATAAAAACACGTAACGCACAAATAAAAACGCGTCCGCAGCAAAATTGGCCAACTGGACGTAACCGACTGGGCGCAAATCAACTAGATACAGCCGACTGGTTAATTAGGAGGCCGAGGCCGGAATGTACCCTCACAGTACTCTGTGTTTGATCTATAATTCATGTACTGGGCAGAACGGATGCCTTCAGCAAGATTTTTGAAGTTTTTCGCAGCAAGCACAACAAGTGTTTAGACCTTTGTGTTTATCGGCAGGCATTTGATAACCGATGAGTAAGCCATAATCAGGATCTAGAGCAGTGCTCTGCAGCTCGTGTGCTGCGGAAAACCGACAAATATACTCTTTCAAATAGAAAAAAGTTATGTTTCTGTAAAATAGCAACCAACAAATTTATTATACAGTACATCTCTTGTGTAATGTCAAGAACTTTTTTAGCTTTTACTAAATTTCGAACGCTTTTCTTCATCAGAAGCTTTATTCAATGAACGTAAAAATTCTCTACAAATAAATTAATAACTTTTTTGGGTCAATTTTCACCCAGGCTTGATTATGCACAACATGAGCAAATTGGTAACTTCAGATGAAAAAAAGTCTTCACTTTATTTTTAGAGTTTAGAATAACATTTTTAGGTCTTTCATGACAGCCAAATGAAACTTCAAGTAACGGAGAGCGTTGAAAATTTAGCTCTTCCCTGGTCTCCAGCTGTTCTGCAAATTTTTGAATTCTTTCAAAGTCTGCCGCATGTTTGAAAAAATAGCGGAGCAGAGGTCTAGAATACCAGCTTTAGCCAAAAAGAGTGTCACTCTTAGTTGTCAAAGCTCAGATGGCTGGATATTTGAAAAAACTGTTAAGTGGTTCGTTGGAGAGGGACGGAGGCATTCAGTAACTACGCGCAAAGCCTCATTCAAGACAATACATATAAACCAAGTACGTGCGCTGCCAGAACAAATGAGATTTTAGTACTCGGCTGTTAAATAGACTAAAAATAAATAAGCTGTATCTGATGTTTTGGCATCCTTGAGGCTGCAAGTTAAATCAGTATCGGGACACGCAAACAAAAATTTTTGTGCAATGCCAAATGCTGGGACAAAACTTCATTAATTTGTCTAGTTTTACCTCAAGATAAATCGGAACTACATACCTTAAAATAAACATAGTGAATGTGGATTATTTTAAACTTTAACTCACACATTTTTTCTTAATCTGGAGTTTGTGGAAAACAGAGATCTAGATGTTAAAAAAGTCGTGATTAATTTTTAAGGAACACTGTTTCTCTGACACCCGAGACTATTTGCTTGCTGTCGCCGTTAGCGTGAAACTTTTGTTGCGAACTAGTTTTATAATTATTCTAACCATGCATTTATCCAGCAAAATCCTCAGCAGCTTGTAGTTATATTCTACAATATATATATATATATGTATGTATGAAAAAACAGTGTCATATGCAGCTGTCAGATTAAAGATTAGACTCAATCTCGAGAAAATGGTCAATCATTTGTTTCAACTGAACGACTTGATTTACGGTTGACTTTTTGCGTTAAAACCACCAATTGGCTCGTTGCGGACATAAGGTATAGGTAAGCGTCTCAAATTTTTCCCAGGGGACGAAAAGTTGATAAATTTGTCAATAACGTTTTAGGTCTTCTACAGCCTTCTAAGTCTTTCGAATCGCGACTATAAGCGCTCTTCAGTAGATTTTTGAAATTCAAGTTGACCCAAGCAGGAAAAAAAAAGTTATGTAATCAAGACTTCAAAGCAGCTCTAACATGTTTATAAGCTCTGTTCACATAATATTAGGGCCCGGAGCTTTATCTGGTTTTACATAGAAGAGCTCTTGTAAACAGCCAGGGTCATCCGTAAGTAAGAATCTAAGTTGATTTTATTCCGAGGTTTCCAATTAATGGGTCATTTTAAAACTACAAAGACGTCGAAATATAGTAGAATAATCATATTAGACCAGGATATATAACAAAATTTTTAAAAATGACATTTTGAGTTCAAACATAAAATTTATTGCGAAAGGCAAATGAAGACCAAAAATGGTCTTTACTTGACGTTTACATAAAAAGTTATTTTCGAATTTCCAGAGTGGAGCTTTTTTGGTCTTTATAAAAGTTTCGAAATAAATTTATCAAACAGTTTGCAATAAATAAAGACGGTTTTTTTTAACTGGTGGAAAATTTTTTTGGTGTAAAGAATTAATTTCTGTACATCTCAGACTTGAGTAAGTAAAACAAGTAAACTTATACATAAAAAATACGCCGAATTTTTCATTGTAAGGAAAATTTTAACAAAAAAACAGCCTGTTACTTTAAATGCAAAGTGAAATGCAATTATAAAAAGTAAGTTGTTGCTTAATTTTTTGAAAGCGTCAGCATAAGAGCTAACATGTGAACTAGTCAATTTGGTCTTTTTTCCCATGAATGAATAGTTATAAGAAAGTTTTATAAAAAATGATTAGTGTAAAGATTGAATTTTGTCCGCTAGATTGGTATTCAAGCAGTCCAACAGCAATTCTTTTATACAACAAAATGTATATGTAAAGTGTTTTTAAGCCAAAAGCTCAAAAAACAGAAAATGCTATTTACATGAAGTAAGTTCTGCATTGCCTCGGGCATATCGACGTCTAGCAAACGACGTAATACGCAAAGCCAATAAATTGATAAAATTCATGTTACTTAATAAAGGCGTAAAATTGAAATTTCACGCTCTGCTTGCGAAAACAAGAAAAAATTCAAAAATTTGCTAAAAAACGTTAATTTTACCCGCTAACCCTTGTTCGGGGGCACTTAAAAATAGTACCATCTTATTCAGCAATTCAAATTAGGAAAATTCCAAAATATTATCTTAAAAAATGAAGTAATTACAAACGTTTTTGCAAAGGTCGGGTTTCAGAAGCCCGGCCGTTGAGAAGAATAGGGTTAACATCTTGTTATTACCTACCGAATATTTCCATTGAGTTCATTGTTTCAACTATTTCAAATATTTTTATTTATTTATTTATTTTTTATCTCTATATTTATCCTCCCAACTTGCACGAAGGCGACGGAGGCGCTAATACATAGGGTAGGCAATTACCCCGACCTACTTCCGGAGATACAAAGATATTGCTGTCCGCTTGTAATTTAATAGAGATATGACTTTAATTTAAAACTGCTTGCCAGGACCACCAAGCAGGGGAATGTGCCGTAAAATGTCTTTCCCAAGGACACACCAGAATGGCGCGAGTGGGTTTTGAACCGAGACCGTGTTGGTCACGAGCACGGCGCTTTAACCACTCGACCACGCTGCCGTCAAATGATATGAATGATAGTAAGTCGGTACCATGTGACAGCATTCCTATTAAATATATCAAAATGGCCAATATTATCATTGCTCCTGTGCTGTGTAATTTGATCAATTGTTGCATAGATCAAGGATGTTTTCCTAACCATTTAAAAATTGCCCAAATCATACCCATTTATAAATCAGGTAAAAAAAGATGAACCTTCAATTATAGACCAATACCATTACTTAATCCTGTATGTAAAATACTTGAAAAGTATCTCTATGCACAATTAAACTAATATTTCCTTAAAAACAATTACATAATGAAAACACAATATGGTTTTAGAGTAGGACACTCTACTACTCTAGCTGTAGCAGATGCTTATGATGACTTGGTATTACATAAAGACAATGGAAATGTATCGTGTGGTATCTTTGTGGACTTAAAAAAAGCATTTGATACTGTGGATCATTGTATTCTACTAAAAAACTATATTGCTATGGTGTAAGGGGTATTGCATTTAATTTAATCTGTGACTATCTTCATGAAAAGGTCCAATTCACTAAAATTAATAATTACAACTCAAACTTGCAACCAGTTTGTTGTGGTGTACCTCAAAGGTCAACATTAGGTCCAATTTCGTTCATAATATACATTAATAATTTAGCTAATATAACATCTTTTAAGACCTGCTTATTTGCTGATGATACCAACTTTACAATATCAAGTAAAAATATTAATGAGTTGCAAGTAATAGCCCAAAAGAATTAAATCTAGTTAATAAATAGATAAAATCTAACAAACTTACAATTAACCTTAGTAAGAGTGAATATATTTTAGTATCCAACAAAAATACTAACACTTCAGACTTTATTTTGACTATTGATGATAATATATTACAAAAAGAAATGTCAAATATTTAGGAGTTTATTTGGATAATAATCTAACATGGAAGCTCCACATTGAATATTTATGTACAAAATTGTCTGCTGCTAGTTATTTACTCATAAAATTGTGACCTTATGTTGACCTAAAAACATTTATAGCTGTATATAATAGTATTGTTTATTCATACTCCATAATCAATTGGGGTAAAGCTTATTCCACAGCTCTCCAACCATTACATATATTACATAAAAAAATACTAAGAATTATGAATTTTTCAGATTTTACAACTCCGTCAACACCACTGTTTTTCAAATGCAATACCCTTAAAATACCGGATATTTATACACTTGAAGTAGTTAAGCTAATTCATAATTTTTTGTCAAAAAAAACCCCTGATTCTTTCACAAATTTTTTTTTATTGCAAAATAAAGTTCACCACTAGTCTACAAGATCATCTTCGTCAAAAAATATATTTTTACCTCAGTTAAATATTATCTTAGGAAAACACTCTTTAAGATACTAAGGAGCACTGATATGGTCAAAAGTACCTGCTTCAATAAAGACATTAGCGTTTAATCTGTTCGAATGTAAATTCAAACATAGCTTAATCAGTAGTTACATTGCTTAAAATAATCCAAAATACTTTGATATTTCTTTCAAGTGCCTATTGTGATATTGCATTCATATTTTGATTATTAAATTTAAGTATAAACTGTGAATTTACTATTAAATTATAATGTAACAACTCGTTTTTTTAACAGTATTTATAATTAATAAGCATCTTACCTCTAAATTATTTATTGTTATTATTATTATTGTTATTTTTTTAAATTTGTTTCTTAACTTATGTCAAATTGTGCATTATTTTTATTTTGAGTTCCAGTAACTAGATGACCAGATTTGGTCTTTTTACTGGACCATGGCTCCTTCTTGATTTATTTTGTGTTTTCTTTTCCCGATTTATTGTTTTGTGAAAAGCCTAAATAAATAAATTGAATTGAATTAAAGATCACTTTATTTGCATCTAATATTCCAACGGATACAAATGACCATTTGGTTATTTTACTATTTACCAGCAAAAACTTTTTTATTACATCAATTTTATTGGTAACTATTTACCCATTTTAATGTGATTTTTTACTCATTTATGCATAAAAATTGTAAGTTTTCTTTTTTGAAAATCTTTAATTAAGCAGTGCTACCTGGGCTACTCTATCAGATCGTTACTCTACTCTATCACAGACTCTACCAAGACTACCGAGACTCTATTAGTGTGGTCCAAGTTCTTCATTCCTGCGACCACTTTTTAGAAATGTTAAAACTCGCTGGCCGTAGCAAGGCCGAAATGCTGGTTGCTGTGAAGTGATCAACTTTTCTTGTTTTTTACTAAATTTAGGTTGGAATTTTAGTTGCCATGAGACTGAATTAAAAAATATAACATTGAAATCAAAGTGAAGATCAAAAAAAAGTTTATCAAATCAAACCAATCCGAACCTTTGGATCTCTGGTTCGCCATCACTGTTAGCAAAATTTGCCGCAGCCCCTAATGACAAGATTTGAAATGTGTAAAAATTGTTGTGCAAACCGCAGAATATCAGGTTGCGGCCGCGGTTTGAACTAGTGATGTCGCTGATACAAAATTTTGTGTCCGCAGCTCACAAAAATTTTTTATTTGTGACACCGCAAAATTGTTACCAAAAATTTACACTGCACTGCGCTGCACCGCAAATCATATATTCAAATAAAAAATTTTCAGACATCTTTTCCTTTTTTTAAAAAGGTGTTTGTTCAAGCAATGCTCAATGTTGTTGTCATCAAAGAAAGCCCTTTATACAGTATTTCAGATTCAGCAATTCAATAGCTACTGGCATAATCTTGTTATATCATTGGAAGACACTTTAAGCACATTACTCTGCTTGGCATTCCAGCAAACAGCCCTAATTCAGTAATATCAGCAATATCTTGGCATCTTCAAAAGCTGATAAAGATAGTTGCTCCTAGTATAATTTCCCTCAATGTTTTCCTGCAAGTTAAAAAGATAAATAGAGAAATATATTATCTCTTTTTTAGAAAACACAAATCTTGCTCACTATCAAGTTTTTTTTTAAATGTTTTTTGTTTGTAATTTGAAAAAGTAACCATTTGAGCATGTTGCATAAATTACTTAGTTTTTCTAATCATAAAATCTTACCAAAACCCTTGATTTGCATTTGTGGTCAAAGCAATAGTTGTTGTTATGCTAAGCTATTTTTTACAGCTGTAACAGTATATCAAATCTAGTGATGTACCGATACTTAAGTATCAGTATCAGTGGTATCGGCCTATTTTTGTGGTATCGGCTAGTAGTATCGGTAAATATAGCCGATACCTGCCGATACTTTTTAAGCACAAAATAAATATAAAAAAATTTTTTTTTTGTAGTATAAATATAAAAAATTTTTGTTGCCCCCTGGAACTGGATTGGATTTCTAGCATAATTAATGATTTCTTTTTAAAGATTTGTAATAATATTGTAATGAATAATGATAGATATATACCTGGAAAAAATTCAAAATCCAATAACAAGCTAGATTTAGAAAATACATTTTTTGGTGTTACTTACAAAAGCTTTTACTGATGGTGCTCGATAGATAAAAAAGTATCGGTGGTATCGGCAGTATCGGTAACAGTATCGGCTCTAAATGCTGGTATCGGTAGTAGTATCGGTATCGACTTAAAATGTGGTATTGGTACATCACTAATCAAATCCTTACAAATAACCTTTATTAAACTAAGGTGCATTCAATTTAAGGCATAGTCAACTATCATTAAAAATTACATTCTGAAACAAATCAAAAAAAAATCAGATACAAGTAAATTAAACCATTAATAAGTTCAGTTAAGATCAATTTTTATTCAATTTATTTGATTTCAAATAATGCTACCAAACTAACCATTGCAGCTAAATAGACTTTTCAAAAGTTAAATCTGCTAATGTTTTGTTAAAGTATGTGACATAATAGCTTAATATGCAATTGCAATATGAAGAGAAAACGATGTAATTTTAATGCAATTATACAAATTTTTTTTGCAAAGGGCCTTTATTTTTCACTTTCTTACACAAAAATAGGTCTTAAACTGTCATATAAAATTAGGAACTGAATTACAAACTCCTTTTTTGCAGTTTGTAAACATCTACTTAATGGTACTTTAGCTTTTACATTTTTTTTCAAGGTATTTTGCCAAATGCAACATAATAGTACTGTGGTGTAGGTATGTATTTTAAACTATTTTAACAATTTCTAACATGGTATAAAAAGAATTTCTTTATCTCCATTAACACATTTTGTATGACCCCAAATTTAAATTGGCTTTTATTAAATCAATTGAACAAAGTTTACCAATTTTTAATTTTTTTTGTGATATGTAAAGACTGCTTTAAGCTGCTTTTGTTAGATTAATTGAACTAAGTTTACCAATTTTTAAGTTTTTTTGTGATATATATACATGAAGACTGCTTTAAGCCTTTAAACTTTGTCATAACTAGCCTTTAAACTTGTCAGAACTACTCATAACTATGTATTTTTAATACTTTATTAAAATCTTAATTTATGTAATAGCATAGATGTAGATTTAAAAGTATAGAGATATTGAGACACCACCAGAAAGACTTTAAAACTCATTTAAAAAAATACTTACTACAGGGCACTTTTCAGTTAAACTTTAAAAAATATCTACAAGTTGCTAAAATCAATTATTGAAATCTAGTTACTTATTGAAATCGTTGACAACTTTAATTTCATATTAAAAAGACTTTCTAAAACTCATTTTACAGTTCTACGTCTGACTTTATAATCTGCTTTTTGTTTTGCTTAAATTAATACTTTCTATACAAAAAAAGAATGGCGTTTAAAGTTTTAAGCACATTTTTACTAAGTAACACAGTAGGCTAATTTGTAAAGATTTATGAAGCTGAGTAACAATAATTGGTTCTCGTTCACTATTAGCCGAGTTTAGTTAGTTAGCTTTTAAATTTTGGGAAATCCCCAAAAGCTGTAAAGGTTGGTAACGGCGAACAGTAAACAAAACCCTATAAAATGATTAAAAAAAAAAAGCTGACTTTGTTTTGGTATTGAATAATCGGCTAAAAGGTATAAAATAATGCAAATGCCAAGTTGATTAAAAAAGTGGGGAAGCTTCACATATGCCTAATGTAATTCAAGTTTATCTTTAAAATTAACATTGCTTATTCTCTCTTAACAATCTATTTTACAAGCCTTTCTCTGCTGTAAAATTAGATTCCAATGCTTTCTTTAGGTTTTAAGAGCAGTTGTCCTCTGTCTTTATTGATTTCAGTTTCTCTCATATTTATTTTTTCTTTTTGGCTGCTTTACGCGCTGTTTATATTATTTAATTACCGGTACTATGGGAAGAGGCAATTCAGTTGATTATGCACCAAACACTTAGCTCTCTGTGATTAGATTAATGAAGGGGAACAACTGAATCGGCAACCCAAGCAATAGCATTATGCAAAGTAAGATTTGCTTAAAATTTAAATGTAAACTTTTCATAATTTGCACGCGGCGCGGTACGCGGCAAGATCCTCCAAAAAAGGTTACTACGCTGCACTGCGCGGTTGACATCACTAGTTTGAATCATCCTTGCCTAGGCTGCCATATAAAAAATTTATTTTCTTTTGTATTTATTATTGAAGTAATTTATTTAAAAGCACTGAACACTTAAAGAATAAATTTTAGTCTATTAAAATTTTTTTCTAATTGTTTCAGCCTATTTTTTTAGTTGTCTATTCAAGTAGATTATTTCATAAGAAAAACTATTTCAATCAATTTTAAACATTGCTTTTAAAAAAAAAAAACTTATGTTGGTTTCAAAACTTATAACAGTATTTATTAAAATATTTTTTGACATTTAGTCTGTAATATCTTGCAAAATCATTTTAATCTGTCCTTTTCTGGCCTTTACGCAATTGGGCGTGAATAATAATTAATCTTAGTAAAACCAAACTAATTAATTGCAAGCAGAAGGCAAACTATTGATTTTTTTCGCTTAAATGTGTGTTGAAAAAAAATTGGAGCGATTTGGCACTTTTTGTATAACATTCACAGTCGAAAAAAAACTGTTCAAAAAAAATCCTTTTTTTTGCTTTTGTTCGAAAAAATTAAATGAAAACTTTAAGTTATAAAGAAATCGAGTTAATAGTTTTTCTGTAATAGTTGTAATTGAAGACATTACCATAAAAGACCAAACAATTTTAAGCTGCCATATCAATTTTACACAAATTTATGCAGGCGTTGTAAAAAGTTGTATATACAGTATAGGCGCGAGTCTGAAAAAAATTATTCTCTTCAATTAACAGTTAAAATTTTATTTGAATTTTATCTGTCCCGTAAAATTTAACTCAAAAACTATTACACCATTGTCTTTTAAGGATAAGATTGCTTTGCTGAAAATATTTTTATAAAGGTTTCTTTAAGCTACAAGCGATATACCACAAAATTATAAACAGAACAATTATACTAAAAAAGAGGAAGACAAAATACTTTGTTATATATTGTATAGACTTTCTTTGAAAAAACATCTTTGATTCAAACACGATAGATATGTTCAAGCTTGTATTTTAAAAATGACCTTCGAAAAAAAGTTGAGCGGAGAAGAATTCTATAGTTTTCGAATATTTACGTTATTAGATTTGTCATTTGCAAGTCTGAGAATGATGAGTTAAATTGTCGTATTTCTGTATTTTAAACACTTAAAACACTCCCTTTTTAAATTGTTTTTTGTTTAATGTTTTACAGAACTTTAAATAGTTATAGAACTCTCTTTAAATAAAAATTAATTATTATTGTGCAATGCTTCGTCAAATAATTATATTTGTTTGCTTCATTTCCTTTTACGGTGAGCTTGTTTTTTGATACTTGTATTTTGTAAGGCCTGCACTACCTAATAGACACTTTGTTTTTTTTAAATTAACTGATGCTATGAGGAGCGTACGGAATGTGATACAACCAATTTAACATTTTGCAGCATTTTTTCAAGTAAAATCTGATTATTTTACAGAATATAACGGACTACTATAGTTTACAGATTAACAATTTGAATTGCTACAATTTTCAATTCAAAGTTTCAGTACCTCTTCTTGGTCCACTTTGTTGTTTGTAAAATAAGCTTGAGAGCCCAAAATAATCCCAACAGAAGCAAAAAGTTTTACTGAATTTTCTTGTTGCACAGAAAAACATCTCTGATCAAATCTCAGGTCAAAGACAAATATTTGTGCATGAATGGAGGAAATAACGACGAAACAGTGAAGATGGAGGATACAAAAGTGCCAAGAGTAAAGGAATTTAAGTATTTGGGATCAACGGTGTAAGAAAGTGGTACTTGTGAGAGGGAGATAAAGAAGAGACTGCAGGCAGGATGGAACGGATGGAGAAAAGTATGGGGAGTAATCTGCGACAGGAGGTTACCAGCTAGGGTAAAAGGAAAAGTGTACAGTTTAGTGGTAAGACCAGCAATGGTGTATAGACTTGAGACGATGGCAGTCACAAAGAAACAAGTGGAAGAGATGGAAGCCGCAGAGATGAAAATGTTGAGGTTTGCTATCGGAGTGACGAGAAAAGACAAGATTAGAAACGAGCACATCAGGGGTACAGTTAAGATGGAACAGTTAGGAATGAAGATGAGAAAGGGCAGACTAAGGTGATATGGACATGTCATGAGGAGAGAAAAAGAGTATATAGGAAGAAAGATGATGGAAATGGAGATACCAGGAAAGAGGAAAAGAGGAAGATCAAAAAAAAGATTGTGGGAAATTGGTGCAAAGGAAACAGACGTTGAAGACAGGACGGTTTGGAGGCAGATAATACGCTGTGGCTACCCCTGATTGAAAGGAAAGGCTGAAAGGAGAAGAAGAAGACAGAAAAACAGCTCTGAACATAAAGAAAAAGCAAAGGTTTAGTGACTTAGTGAGTAAAGCAAACAATTATGGGCAGAAAAACCTGAAAAGAGCAAAGTGATTCACGAGAAGTGGTATACCACTTTCTGTTCATAATTCAGGTACACATGATTAAAAAAATGGCAGTAATAAAACTTCCTAGTCATTAGGAGTCTACAAGTATAAAATTCTACAAGTGCTGACTTTTTCTCTAAAAAAATATGTGCACTTGTTGCATGGTGGTAAAAGACAATTTGAAAATTAGAAAAACTGATTTTAAAGTAAGCATGGGATACTCATGCTATAGGTCTACTTTGTTAAATGCAATTTGTGTGCCATTAAAGTTTCAAAAAAAATACTGTTTATAAACTCTTTTGTGAACGTCATCGTATTTTGTTCAATTCTTTTGGATCAGGTTAAAGATTGAGCTTTTAAACATCCAGCCAGCCGAGCTTCGCCAACTAGAAGCAACACTGGACCCTGATCATATTCCGTATGATCTTTTAAGTGGATCTAAAGATGCTCGCAAAGAGATTAAGATCTAACGGCCGTTTGTGCCAGCTGCGCGGAATCTATTAAACAACCTTGCCGGACCAGATATCCGCGCTTCGCAGTGGATGATTTATAGATGAATGCGGAGTATTGTGAGAATACATACATCCAGGCTCCGCGTTTTCATACCCAGGACCAGTGCCAGGCCAATTGAAATGAGGTTGGCGCGAACCGCTTGGGTCAAGTTCAATCGCCTGCGGACTGGTGTTGGGCAATTCCAATTGTCCATGCACAAATGGGTCTCGCTTCTTCACCGAATTGCGAGTGCGGCGCCACTGAACAAACCGCAGACCACGTTTTAACGGCGTGCCCCATATATCGGGCACCACATAGAGCACAAGGCCTGACGTTTTTGGAGGACATAACTCGTTGCTGGCTCAACATCTTACTGCCCGCATCTGATCCGGATATTACAGCAACCTGGGGTAGTAAAAGGATAAACCCTCGGCTCAATTCCTGTTTGTGTCTGACCCGGAGTGGATCCCCTTCCAAACGACGACGACGAAGAAGTTAAGGTTTTTAATGACTCCAATTTATGAAACCGCTTAGTGTAATCCGCTTTGTTATTATTAGCTTTGAAATAGCAAACTCAAATATAAATAAGATAACTTCCTGCAATAATTTCGAATAATATCTTTATTTACAAGCCACCAATTTAGTGATCTGGTTTTGATTTCTGGATAGTCGAAATCTGGCATAGTTTTTGACAACGTTTTGCGAAAACTGTGACGGTACCACAATGCTGTGCAAAGGTGGCCACCGAAAATGCATCACACGCTTGTGTGTTTAAAATGAGTGTAAAGAAACGTTTAGTTTTGATAAGAAACAATGAGTTTTTGGTAGAACTTGATTACGACTTGTTTGCAACCGTGACCTGACAGTTGATTGAACGACAGTTGATCGAAAAACACTTGATCGAAACGACATTTGATCGAAACGACATTTGATCGAAACGACACTTAATCGAAACGATACTTGTTCGAAACAACATTTGATCGAACAACACTTGATCGAAAAGACATTTGATCGAAACGACACTTAATCGAAAAATCATTTGATCGAAACGATATTTGATCAAAACGATACTGATCGAACAACACTTAATCGTAACGACATTTGATCGAAACGAGACTTGATCGAAACGACACTTGATCGAATAATGAAAGAAAAAATTTTCAACTTTGAATCTATCCCGGTTTTGTCAATTTTTCGTCCCAAAACATAGTAATCTCTAAACAAATTTTTTCCCTTTGAATCTGTCTCTGATTTCTCTAAGGGATCTTCAACGGTGGGGCCATGGCACAATTCTCCCCTCTCCCTAAATACGCTACTGACTAAAATGTAAAAAGAATGCAAAAAACGGCAGCAATAGGCATCTAACAAAACATAATCATGACAAGAGATATATTTGTTGCCCCCTAAAAATGCTTTGTACAGATCTTTGTTAAGAAACCCTGGCCTTGATATTGGCAAAAATTATAAAAATTAAAAACAAACAAATTTTCTTACGAATGGTCTCACGGATGGTCTTACGGATGGATAAGAATTCTTTCGGAAGGCCTCTGCTTTTTATGAATCTAATTTACAGTATCAAAGCGATTGTTTAATCGTAGAAACGTACAAAAGTAAATCTTTTTTTTTATTAACTGTCATTTCGATCAACTGTCGCTCGATCAAGTGTCATTCAATCGACTGTCGTAGCACCGTTCTCAACAACAATATAAGAATTCTCTACAAATAAAAATTGTGTTTATGAGGTCGATTTGTCCTTTGGGAAGCGGTCCATACCACGACTTAATTTACCAGTAAAACTCGTTTCCACTATAAGCGTGAAATGGAGTATTTTTTGTTTTTTTTATTGATTTTTTTGCTTTGCTTAGCGTTTTTTGCCGTTTTAAGCGCAAAAAGAAGTAAAAAAATCAATAAAACAAATAATAAAGAATATTGTATTCCACGCTAGTAGTGGAAACAAGCCCTAATTTGTACCAGTAACGTGAAGTGAAGCACTTTTTTTTAAATAATTTTAGTACTAATTTTATTGCTTGCCAAGACCACCAAGCAGGGGAAAGCGCGGTAAAGTGTCTTTCCCAAGGGCGCATCAGAATGGCGCGACTAGGTTTTAAATCGAGACCATGTTAACCACCAGCACGGTGCTTTAACAACTCGACCACGCTGCCGACGAAAAAATATTCTGTTTATGAAAAACTTGCAAAATTTTTTAGTTTCCTTTAACATCCGAATTGCGAAATCTGTTTATTTAGATACAATCAGTTCTTTTGGTTTTAAGTCTAAAGAAATTAGATTATGAATGAGAGCCTTCGATTTCACAATGTTGCTAAAGCTTTTATGATCGGATCTAAAGGGGATGGGGCGAAGGGGGCTTAAATTCTTAAATTTTCATGCAGATAACCTACTTTTTTGACACAACCATGACCTCCTACATATATCTTTAGGAGGTGGCGGAAAAACTTTCAAATGTGCATTGACCCATGATCTTCTAAAGATTTTTTGGTGTCTCCTTATAAATTTCTTTCGGTGAAGTAAAAAGCAACGTCGTAGTATAAAAAATTAAAATTGTGGAGACAGGGCTGAAAAGTATTTTCTTGAAATGAAAGACGAGATTTTAATTCTTATGCACACTTATTTGGAGACGAATAATATATATTTTAGAAGTTGGCAAAATACTGTATATGCATTGTTAAAAATGTGTAATTAAAACTGACCCCCCTGAATTTTTTAAACTCCCTTCAAGAGAGGCGTGTCTTTTGTTAAGAATTACTGGCTTAAATTAACACAAAACTTAGTCAATTCAGTTCAATTAAAATCATTTTAAATTATTTATGCACTTATGCACTGGAGACAGCAAAAATAACTATATAGTCTTTGATGTCCATTGCTACCCTCAGACATAATAAGCATAAGAGTACTTTGCAAGACGACGGTCGTCTAAAGATACAGCCGGATATATTCTATATACGAGTACATTTTCCAACCAGAAGTTGGAAGGTCCATTGTCGTTCACAAGAGCAATTGTTTCTTTTTTATATTTGAAGAATAATGAGAATTTAGAATCAATTTAAAACAAGCCGGCAAAGATGAGAAGCACCAGACAGGTACTTGATTCGATTCGCAGTGAGATAAGCATCACTGACGAGCTCTAACAAGAGCAAACTCGAGTCTGGTGCTTCTCATCTTTAAGCGGCTTGTTTTAAAGCAATTGTTTCATTAGTTTCACTTGTCTTCACATTGGAAGTAAACAAGTTGAATGTAAATATAATTGAAAACTTAATGTTGAAAACTTTTTTAACTTTGAACATAGATCTTCCAATAGTAAAGGCGAAAATAATTTGGTAATGCTATACTTTAGCGCTATAAATAACGCCAGACTTTGTTTGAGCTTCGTGAAAAGCGTGAGTGAAAAAATTTTTTTATTTACCGCGCTAAAGTACAGGATTAACAATAATTTATTGCTTTGCAGTTACACCATGCGTTTATTCCCACTTACTGAGAAAAAATCGATAGATTTTGTTTTAAAGGCCCGTTTCCACTACGAGCGTAGAAAAGATTATTTTTTGTTTGTTTTATTGATTTTTTTGCTTTGCTTAGCGCTTGCTTCAATTTTAAGCGCGGAAAGATCAATGAAAGAAACAAAGAATGCTCTTTTTCACGCTCGTAGTGGAAACGGGCCTTCGCAAATGTCGAGAGTAAAAAAATGTTTTTTTAATCAACAGTGTCACAATTGTGGCATGCCTTAAATCTCTCTCATTTTAACAGATATTTTCACCAAAAGAGAAAAAAGCGCTATATTGTTTCATTTGTGTTTCTTTTTTTATCTGAAGGGAGGCAATCTTGAAGCTACCTCACTAGCATGTATTAGCGATTTTATTGACAAGAACGCTTGACGAAATGATTAAAGCGCTGAAAATACAACGATTAAGCGGTCAAAAATTAGGGTTAAAGAGCATAACTAATTACACTGCTACAAATGCAGCATAATTTTACTAATTTTTTTTCAACAACAGCAAGTTGCTTCCATTTTGCAAAGACCGTGAGTTCAATATTTTATTTCTGCTTTATTTTATTTCCACAAGCGAGGCACTGCCTTACTTGCTTCACCTGATGGCATTTTATTGATTTGTACTCATACCTAGATGTTCGAGGCTTTTGCGTCTGTCTCATACGCTGGACTCGTTGAGAAAAAGAACGATCAAGATAAGCGCTTCTCAACTTTTTTGTTCTGCGACCCCATTTTAAAAAATAAATTTTTGTGCGATCCCAATTTGTGAAGGGTAATTTTAGGTTAATTTTTTCCTTTGGAAAACGACGCGTGTGCATGAAAAACCATGTAACAATGAGAAATGGAAATAGTAATCTAAAACGAATTAACAAAATTACAAAAACAAACTTTATTTAATAAACACTATCAAGCACATTCAATGGGATGGAAAAATTACTCGACATTCTTTCACAGCTACCTTATTGAGACAAATAAATAATTTAATTTTTTCATATTCATCTATTAAAATCAATCTTTGCCTCAGACTCAGTAAGTAATTTTTTTTGCTTTTTTTGTTGCTGTTCGCTTGATTATGCCACACGACTCACCTTCTGATCACGCCACCTTACTACTTAATGACGCAACAACGATGTAACGACACTTTTCCTTTTCTAGTTTTTGATTGTCAATAAATATTATTGTAAAAAAAACTGATTTCAAAAGCACAAAAAACCAATTTGTTTTGCGACCCCAACATTTTTTTACGCGATCCCATTCGGGGTCGCGACCCATAGTTTGAGAAGCCCTGATTAAGATGACAGCGATTGTCTGCGTGACCGACTATAACTTAGCCATTTTCTATTTTTGGAAATTTTTAGCGATGCAAGTTCATGGCACAAGATCTTTTGTATCCTCGAGAACGATTCGAAATACATCGAGAGTTGGTACAATGAATAAACGATATTAGTTCAAAGTCTGGTCATGCCTGTGGCTTTTTTCATTTACTTGCAAAACTTCAACAACTTTGCCCAGTGACAAACGTCGTAAGCAAACGTTTTCCTTTAAAACATAATCACTTGTTTTTCAAATTTTTTAAAAGTCTTCAATAGTTTTAAACAAAAAGTTTGAAAAGTTTTTTGATATGGTAGTCGCATATTATTTTCCAATTAAAAAGAACAGTTTTATAAAAATTTTAAATATTTTATTGTTTTAGTGATTTTCCAGTGCTCAGAAACTTCTTTATACGTTACAAAATTTTAATTCAGTAAACAGTTTGCCAGCAGGCATCTACGTTGGTACTGATTGTCAAGCACAATTTTTGTTAGCTTTGATTTGAAGTAAAAACCTGGCCCAATTGAGATGACTCTTGCTTTAAAAATGTTTTCTTCTCTTGTTTAAAATGTTAAGTTATGGCAGCCCAAGTCATCATCCACAAAGTAGCGGTAAAATTAATAAACAAATAATCGAATTATGATTAGTGTGATCAGTACCCACTCACACTACTGTAAAGCTTGAAGCAAGTTCTCTTCATTATTTAATCGGCCGTTTAACTTTTGGAGTCATGCCTTGCCCACTTTTGAAGTATCGCAGTAGCCTTTGGTGTTAAATTTTTTGACTTGAAAAAATTGTCAGCATAAAGTGTAATTCAATCTCTTTCCTTTTCAGTCATCTGATTTTTAAAATCAACTCTAGACCTAGC
The DNA here is from genome assembly GCA_963680785.1 of Diplosoma virens. NCBI lineage: Eukaryota > Metazoa > Chordata > Ascidiacea > Aplousobranchia > Didemnidae > Diplosoma > Diplosoma virens. The sequence goes on along the minus strand of OY796881.1, from coordinate 23,316,211 downwards.
TCGGTGAATTATGAAAATTTCGGCGATTAAATTTCCGGGATAGTGTTACGCCACAACCGTGAATTTTTTTGACGACCGCTTAACTGATGGAACGATGCGATTGCTAAAAGTGAATTTGGTATTTTATGACATTAATAGATTTTCCAGAAAACTGCGTGTTTAAATTAATCAAAATTTTTCTTTTACACTGCAATTGTACTTTCTAAACCAAGCAAAGGCTAACGTAAAGAGTTGTAAAGTAAAACAAATAAACACTCATTCAGTTTATGGATTGTCTATAATTTAAGCAAATTTGATAAGCCATCGTTATTTTTAAACTTTCTCATTTACGTTCAGGTTTTCAAGTTTCTACTCAAGTAGTCACTCCCGAAACTTTGACGCGAATTGTGGGTGCGACAGCACAATTTCAGGTAAAACATTTTGATTAAACAAAAGAGGTAAATGAAGTCTTTATCTTCATTTAAAATTGAATGGTGCACATTTAAAATTTAAGGTTAGCACAAATAGGTTTGCCGCCGACGGTTTGTCTTTTAACACTCAAGGCTGATGATTGTTTGAATCAAATCTTGACAAAAATGGTATCAATCTAGCATCAAGTTTTGCCATTATCAAACATCGGATTTACTTTAGTATCTTGTGGTACTTTTAGTTAGTCTTTTTCTTGACAATCACCAAGGATCTGCCCTATGAGCAAGAAACATGATCAGAAAGACTCTGTAAAAAAGCTTTGGTATATATGCAAAGTTTTTGAAGTAAAATTAAAGCTAATTTAAAAATTATTAAAACTATTTTAGCAATTTTATCTGAGACGAATTCAGCTATGAAAATTTACTTTAAATTCCAAGTTTTCCTGATCTTATTGTGTTCAGGCTTCGATTAGACTCAACGCAACTCTCAATTCGACCGACTTTGAATGGATTGCAGATGGCGTCGTTGTTGGCAGAGTCCAAAAAATTAATGCAACTTTTGCAAGCACAAACACATCAGCAACCAACTTATACAGTAAATATTTTTTACTATATTCATTTCATAGTTGATTTATTCTTTGTTGCTTTTGCTTCTCGTTATTAAAGCTTTTAATTGTAATCTAAAGAAAATAACATATTCAAATAAGCAAGTTCAATTATTTAAAATATCTAACTTAAAGAGGTCTCTTTAACTTTTATAGAATAAAGCAGTTGGGATTAGCATGCTTTTCAATTTCAGTTAATAAAGAAATCAAATTGTTTGTAACGTAAAATATTACTGCTTAAAAAAATCTAAAGAACTTCAAATTAACTATCACACCTAGGCTTTTTAAATTTATTAATATGGGCAATTTATTAATATGGGCAATGATATAAAATTTATTAATATGGGCAATGATATAAAACGAATAAACAGTGCATTCGCTTTAAAAGTAGATAAAGAAATTACTGCAGGTTGAAATCATAAGTGCAGTAACTTGTACATTACTCGATATTTCCATTCACTCCCACACACGATCTTGGTTCTATGAAGCGGTTGCGCTTGATTAAAACATAATTTCCGGCTTTTGTAATTGCTACAATCTTACAATATTTACTGCATGTTCTCTTTTTAAATCACGGCTAGGCTTTTACTAAACTGTTGTCTTATTGTTAAAGACTTGTTTATACAACATACACAAGCATAGAGTTACCGTATTTTCAACGCAAAAAAGAGATTGTATAACTTACAGGTACAGTATACGGTAAAAATCAAACAAAGTTAAACGAGTTGAATGAATGAATGAATGAATGAATGAGTAAAAATAACATTCACATACAAAATTTTGCTCTCTTGGAAAACCTTATAGCAATGTAGCAGAAGTTTAGATGTAAAGAAACTTTGACCAAAAAAAAGATCACTAAAAAGAACGATACTGTGTCTACCATTTTCGTGTCAGAAAACTAGTGATAACAAAAAAAGAACTTTTCATCAATTTAAAAATAAGGACATTTTGACTTTTTTTTAGCATCCTTGGAGGACACTACATTTTTTTATAATTTTTTTTATTTTAATTTTATAGTAAATTCTGTGTAATTTTTGTAATTTTTTTTCTTTGTAATTTTTCTGTATCAATAGTTTTTGTAATTTTTCGTATTTTAATTTCATATTAAATTCTGTGTAAATAATTTTAATCTGTATAAAACTCTCGCCCTCATTCAGTTTCATACCCAACTTTCAAACAATTTCATCATTATGATTATTTCGCTTTTTGACCGCTCGTTGCTCTGTCGCGGGACAATTCCATTCTTTTTCTCGCGTTTTAACCCTTGTATGTTGTTGTCAAATTCGGCAGACCTTTCAGATAGTGGATAACGTGCAGTCATATCCACTTTGCTAGTGTTTTTATAAATACATTTTTATTTATCTATTAATTTTATTTGTTTGTTTTATTGTTGTGGTTTCAAACTTTTTGTTGTAATGTTTTAATTTAAATATATATATATATCGTGACCCGACAGGATCAAACGACACTTGTTCAAACGACACTTGATCGAAACGACACTTGATCGAAACGAGACTTGATCGAATCGACACTTGATCGAATAATGAAATAGAAAAATTTACAACTTTGAGTTTGTCCCAATTTTGTCAATTTTTTTATTCCAAAGACATAGCGATTTTTAAAAAAAAGTCTTCACTTTGAATCTGTCCCGGTTCTGTCGATTTTTGTCCCAAAAACATTGTAATCTCTAAAAAAATAGAACTTCCCTTGGAATCTTTTCTGATTTCTGCAAGAAATCTGCAAAGGTGGAGCCATGGCACAATGTCCTCCCTTAATAATTGACTACAATGTAAAAAGAATGCAAAAAGTGGCAGCAATAGGCATCTAACGAAACATAACCATCATAAAAAATTTACTTGTTGCCCCCTAAAAATGCTTTGCCCAGGTACCTTGTTAAAAAACCCTGACCTTGACATCAATAAAAAACTACAAAAAATAAAAACAAACTGTCTTCTTGCTGATGGGTCTGCTTTCTATGAATCTAACTTATTAACAAAGAGATTGTTTAATCGCAGAAACAAACAAAAGTAAATTTTTTTTTATCAACTGTCATTTCTATCAAGTGTTGTTTCAATCAAATGTCGTTTCAATCATTCGATCAAGAGTCGTTCGATCAACTATCGTTTGATCAACTGTCATAGTACCCGTTTCGATAAAGTTTTGTTTCGGTCAAATGTCGTTCGATTAACTGTCGGTTCACGATATATTAAAAGCTCTTTAACTTAAGAAGCTGGCAGTTTTATTGCTATTTTTCTATTGCATGCATATTACAGGATTTGTGCTTAAACATTACTTTTTTATATTGTAATAATGCCTTTATGGTATAGAGCAGGGTTCAGCAGACTACCGCCCACTGCATATTATCTCAAAAAAACTAAACGCAATGGTTTATAGTAGTACAGAAACAAATATCAAAATTTCAGTTGTCAGGCCACAAGAAATGTGCCAATGATTTTATATTTTCAATTTCTGACTACAATTTTTTACAGTGCATTACGAATCAGCTAATGATTCTTCACAACAGTTTGTCGCTCGCTTAAAGCGATTACATCAGGGGTGGCCAACTTTTTTTCCTAAACTGCCAATTTTATTCAAGTCCAGTTCATATCCGCCACACAAACGAAAGACTTCAAAATTTCATATTGAAACCAAGCTGATCTCTAAAAAAAAGTCATCGCTGGAAAAAATTTTCTAAATCTTTTCCTACTGAAACCAAGTTGTTCTCTAAAAAAAAAATCCACCACAGGTTGGCCACCCCCGATATAGCTAGACATAAGTTGTAACATTTTTCATTTGAAATATTTTCCCCAACTGCAATGCGCCACGCGTGGTGCATGCGCCGCAGATTGGCCACCCCTGGATTACGTGAAGTGATTTGTTCAAGCGTTTAATTGAGCAAAAGGATTTACGCTTTGGTCACTAAACTTCTTTTCTGTTAATCACTGCATCTCAGCTTGTCAGAAATGGGAGATACGAGGCTCGTGATTGCAAGTTATCTTCACCTGTTTCTCAAGAAGTGTCTGACCTTTGAAAGACCACAACACCTGACCAGTGAATATCTCTGAGATTTCTCACAGATAAAAAAATCACTGCTGCCCTCCAACACTTAAAACCAGGTAAAGCTCCGGGCCATAATTCCATCTGACCAGAGCTTATAATCCATGTTGAAGCTGCATTGAAGTTCTGACTGTGTGACATCTTTTCTTTCTGCTTGCGCCGACTAAAGATTTTCAAGATCTAGAGAAGAGCGCTTTTAGTCGCGACCCCAAAGCTGATAAAGCCGGTGAGAAATCCCAAGATTAATCAATCGATATCTTTGCTCTGGGTTCCCTACAAGATTTTCGAGAGGTTTATCTACACCCGTATCAATCCAATTATTGATCCACTGCTCCCTAAAGAGGAGGCTGGGTTTGGACACAGGAAGTCAACCGTGGATGATGTTGTTCTGATGACCCAGAACATCAAAAATTTTTTTCAGACTAAGAAGAAGGCAGGTGCGTATTTGTTGATCTGACAGCGCCATATGACACTGTCTGGCACTGTGGCCTTACCTGAAAGTTCCTGAGGCTTCTGCTAGATAAATACATGGTCAGAATAATTATGGAGCTTGTTCAAAAACAAAGTTTTACTCTTACTACCGGTGACAGCAAGCAAAGCAAGCTGCACCGTATGAAAAACGGGGTTCCTCAGGGATCGGTCTCGGTTCTCCTCCTTTTCAACATCTATCCGTACAACCTGCCTTCAACGATTTCCATAAAATTTGCTTATGCTGACGATCTAACATTGTGTTACTCTTCTGGAAACTGGAAGGACTTTGAGGAGACTTTAAGCTAAGATGTGAATACACTTTCAGCGTATCGCCAGACTTGGACGTTAAAGCTCAATGACACTAAGACAGTGATGGCAGCCTTTCATTTAAATAAACGAGAGACCCTAAAGTCTACAACAATGATAGACTTTTACCGTTCTGTCCGATTTCCTTATCTTATCTTGGGCTAAAACTGGACAGATCGCTCACGTTTTGTCACCAACTAGTGGCATTGCGCAAAAAAACTATCTTTGCGCGTCACACTGCTGAGGCTACTTGCAGGCACAGGATAGGGTGCTGGTGCCAAAACACTGCGCACAATTGTCCTATCTTTGGTCTACTCAATGCTGAGTACTGCGCAGCAGTCTGGTATCGCAGTCTTCACACTTGCCTCATAGACAGTGTTCTGAATGACGTCTTGTGCATAATTAGTGGATGCCTGCGTCCCACTCCAACGGATCACTTATCTATACTTTTAAGCATCCATCCAGCTGAGCTTTGCCGACTGGGAGCGACACTTTCTTTAGTTTATCGTGGATCTCTGGACCCTGATCATATTTTTTATGGTTTTTTAAATGGGTGTCAGATCTCGCCAAGAGAGACTAAGAGCTCAACGCCGGTTTGTATCAGCTGCGCGGAATCTATTAAACAACCTTGCCGGAGTTGGCATCCGCCCTTTTCAGTGCACGAATTATAAATGGAACCCGGAGTACAGCGAAAATACATCCAGGCTCTGTGTTTTTATACCCAGGACCAGTGCCAGGCCTATTGGAGTGAGCTTGCTCCGAAAGCTTGAGTTAAGATCAATCGCCTACGGACTGGTGTTGGGCAACTCCATTCGTCCATGCACAAATGGGGTCTTGCTTCTTCACCAAATTCCGAGTGCGGCGCCGCTGAACAAACCGCAGACCACGTTCTAATAGCGTGCCCCATACATCGGGCACCACTTGGAGCACGAGATCTGACGGTTTTGGATGACAAAACTCGATGCTGGCTTAACAACATCACTGCCAGTATCTGATCCGGGCAGCACAGCAGTTTTGAGTTGTAAAAAGATGAACCCTTCGCTTCAGCCTTGTTTATGACTGACCTGAAGTCGATGCTCTTCCAAATGATGGCGACGATGACTGCATCGACAGACTAAACAGCCTAGCAACTAGCTTTAACGTTTAGATATATTCATTGATAATATTTTTTAACAATTAGGCTTTGTTATAATTATACCGTTTTAAAATCACTTTAAATGTTTGTGAGCAAACATTTTCAAAAATGAAAACCTGAAGCCAGAGTATCAAAAGAGATTAACTGATCAACATTTGATTGCAATTCTCTTGGTCGAATGCACTTATACCAAACCAAGTCTTGATAAGATACTCCGAGAAAAACGACGGTTTCATAAATTTCACTAAATTAATTTTTTTAGTGATGTTGTTCCTTATACTTGTCATTGTTTGATTTATAAAATTTTATACAGTACATCGTTTGTGTCTTACCCGCTATCGTCAGTCCTCATAATTATTTGGCCTTTTATGAAAATAGTTTGGTGACCCCTGATATAGAGTAATCATTAGATTAGGTGGGTTCTTAAAGTTTTTGAGAAGCGCCTCCTTTTTAACGCAAACAAACTCGCGCCCCCTCTTGACGAAACCAACAAAACCCAAACCCTATCATCATATTCTCGATTTTCGTCCAAAATTAAAGATAAAAGCTGAAAAAAAATCTTCACTTTTATTCAGTGTCGAAATTTTCCATTTTTATCCAAAATTAGAGATGAAAACTAAAAAAAAGTTCTTTACTTTCATTGAGTATCTAAATTCTCCATTTTATCCGAAATTATAGGTAAAAACTAAAAAAATTGTCAATGCAGTTAGCCTACCAATTCAGTTTGCAGCCAATTGCTCTTGCCCCTGATGAATTTCTCACGCACCAATTTAAGAACCCTGGCATTAGATAATGTTACAGTCAATTATGCTAAGTAAGTAAAGCTAATTTTTTTTTTATTTAGATTTGAGTGCTGAGATAGACACTGAAGCTGGATACCTAAACATGACCTTAATGTTTCTTAACATATCTTCAACAGACAGATCTATTATAATAATTCACCTCAATCAAAGTGGAACTTCAGTAGGAAACTCAACTTTAACTGTTAGAGGTATTAACTTTTTTAATATCAAGCATTTTTAAGCGAATAAACTTAAGACTAAAATGCAATGGTAAAAATAAGCTGGATTCTTTTGGCTGTTCGGAAAAAAGATTAATCTAATCTAGGTATTACATCGGCTGTCTGTAAAAGTTTATAGGCCTTTTATATTGATAAAAGTTTAAATTAAATTTACAAACTTTCTGATTCAAAATAACTTCAAACGATAAAGCTATTCTTTTTGCCGAATATTGAAAATGTTTTCTATAAAAATTATTCTACTTTCTCAACTACCAATTACTTAAGTGTTAATAACAAAGTTTGTATTTTTATTAATTTATTTTGAATAGAATTGTAGCCTTAAAATTAGATTTATAATGAGATTTATTAAAAAAAAAAAAAAACAGCAACGCAAAGCATCTTGGCTAAAAAAAAAATTTTTTTTGTTACTCTTCTATAAGCTTTTTTCAGCCACCAGTGGACATGGCAGTCGTTGCTATATCCAACAAGCTTGGGCTTTATTTAGTTTGTTTTAACAGGCAAGTCATCAAGCGGTAGCTTATTTCGGTAATTTCAATTTGAGTTGGGGCTATAAAATTACTTTAAATTTTACAATCTGTTAGCCATTGATATGATATTTATCTGTATTGAATACCACTACATTTGTAGCTTTAATTAAGAACGATAACACTCAAAACAAACGTTGCCAAGATTAACTGAAGAGAGATTATCACTAAACAAAAGATTTTAACATCGAATGTCCGGCTACCAGCATAAAACTTCAACAAAAAAAAGAACTACTAATTATGATGATTAAATTAATCGCTTTAAGGCAAAAACATATCAATTAAATTTTAAGCTCTGCATTTTAAAACTTGACGTAAACGATCAACAAATTAATAAATCATTACAGCTATGTAATTAAAACTCTTTCGGGTCTTTTCAAGAAATTACTGTAAGCGATCTTAGTTTGTGAAACTAACCAGAAATTCCCCTGTGTTTACTGTCGCTACCTGAAGAAATTCCTTTTCTCTTGTTTTTTATTATTTACTCCTGTTGCTGTAGAGGAGATTCTCGATTAGTTACACGCACAAAAAACGGTTACGGTCCCTTCTTGAAAAGACCCAAAAAGGTTGACAGAGACACATAAATACTTAATATTTGTAAATTAAATTAACAAAATCGGCTTACCATAATACAGATACAAAATAGTTTGGTTGTCTTCCTAATTTTGGTTTTAATTTAAGATATGTCAGATTGGTCAAAAAAATAAATATTAAAAGCAAAATTACCTCGAGTTACCGAGTTAAAGATGTTCTGAAAAATTTCTTAAGGATGTAACTGCTGTTTCCATAGGTGTAGGCAAAGATGGAGGGGATTTCAGAGTCAATCCTTCTCGAAGAATTGTGATCTGAGATGTGCGCTTATACGTACAGTATATGACTTATTAGCGACAAATAGGCTACGCTACATGATATAAGCTTTTATCGTTTCTGCACTTTGTTTTTTTTTATATTTACATGTATTAATAATTTTATCAAAGATAGTTTTTTTTGTCGCCACAATTGCGTTAAAGTTACGTAATCCGAAAAACTTTTAAAACAAAAAAATACTTGAAAAAAATCAGGTATTTTATGCTTCGCTTTTAATGTTTATTGTTTTATCAGAAAGCTTGCGCATGAGATGCGAGCCTATTCGATTCCACTGTAGCACTGTAGGATACATTGCCATAAAAAGCGAAATTAGTGCTAAACATCTAAAGAGGATATGTGAAAGAAATTTGATTGTAAGCCTGTGGCGAGCATTGAATTAAGAACGACCTAATTTTTAGTTATAACTTTTTTAATTATCAATTTTATGAAATATCGTTTTCACCATTCGGAAGAGCCAAAAAATTAACCATAATAATCATTAATTTATCAACTTAAATTAATTATTGAGAATTTAATGATTACTTTATTACTTTTGGCTAGTTTTTTGCGAGCATTGAATTAAGAACGATTTAATAAAAACACAAATTTTACAAGAAATCATCAATATTGGTTAAAAATCCTTTGCTTTTAATTACAGCATTGCAACGCTTAGGCATTGAATGTATCAGTTTCATGCAAGTTTCAGTATCGATGTTGGACCAGGCCAATTTTACCACTTCCTTCAATTGATGCAAATTTTGAGGATTTTCTTTCTTCACCTTGATTTTGATGATACTCTATAGATTCTCGATGCAATTCAAATCTGGAAACTGCGAGGGCCAACCAATTACTGATAAATTTTGTGATTGTAATTATGTTTCAACGGATTAGACAGAGTGACAGGGCGCATTGTCCTGCACATATTTGAAATTGGTAAAGTTATTTTCGGCAATATATAACAATAAATGCTCTTCAAGTATTTTTATATATCAATGCTGATTAATGATGCCTTTGATAAATACTAATGGCCCTGTGCTCAATGACGAAAACACACCCCAATACTTAAGAGAATCCCACCATGTTTCACTGTCATTTTTGTGCATCATTTGTCAAATTCTTCTGCAACACGATGTCTGACGTATGTTTTACCATCTGAATTTATCAAATTGAACTTGGTTTCGTCCGAAAACAAGTAATTTTTCCAATCATGAACATTTAAATTTAAATGTTCATATGCAAAATCGAGTCTCTTGATACTATTGGGATTGGAAATAAGTGGAGTGGTTCTAGACACCCTCCCATAAAGTTGGTTTTCAACTAATCGTCTTCAGACAGCGTGCATTGATAATGGAGTATCAATCAAACTATTGACGTCATGACAAATATCAACTGCAGTTTTCCTTTTATCTGCTTCGGAACTTCTCCTTATCAGTCTATCAATCCGTTCACTGGTCTTTTGTTGTTTTTCCGGGTCTGGGAAAAGCAATAATAGAACCAGTGGTTTTCCAATGATTGATGACACGTTTGGCAGCACTTTTAGAACATTTTAACTTTTTAGAAATATCGCCATAAGACTTTTCTTGCTCTCGCATTTCAATAATTCGAGCCCGTCTTGTAGGACTGATATCTTTTTTCTTACCCATTATTTTAAGTTATAATTACACATATACAGGTACGTTAGACGTCGTG